>OX346268.1:2400000-3600000 GCA_947049275.1 Epinotia bilunana | reverse complement strand
GTTTTTGCTGTATTTCGTTTCTTTTATAAACTGGAACCATATAAACTAATTACAGACATATATATACCTCATGTCATTGAATATCGTTTCGTCATAATCCAACAGGTAGTTTTAAAATGAGAACGAAACTCCGTTTAAGGTGAAATTCGGCTGAGCTTACTGCGGACTCTTAATATGTACCTAGGTATAATGTATATTTGTATGTATTTTATTTGTGTATTTTTATTATTTGTCTATTGTTGTTACATATTATATCTGTACCCACTGTGTGTTTATATCTGTAGTTGCACCGCCCACAATTTGTCTAGTTTGCCCAAAGGTTGACTGGTAGAGAATGCTTACGGCATTAAGTCCGAATTTTGTACGATAGAATAGAATAACATTTATTCATGACAACAATATATACATGCACATAAATCAACATAGAAAAATAAGAAACAACATTGCCACGAAACGGTTCCATGCATCTCAGCGTTGTGCTGGCCCGGTGGCCGGCGCTGGTCTTCCGATGGAACCATCCGGTGATTCCACGGCGTAACCCACATTTTACACTCGTACAAAAAAAAGTAAGTTAAAACAAAAACAATACAGTAGACAAAAACAAAAAACATATAAGTTGTGTTTTGTGCAATAAAGATTAAATAAATAAATAAAGAACCTTTTCATCTCTCATACTCTGAAAGTAGGTCATTGTTTATCTAAACAGCGAGTTGAAAGTGAGGCATGTCGCCCCTAGGGCTCAAAAGTATAATAAAAGATAAAAAAGTAATGGCAGAAACCTGTACAGCCACAGTTTCAGAAAATTGTATTGATTTTTGAAACTTGTTGACAAGCATGCGTTATTTCTTAAAATATTGATAATAAATTAATTCTTGCACGACTATTATTGGTATTAGAAGACTATTGAATATTATTTAAGTGTTCGTGGTTTAATGTCCTAAACCAGAACCAGAAATGTCAGAACCGAGTCCTAAAGTCATAAAAAAATATTGCAATGGCAAAAACCTATAGGTGCCACAATTCCATAAAATTGTGTTTATTTTCGAAGCTTGTTGATAATTATGATGGTTTTCATTCTTTATTACTATATGGATATATAAATACATTTAATCATGTAATTTTTCACCCAATATCAATTAAAATTAGGGTTTCGATATAAGCGCTTCAAAAGCGCATCCAGGAAATGGTCCACACAAAAACATTATTATTAACTTCTGTCAACAGTTCCCGCCCAAATTGTCTACACACAAACGCTTTTAAAATGGGTTCTACTTAATAGGATCTGACTGATTTAGAAAATATATAAGTTTTTGGCTTTCGTTTCATTTCCTTGTATTCGAAATGAAAAGTAGAGGGTTTAACTCTGAAAAGCCACCCGTTCAAATCAAATCAAATCTTTATTAACCGAAGTCAAAAAAAAGGAGGAGGTTCTCAATTCGGTTGTATATATTTTTTTTTTTTTCAATGTTTGTTACCTCAGAACTCAGTCATTGATGAGCCGATTCATAATTTTTTTTTGTTTGTAAGTATATGCTTCCAGGTGAGTCCCATTTTTTTGAAAATTTAATTGGATGATGGGATCCATGAGGAATTGAGGGAACTCCTCAATTATATTAGGCACGCGTGTAGTGATTTTGGTATTTTCTATTATAACTCGTGTATTTACATCCGGAAATCATAAATTCGTGGAGTGGAATTGATGATGAAGACCACAGATGACTTATGGAATTCCTCAATTATGTACTTAAAAGTACAAAAGTATATCACAGATTCTGATAAGATTCCGTTGAAATAGCAACTAATGAAGTGCCGAGGGTGATCCTTGTGGAATTGACGGAAGTCCTCAAATATTATCGGGTCACACAGCGATTGGGTTTTTTTCTATAATAATCAACGCATTTGCTCTCGGAAATCAGTTCATGAGGTAAATTGGAAAAGAAATGTTCTCGTGGCTTGGCGGAGTATTAAATTGAAGTCGGTTAAAACTTTGTTTTTAAAGTAAATTATTTTACTTAAAAATGTGGTACAAATGTACTAAAGCTGGTATAAAAAGATATCATGGTCACACAAATTCCACTAGAAACTGGCATGCAAAATGAACATAAAATGACACAATTTCAATTACTGCTAAAATGTATAATTACAATTATATTACTAATATGTCATAATTACAATACAAATCTAATTACAATACAAATCTAATTACAATAATAAATGTCAAGTTCAATGTTTAATAAATAATAAATGTCAAGTTCAATGTTTAAAATAGGTAATCAAAATATTCTCCTACAGAGTAAGAACATTCCTTTACGAGCCAGTTCTTAAGTTTACGCTTAAATAATGTAATAGGCAAAACTTTGATGTCATCATGCAAACGATTAAAAATGTCAATGGACTTACAGTATGCGTTATTGATATACAATTGTGTCTTACGAACAGGACCAACGAGACGGTTAGGATATCTTGTATGAAAGTTGCATGTACCTTTATAGGTTTTGAAAAGTTCCGGGTGAGCCTTGACAAATAAACAAACTTCATATATATAAATACTTGGCACAGTCAACAAATTCAGATGTCTAAATAGCGGCTTACAAGATGTTAACACGTCTACGTTACTGCGGGCATAGCACGGTTGCCATTTTATCACTTATCGTTGTGGATAAGGCATCTGTCACTCTCGCACTCGCATACTTGTCAGAGCGTGATGGGCGTCTTTACCACAACGATACGTGATAAAATGGCAACCATGCTACGCCCACAGATCGCTCTGATGCACTGTTTCTGTGCTATAAGTGCGCGTTTTGCATGGCTTGAATTTCCCCATAGGAGGGCGCCGTATCTGAGCAGCGAGCAGACGTAACCATGATAAGCCTGTATTGCGGTCTGCTTGGAGCAATCTTAGCTAGTTTCCATAGAGCATAAGCAAACGAGTTAATTTTATTGCAAAATTTATTAATATGCCCATCCCAAGAACACTTATCATCTAAGCAAATACCTAAAAATATTGCCTGACTTGATTCCGTCATCCCCTGATCTGCGAAAGTTACATTTCAGTCTCTAACTAATTATAGAAAATATCTCGTCAGGAATGGGTGGCTTTCAACCCTCGGTTAATAATCTACTATTCATTTGTTGGCCTAGAAATGTATACCGTGACTTTTAATCAAAATAAATTCTTGGTACTTAGGCATCAAGTCCATTTATAAACAATGACTTTAAAATAGTGTCTGACCGAAATTTCGGTTTCGGTTTCGGCCAGTTTCGGCCTAAAGGTCATGTTTTGGCCAGGGGTTCGGTTTCGGCTATAAAACAGCCAAACCTTTCGGCCGCACCGAAACTTACAACATCGTACTTTCGGGTCGCGTTCGGCTAACGTCGGGTGCTAGTCCAGTAAATGAACTGACAACTCGTATGGAAAAAATGACAATTTTGGAAATAATTTATAATAGCTTACTTTTTATGTGTAACGGATATATTATCAATTAAATAGTTACCCAGCGACAAAATCCGAAAAATTTTCAGACATCAAAAAAATGATAAATTAACTAACTTCTGAAAAGTTAGAAAAAATATTAATAAATATTTTTGTCTTTATTTTGGTTTATTTACGTTTGCTCTATAATATTCAAGATAAATCGTATAAAAAAGACAATGCATGCTTCATTGAAATCTACATAATTACTTCCGGGTGGAAAGTTTGTCGGATTCTTGAATATATCATCTTAGAATAACATTTTCAAATGAAATCAACAAAAAAAACGCTATTATAAATTAATGTTTTTCAAAACCGTATTTTGCCTGGAGTATGCGCTCGGCACGGCTGGCAATATGGCGTCGCTCGCGTAACGCTGCCGGCCATTGAATCAGTGCTCTTTGCTCGTGTAATGACGATTGTGTTTATTCCCCGAATAATGGTAAGTAATTTAATTAAGTATTATATTTTGTTACTGTTATGAATTCATCATGTCATAGTTAATTCATAACGCTTATTTGCATAATTTACAAACAGATTGACGGACACATTGGTTTTTCATTAAATAACTTTAGAATTCATCTTAGTTGCGTGATTGTAATATAATATTATTATAAGATTATCATATTTTAATAATAAACTTGTTTTATTTTATATCATCTACAATTAACAAGTCGCTGCCACAGTATTACAGTTAATGTAACATTTTTTTTTCTTTTTTAGCCACTCTTGCTTGTAGTAACCACAGTTGCCAGTTTCGCGGACCCCTAAACTGATTGTGGCAACTGTGGTTGCTATGCAAAGTGCTTTAAATTAGAAGCAATTTACGCTAAGTACCTTTTTTAAAATCCGAAATCAAATGAGCGGTTAGGGTAGCTAAATTTTGACCCAGTCAGTGTCACTATAACAATGTTGAAATTTCAATTTGATGAAAGTCAAACGTAAAAACCTGTAATATTAGGCCGGCGAGATTGTTCATAATCAAATATCTGGAAAGAACGGCTCACTGACATTCATATTCAACGTTTTAATCACTTTTATAAAAGGTTCGGTTTCGGTTTCGGCAAATAAAAATGTTTCGGTCGGACACTACTTTAAAACGAAATGGGCTTTTACCAAAATTGATGTAAAATTATTAACAACAATTAGACTAATGATTAATGGACTTAGGAAGTTAAAAGCCTCCTTTGTGCTTTTCTAAAACATTTTAATGGACAGTAATGCATAGAGTGACTAAATGTTTTACATTAGTATATTCAGAGCCATCAATGACGCGTAGTTTAGTGTCCAAGAGGCAACTGGATGGCTCGCGGTATTTGAGCTCCCGAAGCGTTGTGGCACGGCCCTGTGCAACCCGAACTGAGCCTGAACTTGGACTAGAGCGGAAATAGAAAAATATATGACAAATATTTTTTTTGTCGCGAGGCAGCTCATTGAAATGGCGTTTGCCTGAAAGTGTGTACGCTGTTTATATAATGAAATGCTGGTCTAAATCGAATTCATGACGATTTCCGCACCAGGACGACATGTTATTACTACTTCAAAATATGGTCAGATTCATCGTGCATGTTACGGTTAATTTTGTGATCTATTCGTTTTGAACACGTATTATACTTGTCTCGTACATTATTGCTGAGACCGGGAAATAGCAATTCATAGATGAGTTGATTTTGTCGCACGAATCGAAGCTAAATCCGACACTAGATACGATCCACGAATTGCCATTCCCGCTGAGGCGGATATAGTGCTTTTCTCCTAAAAATGGGAGGCAATAAAATAATATCTAGGCATAATATTAAAACAGCGAGTATGTCAAAAACCTATCAAATTCCCGCCCGATTTATTTTATGAAAGTACCTACAATGCATGACTCGTGGTCGTGGCCTGTTCCACTTGACATCCTACTAATATTATAAATGGGAAAGTTTGGATGTTTGGATGTTTAGATGTTTGGATGTTTGTTACTCAATCACGCCTAAACGGCTTAACCGATTTGGATGAAATTTTGCACGAAGATAGTTTATAGCCTGGATTAAAATATAGGATAGTTTTTATCCCGGGTCCACGCAGACGAAGTCGCGGGCGGAAGCTAGTACATTAAATAAATTAAACGTTAAAATTGATTATAATATAAAATGTTTTATGTAATTAAGGTGGTTCGCTTTCCATACAAAACGTTATTTGCCATTCGTCAATAACGTTTTGTTTAGAAAGTGAAGTCAATTATTTAAAACATAACAACGTGGACTTCTAGAATCATTACAGGCAGGGTTTCCTTTTGGCTTTGTTGTAGTCGGAAAAATCATGAGTCTATATCAAATACCAACAGCCGAAAGAGAGCGCGAAAAAGAATACAGAGATAATAAGCAGATGGTTTAGTGTAAATCCAGAACATTACTCTTCAATGGCGAAAGGCGTCAGTCGACTAATTGTATTTTTTTACTTATTTTATCTCTCGTTTTCAGTCCTCTACCAAACAAAAGCAGTACATTCAGTTTGACTTGGAAATTAGATAACGCAAAGCATATTCTCGAAATTTCGTTCCATCGCAACCCAAATCCAATAAAATACTTTCGCAATTAGTTCTGGAAGATTGTTTGGCCGTTCCGTGTTGGAACTAAGCAAATAAGTTCCACAAGTTCAGTTTAAACATTCCTTTTGTTCCCCCGCGTGTAGCCAGACTAGAAATCGACTAAATCACTTAAGAGTCCTCGTATCTAACTGTCCAGTGCTTCTCTGATATAAATTTAACTTAAAGCTGGTTTAGGTTGAATTTTAAACAACGCTGCTGTGCGAGAGAGGATTTACTAAACTGGGAATCCTTACCGCTTTGTAGATGCTATTTATTTGGCTGATCCAATCCTATATACACGAATCCCTCGCTCAAATCGCAACCCTGTTCTTTAATGATTATCACAACTAGGCACTTAAGGCCCTTTAAAGTTAGATACATTTTGGACAACATTTCCTTTACGTAGTTCAAACCACTAGCTTGCTTGACAAGTAATTCGCATAATTAAAATCAAGCAACGTGCCCTGAACCGAGCTTCAAGAATTTCACTCACACTAATGCCAATGTATCTAATCTATGTATGCGGCTAACTTTGCGAAGCATCAAATGACAGTTCTTCACGGAAACCTCTATGTTTTATCAATTTGTACGAAATTACATATCAAAATTCCAGAATATTACAAACATTTTGAGAGATTATTTTTTAGTTTCCGGATTATCTGAGCAGTATGTATATTGACGAAGTTGCATGGCACGTTTTGAGATCGAACAATGTGATTTGAGAGTCTTTCCCCGATCTTATCCTTACTAATATTATAAAGGCGAAAGTGTGTGTGAGTGTTTGTTTGTCCTTCTTTTACGTCGCAACGGAGAGTCGTATTAATGTGATTTTTGTACGGAGATAGTTTAGAGGCTGGAGAGTGACATAGGCTACTTTTCCAGCGGGAAAAAAATTAATTCCCACGGGAAAAGAAAAGATATTGATCTTACATTTTCCTATAACCACGCGGGCGAAGCCGCGGGCATCAGCTAGTATTTTTATAAGAACGAAAAATAAATGTAAGCGGTCGGCTTTTGCCCTTTACGGACCAACAGTCATCCAAATAAATGGACGTCCGCGTCGTAAGTTACGTAAATACCCTGAGGAACAATACGGTTCCAGGGCTGTTATCCGGAACGTGCTAATGCGCTTCACCTCACCGGTCACGCCTAACGAAACCAAAACGCTAATTAGGCTTAGTTAGGTACTACTAGTCGCGGCGTCACGTGAACAGTGAGGTGAGATTAAAACAAGTTACGGAACAGCGTTGCTGAAAGTTTTCATTGCGAATGTCCGGCGGAAAAACAATACGACGTTGTTCACATAGCGTATTTAGCACAACATAATTCAGAAGTCGTTGCGCTGAAAGAATACCCATTTGAATTATTAAGAATTAGAATACTGGCCTAACCTTACTTATTATATTCTAATAGCATTATATTCTAATGCCTCTGTGAGCAGCACTCGTGCATAATAATAATAAATACTCTTTAGTGCTCCACGACAATGAGAGAAACATCGTACAAAAAATGTGCTTAATATATAATGGTAACAACAGGCGATGTTATCTCTTTAAAGCGATCTCTTCCAGAGAACCTTGGGGTAGCAGAAATATATATAATATAATTATAAATTAAATATATATTTATATATGTATTGGCATGTTTTTATTTGTCTAGAATTAATACCTATTAGGTTTTGTTTTCATTTTCTCTGTGTTTTTGTACACGGTATAAGTTTGCCTATCTCGGTCTACCTACCTTCCTCTCAATTGCTCAAAGGTTAGCTGGAAGAGATCCCTTATAGGGATAAGTTCGCCTTTGTACTTTGATCTATTGTGTGACATGTATATTCTTTAACCTGTTATTGTGTACAATAAAGTGCTTACATACATACATACATACATTAAAAAAATAAGAAAAAATTATTTAATTATACAACCTGCTCAGAAAATTACGCAAGAATCGGATGAGAATTGCGACCTGCACGGCTAGCACGCGACGGCGCGCGAGCTCTCTCTATTTTTCTCGCACTATCTGTCTCTCTCTTATTAGAACACTTAGAAGAAGAGGTATAGTGCGATAAAAATCGAGAGTATGTCGCGGCCGTCGTGTGCTAGACGTGCTGTAGAGACAAACAGCTGAACAGCTGGACATGCGAAAGAACTTTGTTCCAAGCTGAACCGGAGAACTTCATTCGGGTCGCTCGATCGTTCAATTAAATCATTCTGCGTCAACTTTTCGTTTAACAGAAATGGCTTTCGGAATAATGATGCTTCGTTTATCTGAGTATTTAAGCAGTAAAATTTATACATTTCATTTTGAACTATCATGTCTCATGTTCATAATAGGGGTGTAGTCTCAAAATGTATCAGTAGTACTTATAAAATATGTCTATTGACGAAAATCTCAAAATTTTCCGAATTTACAACAGTTTAATATGTTGCTTTTTTATCCATTCTTGTTCAAGAAAAAAATAGTGTATAATAATTACCCCCTTATATATACAGTTTCACTCACATGTAATATTGGTATAGGTGAGTGTGTTCGTTGTTTATATAATGAAATGCTGTTTCAATCGAATACCTGGCGAAAATATTTTTTTTCACCCCAATTCCCGTCCCAGTCCAAGTTGGCTCAGTTCGGGTTGCATAGGGCGGTTCCACAAAGCTTCGGAAGCTCAAATTCCGCGAGCCATCCTATTGCCTCTCGGACACTGAAACATGCTGAAAGTAAGCAAGTTCTTCAGTTTCCTTTCCAAGTTCTCAAATGGATTTTCCTGGCGCAGGCCATTGGTCGTGTTAAATCCTAATCTCTTAGTGGTTACAAACCACTACAACAAGGATCCACCGAGTACATTGTAAGATTTTATCTACAGGGACGTTGTTTCTGGAAAATCCAGCGGTGTCCCAGATACCAGGACTGGTGAGTCTATTTTAATAAACTTATCGAATCGAAATCGGTATGGTAATTCATTTGTTAGTTTGGCGCGTGGGAGCCGAACACATTGGTATTATATTCGATTGCAAAATTTTGCATAAGTACATTTGTTGATTAGTACAGCCGGGTACTACCGAACTGTAACCGTAACCGAATATTGTAACACAGTAAATAAATGACTTAATGCAGTAAAATAAACCCGTACAAATGTCCGATGCGACTCACTCACACAGCCACGCGTCGATACAGTAAACTTAAGTGCAAGTTGGCGGTACACGAGTCCGCGACCCGTCCGTGCGCCTCGTAGAACTGGTTTTAAAAAGAGCGTAGCATGTTTAGATAAACATATTTGCTAGCCGATGGATAGATGTGTGTGATAAATGTTTGGCTTTATGCGAGAAGATGGATGCACGACCGTCTTCTGTGTAATTATTATTATTTGTGTCTTTTGTGTATTTTTTTTTGTGCTTTGGTACTACTGTATTCGGTACTGATTCCACTCCATTGGACTAATTGTGACTGTTTTTTGACATTAGATTGTTTTTCTAGAAACATTCTTGACTACAGTATTTTTTATACAATTTTTACTTCATATAATTTTTATTTCTTATGTTTATTAAATTACGCAAAAAAAATTGCTGACGATTTGAAAGTGCTTGTTACTAGGCCTACTTGAATAAAGATCATTTTGAGTTGAGTTTAAGTTGAGTTACTGTAATGCTGTGAAAATGTATGGGATAAATAATTAATAAAAAATAAATAAATGTAGAAAGTAGGTAGGAAAGTAGTAGGCCTTAAGCGACACTAGTAGAAATACCACATTAGCTATTATATTTACTGACTGTAACGAGGTCCCAGTATATGCGTAGCTGTGCTCGATTGGGTACAGTCACAGGCCGCTAGTGAATACCCGGCTTAATTAGGTAGATAAACTTTTTGTTGTGTTTATTCCATCTCCAGGAGACATCTCAATGAGTGGCGAGAAAAAGATAATGGATCCAATTAGTCAGAATTCGTTAATTCAATGATTTTATTGAAGTTGCAATAAACGTTTGAACTCACACTGGCCACTAATCGAAGTTAATATAGTTGGCTATAAGCGTTTTGGCTAAAGGGGGTCAGTCACGTGCGTTCTTAATGGTGACCACAACACTCGACTAACCATACCCGCTATTCTGTAACTTGTTTTAAATTCACCTCAATACTCACCCACAAATACGAGTAACTATAGAATAACAGCCCTAGGCTGGGCTGTTATTCGGAACGCGCTAATGCGCCTCACCTCACCCGTCACGTGTAACGAAACTAGGGCTCTGTTGAGGCTTATTTACTTCGCGGCGTCTAGATGTATTTGTGAATGAAAAGTGAGGCGAGGCTAAAACAAGCTGCAGAATAGCGGGGCAGGGTGAACTAGAAAGAGTAAGGTGCGAGGAGGACTTCAGTCCATTCATTTTGAGGTCCTGGAAAGATACGAAAGGAAGATGGCGGCGGCCGTGGAGTTTTCTGTGGGCAGACAGACAGAGCAGAGCAACAAATACCAAAACAATTTCCACTCAACATGTTTATTCAAACAGACTCCAGTGTGTGTTGACAGCTCGCCTCAAATGAAACACTATAGTTTGAACTTCAATTACGAATATTTATTATTGATTTACGGGTCGAGTTATTAGGGACCTGTCATTAGAGATTTGAGAAAGAAAAGATTTAGAAAAAGAAGAATGAGCTTATAGTCAAAATAAACGAATTATCCAGCTACAACAAGTAACACTAAACAAGTACTTAGAACTCGTTTCTTACAGCGTTCTATTAATTTTCAATGTTACTGTACTGGAATGATATTAGGTAGTTTGTTTCATCTTTCTGCGCTACAATCGAAATTACCTATTTACCGCGTGGCTTATTACCTAAGTTGAAGTATTTTTTCAAAATATCAATATGCGCAGGGATCATGGGGACCTATCTTAATACAGAAAGAAAGTTTTTTTTTTAAATTTCTGATCCTACATTAAAGATTGAGTTGCGTCTGATGCGCCGTGTGCGAGGCAGTGACAACAGCTCTCTGGAACTCCTTACATGTTCGAGCTAGTAATTGTATTGTGTTGTTTTAATGCTGCTAATTTAATGATTTTAGTTGATGTATTTGAATGTAACCTTTCTTTTTAATTAATTAATGTACTTTATTTTTTAATTTATACCCTATGGACTCCTCCCTGCCTATGCTTCGAAATAAATGATTACTATTATTAAAAACTTCCAAATTCCAAAAAAAATCAAGTCCCTGCTTTTGTGATAACGCCCTCAGAGGTGATATCTTGTAGGTATATTTCTACATTTAAAGTAAGACAAGGTCATCTAGATATTTCAGAGCCACGGCACGGCTATCACAAGACGGAGTGCGAGCTCTCTCGATTTTTCGAAAAAAAAACAATTAGAAATACTATATAATCTGAATATATTATTGCACGACATTTTGCATTTGTCTCAAGAATATTCCAATGACAATGAACAATTAAACGGATTTAGCCGTCTAGACGGCAGGTCTTTATTAAGAAATCTAGAAAAAATTAACTAACCTTTTTTCCCAAATTTCATAATACATTTTTGCCTTTGTTTTATGTTTATTTTATATAATTTGCAAAACTAACTCTGCCTGTCTAACTGTTTTTCTGATACCTTTCTTAAACAATGGTCAAATTTGACTTGCAAGATTTGATCCAAAACCAACACACAATACATACGATTATTAAACATTTAGGTAACAAAATCTGGTAGAAATAAGAAGCTTTATAATGAAAGATGGAAACAAAAACGCGGACAACATTTCAAAAATCCATTTTGCCACTCGGGAGAAAAATATTACATTACTCACGTCATTACACGCATCTGTCAAAGCCTCTTAATCGACAGCGAGCGGAACCTTGTCACAACACAATGTGCCCAAATTACGAAGCGCCGCAGTAGAAATTATATTGGCAGTATCGTAACTGCACATGTAGTAATAACAAAAAAGGCTTGTTTGATGTTTATCACAAAAAATGATTTAAATTATTGTGTGGAAATAGAA
Organism: Epinotia bilunana; assembly: GCA_947049275.1. Lineage (NCBI taxonomy): Eukaryota > Metazoa > Arthropoda > Insecta > Lepidoptera > Tortricidae > Epinotia > Epinotia bilunana. Next base: position 3,587,973 of record OX346268.1, on the reverse strand, counting down.
ACTTACAATTAACATTTAATTAGTCTGAGGTAAACATTTAAAAACTAAGTACCGCTACAGAAACTGGGCACTCGAAGACCACACAAGAGTATGATCAACCCTTTCGCGCTTTTTGCGCTTTGACTCCTTGTTGATCTAATTGAAAATTGACATTGTTTCACGATAGATTCCATGGTTAAACAATTAGCATAATTGACTCAGAAATGTAGTACTCAGTGTTAGGTTTTGGTAAATGTACTGTTGGTGAATAGGAGCCTTCGAGTAGGTAATGTCAGCTCTATTTGATGTTTTACAAAGTTAAGATACTGACAATGATAGTACTGCAGTGGCCTTGAATATACTTTTTGTATTTGGCATTAATTTTATAATAACTCTGGCGGACATGCACTTTAGATGATTTTTGAATATAATTAGCCTGACATCACGCAAGGTCGAAGTACCTGCTATGAAATAATAGTGAGTCGTTTTTTCGTATCGATTTAAAGTTGGAAGGGTCGAAGGCAAAGACGATCTGTATGCGATTTAGAGTTTTTTTTTACGACCGCCCGTTAGGCAAGTGCAAAATGTTATGTGTGCCTCTGGCCAGGAAGTGGGATTTTCGCGTATCGGGTAAAATTCTGATTCGATAAATGTAGAACACTTCATATTGTAATTTTATAATAGCTCATTTACCTTTCGGGCTGTTCGGTTGTGGAATGCTTTGCCGTTGCATAATATAAGGTGTGCAAAATCTCTTCCTATTTTCAAAAATCTCTTGAAACAATATTACCTGTCTCTCCCTTAAGTTGCCTTCTATGTATTGTATGTATGTATATTGTATGTATGTATCTATGTATGATTGTATATATGTCTGCGTATTTTTTTTAATTTGTTAGGTATGTATTTTAATGTGTCCTGTTTAGTAATATTTTTAAGTTTTCTGTTTACTAATATTTGAAAGAATGATGTGTTAGTATGCTCTTCTTGATGAGTTACTGCACCACCTGTTTAAAATTCTAATTTAAATGTTTCCTGCTATAAAAAGGTTGTCTGGAAGAGATCGCTTTAAAGTGATAAGACCGCCTGTTGTTACCATTATTTATTAAGCATTTTTTTTTGTAAGATGTTTCTCCTGTTGTGGTGCAATAAAGAGTATTTATTATTATTATTGTTAAAGGCAATATTTAAGCCGGTTACTATATAGTAGATTTCAAAGAAGCAATAACAGCAATGACGGAAGACCAGCGCTGGCCTCCTAGGTTAGCACCATGCTGAGTCGGGGCCTTTTCGTGGACCCTGCTACTTTTACTTTACTGTGTTTTGTTTTGTATACCCGTTGTTTTGTCCACGAATAAATGTTTTCATTCTTTCTTTCAATGGAATCAGATGACCACAATCAAAAGGATCTCCATCACAGTCTGATGCTGAGATTGATCTTATACGAAATACTTACATAGATGAATCGACGAATCGTGCGAAAGTTTTTGCAAGTTGACGATGACCGAACGGACTTAGACTAAAACGAACTAATTCATATGATAACTTTAATTAAATATACAACGTAGTCAAATGTCATCTACTTGGCTTTAGCCCGTAGATGACATTAATTACCAGCATCTCTTCCTGAAAAATAAAACTCAACGAAAAATATATATATAGGCAGGTGTGACTTAAATACACTCGCGGGCAAAGAATACGGGTCACCCTAAATTAAATAACTGCAATAGGTTTTTTAAAATATTTAATACTTGTTTTATTTACATAATATGCTATTCTTTACAATACCCAACTGTATTAACAATTTCCTGGATCCTATCATAAAAATATCGATATCCAAAAATCACGATTTTTGCGATATCTCGCTCCGTTAACGTTGTTTTTTTCATGGGTTTTTACGAGTCCGATTTAAACCTGGTTCCCGCGAGTGTATATTTAAACTGTAATCTACGGAAGATAAATAAATATCAATGAACAGAAATTCCATCTATTTTCAATATACAATTGGTACAACGTTCTGTCGTTTCATCGCCGACGGCAACCATTTAAAACTACATGAAATAGCTCTCACTAACGAAGATGAGGCAACAAAAAACATGTTACGATACTGTGTTACATATTTTTGCCTCGATGTAAATTTGCGCATGCAATTTGAACTCTATGCCGTTCACATAAGGTCAGAATTAAATTAGTATAGTCACTGGCATGGAGCAAGAAACTTTAAGCAATGCCTACTAAATCTAGCAACCCATGTCAGAACTGACAGCTGACATATCTAGATCTCACTATGTCGTTGGCACTTTATAAAGTTTGGGCTCAAGTTTTAAGTATCAATCATAGTTTTAACAATTTAAACATGTATTAATTTAGGTATATTAATACCCGAGGATCGTATTAATGTACCTTTGAAACAGCTGGTGGCGTAGCGGTCACGGTGGCGGCATATATATTTTTTAAAATTAATTAATGAACTTTATTATGTAATTTATACCTATGGACTTATGGTGCGAAATAAATGATTATTATAGTACATTACGTACCTAGGGCGGTGAATTCGTGAACGGCCCAGATCGCAGGTGTCTGTGGCCCGAACCGAAGGTGAGGGCCATAAATATGGGATCTGGGGCTTAACGAATTACCGCCCGTGGTAAGTACACAATTTTACGTCTTCATCTGGCCACAATGCGAGTTTAACCGTACGCGCAGCGTGCAGTACAACTCGCATTATGGCCAAGTGTGACGTAAATATTATTATATAAGTGTAACCGCACGTGTCGTGGTCGTCACGTGGTCATGTCGTCACACCTGTACACGGGTCTGTAATTCCAGGAATATCAGAATTTGACCCGGGGACGTTTACATAAAAAAAGTACCTAGTGCTTTTTCTCCGATTTATCAATTTTGGGTTTTCCTGCGCAGTATCTATTGATTCTGATACAGAAAAAGAGTAAGAATCCCCATTTTTTTATTCCATTACGACGTTCTTTTTTGTACGCACATTGCACATTGCACGTAGAACCGATGGCCGTTGGGGCGGGAAGGTTCTCGAGTGGCGACCACGTACCGGAAGGCGCAGCGTGGGTAAGCCCCCTGGACTGATGACCCGGTAAACGTCGCGGGAGTACGCTGGATGCGAGTGGCGCAGGACCGGTCATTGTGGCACTCTTTGGGGGAGGCCTATGTCCAGCAGTGGACGTCTTTCGGCTGATATGATGATGATGATGATGATGTTCTTTTTTGTGCAGGTCGTCACAAAATGGAAAGCTTTGCGTATGAAAACTTAGGGTTTTTTTATTACCAGAATCAGCCTACCTACTCAAGATTCTGAGTAGAAAAAACCCATAATGTTTAAATCGTGAAAACTTTGCTACTCTCACTCTCGCTAGACGGTGCCTTTCCCGTATAGGTAGAGTCAACAACAAATATTGATGATAATTTTAGTACTTTGTCACACTTAACGTAACGTTGAGATTATTTGAGTTGACCGAATTGCAACATAATATTCAAAAAGCAACTCTAACGTCCCAGGTAGAAGATTCCAAGAAAATTCCAATGAAAGTTTTATAGAAAGTAGGACACATTAAATAATCGCAACCATACGTCTCTATTTCATATCATGTATTTCATATCTCCGTCGAGCTCCAGTAAATATCGAAATTCTTACTAAAATTCCTTCTCAAAAATATTTATATTTTTGTCGGAAATGAGAACACGATAGTAGTCTGAGAGACGTACGGAGACGTGATAGAGACATGTCGCAGAACCTTAACGGTACGGTAAACAGATATCAATAAGGCATTCTTTGAGATTGGATAGTGTGCAAGTAAAAATCTTTAAGAGTCCGCAGTAAGCTCGGCCGTATTTCACCGGCCCATACAAACGGAGTTTCGTTCACATTTTAAAACTACGTGTTGGATTGAAAAACTTAAATTGGCACATTTTTTTACTATGGTACCTGAGGCTACATAAACTAATTACAGACCTGGATATATTTACCTTACCTCATGTCATTGTACATGCAATGTTTCGTTACAATCCAACACTTAGTTTTAAAATGAGAGCGTAACTACGTCTGTACGGAGAATCGAGCTTACTGCGGACTCTTAAGAGGAATAAGTACATTCAAACGCAAACAGTTAGTTAGTTAACTGACCATCCTGTATTTATATTGATACTTATTACAATGCACATACAGTACACGGATGGTCAGTTAACCACTTTCACTGCCTAGCGGGCGCCTACGCCGTAGCCGCTTTCCGCTACATACGAGGAAAACCACAGGATCGGCTACGAGCGTAGCGCGTAGCGATTCTTGGCAGTGAATGCGTTAACTGTGTTGGCAATGGTATGTACATAGAATGTTGCGTTAATTAACACATTCACTGCCAAGAATCGCTACGTGCTACGCTCATAGCCAATCCCTGGGTCTTCTGGCTAAGTAGCGGAAAGCGCCTGCGGCGTAGACGCCCCCTAGGCGGGTTCCTGTGGTAGTGAAAGTGCACTCGCAGCGCTACGCCGTAGTCCGTAGCACCTTAATGTCCATATGTAGCAAAAAGCGCCTGTAGCCCACTGACGCATATGTGTCGTGATTTGAGCTGAAAAGGTTAAGAATGGCTCGTAGTGCACAGTGCTTAAAAAGCTCGCCCGAAGCGTGCGCGCAGTAATAGTTGTGTAAAACGAACATAAATCATGCACGATGACTTTTAACCGACCAAATGCAATTTAAATACCTACATGAAGTTTTATCCAGCGGACTCCAGCAACCTTTACCAGGTCATCAGTCCACCTTGCGGGGGGCCTACCCACGCCACGCCTTCCGGTTCGTGCGGGTGGCGCAGGACGGGTCACTTTGGCACTCTTTGGGGGAGGCCTATGTCCAGCAGTGGACGTCTTTCGGCTGATATGATGATGAAGTTTTATACAATTAAATCACCGGTGTTTTAATTAAACGTGGGAGGAAAAAGGAGCCGTGGAAGATCACCGACACGTTGAACCGACGCTGTAAAGGATATCTTCAAAGGAAACTTGCAGACGTCTATCCGGATGGCAGGAAACCGATTGGCCTGGAGAGCATAGTGCACAAAGCGACGACCTTGTGTAGAAAATGTTTTAATCGATTACCAACTAAACGCATGGTAATCCAACATTTTTTTGAAGTGAAGTAGATAGACAAGTTTTTGGCATGAAGTTTGATCGATCTTACGTCTATAGGTATCTACACTCTTCATTCTATGTGGTAATGATAGTGTACTATTTTTGTGGTGGTTTTAGGCTCATGTATTATATTATTTATAAACTTCACGGGTGACAATGACTTAATTTAAATTTTTAAAAGAAAAGAACTTTTTTTTCAATGAGGTCGATTACTAAATATGAAAAATTGTTTCCTAAACACCGATTAAAAAGTCACAGTGTAGTGCGGTTGAATTGCAGTAATGAAATAACGAAAAAAAAGTTTAGTACAAAACATATTTTCGGGAATAAAATGTAGTCAAACCCTGAAAAAAACCACTTTGTCTAAAGTACTTTTTAAAAAGCTGTAATACTCCGTCAGTAAATTACGCAACAAAACTCCAAAACAAAACACCGAAGTCACAAAGTCAAACGTAAACGTGGTTTAGCACTCGCCTGAAATTTTTACGAGAAAGGAAAATCCCTTTTCCCCAGAATATATGATAATACTGACACCCCTAAGTCCGCTAAACTTATGATCGCATACCATGAAATGGGCTTTTCGCCTATTTGCCTTCACCTGCGGAAATGGTGGAAATGAACTTTACAAGTTCATCCTCTTAGGCTGTTATACTGTTGAAAGAAAGGGAAATAAGGGAAAACGGCGTTTTGCTTCGAAAATATAGCAAATTTATGTAAACATCCCACTGTTCAGGGCAGAAAATTAATATTCTCTTTATATTCGGATTTAGTTTGGAATTAATTGTATAAGGATAACATTTAACACATTCACTACCAAGAATCGCTACGTGCTACGCTCGTAGCCGATCCCGTGATTTTCTCGTATGAAGCGGAAAGCGACCTACATCCTTAATTTTTATTGAATTGGAAATGCTTGTTTGTGATTCCCAAAATCTTGAGTACTTTTAATTCTAAGGTCGCATTTATAGACAATTTTCTACCTATATCAGAATCAATAGCGTCTATAGAATATGGTTCTGATCAGGAAAATCCAAAAAACTCACACTAAAGAATACATGTTTACTTAAACATGTATTTTTTTAACACTTGTTAATGCTATTATTTTGTCTCTGCTACCCAAGAATGTCTGGAAAATATCGGTGTAGAGCGATAAGACCGCCTGTTTTGCCTCTTCTTATGTTCGGCGTGTTCTGTTCTGTACTCTTTTTTACTTTAAAGGTGTGAAATAAAGAGTAATTGTATTGTATTATATTGAGAAGTTGAATTCCTCTTCAAGCACAACAAAGATCAGTACAAGTATTTCTTTTGAAAGTAGCATTTTCTTTCATTAGGGTACTCGGAGCAGGTTCAAATACATTGCAAGATTTTTCTACGGCGGTACAGGCGAAGTTACGAGAAAGCAAAGTGCAATAGATTCTTTAAGAAGAAACGATACTCTTTTTGCAGAACCCGGTGCTCATAGTTCGTAAGGATAAACTCAGTATAAAAACTCTCTTGCAATCAAGGAAGTTATCCTGAGTTGGTACTGATGGTGCAACCCGTCGACCCGTAGGGTTTCTGGTATTAAATGTAGGTAAGTCAAACTTTCTACTTTATACGTAGCCAATGCAAAATGATCAAATATAAACTTTGTAGGTAAAGGTACTTTATACAAAACCTTTGATTTTCAGAGTACTGTTTTGAAATAAAATTAGACCGTAAAATGTGGGCAGAAAATGCTTGTTCCTGCCCAAGGGAAATTGTAAAAGTGTTTGTAACTACGAGTACCTTGCGCTCTAATAAAAACAAAGCGTTCGATTGCATATACATGTAGACATAATTATTTTGTTAGAAAGGGACAATATGACAAACTCGTCAGAAAGTTAAGGTGAACACGGTGATTGAGCAGTTTCTACACTAGTATCTAAGCTAGTATTAATTAAAAAAAGACTGTCAGGTTGTAAGTTTGCAAAGCTTTTTGTATGTAGGAACTAATCTCCTAAACAACATATCTGATTTAAAACAATTTTTCACCAGTGACCCTTCAGGATACATTTATATCCTAGACTAGGTAGACACCGGTCCAATTTGCGAATTTACAAATCAAAAAGCGCGTATTTTGCTTTGTCTGTTAATCTGGAGAAAATTTCGCCACTGTAAGCCCCCGTATCGTAGATCTCATAGAAATCATAAGAGCCGTTTCGAGAACCCACAAAATACATACGCGTACAGAAGCGTCCAGGAAAAAAAGATCGACTTAAACGCATGTTTTTTTGAAAACTCGATTTTTATCTCAACATTTAGGTGACATACAAATCACATTTTCAAAAAAAAAAGTGACGACATGTTCTTTTCGGGTACCCTTCAAATGTTGCCCACTCAGTACAGCGTAACATCGATATGATCCTATATTAAATATTACGTACCTATATGATGTTAATGTTCCGCTCTAGGTACCACGCTTCGTAGCTCAGAACTAGTCAGCACAACACATATCATTAGAATGCAAAACATCCAGGCCCACTACACCAAGCATTAAGCATTATCTACTGCGGTGTGTTTAGACTTCATACCCAACCGCGAACCTAGCAGGGCTCTATTCTTAGTTAAACTGAAAAATTTGACTCCAACACTGTGGTGGCATGAAGTTCATTCGCTGAGACGGCATCTATTCAAATATCTAGTATAGTGTTTACCTCCACTTTAGTTAAATGGTTGGTACAAATATGCCAATGTTTGGATAAGCATTTCTACTACCCATTTATTTTATTTTGTATTTATTTTGCACTGTATATTTTTATTTATGGAATCATTGACTATGCAACATTCCAGTTTTCACCAAAGCGTTACATTGATTCCATACTAAAAACTACTATCTAAGGACTAAATTAAATCTACAAGTTCCCTGTCGTGCTTCATCTCAAGCACTCTCTTCCATTCACTCATTAATTTCGCTATATATATAACTATCTATGTTGTTTGCCCTAGTTTATTTGGGTATCCCACTGCTGGGCAAAGGGGAGAGGCCCCTTGGTTGTCTTATGTCTTGTCTCTTATTTGCGTTGTCCTTCAAAATTTGCATACCATTTCAGCCACTCGCCGGTATCAAATTGAGCTGAAATTTGGCATATCTACTGATGTAAGTTCGGTAACAATTGTTGGAGGTTTCATTTTGTAGCCGATATAAACCTCGTTTTAATCCTGGCCAACTCCGTATTGTCACTTAACTGTTATTGTCTCTCTTGTTAATGCCGTATTCTTTATCATATGTGCTGAATAAACTGTGTTATATTCTTATAAATATGTGGTTTAATTATCAAATATATTTACAATGACATATTATGCACAACCATGCTCTGATGATGGTGGCAGAAGTTAACCATAGCCGACACAAGATAAACACGGCATGTGCAGGATCCTTCTCAGCCGGAAGTTAATAACAGAACTGTGCAAAAAAGTATAGCAGCCAAAGTCTTATGAGTCCGCAGTAAGCTCGATTCTCCATACAAACGTAGTTACGCTCTCATTTTAAAACTAGGTGTTGGATTGTAACGAAACTTTGCATATACAATGACATGAGGTATATCTATGTCTGTAATTAGTTTATGTAGCTTCAGATACCATAGTAAAGAAAATACAGCGAACTTAAGTTTTTCATACATAACTTGTTTTTGCTGTATTTCGTTTGTTTTATAAACTGGAACCATGTAAACTAATTATACCTCATGTCGTTGTATGTGCAAAGTTTCGTTACAATCCAACACGTAGTTTTAAAATGAGAGCGTAACTACGTTTGTATGGGAAGGTGAAATTCGGCCGAGCTTACTGCGGACTCTTAAGCCAACAAGAATAAAAAGTTCAGGGTTGAAGTGTGTTGTGGGCGATGGGCTGGCGACCTATCACTGCGATATCACATTTTGTCGATCTCTTATACCCACATTTATGCTAAAAGTTTCACTTCAACATAAGTTTCATGTGCTCTTCCTAACTGTTTAGGGAATAAAGGCGTGAATCTGTAAGCATGTATAAAAATTCAAAAAAATTGTATCCCGACTAAGAAAAGTTTTCTTTATAAAAACTGTTTTCTTTATACAAAAGGTTGCCTGCATGACACACACAGCACAATTCCGAAGCGATTGAAACTTCACAGTAAATGTTTATTAATTAGAAACGTCCGCTAACGAAATTCCAATCGATCGTAGGTAGGTACATATTAGGATCATAAGTCACGGTAGCTCAATTGGCAGAGCGATGGACGGATTCCAGGGGTTGTGGGTTCAAATCTCGCTCGTGACGAATAATTTTTCAATTTTCCTCTATGATCGAACTTTGATTGATACTTCATTCATCAAAGTCGGTTCAATATCATACATGCTACGTAAATACCAACATAGACTGCTAAAACATATTCCTTCCCTGCTCTGCAGTAGTCGAGCAAAGATTAATGTATACCGTTTTACAAATAACGTTTTACACTTCAGCAAGGCAATGGCCGACGAGTGACGACAAAAATATTGTCCGTGACACGTAACAGTTTGAACCACCCGTTTCGAGTGTTCAATCCATAAGCAATATAACACACAATAGGTGGATGTTATATTGCACACATTGTAAAAAAATAAATATAATCTATTCTGACATTTCATATTTCGGAACAGAGCGAAATTCACCTGCACTTGTGTTATCCATTTTGATTTCGATTGGTGAGTTTCGATTCGTATTCGTATGACGTATATACTTATATCTATAGGCTGGAATAATTTGGTTTTGGAACCCGGAAACCATGGGTTCAGCTACGAGCGTCTTGGCAGTGAATGTGTTAAGCACGATAAGTTTTTATGTTTAATAGCTCCCGCAGTGTGCGGCAAAGGGTAAAAACGGGACCCTATTACTAAGGCTCCGCTGTCTCTCTGTCTGTCTGTCCGTCTGTCACCAGGCTGTATCTCATGAACCGTGATAGTTAGACAGTTGAAATTTTCACAGATGATGTATTTCTGTTGCCGCTGTAACAACAAATACTAAAAAACCAGCCAAGTGTGAGTCGGAGTGGGGCTCCCAAAACAGACGATTTTTTCATGCGCGAGTCCGACTCGCACTTGGCCGGTTTTTATAAAATAACCCCGCCGGAAAAACACAGCTAAGCTTCATACCGAAAGACAAGAGATTCGATAAAAAAACACTTAAATCGGTTCTTCCGTTTGGGAGATCCGATGGCACAGACAGACACACACACATACAGATACACATGTTAAAGTGATCACCTTTCGTTTGCGTACAATAAAGTAAATAATCATCATAACACGACGCGGCTCACTGCGTATTTAGGCTCATACGAACTTTGGGGACCTATTCTTAAGGTGCTTCACTTGAGCATTCACATGTAACATAACATGGGGCATTCGCCATTTTGGAATTTGTCGAATTGAACATCGAACAGAGCCAAGCATATAGCCAAACATCGCTACGAACATATTCATAATCATTCTAGCGAACTCTAGCTAGTTGATGCTTGTCAAAAACTGTATTCTTCACGAAGCTGTCAGACTTGACGGTCGCGTAACAAAGCTCGGCAAAAAGCTCAATCAAATTTACGGCCAAGTCGCTCGCTCGCTTTGATGCTCGCTAAAACGCTCCTGTTTATCTTGTAAGCTTTTACATTCGTTACATTTCAGCTTCACTGCCGCGAAGAAAGACACACACAATATGTGTCATATGTCATCTTTCTTTCTTTTCATTGTATGAATGCTCATTAAGTGTATCAGCAGGGACCCAGCCATAACTTAAAATTCCACGGGGTCTGCGATCTTATGTCGATGACCCCTGGGTTTCATACTGATCAGACTGAAATACGAACGTTGGGCTGCGATTCCATGCATCTAAATGAAAGAAGCGAATTTCACTGGTCGACGGATGTACTGTAAGCGCTCATCTACAAATGGATTTGTGCTTGTTATCGGTAACATTCGTATGTGTCAGTCTCTGTCAGCATAAATAAAGTATAAGAATTTCCTTTATGCTGTCAGTCAGATTTCATTTTTACGAGCTTTTATTTAAATGCAAGCTTTTATTTAACTTGCAATGTATGTAGTAACTATGATTGTTGAGGAGGAATCATGCAAGTCAATTTTGCTGAAATTTTGGGTTTAAGTATAGTTTGGATGACAATTCAATATTATGGTACCATCGAGCTGATCTGATGATAGAGACAGAAGGGGGCCATGGGAATTCAGGACTTAACCGACGTAACCCATTGAGTTAGGGCTCGTTAGAATTGTCTCCACGAGTAGTTGACCGTATACAGTTTAAGTACAGTTGGCAATAAAAGCTTACCATAAATTTCATTTTTGACAGAAACTCATTTTAATGTCGATTTCAGCGCCAGAACTTGCTTATTATGGTTGAGATTAGATACTCGTAATGTGGCCGACTTTTTATAAAACTGTCACTGGAATCTTCTACCCTGGACAGAAGCTATTTTTGAAGGGACTACTTTGATGTAATTCCAACTCAAAAATCTCAAGTGTAATCTGATTACCGACAAACACACGAGTAATCATTTACAACCTCCGGACGCCGCTCTTTCTATAGAAACGAAGGGTTCCTGTACCCAAATTCATTTGTCAGCGTCCAAGCATACGCGAGTACTTGGTGTTTTTCGAAACGTTGAGTTAACTCGTACTCTCGAAAATACTGTGGTTAAATCTTGAGCTATGTTGAGTAAGTACAATCTGCCCGATGCGTACAAACTTATATCAGGGGCCAGGTTTCTCCGTAGCTGTACATTAGGCACCTATTTTGATAAAAAGTACCTACAGGTATTTGAACCTAAGGCAAGCAGGTGCACTACCAATTAAACTAACTGACCAATTTAAACTCGTAGAAAAGTTAGTACTACAAAACAAAAGTATTGTCAAATTTTTACTCGCATGGAGTAAAAAATATACGCAAGTTGTATACCTAAGTAGTTCTGGAGGTTACCTTCTACATGCAAAGTTACACAGTCACACATTTTACATCTTTTTATTATTTGTATAAAAAGTGATCTGTAGAAGATCCTTGGAAACGGGAAAGAAGTAATGATTTTAACTCGGAGATTTTGACGTGTAACTTGTAAGACGTTCAAATCGAAACCATCTTACGTATGTTTTTAATGAAACAAGAAAATAACACCCTCTTGACCGTACTCTTTAATAAAATGTTTTCGGTAGCAAACAACGTTCAACGACGCTCCAGGGCGCAAGTCCTTCGTTACGGTTAAAACCTTTAAAATATTGAGTTAACTTCACTTGACCTCTAAAGTGGAACCTATTTTTAGTCACATAATACACAACTTTAGCATATGGCTTGACACAATTGGTTACAGCGCCTACGCGAATCCCAGATGTGGTGAGCCAAGAACCTTCCCTGTTGGACCTTCTGCTGACTTCCCATCCGGTTGACTACTCTGTCTCTGTCGTAGCCCCACTCGGTTCTTCGGATCATTGCCTGATCCGGAGTGCTGTGCCAATCACGCGCCCGCCGCGCCGGCGAGTTGCCTGTACCCGCCGTGTGTGGCACTATAAGTCAGCAGATTGGGACGAGATGCGGTTGTTCTTTGCATCCTATCCATGGAGGCAGGTTTGTTTCACGCCGGATGATCCTACCGCCGTTGCTGATTCTGTGGCTGACGTGGTGCTGCAGGGAATGGAGCTTTTCATACCATCCTCTGCGGTCCCCGTTGGTGGCAAATCCCAACCTTGGTTTGGTCGCTCTTGCAAAGCGGCCTCTCGCCGAAAACAAGGGTGTTATCAAGCCTGGGTAAATGCGGCAGCGGTACGAGATGTAAAAACCAGTGCATTCAAAAAGGAGTTCAACTTTGCCTCTAGGTCCTTCAAGAGAGATATTGCTAAAGCGAAGTCCTTGCACATTGGTAGGATTGGCGAGAAATTAGAGCGCCTTCCTTCGGGAACTCGTGCGTTCTGGTCTCTTGCCAAAGCTATCCAGGGGAATTTCTGTACGCCATCTTTTCCACCTTTGCACATAGGTAACGATTCCTTGGCCCACGATGCTAAAGACAAAGCCGATTTTCTTGGCAAACTCTTTGCGTCCAACTCGACTTTGGATGACGGGGGAAACGCGCCGCCGATCATCCCGCGGTGTGAGAGTTCTATGCCGGATGTCCGGTTCTGCCAAACCTCTGTGCGTAGAGTTCTTCTTTCCCTCGACATTCATAAGTCGAGTGGGCCTGATGGAATCCCCGCGATTGTGCTAAAGATGTGTGCTCCTGAATTAACACCGGTCCTAACGCAACTTTTTCGGCTCTCATATTCTTCTGGCGTAGTCCCGACTTCGTGGAAGTCAGCTTTGGTGCACCCGATCCCTAAAAAAGGCGACCGCTCAAATCCGTCCAACTACAGGCCAATAGCTATAACCTCCCTTTTCTCCAAGATAATGGAGGCCATTATCAATCGCCAGCTGCTTCGGTACCTAGAGGACCACCAGCTGCTCTGTGACCGACAGTACGGTTTCCGTGGGGGTCGCTCGGCTGGTGATCTTCTAGTTTACCTGACACATCGGTGGGCGCAGGCAATCGAGACAAAGGGTGAGGCATTGGCAGTTAGTTTTGATCGAGTTTGGCACAAAGCACTTCTAGCAAAACTTTCATCCTATGGGCTCCCAGAGAAATTATGCGAGTGGGTCAGCAGCTTTTTAGCAGACAGAAGCATAAAAGTCGTAGTCGACGGTGAATGCTCTGACTCCATGTCTGTAAATGCTGGTGTCCCCCAAGGCTGTGTGCTATCACCCACGCTGTTCCTCCTGCATATTAATGACATGTTGCAAATCAGCGGCATTCATTGTTATGCGGATGATAGTACGGGTGATGCCTTTTACACCGGCCGTGCCAATATTTCTCGGGAAAACGTCATTGAGAGTCGAAACAAACTTGTGTCTGAAATTGAGTCTTCCCTAAAAGAAGTCTCAGAATGGGGCCGACTTAATCTAGTCCGTTTTAACCCCACGAAGACACAAGTTTGTGCATTCACCGCAAAAAAGTTAGCTTTCCGGCATATCCACGATTTGAGAGCACTCCCCTAGCAGCCACAGCCAGCATCGGAATCCTTGGCGTCGACATTTCGAAAGAAGTCCAGTTCCGAGGCCACTTGGAGGGTAAGGCCAAATTAGCCTCGATGAAGCTCGGTGTGCTCAACAGATCGAGACAGTATTTCACGCCGGCTCACCGCCTACAGCTCTATAAGGCGCAGGTCCGTCCACATATGGAATACTGTTGTCATCTGTGGGCAGGGGCTCCTCAGTACCAACTCCTCCCTCTAGACCGCATTCAACGGAGAGCGATTCGAATTGTCGGCTGCCAGCGTGTTTCCGATCGGCTTGATCCCTTAGCACTGCGTAGAGATGTAGCCTCGCTTTGCATTTTCTACCGCATGTACAATGGGGAGTGTTCCGATGAATTGTTCGGATTAATCCCCGCCGCTTCCTTCCGCCATCGCCCTACGCGACAGCTTTTCCATTCTCACCACGTAGATGGTTGGCAGTCCTCAACTGTGCGTTTCTCCCGAAACTTTCTGCCTCGCACAGCCAAACTCTGGAATGAACTGTCGCCTGCGGTATTTCCGGACCGTTATAACCTTCAAGCCTTCAAGAAAAGAGCGTACTCCCATCTTAAAGGCCGGCAACGCAACTACAACTCTTCTGGTGTTGTAAGTGTCCATGGGCGTCGATTATCGCTTACCATCAGGTGATTCGACTGCTCGTTTGCCTCCTATATCATAAAAAAAAAAAAAAAAAAAACTTATTCAAGTAGGTCGGTACTTTTAAGAAGTTCTACGATATTTATATTAGAGATAATAAAATATAAACATTATTACGAAATAAATATGAACGCATTACCAACAAAGAGAGGGTAAATTGCTAACAACACATTACACGGTCTATAAGGTTTGATATTTTGTCGCGCTAACTTGTTCTTAGGCTGTTTACGCACTGAGCACAGTATAGGAACAGTAGATAAACTTCGAACAAAGGTACATAGCACGGCTGCACACATGTGCGCGTGTTCGGTACGCACACACACATAGCCTTCGGGAATGATGGAGAATGCTTCAATCGGGGCCGGGCCGTTGCGGTGTTCGCTCGTTCTCACTCGCTACGTCAAAGGAAACCGCCTCGTAGGTATGAAGACAGCGAACCGCCAGTGCCACGATATCACAAGGAGCCGAATATGCTTGTAACTAAGCACCTACCAACCTAGTGCAGTTTAGCAACTATTATACTTACTAGGAAATATTTTAGGCATAGTATAGTGGTATTAAAATATTCGATGAAGTGGGAAACTAAAAACACATACCTAACTATCTATAATATTATTACTTTGTGTATAATTATGCCGTAAACTAAACTTGACAAATTCTCTTCTCTGGTCGGCGTGACGTGACAGTGACGTTTGGTTCTGCATTATCCACAGACATTATATCCTAGTAGTTTTTGTTTTTGCAAGTTTGTACTAAGGGTTAAGAATAGTTTGAGAGTAGATTAAGAGTAGTATGCACGTGCATTGATTGTTTTTGCATACTATTGCATGTTGTGACAAAGAAAATAGATATATATATATATATAAATATTGTCAGTAATCGGCAAGTGTAGCCGCGTCGTCGGCGAGCTGGGGCATGCACCTGGGCCACAACGGAAGAACAGCGCTGGCTTTGCCAGCTTCATGCTGAGTTGTGGCCCTTTTGTGACAAACAGTGTTCGGCCTATTTTTGTAATTTTTGTTACCTACGTGTTTGTCACAAATAAATGCTTTTCTTTCTTTCTTTCTTTCTTTATAAAATATTGTCTATTAAACTGTAACAGAAATACTTTGCATACTTAAAAGCAAAATTAGTATTATAGGTATGCCAAGCCACAAACTTGACACAGCCCTGCGCATCGAGCGAAAGTAGGTAACGAACGCTCCTAAACGGCCTCAGATTACCTACTGTATTATTCTTGTACTGTGCACTGAGCGTCATTTTATTTTATTTATCTATTTATTTCAAAAGAACGGCTAATACTTACCAATGACACTTGTGCAACAGATTCTTAAATGTAGGAATAAAGTAGGTACATGAGCAGTCTGTCTACAGAGAGATCCAGTTTTGGATCAGTGCACTGACTGGAACTTTGCCCAAAAAGCAAATTTTAAACAAATCTGGTAATGAACGAAAACACAACATATTTATGGCAACCTTACTATTTTAAGTAGAAACTAGATTAAATACCCAGGTAGCATTGCCCGTCTGTACTGTGTAAAACTTTTCATCACACTTGCTCGAAACGGGCTTCATAATGCGCAGACATACAGAGCTGTAATAGCCTATGTTACGCCCACGGGCGTAATTGTTTTTTTCATAAATTGTATCTGTCACTCATGCGGCAGTTACAAAGCAAAGAGGTTTTATATCAAATACGATGTCTGAAAAAGTATTTATAAATAAATTTAAACTTAAAAACACTACTAAAACATGTTTTACAGAATTATTTACAGATTTAATATGTATTTATTTAGTGTCTTTGTAAAATATTTTTAAGTGTTTTCAAATCGCGGCTGTATACCGAAGGGTCTTTGCCATACGCGCCTCACGTCAAATTCAACAAAATGGACAACTTACATGTCGCAGTTTTTTTTACGATTTGTATTAATTTCATCTAAAATGTATTTGTTTCCTCGCAAATGTGATGAAAAACATTGTGTATAACATGGGCGTAAGAATATTGCAAACTCGAGTCATCAAAAGCCTAGCCTTCTGATAAACTCATGTTCGCAATATTCCACTTACGCCCCTCGTTAAACAATGTACTATTTTGTGGCTAAGACAAAGATGTTAAATAAGTTTACTGGAGCTGATAATTAGGATTCCCATCGAATGAACCGGACCGTGTCGCATGGCGCCGTCCACGTCCGCGAGTAGCCGACCGGCCGCAAATCCATTCAAATATGAAATGTAACGTCTGTATTAAAACTTCAAATTCCTTTGGCAACTTATTGAATGCGCTCAGGTGCGCTCCGGCCTTGCCCGGTCAGTGAGAATCGTACGTAAATTCAAGCTTTCCGATATGGATTTTCATACTTTCTGACAGGCGATCGCGATGTCGCAAAAGCGTGTGCGTAAACGCGATCATGTATGGGAGGACACTTTTTCATGAGTACCTACTAATGAGGTAGGTTTTCAGGGTGAACATAGGAAATTTTTATATAGGCGAAGGCCTGCGTTCTTTATAAAGGTGCTGATAGACTCGGCATTCACATGTAACAGAACAAAAAACATTCACCGTTTTTAAAATTATCGAACTGAACAACGAACAGAACCAAGCTTATTAGAGCCAAACATCGCTACGAACATTTCCTCGATCATTCTATGTAGCGAACGCTCTAGTTAATGGTGTGGGAGAGGGACGGCAGCGGGAAATGAATAAAATTGCTCGGTCTGGCAAAAACATCGAAGCTGCAATAAAAAAAAATTAAACATTGTCTAAAAAAACACCTATTGCGTATCTATTGACGTGAAAGATCTAAATCTACATATTTGGGCTTTTCATTTTAAACTAATTAACACAAAAGTTATGGGCAGAAAACCAGTTTTTTGGCCCAAAATTGTTCAACTTGGTGGCCAAATATATCGAAAACAATGAACTTTGAAGTAAATATGGGATACTATATTGCTTAAAGCCGTTGTTGTTAATATAAGAAGCTACAAAAAACATTAGAAAACTAAGGGATTCAGATCGAAGGCCATTGGCGTATGCGAGCCCCTTTATACGCGGGCGGAGCTGCGGGAGCAACTCACAATAAAAGAAAGAAAAACAGAGATGCATCGAGTACCACGTTGTCGAGTACTGTCACGACTTACAGTAATTCTATAGTGACCAATTGTATACGTGGGAATTTCTGTGGCATTGTTACGCAATTGTATAACAATCTACACACGTTATTGCACACAAATCACACAATACGCATTTAGGTCTACTGCATAGTTGAAGTAAAATTATGTGACATTGTTATATTTATAAGAAAGAAAGCAAAAGTAGGCACTTTATTAAATTCATTGGCATCATGGTGATGGTTAGAGATACGCCGAATATTCGGTTATTATTCGGTATACGGCATATTCGTCATGTTTTTTAATGTTCGGTGTTCGGTAGCAGCGAATATTTACAATACAAATAAAATACAAATCGTTGATTTGCTGAATACAGTTTAAGGATGGTGTACAATATTTTCAAGTTCGTTGTATCCAGCCTGCATGCAGGCGTGCACATTATTTATTTATAAATAAATAAATAAATATAAGGGGACAATCTTACACAAATCGACCTAGTCCCATAGTAAGCTCAGTAAGGCTTGTGTTATGGGTACTAGACGACGATATATATAATAGATATAAATACTTAAATACATAGAAAACATCCATGACTCTGAAACAAATATTCATGCTCATCACACAAATATTTGCCCTTACCGGGATTCGAACCCAGGACCTTCAGCTTCGTAGGCAGCGTCACTACCCACTAGGCTAACCGGTCGTCAAAATTTATTGATTTAAAAAATAAAAATAAAACAGCGAATGTCAAAATACTGTTAAAAACGACAGTGAATTAACAAAAGGTACAAACAAATACAAGGGGACATTGAATAAAATATAAATATTATAAGAGGAAACAATTTGAAGAGGTTTTTCTTACAAGTTAGGAGAATGTAAAATATAAATGAATGCTCCTAATTCAATGTTATTGTTTTTCTAACTTGCTTTGTTGTCAATATTTCGCTTTGATATTGAAAAAGAAAAATTACCATTGAATTAGTATGTTTTAGTACAACGGAGTTTTGGACCGAATCATTCGGCCGAATTTTCGCACTCGATTAAACCCATATTCGGCGCATCTCTAATGACGAGGTTCCTCTTATCCCTCCTCAGGGGCAGGGCTCTTAAGAAGGGTTTTCCATTTATTTCTGTCCCGGGCGGCGACCTCTTCCTTCCATCAGTTTCTGCGTTAAACGTCTGCTACGGTCGCCAATACGGCCCCTCCGACCGAGCGACCTTGGTCCGGACCGACCGTGTACGTATGAAATTTTGCTGCAAACTGCAAACAACTGTCTACACGGTCGGTCCGGACTAAGGCCGCTCGGTCGGAGGGGCTTGTTGGCAAACGTCTAACAGATATTGTACTCCTCTGACAGCATACAAACACCCCTCCCGCACCGCACGGGTGCCGCAGTATCTGAACCAGAGCCAGACTCATATTCTTCTGACGTGTAGTAACCCGACCGAACGAAATCAAAATACCTATAAGCAGTACCGTCTCCTAACGAAAAACTATACATCTCCAACTGAAAATTTAGTGGCCGAGATGGATTGCTCCGATAGCCTCAGCATTACATTCAGTTTTTGTTAGAGTGAAATTAATAGAACGATATCATTTTCATACATTTAGTACATACAATTAGATTAACAATCATCTGATGCGCTTTGACGAGACGGCTCCTGTTGTGTCAGGCGTCAGTGCATCAGAAAGCATCACGCCAGAATCGTCTGATAATAGTGTGAACCCTCCTTAATGTAGTAGGCTATTGGTTTTGCTGTCCCTAGGCTGCAATAGAGTGAAATTTATAGAACGATATCATTTTCATACATTTAGTACATACAGATAGATTAACAATCATCTGATGCGCTTTGACGAGACGGCTCCTGTTGTGTCAGGCGTCAGTGCATCAGAAAGCATCACGCCAGAATCGTCTGATAATAATGTGAACCCTCCTTAATGTAGTAGGCTATTGGTTTTGCTGTCCCTAGGCTGCAATAGAGTGAAATTTATAGAACGATATCATTTTCATACATTTAGTACATACAGATAGATTAACAATCATCTGATGCGCTTTGACGAGACGGCTCCTGTTGTGTCAGGCGTCAGTGCATCAGAAAGCATCACGCCAGAATCGTCTGATAATAGTGTGAACCCTCCTTAATGTAGTAGGCTATTGGTTTTGCTGTCCCTAGGCTGCAATAGAGTGAAATTTATAGAACGATATCATTTTCATACATTTAGTACATACAGATAGATTAACAATCATCTGATGCGCTTTGACGAGACGGCTCCTGTTGTGTCAGGCGTCAGTGCATCAGAAAGCATCACGCCAGAATCGTCTGACAATAGTGTGAACCCTCCTTAATGCAGTTGGCTATTGTTTTTGCTGTCCCTAGGCTGCAAAACTGAATGAGGAGAACGTCACGTCTCAAACTTTTTCGAATTGTAAAAACCAACCTTTCCACGAAATTCGTAGGTAAAACCTGAATGTGACGTACAAAACAATTAATTAGTCCCACTCCCAAATATTTCGCGAAAACACAAACAAAATTATAATACGAGTCAACGTAGTATTTTTAAACCTGTTGCAACTAAAGTCTATTCGTCATTACGTGTACAAACACTTCTCGAAGACATTATCACACTTTTCTTTGGGATTACTAAATAAGTAATCATCACTTATAATGTTGTATACTTAAGAAAACACGCAAAGTATTGAGAGTATACCTAACCACTGAAAAATGTTTATAATAAGATTTTCTTCAAAAATCGAAGTAACGAACAAATGTCCACAAACATGTCTAGATTATCTATGGATCGCACTTCATGCATATTTTATCGCCATTTCCAATCACTAGTCATTGATTTTGATCATATTTGACGTCATGTTTGTTGACATGATAGGACCAGAAAGAATGAATAGACTTTAAATGTAAGCCTATAGCGCCATTTGTCCCGACAAATGGTCAAATTATTCCATCGTCCAAAAACGCCTTATTTTGTGACCACATTCCAAACATCTTCACGCAATCTGAATTTAAATATAGATTCTAATCTCGCTTTGTTTCTGTCGTATGTAAAAAAAAATGAATAATTAAATATCTTCAAGGAAAAAATCGTAGTATTGAAATTCCGTTGTTTATCGTTACTTCGGTAAAAAACTAAAGGCGGTTAAGTCTTATTAATCACTTTAACACTTTTAATTCGACCCGGCACTTCAGAGGCGCCGAAAATGAGGAACTGAGAGCTTACGTCATTTTCTAACTATAGTGCACTTCGAGAACAGTGGAAATATGATCATTGACCCCTTATGCGTATAGATTCAAAAGTAGAAATCCTTTAATGATGTGATGATGAACAACTGTTTTAGTACACACGTTGAAGTCTAAACTGATATTAACTATAAAGAGGATAAGTTATGGTGGAAGCCACCTACCTAATACTAATTAATAATTTTAGTGACTTTATTCCGAGACATATTTGAAAAATGGACCTTTTTAAAAATTTCACTATGAAAATTACGTACAAAGAGGTTAATATTTCATGTTAATGCCTTTGATCGCTTTTAATACGGCAAAAATTATACTCGTGGGACGTAATTCACATTGATTGATTAATATTGAAGTATCTAATGATATTTACTTAATCGATCTAATGTTTACCTTAGTAAATTAAAGGTCTATTTAACAGGAGGCAAAATTCGAGACGGGATTAGAGAGCAAACACGAATAAGGTATCGATTCGACAAACTACCTTGAACACGAAAAATCATCATGATCATCATAATCATAATCATCCACGTCACCACCACCACCACATCACCATCACCGCCATCACCATCACCGCCACCATCATAGCTGCTATCGCCATCACATCACCATCACTACTAACATCATCATCATTATCATCATCATCATCATCATCATCATCATCATCATCATCATCATCATCATCATCATCATCATCATCATCATACAAATTCTTATGAACATTGTCAATATTTAAAGTTATTTTATTTACTAATAGCAAAACTAGTACTTGCTTGTAGCACATGTATTGATATTAATTTACTATCGCGTAAAGGTAAATACGTCTCTGTACACGAGTTAGTTTGTCTATCTTTTTGTTCCTGATCTCCACTCGATTGCTCAAAGGTTAAGGAAGAGATTCCTTAAAGGGATAAGTTCGCCTTTGTACCGATTTAATAATTTTAGTGACTTTATTCCGAGACATATTTGAAAAATGGACCTTTTTAAAAATTTCACTATGAAAATTACGTACAAAGAGGTTAATATTTCATGTTAATGCCTTTGATCGCTTTTAATACGGCAAAAATTATACTCGTGGGACGTATTTCACATTGATTGATTAATATTGAAGTATCTAATGATATTTACTTAATCGATCTAATGTTTACCTTAGTAAATTAAAGGTCTATTTAACAGGAGGCAAAATTCGAGACGGGATTAGAGAGCAAACACGAATAAGGTATCGATTCGACAAACTACCTTGAACACGAAAAATCATCATGATCATCATAATCATAATCATCCACGTCACCACCACCACCACATCACCATCACCGCCATCACCATCACCGCCACCATCATCGCTGCTATCGCCATCACATCACCATCACTACTAACATCATCATCATTATCATCATCATCATCATCATCATCATCATCATCATCATCGTCATCATCATCATCATCATCATACAAATTCTTATGAACATTGTCAATATTTAAAGTTATTTTATTTACTAATAGCAAAACTAGTACTTGCTTGTAGCACATGTATTGATATTAATTTACTATCGCGTAAAGGTAAATACGTCTCTGTACACGAGTTAGTTTGTCTATCTTTTTGTTCCTGATCTCCACTCGATTGCTCAAAGGTTAAGGAAGAGATTCCTTAAAGGGATAAGTTCGCCTTTGTACCGATTTAACCTATTTAGTCTATATTTTTAACGGTGTCTTGCGTACCAGTATTTACATAGGTACATATGAGCATTTCTCAAAAAAATGCCACTATTATTAATTGTACTTCTAGGAATTTTATGTTAACTATTTCTACTCAGAATGAGGAGCTCTTTCGACCCTGATAGGACAAAAAACTGTCCCATAGATATTTTTCATATTGTGTTACCATTAACCTTATAATTTGTATGGTGGTAACACGATAGGAAAGTTCAAAAATGTATGGACATTATGGGACACTTTTTTTCTCCTATTGGGATGGAAAGACATCGTGATTTTGAATATAAATAACAAGAAAAATTGCAGAAAATCTCCGAAAAAATGTAGTAGCACGCTCATATATACTAGTCTCAACAGCGGGGTCAACGCCCGTTTGTTTTCCATGTCGTCAACCGACTATACTCCATAAAATTTATTCCTCCATTCAGACCATAAAATTAAACTGTCAGATAATACAGGCCAGTAATAGGTAAGAATGGGTGTGGTTGAATGATCCACATTGAAGATAAATCTTTAGAATCGAAAGATTCGAATTTATAAAAAATATCTAAAGTTTAGATACGTAACAACATTTTAGAAGTGTAACATTTTAACTTAACGACTTAATTTTATAAAGATATTTAGATATTCAATATATAAATGATAATATTTCCAACGCTGCAGCTGTGACACAATATCTGACCACGCTTTAAGGGTAGTAGATATGCAAAACTTTGGTTATTATGGATTTAAAACACTTACTCTTAAGTGACCCGGTTAAAAATAAAAATAAATACATTGTTCTTCAAGTTTGAATTTTTGATAGGCAAGTGCACTAAATACTTTGTCAGGATAATTCTTGAAAAAGGGTTTAAAAAGGGCGGTTATTAACGTTACATGTGCTACTTAAAACTACTAAGCCACATTTACGAGGTTCTTTAAAAAATATGTGTTTATTCATTTCACTATAATCTGAACGTAGCCGAAATTCAATTGTTATGACGATATTATTTTCTAACTCAAATGTCGCAACTTGTGTGTGAGCGAGTATGATAAATGAGAGTGGCGTTTCACTTGTTTAAAACACCTTGCCTAGCACTTACAATATAATATAACGCCTCACCATTTTAAGTAGGACCTCCGATTATGCATGGATATTACTAATTTAAAGGCCAACTAGGAAACCAGGAGATAATTATGAGTTGTCGTTCAGTTTTGATGGCGACTTCATGTGGGTTAATAATCTCTTATGGGTGTCGGTAACATCAAGCGTCTAAAGTCTTTTAATAGGTTCAGTCGTAATTAATGGGTTTTTATATTGATTTTCTTGATTAAATTATTAACTTCGATAGTTAAGTGCTTCCGAGAGGTTTTAATGGTACGCTTATCACTTTATAGTCTTGAGTGAGATATCCAAAGCTGGGGACTTGTAGGGAGGTGGGAAATTATCGATTGGGTACAGTCGACTTGAAAAGAAGTATCCGTATCTCAACTTATATTTATATTTATTTTTATCATATACTATCTGCCCGCGCAGTTTTGCCCGCGTAGGCGCCTAATGGCGGTATTGGCGAATAAAATTCTGAATTTTTGAAATAGGATAAGTGGTGGACTTGTCCTCTTTATAATATTAGTATAGACTAAGAATAAGTACTACCTACTTACTTTTGGGGAAGTCTAACGTGCCAGACAGTGCGCAAGGCATTTTTAGGAGATCGATTCTTGAACCACACCCCGTTAGATACACGTTTATGAAGTTAGTTAATATTTGCTTCCATGAGATTTTGGATGTCGTAAAATACAGTAATTTTAACTTGATGATGTCGTAATAGTACATTACTGCAGAGGCCGTGAAGTAAGGGATTGATGGACGAGCTTGGGGTAGACGGCCGAGTCGTAGACGAGGCCGGATACAACGAGACCAGCAATCCCTGTTCCGGCCGAGGATTGTATAGTGCTTCTCTCAAACAAGGTGAGTAAATATTAAAATTTGTGTAATTTGCCTCCTTTTTTATTTTTTAAATATGCCATTTGCACAAGTCATTCGAGTACCATGTTTAACCGCACATAAGTATAGTACCATAGATTTTGTTTTTTTTTTCGCAAGTATGCTCACAGAGTCTAGTGGTGGTGGCAGTATGTAATTTTTTCCTTTGTCAGTTTAATATTTAGTAAACAAATTAAAAAGTTAGAGTAGCGGACAATAATGGTTTTACTTAGGGTTTTCATACATTACTTCTTGGCCTAAGGCCAAGAAGAAATGTAGGGGGCCTTAAACAAGACACTTGATGTCCTCATTTCGTGACATTAACGCATACATTTCCGAGCATGTTTGAGAAAAGGTGTGGCTAAGGCAAAAGTGGAAAATATGGGCTCAACTGTGTTTTTTTTTGTACACATAATTATGAACACTCGTGTTTTGGCTTCTGACAAAAAAATATATCTTTAGACAAGATCCTTACGCATATCTCAAAATATTTTTTTTTTTAGTATAGGGTCGCAACATACAGATTGCAGAGCATTCTAAAAGCAAGACTCCTCAAGAACTTTTTCCATTCAGGAAGTTCCCTGATGGGAATAATGAATTAATTGTGTAAAGAAAATAAACTTGCCTTTGAAAAAACTCATGATTTCTCCAATTCATGCCTTTAAAATGTAAGATAAATATCCCAATGCTCGACACGCTAATGCATATACTTGACACCTATAGTTCCCCTCTATTGTTTTGACATAAGATTGAAAGTGTCATGTATTAGGCCAGTGACGGGCACTGGGACGTTTATCTCAACACTTTCACTGCCAGGAACCCTAGTAGAACGCCTAGTCGTAGGCGCTTTCCGCTACATAGCGGGAAAACCGCGGGACAGCGATTTATGGCAGCGAATGTGTTAATTGGGTTGAGAAACACAAACTGAATCGAGCTTTGCTACCAAGCAGGGCTGCTTTGTAAACCCTTTTTAACACAATAAATTAAAGATTACCCGAAGCGTCCATTTAACGATGTATTTACATAAAACACCTGACACACTCTTATCATTGAAGGCCGTCCAAAGCTAGCAAACAGTGGAAATATCCGTGCTTTGTAAAGTTTACGGAATATTTTATAATTCCGATGAAAGATAGGCGGATATTTGCAATGGAAATGAGTTCGCAGACCTAATGAGTGAGCGTTTACACTTGTTGAATACCTACAATTGGTTAATCGGGTAGTGTTTTTTTGAATTCTCTTTTACAAGCCCTTTTAACTCGCCTGTAAGTTAGTTACCTATGTATTTTAAACGACTTCAAAGAAGGAGTACGCTCCCAATTCGTCGGTATCTTTTATTTTGTATGTAGATATGTTCCCCGATTACTCGAAGACGACTGGAGCGATTAGGATATTTTTTTTGTTTAAAAGGCTATCAGGTGGTCCCATGGTCAGGATCTGATGATGAGATTTTGGAGAATCGAGGGACCTCTGCAAATTGTATAGGCCCACATACAGCGATTAGGGTTTTTATCTGTAATAATCAACGCATTTGCCCTCGGATAGAAGTTTAAGTAGTACTCAAAAGGGGAACTGTTCATGTATGTGGCTTGGCGGAGTACTGAATTGAAGTCGGTTAAAACTTTGTTTTTAAAGTAAATTATTATTGTATGTGTAATGAATGTATGGAATCGGATATTAGTGATTAGGGATAGTGCACTTGCATAGTCGTGTCGATTTGACACTTTGCAAATGTTTAATATGATTCTTAATACATAATTAGGAATCACGCTTCTGACTATTGCCTGATTGTCATTTCAAGAGTATTTATCTGAAAAAAAAAATTGTTTATTAAGTTTAATATTTAAAAAAAAACTACGCTTTAACCTCTAGTCATAGTCACCCTATCGCATTTTACACATGCTGTATTGTATGAGTAGGGACATAACGTGGTGCGGTGTAGGGTGACCAACTTGTGTGAAATAATGTATTTTCTGGTTTGATTTATAAAGTAAAAAATAGTGTCGAAGCTATAAACTTCGATGAGAAAGCCTGGCTGCTGTCTACATATACATATATTTAAAGTTGGACTGATGTCATTTATTAATTACCATTTATGATTCGTGTCAGCACTACCCCCCTATTCTGCAACTTGTTTTAAGCCACCTCAACGCTCACCCACAAATATATCTTCACACCGCGATGCGTAGTAACTAAGCGTAGGCAGAAGTCTAGTTTCGTGACGGGTGACCGATGGGGTGAGCCGCATTATTCGCGTAGCAGATAACGGCCTTGAGCGCTTTCGAGTATTCGGACACAATATGTACCTACCGGCAACGGCGCTACCACGAAAATCGAAACTCGAAGTTCGTCACTCTGTACATAAGTGCGATAGAGAAAGAGATACCCGAATCTCGAATTTCGATGTGCATGGTTCATCATCATCATCCTAAACTTAAGAGCCGAGCTCTTGTCGGTGGAGAAATCGCCACTCTGTTCTTCTCTCTGCTACTGTTTTGAGCTCTTGGTACGACATTACATAAACTTTCTCTTCAGCTTGGTCCATAAACGCACGTCTTGGTCTCCCTCTGCCTCTCCTTCCTTCTATCTTTCCTTCAATTATAGTTTTTATGTAATTGTCATGCATATTGTTCTGCATGGTTATAGCTCAGATATTTATTTGTCGGCCGCTTTCGATCTTAAATATATCTCAATGTGTTTAGCGCTCGCTTCCTCGCGAATATGTGAGACTGAAACGCCCTAGGTACAGCAGGCCTATACAAGTAATCTGCAATAATCTGCATCTCTGTCTTTCGTCTGTCGGGTAGCCCCACCGTGGCGCCTACCCACAAGACAGCCAGGACCCGCAGCAAAAGCCCCTCAGGCTGATGCAAACGAACCATGCCCAAAAAAATGCATCTCTGTCACTCGCGTCATATGACTGCGACAGAGATGGAGATACCCGAACTTCTAATTTTGATAATCGTGGTTATATCTCAGGTAACAATGTTTGTCAGCCGCTTCCAAACTCAAATATATCCCAATGTGTTTCGCGCTCGCTTCCTAGCGAAGATGTGAGAGAGATGAGCTAAGAGGCACTACATAAACCGTAAACCTTTTTACTAAATATCTGCCTCTCAAAAGTCGTAGGAAAGTTCCTCGGCAATAAGAGGTCTCTAATTTAACCATTATTACTTTTTTTATTCTTTGTTGTCTTTTATTAAACTTAGCCTCCGAGAGTTACATATTTATGCGCAAAATTCAATAAAACTTACTAGATCAGTGATTCTCTAACTTTTTGTGTGATGGAACTACGTATTTTGTAAAACAAAAACGAAAAACGTCACCACTGGTTAAATACTTGACAATTTTAATCTTAATCAGAGGTCAACAATAGGTGTCAACTATTTAATGACCGGCGGCTTATGGCCGGTTCCAATAATCAATCCACCGATAGTTTTCCTTACCAACAGTTACATTTTGACACATTTTCTACGGGTAACCTGTCAAAATGTAACTGCCGGTAAGGAAAACTATCGGTGGATTGATTATTGGAACCGACCATTAGCCTAGTGATGATCAATGATATCATTTTCCAGTACCTATAACACAAACTTTATTGAGCCAACTATGGGGCTAGTTCGATTTGTGTAAGATTGTCACTTAATTATTTATTTAGTAGGAATTAAAGTGTCAAACATTGAGACGTTGTCATTAAACTGCTTCCTCATTTTTGGCTTCAGAATCATTTTGTGGAGCTAAAACGCCCCTAGATGGTCGCCAAGAAGCCCCTCCGACCGAGCGACCTTGGTCCGGACCGACCGTGTACACAGATGTTCGCAGCAAAATTTCATACATACACGGTCGTTCCGAACCAAGGTCGCTCGGTCGGAGGGGCGTGTTGACCGTCTAGCAGACGTTTGACAAAACTCATAGAACCCAAACTTTCTACATAGTTAAAACTAAGGAGAGCCAAAAAAAGCACTTGATTGATCGTTATCAATCAAAGCATCGCCGCGTGGGTGTGAAGTATCTGAATGATATCAACCACGCATTTTCTTCATGTAATTGATTAAGAACCGATTGGTATAAACAAACAATACCTACTCGAAATTGATACTTAACTATAGAGCAATAAGGACCAGAAGGTCCACTGCTTTAGTGATGAGTTAGATGTCAAATCTTACCCATAAACAATGACGTAAGAGAGATCCGGCTGCGGTTGGACCACAACTGCTCTCCATACTTTCTCTGTGAATGTGGTCTGGAGGTGGGCACAGCAGACCATTTTTAGTGTCCCAAAACTTCATCTTCCCTATATGATATCTTCCCCGACTATATACATCGTCCTGCTAACCTTAGTTACATCCTCTCTTTTTTATATACTTCCTTTGTATTATGTAATTACTGGTTATTAACAAGTTCAGTATTAAACTATAATTACCTTTATTGTAATTTGTGAAGTCAACTCCGTTGGTTTATTATATTATAAAAAATATTAACTAATTAACTACCTATGTGTTGTAATTTGTCTAACATTGTACTGTCTCTGGTTTTAAACATTTCAAATGTTTAAATCTACAACCATTGGACAGTTTTTTCAAGACTTTCGTGTAGCCAACCTTGACATAAGCCATTAAAACCAGAAATCGATCGACGTAAGAGAAACTTGTCGACATATTATCGAATCAATTATTATGTTTTTTTAGGTTATATAGATATTTAGAGGCCATCTTAACGTCAAAAGGAAATTCACAAAGAAAAAAAACAAAAATTTTACTCATTTCACTATTTTAGTAATATTTAAATACTCACGGCGATGTGCGATATGGGGGGGTCGCAATGAACAACTTAGACTAGACCTACATAGGTAACGTTACCAAAGTCAAGTAATTTCACGAAAATTAAACTTTACTCAAGCAATACCTAATGATGGCATCGAATCAACATGATGACAAGAGTCGTTGTTCCGTCCGCGACATTTGACAGAGAAGAAAATATCACCACGTTCATAATATGATCGTTGTTTTTGAAGATTTTGTTATACGGATAAGGAATTTACTTATCTGTCTAACAATATCTTTCAATATTTACGTACCGCTTCTAAACGGGACTTAATCGGAACTGTGGTTAATACCTAACAATAAAGGTGCGAATCGTGAAAGTTTAAATCAATATGATATCTTTAAATCTCATTAAAAATATACCAATGGCCCTTTCAAATATCGTGAACGGTAGCGTAAAATCATACAAAACATAAGTGATATTAGTTTTTAAACGGTTTGCTCCTAACTAACCTAATGTAGTGGACCTAATAGGATTATGGTCATCACAATTTAATTTTATTAAATTGTGATGACTATACTAGGTAATACATACTAGGAATATACTCAAACTAACTTTGTAACTCTGTCTGTCCGGCTGGTATCTTACGCTGCGTCTACACTACTGTACCAATTTTGATAATAGGAGCTTCACCCTATAAAAAGGACATCTTTGTTTTCTGAAATCCACATCAGGGGAGAGTAAGGTAAAAAGGCATTTGACTGACAGTCAAATCAGATACTTTTTATAAAAAAGTAACATCAAAAACGCCCTGTTAGTGTGAAGTTTGTAGAGAAACTAAAATAAAAATTTGTGACGTCACTACGTCACAATATATATTTGGTTGATCCATGTGTTTTTAAAAAATCCTTAAAATGAAGCTTGATGTTTTTGCAATACCTTTGTTCGTAAGTATTGGTTATGTAAAAATAATTTGTTGTCAAATACCATATTGACACGCAGACCGAACTGCCGGCACAGCTAGTCGTAAATGATCCGAAAGTTTGATAATTTTTAATGGAGAATAAAGGCAGTATTATTTGAAATTATGAAGATTTCATAAAGTAAATATCAAGATAGTTAATGGTTTTCCATTATTTCCGTTCCATTCCGGCGATATTAATTAGAAAAAAAAAGTTTGAACGAAGTCACCCCATCCAATCAAAGTAACCCCAGTTTACGGTACCTATGTCGAATGTTCAAACTGTTCCGTTGTAATACGAATTTTTCAATATAAAACCCGTACCGTAATATTTATACATTAATATTCATTTCATGTGTGCAATTTCAAAGGGCCGTTCTAACCTTTTGTACAAAATATTTTTGAAACGAAATAATAGCTTAAAAATAAAATATACTGCATATTTTTTGCGACTGTAAAGAGCTATTACAACTTTCCCGCATTTTAAGCAAGTTATGTTCCTTTATTTCCTGTTACTTGCATAAAAAATCGTCAAGTTCAATAGTTATAGTTTCTGTTACTATTGTATTATAGAGATAATCAATAATTATTTCGTTTTCTATCTGATATATCATTATTTTAATGTAGAACTTATGCAATACCTGTGGCGTGTTAAAAATAAAAATACAATACTTAAAATATTTTAGAAAAAAGATAAATCTAACTTAATTGAGTAAAGACAATTTTAAGTTTTTTGCAACTTAATGACGAAAATTGACAATTTAGCAATCAGCTGTCTTTCGTTTGGATGCTTAATTATAAATATCCATTAGCATAATCGACATTTAAGACTTATAAATAGAAGTTTAATAAACGGTTTCTTTTTACGTGTAAAGTCACTACATAGGTATTCGTTCGTTTTTTCAATTATTTTGATGAACTACCTGTGCTGTGCTACCTACGCATAATTTACAAGCACAATCAATAAAATTAATATTTCACTGTCTAGTGTCAAATTTAATTCACATTATAACTATATTCACCATAATTGAAACTCCATAGTCATAATGTGACATGAATAAATTATTAAGAAGCCTACCTTTAAAATCGACACTCACAAATCACGTCAAAGTTTTGGCAACACTTAAATCACATCACACATTCCATTTTCAAATTTAAATTTCAGAAATATTTTCGAATTGTCACTGGCCACTAATACTAACGATAAATTTACTCGTAAAAGTTGTTTCGATTCGTTTCGCGCCGCGGCCGGTTCTCGAGCCAGCAGACGTGCGTTAGCCGTCGAGTACTTTTCGGGACTGTCCGCGGCGGCGTGGCTGCGTGGACACAAAGTTGTTGGACGACGTTTCTTTAATAGTTATTATGTCCATAATAGTTTCGGATGAGATTCGAAGATGTACAACGGTATATGTAAGCAATAAAACCAAATTGTTTACGCTACCAACTCATCCAAAAATAGTCGATGCGTAAGGTTTGAAGTTGTTTTGCAAAAAATAACTTATAGTATACATTATTTGCCTTTTGTCTATTTTTATAAAATGAAACAAGACTAACTTAACTTATCCTGATCTGTACCACAGAAAAAGTAATTAAATATCATCGAAATTTAACTTGAAAATATGTACTTATAGCAAATGTTACATTAGGAATGTAAAAAAAAGTTGAGTATAACAGACGTCTCGCACATAGTTTATAATTAACAATATTTAGTAGTGTTGGCCTCAAAGGTGGCCAAAGTTAAACACCGTAGGACGACAAAATCAATTATTTCAAGTTTTAGTTGTTACTATAGAAATACTTAGCTTGGCAAGCCAGTAGGAATCGAGTTTTATTGATGACTCGCTACTGGTATAAAGGAAATGCTAGGTACTGTTGATATGATAATCTTACAGTATCTTTTTTCATTATTATTATTATTTATTAATATTAACAGGAGGAAAAATACTTTATTACAAATAAGATTATTGGTTAGAAACACACAAAACATATTAAATAAAAAAAATCTTTATTATTTGTAGAATTCCTCACCTCAAAATAAAATAAGAAAACCGAAATCCTTTTGACACACAAAAATCTTGTTTTGTTATCTCTATATGTCTTTTGTATTTATATCTGTTTGTGGGACAATAACACATACATCCATTCTTTCTTTATTTCTAAATAATAAGTGGGCAGTCGGACAGCCTCAACAAAGTTTTATGAAGTTTCACAGTAGAAACGTTCAATATAAAAGTGACTTGGATGTAACAAGATACATATTTTTCCATTTTACGTTAAGAGTCCTCAGGAGAGACATAGTCTGGCTCTAAAAAACCTCTTATTCTACTGTAAGTGAAGTTGATATTATTGCACCTAACAGTCTAGTTATTATTTTTTACGTCACACCTGGCCATAATGTGAGTTTTACTGCACGCTGCGCGTATGGTAAAACTCGCATTGTGGCCAGATGAAGACGTAAAATTGTGTACTCACCACGGGCGGTACTTCGTAAAGCCCCAGATCGCATATTTATGGCCCTCACCTTCGGTTCTGGCCACAAAAACCTCCGATCTGGGCCATTTACGAATTCACCGCCCTAGGTACGTAATGTACTACTGCGTTCCATTCTTCAAATAATAAAACCACTTAAATAAGA
Organism: Epinotia bilunana; assembly: GCA_947049275.1. Taxonomy (NCBI): domain Eukaryota; kingdom Metazoa; phylum Arthropoda; class Insecta; order Lepidoptera; family Tortricidae; genus Epinotia; species Epinotia bilunana. The sequence goes on along the minus strand of OX346268.1, from coordinate 3,554,716 downwards.
TCACTTCTCTACTTTCATCGTTCTAATCTAACTCATTTGAAAAATGTGCAATCATCTGGCAAGTGACTAAATGTACTTTTCATCCCATTTCATCCCAATAAATGCAAGTAACGGTCCCGGGGAAGTTAGGTCGCGATCCCGAGCCACTAAGCAATCAGTTTGGTGAATAAATTACCAACCGACCACAAAATGAGGTGTCCAATTCGGCTGCATCGAAAATCAGACCGAGAGAGATTTATTGCGTTTTTTTTAATGCTCTGTTTTGTTAATAGCCCGTTTCCGTTAACTTCGGCATATTGCAGTCCATTCACAGAAACAAATTAGCATAATTATTTCTTGAAAAGAATTTTTTTTTTTTTTTCCTTTTTTTATACAAAATAATTTTATGTGGCATTAACGGTTATTGTCTTATTGTACAAGAATCTTGAAACAAATGAAATAAAAAATATGTACCACCGAGTCAGTTCGTGCCTAATATCGAACGAACTCGCTTTGTAAACCTCCTTGTAGTGTATAGGAATCTTACAAAGTTTAAAAAGCTTTTATGGTGTCACAGTTAAGAGCCATTTACACTAGTTAAATCTGCGAAACTGATTAAATTAAAATATTGAATATCTTGATAACAGGAAGAGTTAAGATACTACTGTCTTGGAGAAATTAACTTTATTTGATCTAAACTATGCCCCCTTGCAATTAACGGAAATTGTAAAAAACAAGTAGTATAATTATAATAATATCCCTCGCTTTACATTATTGTCGTCGTAGGGCCTCTGCGTTGTTTGCTTCGGCCCCACGCATGCCATCCTAAGGTCTTCATGGTCCCGAAATATGGCATAGACATAATAATAATAAATAACAATATTTTAATATAAATAATTAATAAGACCACTGGGGTCCACAGTGGTGTTAATGTACTTATCATAGGTTAGTTATATATAAACTAAAATACACTGGTGGGGAGCAAGTTCATTGTATCAATTAAGCAAGGCTAACCCGCGGGGAAAAGTTCCGGAGATTATCCATTACATACAAACTTATAAAGCTACAATCAAACAGACACTCTTCTTTAAGTTATAATATTATATGGAATGTACGGTGTAGGTACCTACTCTACATTGCAACAATACTTGTTTGTTTCATTAATCTTTGTGTGTACATACTCACCATTAATTATTGTAAGAGTGAATCAAAGGGCAAATTACTTTCAATTCTGTCATATACATTAAATACTGCGAAATCAGGAAAATTCAATAAGTCTTCTCTCCTTTCATTTTTCAAAAGCCGTTTAATATTCCGTCTTAAATTTAATCACATTGAGCGGTAAGTATAAAAGCAAATGCCTTTAACAGATATTCTACTTGACTTTTGCTTTACGTACCTTTTACGTTTTAAGTACCTTAAAATGTAATAAGAACAAATAGGTCGTTTGCTTTTGGAGACTTCGAGGTTATTTAAAACACGTTGCCATCAAAGAATTAATTTTTAAATCGTACTACCATCGAGGGTGGGGGGAGTGACTTTAGTGTTACATTTAATAATATCAGGGATACTCTTTAACCTTAGCCAAAAGTCCAGAAGAAGCCAAGGGCAAGCACGTAACGTTTTGAACGCGCGTTAGGTAGATCCAACTGTATTATTATATTTCCATATAAAAATTTACATTTAGATCTAACTGACGCGCGTATTATCGACAACACAGCTAACTGACTATCGGTTCACCTTAAGCGCATTGTAATAAGGTCCTATATAAACACAGGATGGTCAGTTAACAGTGTTGTCGTTTGTACTATCGACAACACAGCTGACTGACCATCGGTGCACCTTAAGTGCATTGTAATAAGGTTCTATATAAACACAGGATGGTCAGTTAACAGTGTTGTCGTTTGTACTATCGACAACACAGCTGACTGACCATCGGTGCACCTTAAGTGCATTGTAATAAGGTTCTATATAAACACAGGATGGTCAGTTAACAGTGTTGTCGTTTGTACAATGCATTACGTGCCTACGTGGTCGATTGGCAGGGGTATCTTTTTGAATCATAATCAGCCTATACAGTACACATAGGTCCAACTTTTTGTCACTATACAGCATGTATCAAAAATAGGGTGTGAACCGACCAAGGGCATGGTTCGGTAGCGTATTGCGATTCCAAAATTGCATTAGTATTATTTAGTATAAAAATGGTGTAGTACGACGAGCCTGAATTGTTATACAGGATGTTTTATTTTTTATTTTATTTTTTCCAGGAAAATAATTAAGTAGAGAGCTGTTATTTTTTGATAGTTTATATTGGTCACAGCAACATTTATGCATAACTTGATATTTGTCAGTTTCATACTTTTTGAGAAAAAATAATAAAAACGTTCTGAGGTTAAATGAATGCCGTGAGGTTCCAGGTGGCAGTAGAGGGTTACAAATTGGTATAAAATATTTTCTCTTGACGGGGCATCAACTGGTAATAGTTTCGAACTCAAAGACTTAAACACTTTGGGGCCAATTTTTGAAGGGTTGTCCTGCACCCTTTCACTTTTAACGAGACATACATAAGTAATAATTGAACTTTTTATGATACTCTTTGATGTGAATAATATAAGCATTAAGCCACCCTTCAATCTCTTAACTTTCAATTCTCTTCAAAAGCAAATATAGGCAAATTTATTATGGAACAACTACCAATTTAAGACGTTTGACACAGTTATCAATGATATTACGTAGATATAAAGTTGTCATATATAAAGAAAAAGGCTCATATTTCCCTGACCAGACTACACACGGACCAGTTCACTATGGCTGGTTTTTGTGTCATGCGGACGGACGAATACCTATTTATGGCGCAGCTATCCGCGCGGACGGTCCGTGCGGAGCGATCCCTACTGACGGTCCGCATGACACTAAAACCAGCCTTAGTGACGAAGCAACTACCAATGTTGCCAATAATGCGAAAAATACTACTAAGGTGCTTTTAAACTCTTTAATGAAATGAAATGAAATGAAATGAAAATAAAATGAAATGAAATGTCGTTTATTCACATTAAACATATGGTAACTATAAGCATAGGTGTTACAGTGATTTTCTTGTCCCTTAATATGTTTAGCCCAGACAGGCATGTGAAAATTTGCATTACTTAACTATGTTTGATTCATGCTTATTACATGTGACGTCAAATGCAAGCAATACGATAGTTAACTGAGGCTCAATATAATGTCTAAAAGTACAATTATATAATTTAATATGGTAAAATAATAGTTAGAAATAATATGTCGTAAAAATAGGGTGTTCTGCCTTTTCGCAGAATTTCCTTTGGTCAAACATCACTTGCCAACCAACATTTCGAAAATGATTCACTTTGACAACTAACCATTACCAACTTTTTGTATGACAACCTGACACTTGGTCGAATTTTTATAAAGCAGAATATCACAATGACTAAAAATGTTTGGAAAACTTATCACTTGCCAACTATTTCACTAGGCCAAACAACTATTGAACGAACAACGTTTCGTCAGTGCAATAGTTACGTTTTAACATATAAGCCAACTTAAAAGTTACGATGAATCGTTACGTCACTTGCGTATCTTTTGGCGAAACCCATCTGTTGAACTTGCCTGAAACAAAGAACAGTTTCGTGATAAGTATAGCAACAGAAATAATAACTGTGACAGAGTCCAGATAAGTGCGACGACGAGCGAAGCGAGGAGGAGCGTGTAAGGTTAACCGCGATCTTACAGCGCACGAAGCCGAACGAGCGAAGCGAGCGTGCCGCGGCAGCGGCCGGCGAGTGCCAAAATCGCCTTATTGAATATTCAAAATAAGTAATGAAAAATACAAAGCAACGTCCCGCAAGTAATAACGTAAACACATCGCTAATAAGTCAGTTTATTCTTACTCACCCACAAAGTTTTTAAAAGAAGTGAGCAGTTGCGCTTACCCACATTGTAAATTATATTACATAGTAACTGTACGAACGCTACTGCGTGAAATATTTGGGAAACGTTATACAACGAAATGACTATTCAGCCAACTAAAACATTCTGTTAAACGATTTTTGGCATTTTGAAAGTTTACTTTATAATCATCAGACCAAACGTACAGTTGGCAACTGTGAGGTTGGGAAACGAAACGAAATCTTATGACAAGTTGGCAAGTGATTATTTGGCGAAATAATATTCTGCGAAACGTTGGTTGGGAACTAATAATTGGCCAAACAATATTCTGCGAAAAATAAGAGAACCTAAAAATAGTAATAAGCATGCCATGTCACATTCGTAATATAAAAATAGAAGAACTAGAATTAACAATTATGATCATTACAATACTAAGAGAATTTACACTGAATAAAAATAACAGAATAAGCAATAAAATTTAGGTTTCTAGAATAGAAACAAATGTCAACCAATAATATTCTTAACTTTCTTTTAAATACATTAAGTGGCAATGTTTTAAGGTCAGCTGGTATTTTGTTGAACTGATTTTAACACACATGTTGTAAGCACTTTTCTGTCTAAGTACCAGTTTGTTGCTACTTGGTATTGCTAACATATATCGTCTATGTTGCCTAGTTGTTTCTTTATCAGCGACAAACGTGAATAGTTCCGTATCGAGTTTTACAAATACCGCTACCTCATATATATAAAGGCAAGGAAGGGTCAACAGTCGAAATTTTATAAATAAAGGCTTGCAAGATTCCCTTTTGCTTACTCCATAAATGGTTCTGATGCACTTTTTTTATGCGAAAAAAGCACGGTTGGCGTCGACAGAGTTTCCCCACATTATTATACCATATCTCAGAGTAGACATGATATAACCGTGGTAAGCTAGCAAAGCAGTTTTGAATGATACCGTCTGTTTAATACAGGTATGTAGGATGGAAGTATAGGTAGTTATCAATGTCGACCCGCAAATCAAAGTCGCCCCGCCCCAGTTTACGGTATACTATCTGAAATTATAGATTTTAAATTGAATTGAAAACTACCCAGCAGGGAGCAAAATAGGCATTTTATGCTACAGAACAAATGCCGAAATAATACCTTTGCATTGGCAGGACTTTGCGTCCCCTAAAATCATTCCAGGTGAACTGAAACAATTTCAGGAGTGACGCGACTAAAAAGTTTTAAATAGACTATTAAACTGAGCCTTCGGCAACATTATATTATACAGAATTTCTATATTCCGTTGCTTTCCAACGCAAAGGTTTTGCGTAAGGTGTGAACTATATTTTATATTTGCCTCGAAATGCCTATACTCGTATGAAATCTAGCATAACCCGTTACTTTGTACATTTGGACTCACGTATTGACTTCCACCCCCAATTGACACCTCTAAAAATTAAATGTTGATTTTCATTTATTAACATATTACCCTTTATTGCATACCTCCATTAAAATAACAGAAAAAGTAGCAAACAGCGATCATATCAGCCGAAAGACGTCCACTGCTGGACATAACCGGTCCTGCGCCACCCGCATCCAGCGACCTTTACCAAAAAACAATTGGCAAAAAAAGCAAACAAATGGGCAGGATTATTGTTAAGGTGCGATCTCTTACAGACAACCTATGGGGCTACCCACACTAGTATAGTAGTTATAAATATAATACGCCAGTATATTATTTTGTACTTAACTTTTTTCTTTTACCCCCGGAAAAGAAAACATCTTGTTTGGTGTTGTGATCCTGACCCCTTATCATGGCCTGCCTTATCACGCGATAAGTGACAAGACAGCGCGTCCGTCACTGGCTGACACCATTCGATGGAACGAGACGGACGCTCTATCTTGTCACTTATCGCGTGTTAAGGCCGACCATGATACGGGGCTTGATGGTCATGAGTCAGATCGCCAGACCTCCCGAGGATGTATGGCTGTGTTGAGAGCGCGCTTGCTTTGCCTCTAGCGGTCAATACAACGAATCCTCGAATCTATAATGCGTCGGCAACGTGCTTGTGATTTCTCAAGCACCCTTAGGCGATGGTATTGAAATCAAGCAGGCTGTGACCTTTCCTCCTACTTTTGTAGTAAAAAAATAAAAACATACAAGCCACTCAACTAAATTTTCTATGAAAGTTTTCCGTTGTGACACGAAAATTAACCATACAATTAATTCTATGGTTAATTTTGTGCCACAACGGAACTTTTTCACTTCTTTGGTTTGTATGGCTAAGTACCGACTACCCAGGCTGACTACTGCCCAAGAATTTGGTTCTTATGAAGCGCCTGTTATTATGTATACCTAGGACAAACTATCCAGTTAGGTAGGTCCAACTTCGAGAAAGAGGTCAATCGTCGAATCCGACTCGGCTGGGCAGCGTTCGGGAAGCTACGGCGCATCTTTTCGTCCAATATTCCGCAGTGTCTCAAGACGAGAGTCTTTGACCAGTGTGTGTTGCCAGTGATGACATATTGCACTGAAACGTGGTCGCTTACTATGGGCCTCATAAGAGGGCTCAAAGTCCCCCAAAGGGCTATGGAGAGGGCTATGTTGGGAGTTTCTCTGCGTGATCGCATCAGAAAAGAGGCTATCCGCAGCAGAACCAAGGTAACCGATATAGCCCTCTGAATCGCTAAACTTAAAAAGTGGCAGTGGGCGGGGCACATAGCGCGTAGAACCGATGGCCGTTGGGGCGGAAAGGTTCTCGAGTGGCGACCACGAACCGGAAGGCGCGGCGTGGGTAGGTGGACTGATGACCTGGTAAAGGTTGCTGGAGTCCGCTGGATGCGGGTGGCGCAGGACCGGTCACTGGCACTCTTTGGGGGAGGCCTATGTCCAGCAGTGGACGTCTTTCGGCTGATATGATGATGAAGCGCCTGTATGTAAAGCAAAAGTTATAAAAGCCTTGTGGGTATAATAATTAGAAAAAAAACTATATCTATCAATCCATATGTTTTAATTATTTTGTTTCACAGTTAACCGTGTCAGGAAAGGGCGTATCGGGGCCGGAAAATTGGAGATTACCTGTTAATTGTCGAGCCGTAAAGTTTAACATTAAGCAACGCGATGTCAAGAACGGCTGCGAAAGTTTGACGGCCGAAGAAATTACTTTGTGCTCAAGGATTTTCATTGAGGATAAAATCTTTTTTAGGACAGTGTGAAATTCCTGTAAGTCTTACCTAAATTGTATAATTACTTTTGTTCTTATTTCTATTTGGCTAAGAAATAAAGTTTTTATAAATACAGAATTTAAAACTGTACCTATGTACTTCTGTGTACACAACTGCAGCATCCTTGAATAAAAAAAAGTAGTATAATTATGATGTGACTGGCTTCTGCCCGCGACTCCGTCCGCGTGGAAATCCATACTAATATTATAAATGCGAAAGTATGTCTGTCTGTCTGTCTGTTACCTCTTCACGCTCGTTCACGCTACAACCGCTGAACCGATTGAGATGAAATTTGGTATGGAGATAGTTTGAATCCCGGGGAATCCTGAGGGGGTCAAATGGGGGATGAAAGTTTGTATCGCGCTACGATATAAACGAGTTCCACGCGGACGGAGTCGCGGGCAGAAGCTATATTATAAATGCGAAAGTGTGTCTGTCTGTCTGTCTGTCTGTCTGTCTGTCTGTCTGTCTGTTACCTCTTCACGCTTAAACTGCTGAACTTTGGATGAAATTTGGTATAGAGATAGTTTGAGTCCTGGGGAAGGACATAGGATATTTTTTTTCCCGGAAATCATCCCCCAAGGGGATGAAGTGGAGGTGAAAGTTTGTATGGAGCTACGATACAGACGAGTTCCACGCGGACGGAGTCGCGGGCAGAAGCTAGTAGTTTATATCGTAGCTCCATACAATTTTTCACCCCCATTTCTCCCCTTAGGGTATGATTTCCGGGATTAAAACTATCCTATGTCCTTTCCCGGGACTCAAACTACCTCTTTACCGATTTTTTTATAAATCGGTTCAGCGGTTTAAGCGTGAAGATGTAACAGACAAACAGACAGACACAAACGGATTCACTTTCGCATATTTATACTATTAGTATGTATATCCACCCAGAAAGTCCATTCTAATAATATTAGAATGGATAATCATAATTACATAAGGCTTTTCGGTGAAGTATCTCAGTGAAGAAATTTAAAGGCGCATGTGAAATATGTGCATCCATTAAATAATAAAAACCTAAACATATAGAAATAGGTATACAAATATGGTTGGCAAAATTCAAAATTACTCAGGACCGGACAAGCTATGGTAATAATAATACCACATTCGAGCGAGAACTTGTCATTAGCTGTCAAATTTACTATTGACCGCCACCGCAGGCCGCGCCAGTGTGATTCGCCTTACTAAATTTGACAAGTTGCTGTTAAAAATACTATGCTCCGCCAAGAGGCGGTTAGTTTACCGCCTCTGTCTAACAACCTTCTAGAGGCATTTTAGAAGGTTTTAACAAATGAAAGGTCACAGCTATATTAAATCAACCCTGACCAGTAGGATACACTTTTGAGTATCCTGCCATTTCCCATCGGCAAACTGTGTCAAGAATACTCAAGAACATCAATAAACATTAAAAGATCTTCAGAAATATAACTGACGCTCGACCGACTCGTGTTGTGACTCAAATATTATCGCTCTCAATAAAACCTCTTGAAACGTTTTTCCGCTCGTTAAATAAGGTCATCGAAAATAAGCATTTTTCGGTACTTGGCCGGGAAACGGAAAGGGACTCGGTCAAAGTTTGAAACAGTTTGTTGAAGTGAAATTACTCGCGCCGTAGGCGGGCGTTTAAGAGCAAAACGGTGGTAATGTAAAAAGTTTAAGATTTTGAAAACCTAGGCAAGGGAATAGGGTAGTTGCGTCTTTTAATAGATTACGTAGTGTCGCTAAATGGATAGTAAACCATCAAATGATTGTAATAAAGAATAAATTACAAAATATAATTAATATCATAAAAAGATATCAAACTTATGCATATTTTTTTATTATCCAAGAGTAAATTTAAAGCTATCAATATAATAAAACGTAATGATGAATAAACCTAATTACTTCTCCTTAGGAACAAATGACCTGTACCAATTGTTATTAATAAATTTTAAATTTCATTACAATGCTTACGCTTTTATAATTATGGACCTACGAGTAAACGCAGTATTTTGCGACCGAAACAGCACTACCTATACTTGATTTTCTATACAACGATTAGTACAAATTACAAAGTGAGACGTCATACTTTTACGTTAATTAGTAAGTATGAAGCGTTTCGACTGCCGCCAAGCGAGGTCCGTAGTGTAGACCTGCAACATAAAAAAGTAAATTTTGAACGTACGTTTTTCTGTTTTTGAAGTGTAAATGATAGTTGATATGTCTTAAGAGTCCGCAGTAAGCTCGGCCGAATTTCACCTTCCCATACAAACGTAGTTACGCTCTCATTTTAAAAGCACGTGTGGGATTGTAACGAAACTTTGCATATACAATGAAATGAGGTATATCTATGTCTGTAATTAGTTTATATGGTTCCAGTTTATAAAACAAACGAAATACAGCAAAAACAAGTTTTGTATGAAAAACTTAAATTCGCTGTATTTTTTTGTTATGGTATCTGAAGGTACATAAACTAATTGCAGACATAGATATACCTCATGTCATTGTATATGCAATGTTTCGTTACAATCCCACACGTAGTTTTAAAATGAGAGCGTAACTACGTTTGTATGAAGAATCGAGCTTACTGCGGACCCTTAACGCTCGTTCAAAAGTTACGCAATACGGTACAAATGTTTTTTTTTTTCTTTACAAGTAAACAGAACTCATGAAAATATTTGGAAACCATCACGCACATGTACATGTGCTATTTACATAAAGATCAGATAGTAACTATATTGGAACATGGAAAATCGTGGCGTCACTTACTCCTATTTCCCTACAAATTTCACACTAAGGCGGGTAGTGGGACGACGAGCGAGAGTACGTTCGTACAGTCGAGTTCTCCAATATCTACACAGACAACCTTTCATATATATCTATACAGAGACTTCATTGTTACTGACATAAAACACATGTGTAGATATTTTTGAAAGGTTGTCTGTATAGATATTGGAGAACTGGACTGTACATTGAACTCTCTCCAATGTACGCTCGTCACCCCAGTCCGCGGCCTAAGAGAGCGTTTTGACGTTCCATAAAATTGATTTTACTATCAAACATCCCAAATTTTAAAATCTGTAGTCACAGCTGTGTTCGCACACGCAGGTCTACTGACTATAAGGTTACATGTTTAACTTATTTGTGTCTGGAATCTTCCACTTATTGTACCAAGAGGATCATGTCCATACGAAGCTTTAATTAGGTAACCAAGGACACACATTAGTGTCCGGTCAAGCCGATATCCAGCTCGATTCCGTCTCGACCTCACTAATAATCCCCAGTATTACTTGAGCCCTAAAATCACAACCACTACGCATAATCGGGGTCAGGCTACACCGGATGGTGTCGGTAAGACGGCTCTGCGATGGACCGGTGACGTTGATCACTTAATCTACCCTCTTTTTGCGCACTTGTATGTACCCACTGACTTAAGGTTTTCTTGCCGAGACTCGGTGGCCATTGTTTTGTTGGAATGTGTTATTCTATTTATATTTTTGTTTACATAGTTGAGTAACCACTGCCGCTGTAGCCGAGCGGTAAGGCACACGACGTTCAATCTGGAGAAAGAAAAAAAGAAAGGAATATATTTATTTGGTGTGTTTTTACAATTGAAATGCACCAAAGTGGATGCCACTCAGCATATGCCACCAGTAATACATGATACTAGAGGCGCATGCAAAACGAATGTACGGTATATCAATTTATATTGAACATTGGCTTTTCGGTGAAGGGAAACATCGTAAGGGAAACCGCGGTCTAATCCCAATAAGGTCTAGTTTTCTCTCTCAGTTGGAATGTCAGATGGCAGTCTACTAGGTATGCCAAATCTTGGGATTAGGTACCAAAGCGGACCCTGAGCTCCTTTAGGGCACAACCAGGAATAAGGCTTGGAGGACGATTACATAGTTAAGTAATTAACACTTAACTCAACACTGATGGAAAATATACATACTCGTACCATAGGATTTAAATGAGATTAGGATTGGGTTTGCAGACAACTTCACGCTATCTGTAATTTTTCAATTGTCAGTTACGATGAATAATTTTCGTTGGTACGACAGTTGGGCGACCCGAGTACGCTCTACGGACTGCACGTCACCCATACGGACTACGTGCCCGAGCCATGGGAGTCTTGCGTATTTCGTTGCTCCTATATATGTTTTATCCATAGCATTTGCCGCGGCGTGTTTTGCTTGGTGCCGCTGCGTGCCAAGAGAAGTTTCGGCCGACGGATGCTACGGCATAAGACCTGCGCTAAGCGAGATATATATATACCTTGCCGCGGAAAGGGACAAATGGCGCAAACTATTGTACGATGAGGTAAACTCCACGATGAGGCTTGGTGTAATGCCGCGTTCACATGCACTACGTGCAGCCTGGCAATCAGCTTGGCATACAGCCCGGCAAGCAGCCCGTGCACTTCTGCGGCCCAAGCAGGCTGTTCACACGCTCGCGGGTGTGGGAGATTTTTTATCTTTGGAATATTTATTCTAGGTGTCTCATATTGGTTGGGTCCCACTGGTAACCCCCCAGAAAGAGCAAAATCTCTTTCATTGACCATTTTTAATCTTCTGACGACTCCAATTCCGACATGTTTACTAATGCACGCGAGCGTGTGAACAGGTAAGTTCACAAGCATGAGCACATTCACCCTTTGATCTTTGTCAAAAAACCGACAGTCGTCCCGATCGGCGGCATGCACGAGCACGGGCACGGGCGCGTGCACATTCAGGCTGTTCACACGCTCGTGCCCGAGCCCGTGCACGTGAATGTCGTTTTGAACGCGAGCATGTGAACGCGGCATAAGGCACTCGCAGATAAGCGAGCCAAGCGGCACCAACGACACCTTTTGCCACGGGCAAATTTTACCTAGGCTTGCGCTCATGTATGCATTGCTTTACACAGCAATGAAAGACGTTGTCGCCCTTCTTGACAGTACTTGTTATTATAGTCTTTAATATACTAAGGGCCATTGGTGATGCACGTTCGGCCAATAAGGAAGTCATGCGGAATTTTATTTAACTACTTCAAAACGATTTGTTTACCTCCTGTAACGTTTTTTAACATAGCGGGAACTTACTACCTACATAGGCACTGAAAAGAATACAAAAATCCGGTCAACGTTTTTGTTCATAAAATTGCTACGCTGCCCAATTATTGTCATTTAAATTCAACTCTACGATTATACTTTACTGGATAATAAGGCCTTGAATCAAGTCGATATTGAGTAATTATTCATTGTATATCATAGAAGGAACATTTGAATCGAAGTATTGAAATTATATTATTGCTCACTCGTTCCGGATAATATCAATGGTACAATAGGTAGACTCAGGTGGAGGACAATGTCAATGCTATATTAAATAGGTAGACTCAGATGAACCTCGCACTGTGTCTTTATTTTACATCATTTTTGTTGATTACTTATAGTGGAAGGAATCAAAATAGCATATTGTGAATATATTACATGCAAGTCAAATTAAGTTTTGTAGATAATTATGTAGAGACAGCTCTAACTCACCCAAAGTAATGTAAAATAGGGGTTTTTGTCAATTTTACGGATGAGCTTTCTATAATGTCTGTCATATCCTATACTATTAAAAGAGTATGCATAAAAAGAATAACACGTGACTTTTTGCAACATCCAAAATGAATATAATAAAAATAATGTTTTCTGCAAATCACGTCATTTTTTCACGTATATTTAGCATTAATACGACTTAACCTTTGGATGTGACTGTAAAATAATGTTGTACCTACGTCCAATTTTTGTCGGCCTATTAAATATTTTGCAATTTTGTTTCGTTTTCATTTAATGAAATTTAGTTTGTTAACCGTTTATATCGTTCTTAATCTGCAAATTTTAAATGATTATTGTGTAAGATTATAATTATTTAATTGTACATTACCGTTTGTCATGTATACGTGCCCTTGTGGCCTATTTGCAGAATAAATAATTGATTTTTATTTTATGAATGTGTAGCTACGTATATACATATAAAACGCGTTAAATATAGAGGCCTCGGCAGACAGTACAACTTTGTACCATTTGGCGACGAGACTCTCGGTCCGTGGGGTCCCAGTGCGCAAAAGTTATTTGCGGAAATCGCGAAACGTCTGGTAGACGTAACATGGTGACCGAAGAGCTGGCAGCTGGCGGCGGCTTTCTCGCGCAACGCATCAGCATTGCAATCAATTTGCAATTCAGCGAGGAAATTCCGCCAGAATCCTGTGTTCCTACAATATGGCTCGAGGGCCTTTTTTAGATTTAACTTAGTTTTAATTTGATTAAGTTAATGTTAGTTATCATCTTGTATATACTTTAGAAAAGGTATATAAGTTAATCCCTGTCGAAGTGTTTACGACACTGATAAAAGGTGAATGGCCTGTGAAGCAGGCAATATGAGTGCGTGTGCCTATAGGCGTCAGTTAAAACAATGACGCGTAGTTGCAGTATCCAAGAGGCAACCGCCACCGCCAAACCGCCTTGAAATCGCATGAAAGGGGATGTGAAAAAAATGGTCACACCAGGAGGGATGGCTTAAACATTTTTATTATATAAACAGACACCGCTGTTTCAATTGGCTGCCTCGCGACAAATATATTTCCTTTCACCTATTTTCCTATTTGCGCCCCAGCCTAATTGGCTGGGTTCAGGTTGGCGTTGCCACCACCGCGGGAGCTCAAATACCGCGAGTTATCCGGTTGCCTCTTGGATACTGCAACTACTAGTCATTGCTCTGAATACTTAGTCGCTGTGTGGGTACGCACCCTTTTCCACGACTGCCGTGTCATACTGGAAGTCTGCATAGCATCACGCATACAAACGCAGAACAATAACGGCACGCATCTCTCACTTGAAGCGACAAAGCGTCCATTTTTATTTTGCCCCCAACTCAAAGGCCCTTTCATGCCTCCCGCGATTTCCGGCCATTCCGTCGAAATCCTGATCCCACCATTTCCGGGATGCGGGGCAGCCTTGAGGGCAATCTGGCTCGACGTTTTACTTACAAATAGCCTGTAAAATGTGTTACGCAGATTCCTTTTGACACGGCAAAACGGCGCGCAGAGAAGCAATATCACCCAAACACCTAAATCTTCTTGGTCCTGTGCGTCCTCTGTGGTCGTGTCGTCTGTGTCGTCCTTCAAGTCTCACTGAATATCCGTCATCCAGGTGGTTGGAGGTCTTCCTCTTCTCCCATTTCTTGTAGCGATAGATTTCTGTAGGCAATTTTTCACGACATGGTTATCTGTATAACAGCGCTGGCCGTACAAGCTGTCTTGTATACCATTTCTTTTGTTCTTCTATACCCATACACATAAATAATAAACACAATTATTGTCTCACACAAAGCAATCTAGCAGCACAGTACTCGTCAGCTCAGCAATATGAGACTTGTGTTATGGATACAACGATACATAAATACTTAAACACAGTAAACTTACATCACTATCCGCCTGGCATTTTCCAGATTTTAATTTATAAGGAGCTTTGGCACGTAATCCTAATATTTGGCGTAGTCATAAGTTTTAAATAGCTACCTACTGCCATCTGACCTTTCAAGAGGGAAAACGAGATCTAGTATGTTTGACGTAGAAGACGTAGGTCTTATCCCAACAAGGTCGACCTGCTTGGGATTAGACCGGGCTCCTCACGATGTCGATCACATTGCGAGGAGAAATGTAGAGTCATAGAGTCCTCCTGAAAAATCTTACAGAGCTCTCTAATTGCTCGAATAACAGCTTTCAGGCTCCATTCATTATTAGAAAGAATTTTTAAGTAGAAAAAAACGGTACTTTTAATTTTAACGAGGCATGTTCGGTAAATTTACTTTTTTATGATTGCAATAGTCCGTTCAAATGTGGACTTTATCACGTATAGAAATAAGTTTAAATTTTAATGGCCGAAAATTCCATATATCATTCATTCGAAATAGTTTAAATCGTAATCAAGTATTGAATTCTATGCAGAGATATAATATCGGAATGTAAAACGGTATATTAGATGGATTTTTGCTCCCAACATATTTGTATAGCGAATTATGTGAGGCGCTATTCATAAATCAAACACTTGTAGTTATGTAGATACAGAGTATAATATATGCAAGTAAGTAGTAGCACAATAAATTCATTAGCTAAGACAGTATCTCTGCGCTCCTTTTAAAACTCGATCTATGAGGCGCACGAGCGGCACGCGGACCGATGTACAAACGACAACACTGTTAACTGACCATCCTGTGTTTATATAGAACCTTATTACAATGCACTTAAGGTGCACCGATGGTCAGTTAGCTGTGTTGTCGTTAGCCACCGACAACCCCGACTTGCACTTAAATTTACTGTATCGAGGCGTGTCTGTGGGAGTGCGTCGAATGCTTCTAGCCATATTTACTTTGGTAGTGGTGGTCTTTTGTGTGAGCATATGAGCATGCGATGCGAGTCCCCTGGAGTTGTAGGCGTCCATAGGTTACAGTAAACTTAGGGCGGCCGTAGGCTTGTTAGCCACCGACGTATTATATTAGACGACGTGGACTAAATAAAATGTTACAATTTTTTCTCTTTATTAAAGTCAAGTAAGTATAATAACTACAACATAGAAAAGTTGAAAAACCCCCGACATTTTCATTTCAAAGTCCAATATCTCAAAAACGACTGAACAGATTTTCATGAAACATAGCTAAGAACAGTAGGGATAACATCAGTTTTCGAATAAAAATAACCGCATTCAAATCGGTTCATCCGATTTGCATGCATTTTGCATGCAACTTACTCGTATATATGTCCCCTCGCTCTTAATGTCAGCGGATTAAGGATTTTGGTACATATTTACGAGAAGATTAAATCGATACATATTCGTGCACTTGACTGTCTGTGAAAAACGGATACCTCTTCTGCAGTCGACTGTACCCTACCTACAAATAATAAAAACACAGTAAAACCTATTTATAGATCTCGATTGACGAAAAATAGCCCCAAGCACTCAATCTAAAGTTCATAAAAACTGTGTTTACCGTCATTCCCTCAACAAATTACCAGTTATGACCCCAATATCTTTATGCTCCTAATTAATTGACACCACGCCGTTTCATCGGCGTCACTCGTTTATGGGCACACTAATTTAATGCTGAAAAGAATGGTCCTTTGTCGCCGTAACTCATTGTCACCCTATTGAGAGGGCGATTTCGGCGACTGGATGGGACATCTTTTTTGGGTGGAGTTCGGAAAAAGTTTGTATTGTTTTGCCTTCGTTCGTAAATATCTATAGCCTATGTATTGTATAGCTAATATAAGGTAATTACTTGCACGCAAGTTATCTATGCTCTGGCAAGTTATCTGCTGTTAATAAGTTTGTATGTGAAGGGTAATCTACGGAACCGCTTATCGCTTAACTCTTTCACCCGACTTTCTGGATGGTTTTAGGTTATATGTATGGCTGAGATATTACGCGTCATACTCGTGATCGGTTGCTGTTTGTGGACTCCGGTCTGTTCATACTTGCACGGGCATAGTAACTACTTAAAGACTAATGTTATTCTAGAGGTCCCGGGTTCGAATCCCGGTAAGGGCATCTATTTGTGTGATGAGCAAGAATATATGTTCCTGAGTAATGGATGTTTTCTATGTATTTAAGTATTTATGTATCTATGTAAATATGTGTATCGTCATCTAGTACCCATAGTACAAGCTTTGCTTAGTATGGGACTAGGTCGATTGATTTTTGTAAGTGTCCCCAAATATTTATATTTATACTGCGTGGAACGGAACGATGGACTTTCCCGCAAGAGGGGGATTATTGAGCGCTAGTACGTCACATTTTCCAGATAAACTATTTTTTTTGACGCGTTTTTTTTTTAACATTTATATGGAGAGCTCGTCGCTCCAGTCGGCCAACGCTCCATACAAAGGTAAAAAAAAAATCGCGTCAAAAAAAATAGTTTATCTGGAAAAATGTGACGTACTAGCGCTCAACAATCCCCCTCTTGCGGGAAAGTCCATCGTTCCGTTCCACGCTGTATATCATGTGTATTATCTTTATTCATATTTCATTTTAGGCTAGGTTTTAACAATAATTAATATAGAAAAAGTAAAGTATAAAAGTAACATACAAAACATAAAATCATTATAAAAACCGAACCTAGGGTGCCGCCGGCAGCGAGGCATAGCCTAATAAGCCACCGGTATAGCCAGGGCGACAGACAGACGAACCTCCTGACCATACACGCAGTGGACCCCTGATCCAGCGATCTAGCGAGAGTAGGTATCTTCAGGTCTTGATCGAGACTCTTCGCTATTAGACAGTTCGCAGTAAACGAGTATCGAGACAATGATTGTCGAATCAACATCCCGCATGGCGGTTACCTCGTGAGCCAGGGATTTGTCCTCCTCAGCCTTCACGAGGTTCTTTTAATGGAGGATGGTGATGTCGAGCACTGCCTAGCGTCATTTTTATTATTATTTTATAATGACGAGAGCCATCATCCTGTTCTTGACCGACATCTCTGACAACAGAATGTTTTTCCTTCGCTGAATCCCATAATAAATATTGGTACATCCAATTCTGTTCTCCAAATAAATTAAATAACATGCTCCTTTGTCGTACCAACTTAATTATGTCTCGTAACGAACCAAACAATATATTTTAAAATACAAAAGCACGTACACGGCCCAACAGATAAGGGAGAGGAAAGAAATTGCGGTAAAGACTCCGAAGGGTTTACACCAAACGCAAGACATTCATCACCGGCGTTTGCTCACGACATTTGCAGACTTATTCTGTTTACTTATACTTAAAAGAGATGGACTTTGCCCTATTTATTTTCTTGTGAACATGTGCAAGCGGTTTAAGGGTTCTGAGTGACCTAGTTTAGGGACAACAGCTGAAAACATAGTATTTCATATTTCACATTGATGATGGGTAGACAGTTTGACGGATTTATTTATTTATTTAATAGAACAACTTATGGTACAAAAGGGGAACTTAATGATATAAAGCATTCTCTACCAGTCAACCTTAAGGCAAAGCAGATAAATTGTGGGCAGTGCAACTTACTTAAACAAAAAAAACTTTAGCAGGTCTATGGATAAGATGGATAATATATAATATAGCAAAATACGATACGATATAATATAATAATTTATATTAATGCATATATACACATTCAGATGACAATAAAAATTCAGATAGATTAAGTATATTTTTCTAGTTCTCCCAGCAAAAAAAAAAAATAAGGACTTTTTGAAGACAACCCTTTTTGGAGGTCGAATTTTGACAGGTCTACGGATTCAACAGCTAGTACTATCGACAACACAGCTAACTGACCATCGATGCACCTTAAGTGCATTGTAATAAGGTTCTATATAAACACAGGACGGTCAGTTAACAGTGTTGTCGTTTGTACATGTGATACTTTTCATTCAAAAATTTGGCAAGGGGATTGAGAGTTTACGTGGACAACGCAACACGCAAAAACTACTAAAGATAAGCAAAATGTCGAACGAAATCTTAAAGATAAGTTCATTGTTTTTACAACAAAAGAAACAGAGATATACCTATCTGAATAAAGGATCCGTATTGGGCAATATGCAGTGAATTTTTGACTTTATTGTTATGGTGGGGCACATACAACCCACACTATCCAGGCCTCGGTAGTTTATTTATAAACAGAAAAAACAACCTTTTACCTTTTAAGTTACGGTTCAAAATGGAATACAGCAATGATCGTACAAGATTTTTGAATTTGAGCCCAATTGGTGGGAGGTTCTTAGGCGAATTCCCTTTGCGTATTTACGTATTTTTCCATCAATGTAAGAGTAGGAGCAAATGTCAATCCCATCTCGTAAGAAAAGCCTAATAATGAGATTGTATTCCCTGTTTTCTTATTAAGGGGGTGAATTGGAAATTATCGCGTTCTTTGAAACACCGTTCTGACTAGGTTAGTAAACAATAAGGCCTGATTTTCATACATTATATGATTCTTGACTACTTATATGATTCTTTATCTGATTTAATGGATACATGACTGGCTAACATTTCCTCTAGGTATAGAAAAAAAATCTAAGTTGGGTCATCATTGTCCCTTTTTTTACTCAACCTACTCAAGCAATACATTATTTAACATTTTACGTGTCTTAAAATTCTTACGTATGTCTAACGTCTTGACAGGCTGTTCTCCTCTAAAGGTCGGATTTCTCAACCGATTCTCGTAAAATTTTGTGAGTAGGTTCAGTAATTATATAGGTAGTTTTCTATGTCGTAACATTTTAAGTACTTATATGTACCGATTACAAATACATAATTTTATGTGCTCAATACTATTTAGTTAATCTCTCATAACAACACGTCCAAAAAGGATGCCGATAAGCATTGTCAAAATTAATCTCCATTCATTTTCGATACATCCATTTTTAGCATTTATTTAAAAACATTTTTTATCATAATTGTGTTTTGCGGTTATATACCATAATATGCAAATAAGCATAAATCCACAATTTTAAGATATAAGTAGCGCTCATTTCTTTCACTTTGAGCCTTCTTATGCGGCCCATTAATAGTGAGCGACCACGTTTCAGTGCGATAAGTTACCACTGGCAATAAACACTGGTCACAAACTTTCGTCTTGAGACACTGCGGAATAATACGATAAAAGATAAAAAGATAAAAGATAAAAAATAATTTATTCAAGTAGGATTTCACAATCACTTTTGCATTGTCAAAGATTACATTGTATCTATTTATTCGTGTTATCACCAATATTACCATTCTGTTACACAAACACACATATACATTTCATAATTAATATGTCACCTAATTCTAAATACCTAATTCACTGTATGACTATTTCAAACTAGCCCGCGAATTCGTCCGCGTAGAACTTGATTGCTATTCAATTATTGTGGGCGGAACCTCAATTATCGCCGACCCAAACAAAGTTCTACCATCTTAAGGGATGATTTCTGATATAAAAACTATCCTATACCCTTCCAAGGGTCTCAACTCATCTGTACGAAAATTCGTTAGTTTAAATTGCTAAATTTCAATTGAAAACTCCGTTTTTACAAATATAATATCTTAAGAATCATCAACAGACGTTTCTGCTTAAATTGTATATTTTTTCATAATGTAGGTACCTATTAAAGAAAGCTACATGACTGGAGATTTTTGCTTAAATCCGTCCAGTAGTTTTACTCACGTGTTCGGGCTACCTGTATAGTTTCGAAAGCAAACTTATCTAATGCTAAAAGACGGAGAACTTTCCATCGCCATTCACCGTCCCCATTTAACGGTGTTAGAGAATAAATTATTTTGATTAAGCCCCTTTACCCCCTTATTTCAGCCCTTTAGGGGGCAAATAGATCTGCATATTATAAAAGAAACCTGCTCTCCTGTTTTCATGGTTCTAGCCACAGTTTAATATTAAAAATTACACATTACTTAGTTATGTGAACTTTCAATCCCTATCTTAACCCCTTCAAGGAATGAATTAGGTAATATCCCTTATCAATGTTTTTGACTATACATTAGGAGCTTGTGGTCAAAGTTTTAAACGTCTAACTCTAAAAACGACATGATTCCCATACAAACTTTTAACTCTTTTTTAACACCTTAGGGGATGAATGTTTGTAACATCGCTTAATCATTTGCTTTGCTTTTTAGTAAGATACCTTCATACAAAGATTCAAGTCTATAACTTTCCAAATGAACGATTTTCATACAACGGTTTGACCCCTATTTCACCCCCTTAAGGGTTGAATTTCGAAAAATCCTTTCTTAGTACACGTCCACGTACTGTAAAGTATATGTATTCCAAATTTCATGATTATAACTTTAGCGGTTTAGGAAATCACACATTACTTATGTGAACTTTCAACCCCTATCTTAATCCCGTCAAGGGATGAATTAGAACTAAAATCCCTTATCAATGTTTTTGACTGTACATTAGGAGCTTGTGACCGAAGTTTTAAATGGCTAACTTTAAAAACGACATGTTTCCCATACTAACTTTCAACTCTTTTTTAACCCCCTTAGGGATGATTTTTTATAGCAAAGTTAAATAATTTGTTTGGCTTTTTAGTAAGAAACTTTCATACAAAGATTCAAGTCTATGACTTTCAAAATGAACGATTTCCATACAACGGTTCGACCCCTATTTCACCCCCTTAAGGGTTGAAATTCGAAAAATCCTTTCTTAGCACACGTCCATGTACTGTAAAGAATATATGTTCCAAATTTCATGCTTATATCGTTAGCGGTTTAGGCTGTGCGCTGTCTGTCAATAGATTAGTAACGAAGAGTTTTATATATATAGAAGATAATAGACGAATTAAAAAAAGATGTGCCGTAGCTTCCCGACGCTGCCAAGCCGAGCGGGATTCGACGATTGACCTCTTTCTCAAAGTTGGACCTAAGAACTATTGTAATTGGTACAGTCGCCATCGGATATATCGAGCGGTTAAAGTGCTCTCAAATATCTGAACACGTCTCTATTATTGAGGCATTAGAGACGTGTTCAGATATTTGGGAGCACTTTGGTCGCTCATATATATCTGATGGCGACTGGGCTACATGGGCATTTGACGTGATCTTTGTCTTCTTATCCATGTTCATCCTTAGACGAAATCGCTCGGAGGCTTTAGTGATATCTCTCTCACACCAACAAATTTTAGGAATTCTGCTGTCCTTAATAAGGACCACCGAAAAAAAAATTGTCTCATTTTCAGTAACCAAAATCAAATGTAAATGTTTACAATAAACCTTAATTTTATTTTACGACACAATCAAGTTTATTCCATAGTATTTTATCGAAAATCTCTCCTTATGAAATATAAATTTCGCAGTGCATTAGTACCTACTGTAATGCTGTGTAATTTCTTTTGAACCAATAAATAAATTTAAAAAATCGAAATTTGTCCAAAAAAGCATCTCTTTTTCACGTGCGAGGAAGGCATAAGCGTGTTTTTCAAGGGGACGTGGTTTTCGCGAATCGACTTAAATCAAGGCATCGCCTTAAGGGGATGCCTCGGTTCTTGTAAACCTTTTGTAAGAGACCCATCATATCTAACGTGCAAGACGAAACGAGATGTAACCTCTCGGGAATGGCCTTTTTTTGCACACCCATAAATACATTTGGCAACTGTACTTGCCAAGATGGTACACGCGGCTTTGTATTATTATTAAAGCAATTTAGGCTATTTCATAATCTTAATATCAAGTGAGCTAGGTAGTGAGAAGCAGATCAATCTCATAACTTGCCAAGTCCTGCCCTTAAATTAAGGTACCTATTTCTATCTATACCGCATGACTTGGTTTAATAATAATCCTACGTACTCTAATAATCGTACGTAATAATATTACGTACTCGTACTGTTGGAATATAATGGGAATATTAACCTAATGTCACGTGACGCCTCCTCGCTTTCGTTAATCTGCTTGACATTTTGCTTCGTTATACATTTTCCTGTCGCCCAACACGTGTTCTATATATGTCCAGATAGGCCTCCCCCACAGAGTGCATCAATGACCGGTCTTATGTCCAGCACTGGACAACTTTCGGCTAATATGATGATGATGATAAAACATGCTCTTTCCAGCTCACTAAGCCTAAGGAACTGTGCATCATAACAATAAATATAATATATTGAATTTTATTTAATTTCGTATAATTTGTATTTAATTTATTTTGCTTGCTATATGGACTTAACCTGGAATTACATTATTTTCATTTCATTTCATAACGTATATTCTTAATACCTACGACTCGGACAATTGACGTAGGTACGAGGCCCGCAATGCATGCTGCACAGTGGGCTCACCTTACCAGATCCAGTATCTTACATCCACGTAGGCTCGTCAGATAGACAAAGGAGGGGGTGTTTGTTAAATGAATGAACTGAGCCCCCCACCCCTCCACCACTACGGGTGGTCCCATTGGAAATGTGGCACAATTGAGGAAGACAAAATGATAAAATAAGGAATATCTGGTACGTTTGCTTAAGAATTTATGTCCCCATTAAGGCGAAATATAGACGTGGCTCGTTTTTATTCAATATCGTGGCCTTATAATCTCCGACAAGTGGGTGAAACCAGACGATATTAAAAATTTAAATTGTTTTAGACAGTTATTTGTTTTAGTCTTCTGTTTCTGCAAAATTGAAATTTCAGATTGAGTCATTCAATATCGGCCACAAAGCAATCTATTTAATGACAGTTATTTTTACGAAATTAGAACTTTCTTTCTCTCTTTTTACCCTGTACCCGCCAACCATACAAAGAAAATTGGAGATCCAATTTTAATCAACTACACTCGCGGTCAAATATTTCGGGTCACCCTAAATATAGGTACTATAGGTTTTTTATATATTTAATACTTGTTTTATTTACATAATATGCTATTCTTTACAATGCCTAACTGTATTAACAATTTCCTGGATCCTATCATAAAAATATCGATATCCAAAAATCACGATTTTTGCGATATCTCGCTCCGTTAACGTTGTTTTTTTCATGGGTTTTTACGAGTCCGATTTAAACCTGGTAACGTGTAAAATTAAAGAAAGAAAAAAGTAATATGTAAAATTAAATAAAGATCATGACAGGATTAACTGTACAACCTCTTACGCACTATTTTAGAAAATATGACGGTATTTTACCGACCCGTATTCATTGCCCGCGAGTCTATATTGGGAAATGTAGTAGTTAGTTTGTTTTGTTTTAAAACCGGACGAAACGAAACAACTCTGATCATACTTTATTTCATAACAGCATTTACTTATGTATTATGTTTTTAAAAGTTGTGGAGTTTTTAATTACTTTTAACTCAGTAGGCATCTTGTTGAACAATCTTACTGATTGCTCCCTAGCAGTATGCGCCACGACTGCCAGTCACGGTCGCTCAGAAGAGAATTAAAAAAAAAAAAAAATGTGCATAGAAATGCACAAATTTAAACTAAGTAATTACCTTATTAATGACAGAAGGCCACCACAGTTAACAGTGAAAAAATAAAATAAAAACTGATTACAATTAGTTATTTACGTAAGTATTGTGAGTTAAATTCCAAAATTCACAGATGTACAGCAAAAGACCTGGACGCTAAACAACATATCCGAAAGGTTCAACCAAAGCCCTCCTACACCTATACCTACCTATAACCAAGCTGGATAACTTCATTGCGTACCGTGTGACCGCATCTATAAAGCGAAGTTTGGTTTTGCGAGTCATATCAGAGCGTTTCCATAAACCAAATATGAATAACTGACGGAGTCGCTATCGCCGGACACGGCGAGGAGAACTATTTATTTATTTACAAAATACTCTATTAAACTAAATTTACAATTCAATTCGACCGCTCTTGATATTTAAATCCGCTTCTTCACCTACGTCTGAAGCAGATCCATACCCGTATTATTTACATGACAAAAGCCCCATAACATCAATAACTGAGAGCTTCATTTGAGAAGTCTAGGAGACGTTTATGGGCTGTAGACAGGTGGATTAACTATCATATCGTATTTTATAGTTTTTATAGCTCTTTAATTACCTGTTACTGCCATGCAACATAGTCTATTTTAATGACTTAAAAAGGTTTCTAAATCATGTTAAATCTACTAGAGATGTAGTTTTTACCCTCGACGCAATCGAGAGATGTTACACGTTTAAAATGTGTATGTATCGGTGTATATGATACATATTTTAACTGAAATACACATAGCTACATTCGAGGGATTGAAAATTGAATACAAAAATAATAATATGAAACTGATTTGTACTCATAGTTTGTCCAAAAAAAATACATGAAATATGCAGAATATTTAGGTAAGTACGTAACCACAAGTAAAATACTAGTACGGTTTCGTAGTCCGGACTCCATTGTCTAGATATTAAATTCCAAAAAGCGTTTGAATAC
Organism: Epinotia bilunana; assembly: GCA_947049275.1. Taxonomy (NCBI): domain Eukaryota; kingdom Metazoa; phylum Arthropoda; class Insecta; order Lepidoptera; family Tortricidae; genus Epinotia; species Epinotia bilunana. Next base: position 3,529,735 of record OX346268.1, on the reverse strand, counting down.
CTCCGCGTCCATAAAACGGCAATATATTTTAACTATACAGTTTTTTTGCGAAAATCCCTTTAGAAAATGCGCATTAAAATGTTTATTGACTGAGAGGAGTAAAGTTCAAAACCAAGGCCATGAAAAATTATTCAGCCCAAGGCTGTTTTATGTACGAGTATATACACTTTATAGGTACCTTTATATAGTTTTAATTATTTATTTATTATAATAGCATATATTATCATATCCTCCCAGATGTATCCGTCGATGGCGACATCCAGACATCGATTTTTAAGTTAGGTATTATTTATTATTTGCGTGCATGGGCGCGACAGTGTCTTGCGAATCCAAACTTGGTTTTGAAGCTCCGGTGACATGGGAAACAATGAAGGTGTAGCATGTTACTACATTAAAATGTATTTATTGCTAATAATAAAATATATTTATTCCAGGCAGTGAGCAAGTTCACTTCTGAGGATGAGCAAGCAGAACGCCGTGTTGATGATGAGACCTAAACTTAAATAAGTAAAACAATGATTCCTAATAAACCTTTGAAGACGGTGACAGGCGGCCCGTACAACTCAGCCCCTACCCCACAGCTACACTCTCTCTCTCTCTCTAATGTTTAAATGTAAAAACCGGCTGCCCCTTACCGTATCATTAAAGTTTAATGAAACGTTCAGAAATAGTTATGAGTACGATTTGTTGGTTTACCAAATTAACATCCAAACGAGTGGCGTTTTATCATAACGATATTTTATTTGACTCGTCCACGATAATTATGTAACGAATAACTTAAATGCTTGCTAGCTCCGACTGACTCACAATAATTGGTGGACTAGAGCCGAAAAGTAGCCTATTTCTGTGATGTTAAATTGTATGTAAGCAGTAATTTCCGGCCTGTTGCATCGTGGATAATAGTAATAATAGGTAGGTAGGTAGGTAGGTTTTACATATTTTATAGCACTGATATTAGATAATAAAGTTTAAGCGGTACGTTGTTTACGTTGTTATTTACTTGCCTTTAGCAGGATTTGATTTTATCTTCATTAATTAATTAACTAAGCTATCGGGGACCCATTCAAAGATAGTTTAAAATCCCACCAATAACATAAATGTGAAAATGGAAGCCAAGTTCTATATTAAGAATACAACTTCGCCGACAAAAGAATTGAGACATAAATGGGTGCCAAGTTCAGTAGATAATCCTTAAATAAAACGTATTCTTGAGAACAAAACATTTCTTATATTTTCTACTACAACAATATTTGCTCCTTATATAAAAGTAGGTAGAACTTCTTGAACAGTTGAATTATTTACACAAAGCAGATAACTTAGGATAAATTGATGACTTGACTTGGCTAGTTTTTTTGCATTTCACACACAATTACCCAGCTGGACGCCAAATTTCAACTTTCCTTGCCATCTGGAAGTGGATTAGGTTTTAGATCTATCGTTCAAAAGTCATTGATAAAAATGACGATTTTTAGACGTTGATATCTCAATAACCGTTTCACCTGTACCTTTATATGAAATGTCGAATTCTCATTAATCTAAGGGGATATACCAAATTTCATGTTTCTATATTAAATAGGTTTTGAGTTATTATTTATTAAGGAGTCAATAGTGGCTCCATTGCTTCGTGTAAACACACGGCTGCTGCGTCGCCAGTTCCTCTTGGCTTTGAACTTGGCTGTACACGCTGCCGCGTGTCTAGATCACTACCTTCACTCCTTTTACAGTGTCTTAAAGGAGCCCTTGGCGTCATATGACGAGAAACATTTCGAATAGTCTCAAATTGCATTGAAAAATGGACAACAACGCATTACTCTTTAGAAAATGTAGAAACGTATTTTGTTATTTAAAATGTAGGTCTTTAACTACCGCCCCTATTTAGGTCAAACATTTGAATATTACTCTTCACATATTCAAAAAAAATTGGTACAAGTTCAGAATACAGCTTGCCAAAAAGTAAGTGTGGATATTTTTACGAGCATTCGTTCGTTGCTTAGAAACCGAGACGGGAGAAAATATCACAAACTTCCGTGGAAATATTATGGCATAACAGATCGATGCCATGAAGTGGATACAAGTAAATATAATCGCCACGCCAGCTCGCTTACCAACAATAATATTTGCCCGCAGTTACAATATGTCGGGAATAACATAACTTTGTGGCTTTTCACCTGTTCAGGAGAATTGTTTTAAGCAGAAGCGTTTAAAGTTGTTTAGGTGCCTTGGCATTGTTTGGAGATACTCGACTCGAATCGTATGAAAAATCCGGGAAAAGGAATGGTTTGCTTACGGTCGTTTGTGTTGTTTTGACATTCACTAGGTCTGTTTTAATTGTGACAACTACCAAATTATAATAAAAGAACAACATTTATTCTTCAGGTTTATTTTTTGGCTTATTATATTTGGCGTTTCATTAACGACCATCTGGCGTAGCTTTTGAACGTTGGCCTAAAGTGGAATCCACAGAACTTAAGACTACTGTGCGCCTTATTCTACAGCCGAAAGACGTCCTCTGCTGGACGTAGACCTCACCCACAGAGTGCCACAATGTGTTCCACACCACCCGCAAAACCCGCATCCAACGGACTCCCACGACATCAGTCATCAGTCCGTCTCTGTTACATAGATCGTGCCTATAAATATATGCTAAGACCGCTCGTCGTTTGTGGGGCCTTTAAGAATTTTGACATAGCAACACCTGTCAGTTGTTGAAGAAAATAATTGAACTTGTCTATATAACTTCCGATATACAACCTGGATTTTGCTCGGCGACATGCCGGAGTCTTTTGCTTAATTAGTTTGAAAAATCTGTTGAGAAACCTTGTTTGTACTGCCGAAGAGAGGCTTAGAGACGACTATTGCGCGAAGCGTGAGTGTTAAATTCGTAAGAATCTGTGAAGTTCTGACATTACTTGACTGAGAACCATTGGACTTGACCGTATTGACGCGGAGCAGCCGGCAAGTCCGTTGAGTTTTGGAATTTGTAGATTAGGTTTTTTTATGATCCACGTATCATGTCTTTCTTTAGGAGACCGATATCAGGTTGAAATTCTGTAAAATCTGTGGAATATTACTTATAAATCATGTTATATGGTATATTTTATTCCCTAAATACACCTGTGTAAGAATAATGGCCGGCCTAGGGTTGCTTATATAGGTCTCCCGGGCCCGCTTTTATTTAAAATATCTAGCGGCGTTCCAGGCCTGTGAAGCCTTCAGTAAAGCTAGACAAAGAACTTAGATTTAGCTTTATAAATTATACCGCTTTTTAGGCGTATCTTTTAAATACTCTTATGACAGTTTTGGTATTTTGGAATATAAACTTTAACAGATCGGGGTAGGCTCTCGTTTACAATAGCAATGCTTGGGATACACGCTTGCTGAAGTGATGGGTATTAGCCTCGGCTCATGTGCTTTGCAATTGTTACGCCGAATGTTTGCTACTGATACGGCTGCGGGCTTTGAAATAAAACATATAGGAGCTATCTCACTGTCACAGTTTTTATTCCTTAATCAATTAATGTATTCAATGAGTAGCTTCCGCCCGTGACGTCGTCTGCGTGGGCCCGGGATAAAAAATATCCTATATTTTAATCCAGGCTATAAACTATCTTCGTGCAAAATTTCATCCAATACGGTTGACCCAACCCAACATCCAAACTTTCGCATTTATGATATTAGTAGGATTAGTGCACAAAAAAAAACTTACGGTATATAAGGCGGGCTTAGTGCTTAAAAGCATTCTCAACCAGTCGACATTAAATCAAAGTAAATATCGATACCCTAGTTCACAGTCGTACTAATTAATTTTTTTTTGTCACTGAAATTGTAACTTTATGATTTGAGCACTATCATACTAATTACACCACTTTTTCCCCATAGTTAGTACGATTGTGAACTAGGGTATCGATATATTGTATTCGTGTTTTGTAGTAGGTATCACTAATAGGGGTGTAGACTCGAAAATTATTAAAACTCCAAAAGAAAGAAGGCAAAAAATATGCCTAGTGACGAAAATCCCATTCAGATATCTCAAAGAATTACGAAGCTCAACCGTTATATAAAACGCAAAGAGTGTGTGACGTCATATTACACGAGGCTGCCGGGGGGCCGCGGTCGCGTCGACGGCGGCGCCGCACACGACGGGGCGCGGCATATTGCCGTCTATAGTGATGTCACAATCTACAAGCGTCATCGTTTCATATGAAGATAAGTTTTGCAAAAAAGGGACAGAAGATACCCCTTCTTAAAACTTTGGACACTTATAACTTCGTGATTATTTTACCTTTTGCGTTTGATTCTCCATTTGACTACATTTTTAATCCTTTTTCGAGTAAATATGACATTAATGATTATTTTATTTAGTGTCTACACCCCTATTAGTGCTCAAATATAATACTGACAGTGACAAGTACCCAAGGCATTCTTAGTGCATCAGTATAAGCTCTTAGTATTACACAAAATACCGCATACAAATGCGGCCTCGTCATCATCATCATCGTTATATCAGCCATAATACTACCATTTCTGAAGAAAGGCCTCCCCCAAAGAGTGTTAAAGTGACCGGTCCTACTCCTGGCAAAATACGGTTTTGAAAAACATTAATTTATAATAGCGTTTTTCTAAGAATCCGACAAACTTTCCACCCGGAAGTAATTATGTAGATTTAAATAAAGCATGTGCATTGTATTTTTTGTAAGATTTATCTTGAATATTATATAGAGCAAATGTAAATGAACCAAAATAAAGACAAAAATATTTATTAATATTTTTTCTGACTTTTCAGAAACTAGTTAATTGACCATCTTTTTGATGTCTGAAATTTTGTCGGATTCTTAGCTGGGTAACTATTTAATTGATAATATATCCGTTACACATAAAAAATAAGCTGTTATAAATTATTTCCAAAATTGATATTTTTACATACAATATGTCAGTTCATTGACTGGATTATCCTGCGCCACCCGCATCCAGCACACTCCCGCGACCTTTACCAGGTCATCAGTCCACCTTGTGAGGGTCTACCCACGCCACGCTGCTTCTTCCGGGAGCTGACCGGTAAATGCGGCCGAAGCTCGTGTAAATGAAGCTTTCTGAATCGAAAGCGTCATAACCAATACGCTTCACATTCGATTTCATTGCTTTTATAGCGCGTGGGAATATTGATCCATAGTTTAGGAAATGAGTATGCGAACATTAAAATGGCGGACATGTTTTCAAAGACATGACTGACTTAGTTGACCTCTGCAGTCAGTTAAAATGATCCTCCACAGGTGCCAGCTAGTCCAGTCACTTAATTTTTTATAAACGTGAATTCAATTAATTTATGTTATTGGTTTTCTCATGTGCTACCGGTTAGTGCACTCAATATATTAAAGATAGATGACATATTTTCAATAATTATAAATCATAAACAAAAACCATTGAATGAGCCCAATCAATTATACTATTGTATCCAAACAAACAAACCACTTCGATTATAATACAAGCCATGAACTATTGTCAATTTGCTAATGCCAACACTAAAAACGTTATATACTAGTCATAGATACGCGTACAATAAGATCTTTATGATTTATGCCAAATAAATACCATGCTTACCTTAAGACGCCAAATCTTAACCGGTTAATACATAACTCATTTTATTTATAGATTGTTGAATAATCATGGCATAGAAGAGCAGACGAGACTTAGGGAGTGGCAAAGTCACCCACCCACGATGAGCAGTTAAAAAAAACTGAAATACTACCTACCATGGACGAATAAATCAAAGCAACATAATAGTATCTATGGATTCTAATATATCCTATAGATGGCGCTAACGTGTTAAGGACATGCACTGAAAAAATTAAAACTAGGAAACAAAATGAATATTTTTTCGGATTATCTTGACTATATGTTATGTTGATTGTCAGAACCCCACGATTGCTTAAAAAATACTCTATTATCTATAGAAACCAAAATTGGGTCCTTCCTCCTTTTTGTAACTCGAACAACTCAAACAATACTATGTGAAATGGCATAATGTTAAAATGACAGGATTCATATATACTTGATCTAAACTAAAGTCTTATGGAAGCAAATATGAATAAAATTTCACAAACTTGGATGAAATGAAATGAAATTAAATTTTATTTGAGATAAAAGCGAGTCACAAGATGACAACAAGGTTGGGGCTTCCTAGTAGGTAAAAAACCTGTGTCAGGAAGTCCCGCTCCTCCATTACATCATAAAGTAATAATAACAACATTAGTCCAGAACAGCTGTGACTAAATAAAACACAAAAACAACATCGGTTTCATAGGGCTTTCGTGCCTTGAGAAACTTTGACTGAGGGTTTCTGTTAAAGTTTCTATTGAATCACAGCTGCCGGCGTCATATTGAACGTTGATCGGTCTGTAATCGTAAGTCGGTGCAACCCGCCCTTATTCTTCAAAAGTAAAACTTGAGGTTAATCAGACTCCACAAAATTATCGCATGTACCAGTGTGATATCAATGTCCACGTTTGCCAAACTAATCCATTCAGCGCTAATCATGACACAGATGCATCAGAGGGTTGCGGACAATTTTCGATACACAATGCTTTAATAATATTGATTCATCTACAATTCTAACACTTCAAAATAACAGCTGATGCCGCTTTTTAAGTAAATTATGCCTGTGTTAAGAAGCACCGCTCATCATTTATCAGTGGGTACTGTAATACAATTGTTATTTAATAATAATTCAAGGGATACGATATTAAGATAACATAGAATCAAGAGAAATAAAAATACAGGTCAATATTATAACATGTTAGACATTATCTGTATAAAACTTGACTTGCGGACACTACCCAATTTTCAATATGTAAGTCTGATTGACCTCCCATTCTTAATTATACGGAGTCGGATCAATACACAATCATATCTGTGTTTATTTTACCGTTTCTTCCAATGACCAACCATCAACCCGTCATTGAATTGTTGTTTTTATTTTTTACCTTACTTAATTGTGTTTTATATCAGTGTTTATTGGCTTTCTGTGTGTGAAACAGCGTTCCGACATCCCGTTGTTTAGATGGTGAAAGCCTTGAGCTTAGTAACAAATTAAAACAACAGAATGGATAATATTTGACTGCAGTACTGCTAGCTTTTTAATAGCTTGACCATCTATTGCTATCACTCCATATTTGTCGTTAAAAAGCGAAGATAGACTAGGGTCAGAAAAAAACAGCAATATTGAAATTAAATTAATATTTAATTTCGCGCTCTCTCACACTGACGTCAATTCTTACGAGTGAGAATGAGTGCACTCAACAAATATAGTATATGGATATGGATGATGTTTCGGCATGACTTCACGCGTATTATTATTTAATAACTATCTACCCACGCGGTTTACTCGCGTATTTCCGCGAATGCAAACAAACTCACGGGATAAAATAGCGCCTATTTCCACCCGGCAAGTTCATTCTTTATGTAGAAGACAGAATTTTAGAAATCAAGTTAGTGATTCCGGAGATTACCCCCTAAATACTAACCACAAATTTAACTCTTTTTATTCAATGTGTAAGTTATCTATAAGTACCTACGTTGTAGGCACTTATAGAAAACTTACAAATTGTCGCTCAAATAATCTCGAGAGAGAATATACACAAGAAAGTGCACGTGTAAGTAGCTTACTTTCGATACAGTAAAAATACAAAAGGTTTTTCACACCTAGCAGCAACTCTTAGAAACAAAGTAGGTAGCACGTGCGCACACAATTTAGAAGTTTGTTCGTTTAACGTCATCTTACTGGATACGATACCCTCAATTAACCAATCTATTCATAGACAACCATTGGGTAGCAATTAAACTAACATCAATCAATATACATATTATTTTTAGTTTTGCGCATGATTAGCAACGAGGAAGTGACCACCGGACAGCAAAGATGCCAAAGCTGACGATGACGATGAGTTTAATCGAATCGAATATTCAACGTGAATCTTCTACGGACCATTTAGGGGACTAGCTACTTCAGCCAAATGATTATTTTAGAAACGTAAGGCCCTTAACACTTTCACGCCGTAGTCGCTTTCCGCTACATGCGGGGAAGACCACAGGTTCAACAACAGGCGTAGTGATTCTTGGCAGTGAATGTGTAATGAACGTGAGACAACCTTTTGGGGGCTATAGTCGACTTAATGGTATCTATACGCTGCAAATAGCGTGTGCTTGATAAAAGGCTTTTATGTTGTAAGCCGACCGCCTACAACAGCTGATTGAACTGCTAAAATATCGCCTACATGTTTAATGAAACTAATGTTTATTTTTGAACCTTCATTCTTAGCACGTCTGAATGAATGCCATCTAGCGATGGGCCGATGCCAATATTCTCAAGTCGAGGTAGTTTAATAACGGTGAGACACGAATGGGAGGTGCGAATAAGAGCGCACTATGAATTACCTTAATACCTAATACCTAATTTTAGAGGTTTTGTAATGAGGTTAACTTCAGATATTTATTTATTTACATCACATATATTACATCATTGACTTAAATTCATCTTAAAAGGTATTTACTACTGATGTATGCGATAATTTGGAGTACATAGCATTGACTAATTAGGGAGTAGTTACATATCGGTAGCAGAGACTTAATTATAAATTATTATTAATTGCGATTGTACTTTGTGAAACTATTCAATTTGTATTTATTATTTGTATGTTTTTTCCATATCTCAGGACCATGCATGTGGTCCCGGACTTTTGGGAGGCATGCGTGGGGCCGAAGCCAACAGCGCAGAGGCCCTTTAAAACAAAAGAAATGGATACACATTATTATTATTATTGTTATTTTTACATGAATAGTAGTAACAAAATAACAATATTAATTAGCTAATCATCAATTATTTATAATTATCAGATACGCAAACGTATGATTGAGATTATTAAGCTGACTTTTTTAAAATTCTCATTGGACTTTGAATCTTCTACCTTGGAAAATAGAGGCGTTTTTTGAATGAACTACTTTCATGCGATTCAGCCAACTCAAATAATCTTATGTATACGCGCCACATATAGCCTGACAAATGATTCTTTTTGACCCTATAAACGTCACCCATGTAAACAAACAGCATGGAAGACGAAATATTTTGCGATTGTAAGATAACAGCAGATTGTATGCCAAGGGTCTAAAAAAGCCATATTACCACGAGATGGCTCACTCTACTTTTCACTTCGACTGCGAGAAAATAGTAAAAACAAAGATTATCCATCCACAATCAACAATAAATACCACGGCGAAAGGGTTGTTCAATTTGGCGCCATTATTTTTTTAATTATCTGCTATGACACAGATACAAAATATTGACACCACGAATAAACACCTCTGACCTCCACTCTGAATAGCCGTGTCCAAACGGCCGAGCTCGGCGACAGCATACGGGGCATAAATACGATAAAGCGAGATAGACAGCATTCTATCCCGCTCAATCTTCATAGCTTATACCATGTATGCAGTCAACCCCGCTTGAACGTTTGGACGCGGCTATAGACGGACAGAGGCGTCTATTTTTTAATGATTGTAATTTAGGGAATAAAAATCACCTCGTGCTTGAAATGAATTCTGTTTCCTGATTGGTCGGTTTTAAATCTAGCTGTATTCTGGTTAGTTGATAGCAAATATAAATGTTTTTTAAAGAGTTGTGATTGGTGAACTGTTTTATAAATCATGAGTATGTAGGTACATATTTTTGTATGTGTGTACTACTTATATGACGCACTTTTTGAGCATGAAAAGTGAAAAATACAATAAATATGCCGAAAGTAATCCATTGCGATGTCCGAAAGCTTATTGAATAAATGAATATTTACAGCAAAAAAAGGATGCCGGATTGTCTAGTATTTCTATAAACAATGTCTTGCAATCGGTCGTTGACAATGACCGGTACTGACATTTTATAGTGCGGTCGTAGGTATTGATTAAACTGGTTAGCGTGGTTGGATTTAACTAGTAATTTCTTTTGTTATTAAACTTGTACTAAAAATTCAAGACGAATATAGAAAAAGGTCCTTTAGTCGAATCCCAGACAGAACGTTTTATTATTGAGGTCGGCGGTCTTGAAAGCGACACATCAATTCAGAGTCGGAGTCACAATCTGTAAAATACTTAAATGTAAAATACCTAAGTACTTGGAACCAAATATGGATGAATAGGTATTTATTATAAAGCATAGAATTATTACGTTCAACAAACAACACATTGCCAATACACAGTGTCCCGACTATACACGACGTATGTACATTATTACCATATTATATGCGCATATATTATGCGGTTTACAGCAACACTACCTCAGGGTTAAATAGAGGCTTGTCGGGTTATACCTAAGTTTGCGTTTGTTAGTCCGATTAGTCAGTAGGACCAACAGGAAAAAAATGTTCACGTGGTCCTACCAGTCGGACGAAGCAGTAGGACCACGCGGCTGGAGGGGTGTTTTTAGACTTTGGTTTTGATCTATACATATAAATGCCTATGTCCTGACTGACTCACTCACTCACTCACTCATCAACGCACAGCCGAAACTACTGGGACTGGAAACTTTAAATTTACGCGAGAACTTTCTTTTATGACTAATTTCACCCCTAAGGGGTTTAAATAGGGGTGCGATGTTTGTATGGGGAAAACATTACTTTTTGAACTAGAGACTTGAAACGTTGTAGAAAGATTACTTATTAAGATACAAAAAAGTACTTTCAGCGTTTTAGAAAATTCCACCCTTAAAGGGGTTAAATAGGGGTGCAATGTTTGTATGGGGAAACATTATTTTTTGAACTAGAGACTTGAAACTTTGTAGAAATATTACTTATTAGAATACAAAAAAATACTTTCTGCGTTGCAGAAAATTCCACCCCTGGCAGGGGTTAAATAGGGGTGCAACTTTTCCTTTTGAGCTAGAAACTTGAAACTTTATTTTATCGATATCGAGTATTATTAGGCATACTTATAGGTACAAAAATAACATACCGATATATTTTTATATTATTGACAATTTACAGTGTGCAAAACAGTTTTTTTATATTTTTTAATAAAAAAAATAGAAGTGTATTTTTCTTCCGAAAACGCCATACGGTATTTGAGCCAACTCAAAAGTGTTTCTGGTGTCTGCTCCTCATTGACCCATTTATACAGCCAATCACTATTACACAAATAAAATGCCATGTGCTGCTGTGTGTTTTGACGTGGATTGCGAAGAAGAAATTGCATTTGTTTCTAATATGTAATTTCATACAGACGTAGTTTTTTTATTAAATATTTATTTTATTTGGGGGACGTTTTTTCTTCTACTACACAATTATCGATATCGATGAAGTAATGTTTCTACCACTGGCTAGATTACGATAGTGTTTTGTTTTGCCGTGAAAAATCCGGGCTCTGCAGATTACTTACCTATTTGACTACAAAAAAGAACTTTAAGCGTTTTGGAAAAATGCACCCCTAAGGGGGTTAAAAAGGGATGAAAAGTTTGTATGGAGAGCAAGAAAATTTTTAAGTAAGAGATTTGTAACTTTGGTCTTAGCCTGTATGCTAAAAGACGGCAAAACAAATTTCAGCGTTTTTTTATTTATCTCCTAAGAGGGTTAAAAGTGGGTACGAAGTTTGTACAGAGAGCAAGACATTTTTGAAGTACTTAAGAAATTTATAACTTCGGTTTTAGACTGTTTCTTTGAAGACTAGAAAAAAATATTGGGTGTTAAACGAGGTTCACCCCTAAAGGGGCTAAAGGAGTTGGAAATTTATGTTAAAATTAAAAATAAGGGAACTGTAACTTCGGTCAAAGACTAGAAAACAAATTACTGCGTTTTTTATATTCTTCCTCTAAGGTTAAGATTGAAAGGGGTTGAAAGTATGGGGAACAGGTACTTTTTGAAGTAAGGGAAATCTTCGGTCAGACATATATACTATTTGGTAGGCCATTCATTCAGAATACATAATCCTACTGCTCGCAGAAAAGTAGGTTAGTTTGTTAGAACTGCGACCCTTACAGAACCAAACAGCTGCCAGAAAAGTAGGTTAAGGTTAGAACTGCAATGCTCACAAACCGAAAAGAAGGTAATGTTAGATTAAAAATGCGGATTATTATGTTATTTTAAGAAGTTAATCATCATCAATCAATTAATAATAAAAGGCTAATCAAAATAATTTATTCTCTAACTCCGTTAAACAGATGGAAAGTTCTACATCTTTTGGCATATGATAATTTTACTTTCAAAACTATACCGGGAACCCGGACTAATGTAATTAAAACTACTAAACGGAATTAGGCGAAAAAATCAGTAGGTAATGTAGATTAGTAGATATTAAAAAAAACCTTTAATACATTATGAAAAATAAACAATTCAAGTAGTTAGAAACGTGTGTTAATACTTAAAATATCTATATTTATAAAAACGGACATTTCAATTTAGGTTTAGCAATTTAAACCTTTTACGCCTAAACCCAGAACGGAATTAGATGAACATTGGCATAGAGATAATTTGAGACCCTTGGAAGGATTTAGGATAGTTTTTATCTCGAAAATCATCCCTTAAGATGGTAGAAGTTTGTTTGGGGCAGCGATAATTAAAGCGTAAGCCTAAAATAATTTAATAGCAATATTTTTTCTCAAGTTCTACGCGGACGAAGTCGCGGGCAACAGCTAGTAAATTAATAAAATTGGTGGAACGATCATAAAAATCAACCTAGTCTCAAACTAAGCATATAGCTCGTACTATGGGTACTTACTAGACGATGATATGATACACACTGACTTATGCTTACATATTACTTAAATACATAGAAAACATCCAAGACTCAGAAAAAAAAAATCATGTTTATCACATAAATACGGAAGTGAACATTGTCCTTGACCCAGAAATATGCTGAGATATTAGAAGCATTCGAGATATGGTGTTGGAGGCGAATGGAGAAAATTAGCTGGAGAGAGAGAATAACCAATGAAAAAGTACTGAATAGAGTGAGGCAGTTAGTGAGAAACTTAGAAAACAGAAGAGGGAAGATGGTAGGGCACGTCTTACGACATGACAACTTCATAATCAATATAATTGAAGGAAAGATAGAGGGGGGAGCGAGGAAGAGGAAGACCTAGAATAAAATACATAGAGCAACTCAAAAAGAGAATTGATGTTAGGTCGTATCGAGATGTCAAAGATCGGAGTAGATGGAGGGCCTACTTTGGGCTACACCCACAAGAGCTTAGGTCTTAAATAAGAAGAAGATGAAGGTCACATGAATAAATGCACCGGATCTAAGCCGAACCCGCCGCCGGCTTCGTAGGGGGCTTAGCAGGATCACTAACAACTAAGTCAAAGTAGGCATCTTTTTTTATAACAGTTAGTAACGTCTGTAATAGTAGAAGATACGTATAGAGGCACGATTTGCTCTCGTCTGTTTAATGGTTAAAAAGGTATTATAGACTTTAGTACATTCAAAAATATTTCTTCTAAATTTATTTATTCTAAATTCGATATAAAATACTTTTGCGCGCGCGAGGTCTCTCGGTTTTTCTCGCATTATCTTATCCGTCTTTTTCTTATTAGAACACTTATAACAATAGAGAGTATGTCGCGGCCATCCCAGGATAGACATGCTGGGGTGCAAAACGTACCTCTATTCGTATCTTAAGATATAATCAAATACCTACTCCCGAAATCCGTAATTGAATACCGCTAGACTATACAATACGCCAACATTACCGCACAGCACAGTTGGTTGGCCAAGTTGAATTGCACTCGCTTTCCCCAAAAGCCCCACAAAGGCTCAGTTAATGAGGTCTACCGTGACCGGCCCACGACTCGTAATCCCTCCAAATATTTGCCCCGGCTAATCTATCTCGATCCAATCTCCATTGTACTTTGATTGATAATATTACCGCTGGTTATGAGAACTGTTTATTGTTAACTGGTTTAGTCATGACTAAGAGTGAGTATGACTAGGATTAGTCGTCATCGTCGTGATTTACGAGTATATGAGATATATACGTTTAAGTACCTACACTACATTTAACCTCAATGTATTGGACGGATCCAGGATTTGGGTTTGCCGTGACCCCGTTGAAGTTGGATTTTAATTGTTGTTTAAACGTGTTAAAAAAATAACGCAAATCCGTTTAAGGGTATAACTGAGAAGTGTTCTGATAAGAAAAAAAATTGAGGATTTATTTTTTTACATTAGTATGGAGCGTTGGCTGACTGCGGCCATACAAAAGAAAAAAAACTTGCTTTTTAGGGTTCCGTAGCCAAAGGGTAAAGACGGGACTCTATTACTAAGACTTCACTGTCCGTCCGACTGTATAAATAAAATAAATATTTAAGGGGGGCTCCCCTAAACAAACTTTTTTTTTACTGTTTTTATAGATAATGGTACGGAACCCTTCGTGCGCGAGTCCGACTCGCACTTTTTTCTTATCAGAAAACGATGCCTGCCCTTAAAAGGTTTTGCGTTATTATTTTAACACATTGTATAAGTTTCTTATTCGATTTTGGGAGAGGGGAATCAGATCCACAAGATAACGTTAAAGTAAAAGGTAAGGCTTTTTCTACCTATCCCTTGACAATGGATAGGTAGACAATGGGGTGGCTACACAATGTGTAGGGACAAAGGTTTCATCTATTTTATTTTATTTATTTATTCAAAATAGTTAAACGGCTGAAAAACTACTTAAACAACAATTATTGATATGATAACAACTAGGCCTTTTTTTAGATTTAACTTAGTTTTAATTTAATTTAGTTAATGTTAGTTATCATATCGTTGATTTTCGTATATAATAGCAACCAAACAAATGTCAAACATGCCTGTTTGCTATTGGTGGTGTAACATGTTGTGAGGACATTTCCGGGCACTATAATTTCATTTCGTTAAAACCGATACATACCTACCAGAAATTTTATTAAGATAGGTAACTCGTCGACAATTTCCTTACAGAATCTCCAAATCGGTGTCCAGTTTGCTGATTGAACCTGCTGTCGGTTCGAAAAAAAACGTCAATTTCAAAATCCCGCTATCATTACATGACATTTTGTTAACGTGACCTATAATTACCATTGCATGACAGGTGTGACGTACATATATAACACATAACGTTCCATTTTCTGTAACTTACATTAATCAAAAGTTAA
Organism: Epinotia bilunana; assembly: GCA_947049275.1. Lineage (NCBI taxonomy): Eukaryota > Metazoa > Arthropoda > Insecta > Lepidoptera > Tortricidae > Epinotia > Epinotia bilunana. The sequence continues at coordinate 3,514,589 of OX346268.1, read as the reverse complement.
CGCTCTGAATGTAATTAAAAACTTGGGCGATAATCAAAGTCGCCGAAACTCGAAGTTTTTTGTCCATTTTAATTTAACGAACAGAAGCTGAACGTTGAGTGATGAATAAGGCCGAAGTCGCAATTAATCCCGGCATTAAAAAATAATGAACGGAGGCACTGCCATTTTCTATACTAATACCTATTATAGATGCAAAAGTTTGGATGTTTAGATGTTTGTATGTATGTTACTCAATGACGCTTAAACGGCTCAACCGATTTGCACGAAGATAGTTTATAGCCTGGATTAATATAGGATAGTTTTTATTGCGGCTCCAGGTCCACGCAGACGAAGTCGCGGGCGGAAGCTAGCAAAAAGATCAAGTTTGTGAGTTTGTGTGACTTTGTAGGTAGAGGGTAATCCACGAAACTTTTCCTTCGATTCCGTGTTGATAGTCAGAATGGACATAGGCTATATTTTATCCCTCAGCTCCGCTTGCGTTTCTCTTTTTTTTAAAATATTTTTTACCTAGTGATAAAAACAATCTGTCATCTTTCCTTTTCTTCCGTTTCATGTCAAACTATTGATGAAATGATGACATATGAATTAATAACTTTTCCCAACTACTTACTTCCATGGTCACCTTAAGTTATTCAACGGAAGTCAATCCCAACATGTGGGAGCGATTCCGAAACTTGAAAAAAATTACAAAACAAAAGACAGCATCAAATCGTGCAGCAAACAAGCAATTACGTCCTTTATTAAAGAAGGATAAGGTTTAAATTGGAGTGAGCTTTCTTTGTAACATAGCTTCTTTTAATGTGTAAGTAAATATTGACGTTCTCGAAACAGCGGCTGTCAATTAAGTCTGTCAACAAATTAGTGCGGAGACATGCGGCGTTACGTGTATTAAGGGCGTTACACTAATTATACAGAAATCGGTGGCAGGCTTGTTTTAACCGTACTAACAAAGTGTATTACCACAGTATAGAAAAATAATACAGTAGGTAATCAGAGGCCGTTTAGGAGCGTTCGTTACCTACTTTCGCTCGATGCGCAGGGCTGAGTCACGTTTGTGGCTTGGCATACCTATAATACTGATTTTGCTTTTAATTATGCAAAGTATTTCTGTATTTACGTATATTCACCATCAGAAATAAAAGTTGCGTTTCGGTCTGTCAAATTGACAGTGACAGTGACACTGACACACAGTTTGGCGACGCGTTCACACGCTGCAATCTGCCGTGCCACTCTGAGCTATAACCACGAACTTCGAATGTCGAAGTTCGGATATCTCTATCTCTATCGCACTTACATGCTGCTTATTTTTACTTAAGATACCTATGTATTCTTTAAAATATGTTTTAGCGTAGGTATTTGTTTTGTGTTGCCTTCCAGGAGGTAACTCATGTAAAGGTTCCGACGGAAGACCAGCGCTGGCCTCCTAGGTTAGCACCATGCTGAGTCGGGGCCTTTTCGTGGACCCTGCTACTTTTTCTTTACTGTGTTTTGTTTTGTATACCCATTGTTTTGTCCACGAATAAATGTTTTCTTTCTTTCTTTCTTTCTTATTTCTGTTACAGTTTAATAGACAATATTGTATACACAACGTAATAATATTATAGATAGTTAGGTATGTGTTTTTAGTTTCCCACTTCATCGAATATTTTAATACCACTATACTATGCCTAAAATATTTCCTAGTAAGTATAATAGTTGCTAAACTGCACTAGGTTGGTAGGTGCTTATTTATAAGCCTATTCGGCTCCTTTTGATATCGTGGCACTGGCCGCTCGCTGTCTTCATACCTACGAGGCGGCTTCCTTTGACGTAGCGAGTGAGAACGAGCGAACACCGCAACGACACGGCCCCGATTGAAGCATTCTCCATCATTCCCGAAGGCTATGTGTGTGTGCGTACCGAACACGCGCGCATGTGTGCAGCCGTGCGATGTACCTTTGTTCGAAGTTTATCTACTGTTCCTATACTGTGGTATTACGTACAGTCGGGGGTAGGTAGGTATTATACGTACACAAAAAAGGGCATACATATCTGTACTTTATTGTCAATGCCATAAAGGTGGGTACATCAGATATCCTTATTTATGTGCGAATACTTAAATGCCCCCTGACTATACAAACAGTGGCTGCAATAGGCAATGCAGCAATAGTCACAGGGGCTGTCCATATATTAAGTCATTTCAAAAGAGAGGGGGGTCCATTTCAAGGAATAACAGGATGATTTTAGGGGGGGAAGTCAAAAATCGTCAAAAAACGATGACGTAATTTATGGACAAGCCCCTATACAGGTGGAGTGCTCAAAATGATCTACACAAGCTATTATTCATCATCATCATCATATCAGTCAAAAGATATCTGCTGGACATAGGCCTCCCCCAATGAGTGCCACTGATGGACTGATCGCGGTATTCCGCTGGGCGCGGGTGTGGTCCCCGCTATCTCATTTTCGGTCTGCCTCTACCATTACTATAAAGAGGTTGTCTCTGAACTTTGTAAGTTTGTATATAGGAGGTATCTCCGACTCGTCCGATTCAGATTTCAAACATTTGTGAACCTAGAAAGCTTGTCCGTCGTGATGGTCCTTAACTAGCTATATATATGTTGCATCGAGTGTGATTGATTTTTTTAATATATGTAGTCAATGTGATAAAGGGTCAATCAACTTTTCACCCACACTTTTTCTGTTTCTTGTCTTACTTTTCACGACGTTTCAAATAAACGTATTTTAAATTTTTATGTATCAAACCAATTAAAATAGCACGCCGTAACTGCTGCTGTAAACCTTCGTTATAATAATATATATTATAAACAATTGAATACCTGGTTTAGAGCAGTTTCTCTAACAAACATTATCTTTTTGTCACATGCGTTACCTACCGGACAAAAAGAGTGAGTCTAAAGTTGATTGGAACTAAAAACATTTTATACACGTCACCTTGCCCTAAACTATAGCAAGGGAAAACAGCGGCCAGTTGTGTTTCGCCTCTCTATAACCCATATTCAAATTCCGATATCAGCAGGTCGATCGCGTAACGCATTGTACTTACGTTAGGTAGATAGATCTAAATGGGTGTGTAATGATTGGTATAACAACTTTTGATATATTTTCACTGGATATAACAACATTTAATATAATTTCATTGGATATAATCACTCAAGGGGCATAATAGACTTTTGGTATAAGAACTATCAGTATAATTTCATGGCGTAATGTTCAAATAGTATAATACATTTTTGATATAACGTTTAATGGATATAATGTATAGGATATGAGTATTAGTGGTATAATGTTTTGTAAGATATAATATTTTTTTCACACACACGTTAATTATTATAAGCTAACCTAAACCTAACCTAACCGCCAGCGTGTTGACGTCACCCTATGGTGCCTATTTCCGCTCTAAGGGGCACAAGCTAACCCTAAACTAACCTACAAGAAATACCATTGTTACAATTATTTGACGTGTTTTATTACGGGGGGCTTCGCCCCTCAAGCCCCCGTCTTTATGGCTGCCCTATCCTAATCCTACTAATATTATAAATGCGAAAGTTTAGATGTTTGGATGTTTGTTACTCAATCACGCTTAAACGGCTGAACCGATTCGAATGAAATTTTGCACGAAGATAGTTTATAGCCCGGATTAAAATATAGGATAGTTTTTATCCCGGGTGCACGCAGACGAAGTCGTGGGCGGAAGCTAGTATTCTATATTATAATCCTTATACGAAAATATACTATGTGCTACCAGTGTACCAGTGGCTATTATATTGTTGTGTCAGTGGTTACTCTTTATTGTACAGTCAGCGTCATATAGTTAGTAGCAGCCGGAGTAGCCAAATATTTCGTAACACACCCTTATTCTTACAGTAATAAAGACGTGTACCGAAACATTTGGCTATCATGGCTGCTACTAACTATATGACGCTGACTGTACCTACACCAACCTGCCTTAGAGTAAAATAGGTAAGAAATAATAGTATAGTAAGTATTCCAGATTAAGCCAATAGTTTAACATCGAACAAAGTTATATCCCATGTATGTTATACGTTATGACTGTTAGATTAATAGTTGTTATATTACAAGTTCATTGTACCTGTTGATATAGTACATTGTTTAACGAGGGGCGTAAGTGGAATATTGCGAACGAGAGTCTATCAGAAGCCCGACGCCGAAGGCGGAGGGCTTTTGATGACTCGAGTTTGCAATATTCTTACGCCCGTGTTATACACAATGTTTTTCATCACATTTGCGAGGAAACAAATACATTTTACCTAGATGAAATTAATACAAATCATAATAACGTCAACATGTCAGTTGTTCATTTTGTTGAATTTGACGTGAGGCGCATATGGCAAAGACCCTTCGGTATACAGCCACGATTTGAAAACACTTAAAAACATTTTACATAGACACTAAATAACTGCATATTAAATCTGTACTTGAATAATTCTACTAAACATTAAATTGCAGTCAAATTTAATATAAAGATATGTTTTATACATATTAAAAGTTGGTTGTAGCAAACTTTTGAAGATATGAAATACACCTTGGCTGATTGGAAACATCCTCAGTCCGAAGTGAAGTATGAGTTGGTTCTATATTTTAAAACTAAACTTAACAGCCCATGGGAGGTAAAACTGCTATAACTGCTCTGTACACTCGCAAGTAATAACGCCATTGATGAGCAAGTGTGATGAAAATTATATTACATGAGAATATATCAAATGTTGTTATATCAAAAGTGCATTATATCCTTTAATCGTTAATATCCAGTGAAAACATCAAAAGTTTTTTATATTGATTTACGCACCCGTTTTCACGTAAGTATTATCAGTTCTGTCCCGTCACCTATTCAGGTCACATGCAGAGGTAGGGTTTGATGAGGAGCTGACGCTATTAGTGGATGCTGCAGTATTGCCGAATAGGGCTGTCACCAACCGCAATTATACCTATGTGGGGCTCTATTCAAGTCAATGATTTGAATAATAGGTTTGATTTATATTTATAATGCTTAAGTTTGTATGTTTTGGCGTTTTGGGTGATCACCGGAACCGCTCATAGGATTTAAAAAAATCTTTCACTTGCGTGTATAATGGACTTTCTGGATGGGTAAAGCGAAGCCGCGCTGGCAGCTAGTATAGTAGTACCTATCCTACTAATATTATAAATGCGAAAGTTTAGATGTTTGGATGTTTGTTACTCAATCGCGCTTAAACGGCTGAACCGATTTGAATGAAATTTTGCATGAAGATAGTTTATAGCCTGGATTAAAATATAGGATAGTTTTTATCCCGAGTCCACGCAGACGAATTCGCGGGCGGAAGCTAGTAGATAATAAAGAGGAAAACTATTACGGCCAAGTAGACATTATAGTAGTTACCGAGTAATAGTCGATCAACTTAAAATTAACTTGAAAAGGCCAACTTTCGTACAAATTCGGCCGACGCAACCGCACCATTTACTTGGTGCGAGTCGATGTAAGAAATACAGACAGGCAACTACGGAACCTTACACTGCGCGTGGCCCGACACCCACTTGGCCGTTTTTTATTATTAAGTATTGAATGATTTTTAGGGCCCCGTACCTAAAAAGGGACGCTATTCCTAAGACTCCGCTGTCCGTCCGTCTGTCTGTCCGTCTGTCACTAGGTTGTTTCTCATGAACCATGATAGTAAGACGGTTGAAATCTTCTCAGATGATGTATTTCTGTTGCCGTTATAACAACAATAAATTACAAAAAATCAGAATATAATAAATATTTAAGGGAGCTCCCATACAACAAACGTGTTTTTTTGCCGTTTTTAGGGTTCCGTACCCAAAGGGTAAAAACAGGACCCTATTACTAAGGCTCCGCTGACTGTCTGTCCGCCTGTCACCAGGCTATATCTCATGAACCGTGATAGATAGACAGTTGAAATTTTCACAAATTATGTATTTCTGCTATCAACAAATACTAAAAAACCGGCCAAGTGCGAGTCGGAGTGGGGCTCCCATACAACAACATGATTTTTTTAACGTTTTTATAGATAATGGTACGGAACCCCTCGTGCGCGAGTCCGACTCGTACTTGGCCGGTTTTTTCTATTTGTCTGCTGCCGATACCCAAAGGTTCTGCACGGCTATCACAGGACGGGCCGCGAGCTATGTCGCGGCGAGATAGACTACTATCTGTCTTTTTCTGAGTGTTATCATTAGAAAGAGACGTATAGTGTACCTATCTCGCCGCGACACAACTCGCGGCCCGTCCTGTGATAGCCGTGCCGAAGAGATAAGTACCAAAACAATAAAAATTCAATATGTTAATCTGAATATAACCCTTTCTCGGATACAATTGAAGAGATTATAGTTCCAATACAGCTGACTAAACTATTTGACATCTACATAATTATGTCACATCAATGTTTTTATACAGGATGTGCTAGAAAGTAAGCACCAAATAGAGACGAGGCTTATTAGAGGTAGTTTCATAAAATTATGACCTTATGAATGAATGCAATTATTTTTATACTACGACAGTGGCAAACAAGACTACGGACGCTTGCGAATGCAGAAGGATCACCAGCGCGTTGGCGAGCCTTTAATGATTTGAGGTTTCGTAGTGTTGACAGCTAGAGTAGAACCCCCCTTACGCTCAAGACAACAGATCCTCGGGAGCTCTGGCGACGCTATTTTTATTTTGACTAGTTTGACCTAGGTTTTGTCCTCCGTTGTCTAGATCACCTCAGTTAGTTTTAAAACGCTGTGAGTGTTGCTGTTGTGTGCTGTACCTATTATGTGTAAGTGATTTTGTAATTTAACTACATATTTTTTTAATAATTATATACCTACTAATGTCTGTTGTATGACCCTAGTTGGTCGAAATAAATGATTATTAGTAGTATTATTATTATATCATTAAATTAGATCTAAATTAGGGTTGCCAATGGTCCCGGTATGTCGGGTCATGTCCCGGTTTGGAGCGTGGTGTCCCGGTGTCCCGGCCATTACGCAATTGACCCGGATAATCCATAGATACATAATAGGAGGGCAGCTAGCATGATAGGTTTTATCATGTGTTACATGACGTTTTGGTACCTACATCTGGAGCGTACAACATGACCATAAAACCTGTCGTGCTAGCTGGACAGGACTGGGCAAAAGGACATGCATGTACCTACGGATTACGGGTGACCAGTCACGCGGGATGAGTGCTGAAGACTAAAGGAATAAAGTATAAACAACTAAGTTATCAACCGTCAATTAACCTTATCTAAGTAGCTATTCCGCAGTGTCTCAAGACGAGAGTCTTTGACCAGTGTGTGTTGCCAGTGATGACATATGGCACTGAAACGTGGTCGCTTACTATGGGCCTCATAAGAAGGCTCAAAGTCACCCAAAGGGCTATGGAGAGGGCTATGTTGGGGGTGTCTCTGCGTGATCGCATCAGAAATGAGGCTATCCCCAGCAGAACCGAGGTAACCGATATAGCCCTCCGAATCGCTAAACTTAAGTGGCAGTGGGTGGGGCACATAGCACGTAGAACCGATGGCCGTTGGGGCGGAAGGGTTCTCGAGTGGCGACCACGAACCGGAAGGCGCGGCATGGGTAGGCCCCCGCAAGGTGGACTGATGACCTGGTAAAGGTTGCTGGAGTCCGCTGGATGCGGGTGGCGCAGAACCGGTCATTTTGGCACTCTTTGTGGGAGGCCTATGTCCAGCAGTGGACGTCTTTCGGCTGATATGATGAAGTAGCTATTTATTTTGATCCTAGTACAGTAGCATCCTGTATTAACTCCAAACAATCACGTCACTTGTTTTTGTAAACACCCCTTCAATTGTTTCACGTAAACAATACATGTTGAATCGTGACCGCAATCCATTATAGTAGGTATTGCGTAGGTATTTATGATTATCTGTATAATATTTGGGAGCGTGTTAACGGAACGGACGCTGATTTGGGCAAATTTAAGAGCACAGTAAAGAAATACGAAGTACGTTTACTTCCCCAAGTATTCCCTCGTCTTTTTTTGACATGTTCAATTCCAGCAACCTTATTGGCTTTGGCTGGATGCCCTAGCTGCCTGCAGATGGACGCTACTATGGGACAGTTCCGTAGCATGCTAATTTAAATAAATAAATAAATAAATATAAGGGGACAATCTTACACAAATCACACTAGCCCCACAGTAAGCTCAATAAGGCTTGTGTTGCGGTACGTACTAGACGACGATATATTTAATAGATGTAAATACTTAAATACATAGAAAACATCCAAGACTCAGAAACAAATATTCATGCTCATCACACAAATATTTGTCCTTACCGGGATTCGAACCCAGGACCTTCAGCTTCGTAGGCAGCGTCACTACCCACTAGGCTAACCGGTCGTCATTTGATGTCAGTTCACAATTTTACGATTTGACAATGATAGTTCTAGTTCTATAGATAGGTCGTTAGATCTAACGAAAACTAATGCGTGGAATTGTGAACGATTTTGACAGTTCATCACAGCTTTTCGACAGTTTATATTATATTATATTATATTCAGAGCAATGACTCGCAGTTGCAATATCCAAGAGGCAACCTGATGGCTCGCGGTATTTGAGCTCCCGAAATGTTGTGGTTTTGTGTGGTGTTTTTTTCTCTTACATTTCCTATTTCCGCCCCAGTTCAAGTTGGCTCAGTTCGGGTTGCACAGGGCGGTTCCACAACACCTCGGGAGCTCAAACACCGGGAGCCATCCGGTACGCGTCATTGCCTTAACAAATAATAAGCTAATATATAAAACTAGACCTAAGCTAATATATAAAGATATATTATGGTCAAAGATGTAGAAAATACCTAGTCCCCAAGATTTACAACAATTTATCATCAGATATAAAACGAACATGTAAAACGAAACAATCATTTAAATATAAAACAAGCACTGAATTACTATCCAAATTCAAAGATATATTAAATTTGTAATACCTATAGTTAAACACATTCTATAAACTTGTTTGTGCTATAACTTACATACCTACATAATCTCGCGACTGTAAACATATATTTGTGCATAAACTGGAGCATCGTCTGCCAACAAACCGCATTGTGGTTTGGCAGAAGAAAATGTTAATAGAATTAAGTTTACTTCGTGAATAAATAAATTATTGAATTATTAAAATTATTATTAAATTTGTGGGTGAGCTTAAAACAAGTAACAGAATAGTGGGGCTGGAGACACTAAAGGCTTGTTCTGATACTTTTATGGGTAGAGGTACTTGATGACGATAAATCTTAACTATGATGCTTTGGTAACCCGAACGGTTTGGTACGTTTTACAGTCGAAACCAAACACCATTTCGTACACAGATCGTGTTTACATTATTTCGAGCACCCTTGCCTATTACGACATGTTTGGCAACAGAACAAAGGATCTGCCTTACCCCTACTAGGGAAACTTGTACGTCATTATGTTCATTAATCATTTAGTTCTCATTTCTGTGAAGCGTTCGGGAGTTGAGTTAAGCTGTCGACATACACGCAGCGGGTGCCGGCCAAATAACTACCAATTTGCCCAGAGGGGTGATCAGATCACGTATCGTTTCGAACGCTCGTTAGGACAACTCAACTGTCATTTTCCAATACAGAAAGTGACAGATCTAACTGACGCGAGTACAATGCGTTACGTGATCGACCAGCTGGTCTCCTCTTTTGGTCTCAATTCGGTTCCTAACTTACACATCCCAATTGCTTATTAATGTTTCGCGCTCGCTCTGACACGTTATCTCAGCGGGCATGGAAGCGAGCGAGTGAAACAAATTGAATTTGATTGGGATCGGCTCTTCCTTCTATTTTAAGGAGTCGTTGTTGTCAAGTTGACTTTGAATGTATGTATGTAAATACTTTATGGTACACAAGACACAGGTAAAAATAAAGAAAGAAAGAAAAAAACATTTATTCATGACAAGAAGTATGATTAAAATTAAAAATAAAAATAAAACTAAATCTAAAACAGTGTGTGAAATCAATCAACTCGTGTCACGAAAAGGTCCCGCCTCAGCAAACATACAGACGGAATAGGATAAATCGGCACGAAGGCGGGAAGACATTTAATTTACATTTGACAAACCATCACTTATCGCGTATTCAGTGAATTCCAGTGTAATCTAACCCTTATCAAATTAACTCATAATTGAATATTAATATTCAGAGCAAATGACACGTAATTCAATGTCGGAGAGGCAACCGGATGTCTCGCGGTATTTGAGCTCCCGAAGTGATGTCGAACTGCCCTGTGCAACCCGAAATGAGCCAACTGTGAACAAAACAATACACAATTAATTCTAAACCTGACTCGACTTCCTTCCAATATGAATGACAACTGTCGTCTTCAATTTTATTAAAAATTTAGATTACATCTATTTACGTCCCTTTAAAATTCCATTCACAATTTGATTTCTAATTTCAACAAAACAAAATATACTTTTATTGTATTTTTTTTAATTGAACTTCATTTGTTCTGCAAAAAAAAACTTATATTATAATTCGTCTTAATGTCACAGCTCACTAGACCCACCCGGCACACGCACCGCACCGCCTCGCCATACTACGGTACTAACGTAACGTAGTATGGAGCCGCTAACGTAACGTAGTATGGCGAGGCGGTGCGGTGCGTGTGCCGGGTGGGTCTAGTGAGCTGTGACCCTTAAAGCCGACAGCACCGAGTTGACAATGACGTTCATTAGGATTAACCGAGCTTACAAAACGAAAAGACAAACGTTACTAAGCTCCTTAACGGTTGTAACTAGTCTGTCACCGTGTTTCGTAGCACGTTGATCCACTTCCGACCACGGTAATCATCACTCGCCCGGGCAATAGGCCAGGGAAATTATATATTTGGCTTACACTAAATCAGGCTTGCCTGCGGATGGCGCAAAATGGAAGTGCTTGGACGAAGGTGGTGCAAGACGTTTGTGGTAGTCACGACATAATGTCTAAATTGAAGAATAAATAACTTTGATTTTGAATCGTATCATTAATACCAACGTATTTTTTTTTTATAAATACTGGCTACTTGCGCGGCTATTACATAGAATATAAGCAAAGCAGCGGGATATATTTTTTGAAATCGGATGAGAAGTTTTAGTGATTACCGCCTAAAGTCGCCGTCAATGGACTTTGCTAACTATGTAAACAAAGGACGTAACTTTGTTTTGTCACTGTTTCTCCGTGAATTTTCACATCATCTCATCAAACACCAATGAAACTATACACTATTGAATATTCGTCGTTACCGTAAAATACAAAACCATAACATATATAACTGAATCTTGGATATTTCATTAAAAGTTTAAAATGGTTTCATAAGTTAGGTTAGTATGACTTGATGGAATGGCGTTTTTGTTTCTATTAAATTCTACAATCGTCTATGATGGGTAGTGTTGTGACTAAAGTTGATGATATTGTAAAGCCACTACACACTACCCATCAAACCTGCTATCGCGGTTGTGTACACTACGCGGTAGTTTTATCAGTGGCTAAAGAATCGTAGTGTTTTATCAGTGGGTATACAGTTGTTAAAAAATATATAAAAATACCTACTTGATTTTTACTTTCGATATTTTAATATTCGACATGTTTTGACATAAAAGATTACAGTCAGAGTCTTCCCCATCCCTACTAAATTCTACATTCAGAGACAATTTCAATATGGCGGTTTGTTTACATAGCAAAGTCCGTTGACGGCGACTTTACATACAAACTTACAGCCACAGAAAGCTGCACACTAACAAACTTTCCATCATCATTATCATCGTCATCATTTCAGCCGAAAGCCGAAGCCTGCGTGAGGTCTCACTAGCGGGACCGGCTCCAGCGGCCGCGGTTGGTTGTACTATGTTTAGTCGGCATCTGATTTTGCAGCACAGGTATTTATTTATTTATTTATTAGGACCTTCAACAATAAGCATACCATCACATAATAATGCTATTGCACAAATTAAAACAAAGTACCTTATTAATTAAGCATTGTATCAAATAACAGTGAAAATATAAAATGAAAACTGGTTAAGTACAATTAGTTTACTACTACTTACGTATTGACATATTCAATCTCAAGATTCAAATTGAGACAAAACATAATTTGTGCCAAGGACACAAACTAAGTCTTGCCAGCAATCGTGGCTTTTATGAATGGGATGGTTGACGAGTTGAGATCAATACAATTTTGATGTTTCTTATATACCGTAAACATCCGTGACAGGGGACAGTGTAGCTTGAGGTTAGTACGACGAGCAGCCAAACTGAACAGCTTATTATTACACGCTCTAGGAATTTTAGAGGGTACGTGAAAATTAATTTTCTGCAGTAAATCTGGGCAATCGAATGCACCGGTAACAATTCTCTTCAAAAATACTAGATCACTTACAGTTCTTCGGTCAGCCAACGATCCCATCTTAAAGTATTTAAGTCGCTCACGATAACTTTAGGTAGAAGACTATACGTATAGAACAGGTTGAAGGCTATATGTTAAACCGCCGTTCTACGATGTGTGTTCTTTGCAAAATAAATACGGGTGGAACCGCGGGGACAGCTAGTTATGCTCACTACGTTTTCCCGGTTGTACTTACCCTAAAAGGGCCCGGGGTCCGCTTTGCCACCTAATCCCAAGATTTGGCGAGGATACTAGTTTTACTAAAGCGACTGCCATCTGAGGGGTATATAGGTCATAGGTGTACGCGGGCTAGGTTTCCGCAACTCGACGTCATAATAGCGCCTATTTTGCGTATGGGATTGATTTGCGTAATCACGTAACGTTTCGAACGCGCGTTAGGACAATTTAACTGACACTTTTCCATATAAAAACTGACATTTAGATCTATCTGACGCGCGCACAATGCGTTACGTGATCGACCTGCAGATGACGACGATCAAAGGGAAAACTATATCTGACCCCGTATCATGGTCGGCCTTATCACGCGATAAGTGACAAGGTAGACCGTCCGTCACTGGCTGACACCGTTCGATGAAACGAGCCGGACGCTCTATCTTGACCATGATACGGGATCTGGTTTTGGATTAGATCGCCACATGCTTTCCTTCACCGAAATGCAGTAAGTAGCATTAAGTACAAATGCAAATCGTTTATTTGCTGAATACGATTTAAAGATCGTGTACAATGTTATCAAGTTCTGTGTATCAACCTGCATGCAGATAATGATAAAATGATGATGAAGCTAGTACCTAATGTAATGGAAATAATTTGAATTACCAGCCGATACACGTGTCGGGCCTGCACGGCTATCACAAGCCGGCGCGTGAGCTCTCTCACACTACCCGTCTCTCTCTTATTAGAAAACTTAGAAAGAGACGGGTACTGAAAGATAGCTCTAGAGAGTTCGCGCACCGCCTTGTGCTAACCGTGCTGATATAATATTTATCGTACCTACTTGTAATCTAAATCTTGAGCCTTGAAAATGTTGAAAACCTCAAGAAACTTCACCCATCCTTTGTTCGTCGACTACAGTAATTTACAAGAAATTCAATATCCTGTAATGCCGGCGCCGTCTCTTTTTAAGAGTCCGCAGTAAGCTCGATTCTCCATACGTGTTGGAGCGTAACGAAACTTTGCATGTCCAATGACATGACATGAGGTATATCTATGTCTGTAATTAGTTTATGTAGCTTCAGATACCATAGTAAAAGAATACAGCGAATTTAAATTTTTCATACAAAACTTGTTTTGCTGTATTTCGTTTGTTTTATAAACTGGAACCATATAAACTAATTACAGACATAGATATACCTCGTGTCATTGTATTATGCAAAGTTGCGTCACAATACAACACGTAGTTTTTAAATGAGAGCGTAACTACGTTTGTATGGGAATGTGAAATACGGCCGAGCATACTGCGGACTCTTAAGCATTCTAATAAAGTGAGGGACGAATACTCTCTCTCTCTCTCGAGCGAGAGAGAGATTGATTTCAGATCAATAAGTTAAGTCAAATATACCACTGGGATAGATAAATCTGATTATAAATTATTAATATTCAACCTCTTACATACATACATACATTCACGCCCCCACTCCCAAAAGGGGTAGGCAGAGCACATGAAACCTATGTATTGTATGGTATTCAACCTCTTACCAACTAGAAATTGATGTAAGAAGCAAATGCTTACTTTAGGTAATTCTCGATTTAAAAATTATGATAAAACAGTACCCACCTAAATGTGGTGAGCCACCTAAAAGAGCTTAAGTGTTAATGGATAATTATTATAAGTATCCATATTACTGAGTTTCATAGACAGTTCACAGGAGTTTTATAAAAGCTCAAGTCATATAACCGGCTACATACTTTTAAAATTCATTAATTAAAAAGCTCCACTCGAAAGCTCTCCTGGGGCATCGAAAGCTAAAGCATAGCGCACACGCTCCGATTATCCGTGGACGGCGTAAGGGTAACGGTTCCTAATAGAATAGATTTGGAAGTGAATGAATATTTTGGAATAATAAGACTTTAATAAACAGTGTTATATAAAAACGAAATCGTGCTAAAATATGTTTTGTTCCGTAGCCCCAATAAAATAAAAAAATATATTACCTCGGACACATCAAACATACTTAAGAAAACTTAGAACGACAAGACTTTCGATTAAAAAAACACATATTCGGTGCAACCGCTTTCGAGCTTCGATGCCACAGACAGATAAACAGATACAGACACAGACACGCAGATACAAATGTTAAACTTATAACACCCCGGCGTAAAAAAGGCGCATCCAGGCAGTACTGAGAGGCGGACTGCAGAGCTATTATACAGAGCGAGATGGGGATATGAATTCCAAGATCATTCATATTCCTTTCTCGTTCTGCCTTATTGGTAGCATGGTAGCGTGCGCCTATAACAGGTACCTGCCGTGAAAATTACTCATATAAGCAAATTACATATACATACGAATATCGCCATTTGGTGAAAAAGCTATTCCCGAATAGAGTTCCATCACGTTTTCTCGACCGCGGAAGACAGAAACGTGTCTTCGATACGAGGGTGTGGTTTCCAAGAATCGAGACTGCTCCTTAAAAGTTTTATGCTGTATAAACGCTAAGCATACGCTGCGTAGGTGCGGCGAGAGTGGGAGACCGTACGCCAATACGACGACGATTACTGCCCCACTATTCTGTCACTTGTTTTAACGTCACCGTTCTCCCAGAAAGTAACTAAGCGTAATCAGGGTTGTTATACTTTACGCGCTCACGCTCCTCCCTCCCCCCCCTCACGGCTAATGAAACTAGACCGATTTGTTTGAGTTTCAGACCTCTATCTACGCTTACTTACTACGAATCGCGGCGTCAAGACATATTTGTGGAAGAGCGGGGCAGGGTCTAGGTTTACTTTCGTTAAACGCGACGGGTGAGGTGAGTCGCATGAGAGCGTTCCGAGTAACAGCCGCGTAAGCCGAAATAAAAAGTTCGTCTGCGCACCGCCTAAGCGTTCTTTACACGCGCATGTTATAATAATTATTCATTAGTTTAGTCTATAATTAAATTCTGAACAGCAGGTCTGTCGTCAGCTGGATGTTATTAAATAATAATTATTACCGGTAGGTTGTAATAAGATCGGCATTATAACGTCTGAAGGATTCTTTTAGATAATTACACGTGATTAAGAGTTTATTTGTATTTACTTATGTCTATAAATTATAAAGATAACGTGTTCATTAAAGGGTTCTTCTGCGTGTTTATCTTTTGGTGGATATTACTTTATTTCGTTTATTTGTAATTTGGATCATATTCGTTTTTAGTGATATACTGTGTCCACACCGTACCGTATTGTATTGCGTATTCATATTAGCAATTGATAACATGCGTAACGTATATTTCTCAATTATATGTATACATGGCTTTATTAATCTAACAGTAGTAAGTTATTTATAATTATTTGGTAATATGTATGATTTTTCATACTTACAATGAGTTTCTTCTTTACCACAGACAGTCCGTGGTCTTACATGATTAACGTATTGACTATTTTAGACGTCGGTAGCTTAAGTTACAATCTGGGCCGCGGCCTGCGATTCCATTAGGCACAAGGATACAAGTACTCTGCTTTACATGAAAGTGGAGAGGTGGTAATTTGTAATCCCAAATTGGGCGTCTGTTACGACGCTTCATCTAGGCCTAGAGAAGAGAAGAAGACAGAATAAATATTGCAACTACTTCCATCAATAAAATAGATGATAGAACGGGTTAGGTTCGTAAGGACTAGATTGCATAACGACTCTATAAGCAAAACGTCTTAGTTGCATAAGGTCTTGGTAAGCACAATGTCTTTTTTGCAGAATGCCCTAGTGAGTAGAATGTCTTAGTTGTTCGATCGACAGCTATAGCATAACGCCCGAAGTTGCAAAATGACTAATAGAGTTTACGTCCAAGTTATTAATACGTCTTGATTGTAAAACGACGCATAAGGAAAATTGTCTGGATAGTATATGGTCTTGGTAGCAAAACGTAAAATTATTCGATTATTAAAATTACTAGTGGGAATATACCTGCATCGGACCTTAGTCTTAGCATGGTCGCACTTGTGTCCGAGGTAGCATTCCTTCACTGGCAAGTACCTATGTACGTCCGAAGGGAAGAATGCTTTACGTCGGACGTAAACTCATCATGCTACCTACGCAGACGATCCAGTGTAAGTTGGACCTCTCGGTGCTACGAATCCCGCAAGTAACTTTAATATCTTGTGTCTTAGGTTTAAACCTTCTATTGAGCGTTGAGAAAAGACAAAACAAGTTGAGAACAGCATAGCATAATATGTGAATGAGCGAAATAACTTTTCACATATACATCCACTAATTTAATTCACACATCATTTGCCATTCAAATTTAGCCGTTCATTATTTGAATTTAAGTTGAAAATGATTATGATCCATTTTTGCAAAACTATCAAAAAGCTGTATACATGTTGAAGAACTCAACCTCGCTGGAGTTTAAATTGCAAATTGACGAATTTGTATGTATTTTTTGACAATATGAGCCTAAAAAACATCTGGATTAAAATGCCTTTTGCATTGCCGTCTACAAATTAACGAATAGGACTTCTAGCTTGGGGCTATTAGAAATTCGAGGGTCATAAAGATGAACCGGTCCAAGGCGCGGTTCTAATCAATCATGCAATCAATCAAGCGTTTATTGCACCATGGTAAACAAATACAGTTCTTAAATGTAAAAAACACAAAAGTATCTCATGGACCCTGGAAGGGTTTATGCACAAGACTGATTCACATCAGATTATCAAAACGATATTGTATATATTTTCTAAAGTTACTACGTGTTTGTATTTTGGTGATGTGAATTTTATTGAATAGGAAATTTTGACAGCAGGGTGCGTGGGTAGTCATTTTTTTAACACCACGTCGGTGGCAAACAAGTATATGACCAGTCTGATGGTAAACAGACACCGTAGCCTAGGGCTGCTTGCGACTCCAGAAGAATCACAAGAGCGTTGCCAACCCTTTATGATTTTAGGAGCGTTGTATTGAGCTTTTTGTCAAGCTTCTCAATGGTTTAATTGTTAACTTTTCTCACTTCTTTTTTAGTTCCAATATATATACAACAACATATTACGTAAGATTATACTCACATTAAGGATCAGAATGGTCTGTTTTTTTTTTGGTCTGTCGCAACTCATTGACTACCGCTTTAGCCTAGCTAGTTGGTAGTGACCCTGTTAGCCTAGTTGGTAGTGGTTGGTTCGAATCCCGGTAAGGGCATTTATTTGTGTGATGAGCACGAATATTTGTTCCCGAGTCTTGGATGTTTTCTATGTATCTAAGTATTTATTTATATATATATAAGTATGTTTATCGTCGTCTAGTACGTATAGATTTGCTTAGTTTGGGACTAGGTCGATTCGTGTAAGGTTGTCCACTAATATTTATTTATTATTCTTAAACCACATTTACGCACGAGCTAATGTCACGCAACAGGCCTCGTGTGCCGTCAGACCCCGTATCATGGTCGGCCTTATCACGCGATAAGTGACAAGATAGAGCGTCCGTCTCGTTCTATTGAACGGTATCAGCTAGTGACGGACGCTTTATCTTTTCACTTATCGTGTGATAATGTCGTCCATGCTACCGGGTCAGGCGGCTATAGCGTCCGTCGCCGCCGAATGTATTCGACTGGCGTTTCGCGCGAAATTGCGAGTGCGAGTGCGTTAAGAGTCCCCGGAAAGCTCGGCTCTCCATACAAACGTAATTTGGTTTCTCAATTTAAATCGGCATGCTGGAATAACATGAAACTTTGTACTTATAAATTATGAGATCCGACATATCTAGGTTGGAAACTAGTTTCCGTTACTAGAAATTATAATAGAGACCGCAGAAGTTTTTCGTACTAACCATCTTTTCTCTTTCTTTTTCTATTAAAGCCACCTGGCGAACAATGAATCATCTTGCTTGCGTGTCCGACCTCCAACTATTTATTCATATTTTTTACGAATCTCTGGGTTGAGTTATGACGAACCAACATACATTTTGGTTCGTGTATTTCCTGTAGACGTTAGTCAAGGTTAAGGACTAGATATAAAGCCTAACCTTTGGTTTGCAATTGTAAATTGCTTTCACGTTAAAGCAATTCAATAAAATACAAGTTATCCCCGGTAACCAGGGAAAATTGGAGAGCACAAGTATTTACGTGAAACGTAGCCGAATGGAAACAAACGGGAATTGCTCGAGAGGGCGGCACTAGAGACGAGGGCTTTGAGTGGTTCGTTAAATTATGAACTAAAATGTTATTTTTCTCCCGGATAATTGAGGCTCGGAGAATGTGGTACTAACCCTTTATAAGGCAGAGGGTAATACTATATTCCCACCATGAATGAACCTTATTCAATTCTATGAAAAACCAGATGACTTTATGCCCGTTAAAGCGTTAAAGCCGATTAGGGTTGAATGGCTTTAAAGTATTTTAACGGCCTTAGGCACTGGTCCCACCGCCGGCTAGTAAGCTAGAAAAGTTGGGCGAGTAGCATTACATTGCGGATCTGTAAAGGTCGATTGATCACACTGTGCCTGGTCATCACGCAATGAACCGTTACTCGTCCAACTTTTCTAGCTTACTAGCCGGCGGTGGGACCAGTGCCTTATTGAAAGTATAGGGAGACGATTAATATTATTTATCGTTCATGCTTACGCTTGTGAATTATAATATAACCGCAATTTAAAGATCGCCAGCACAGCATAGGTAATAATAGAGTGAGTATTACGTTTTAAATCGCATACGAAGTCTCAAATCGCTTCCCTTTGTCTATTATACCATGGTTGCAACAAATAAATGAATATGAATATAAATAATTTATAGGAACAGGAACTAGTGTCCGACCTAGAGAGACCTAGATATGGCGAATCCCTTGTGTATAATATGTTTCTTATTATTCGGTATGCCATTTTAAAATGAGATCCAAACTACGTTTGTATGGAGAGTGGACTTCAGTCGACCGTGCTGGGGACGCTTAACATATAACATATCCTACTATCCTACTAATATTATAAATGCGAAAGCTTAGATGTTTGGATGTTTGTTACTCAATCAAGCTTAAAGGGCTGAACCGAATTGAATGAAATTTTGCAAGAAGATAGTTTATAGCCTGGATTAAAATATAGGATAGTTTTTATCCCGAGTCCACGCAAACGAAGTCGCGGGCGGAAGCTAGTAACATATAACATTTTGCAGATGATAACAACTTCTGCATATTTAGGATAACCTGTAAACTAAATTGGAGAAAACGGAACCATTTCAGTTTCGTGATGTGCTTCCGTCAACTCTGTAAAATATATTTTTAATACTTTAAAAGTACAACAAAAAAAAAAACAAAAAAAAAAACAACACGGTCTAGTATTATCTAATTGCAACTTTTAAATGTATCCAACACATCCGTGAAAGCTTAAAGGTAGGCAATTTACGAAGTTAAAATACGTAATTACCTTACCCTCTCATCACTCTTTAGTTTCGCAGAAGCTTTGAAACTTGTTCATTACTAGATCGATAGTTCCCCCCATATTAAAAAGGCTTAACTCCCTGTACTTTCTCCACGGAATCCCGCCGATTTGAACGACCAGAAATAGTTCTGTTCTGAACCTAATTTACTCCGAACAATATGTAAACTAATTGTGCTGTGTCAAGCACAGCGGTTACGTGCATTACCAATTTAGCACCTCTATAAAGTAAACTCCAAAGGAAATATGACCTTTGTCTAACATCAAAAGGTTTCAATTCACCTTGCACTTGATGGCTGCTTCTCGTTGAACGTTTTTAGAATATAAATCAAGGCACAATTTCCTGTATCAGTTTAGTTCATCAATAATTTGGTATATAGTATCCCTGTTCCCTCCCAATAAATTTCAATTCTGAGACACAAGTCAACCTAGTTTCAAGCTAAGCAAGCTTGTACCTTAGATACTAGACGGCTTTAAATTACCGTCGTTCCCAAAGGATTTCTAATGGAGGGTGAAAGTTGTGTATGTGTGATAAACGAATTCTTTGCCTCATTACTGTTGCGAAGTTGTGTAAAAAAAAACATATTTTTTTTTAAATGTTTCATTTGAATTTTCATTACAGATAACATTAGAATTCAAACGGACAAAATCGTCTACGTTTTTCATTTAATATAGGATATCAAGGGAAGTATTGTAATAGTTTTACTTATTTCGATCATTAAGTGCTTTTCAAACATAATAGTTAGTACCTATTTATATTATTATTTTACACGCATCTAACGCGATATTTATTTTCCTTTATTTCTGACGTTACGACACGGGTTGCATCAGTCATTGTCGCAGATGACTGTCGTCCCAGCCAGTTGTCAACGGAGATTAAGGAGATAATGGGTGAACATTTTTTTTTTTCCACTTATTTTATAAGCCATGCACAATATTTCCATACCCTACAAAAGCCGCCTACTACACTACCCGTGGAAAATAATAATATAAATATGTGTGTAAAGTGCGAGAATTTAAAGTGTTATATAAACTGCTAAAGATTTTACGTACCAAAAGAGTTTTCCTTAAAATCGCATGACGAATATGGAATGGAATAAGTATAATTGGACGGAGCCCCGTGTTTTTAAGTTTTTATCGACAAAGCCATTTGAATTATTCTAAAATCCGTTAGATTAGAAGATAAGCTACTGCTCGGATGAGTTTTTAATTTTAGTGCTTTGTGAAAATTCCGCCCATAATTTAGATAGCACATAAAATTAATTAATTGACGTATGAGAGTTTTCCAAACTTTTGGCCACAATATAAATCTGGGTCAGTAATGAGTGAGGTATTTTGGAATACTTTTTTTACAGGCAATCGCGCAATGTTCAACTTGTCACAACAAAACAACTTGCTATAAGTACCTTGCTATGGCCTTAGTCAGGGTAGAGCTACAGTTAGGTACGGTGACAGTGACAGCTCGAAAGAAGCACCAGACTCACCAGAGAGGTCAGAGACTTCAGTGGTTGGGTTTTGTAATTAAATGTACTCTTTACTTTAAAAAATACATTTTATCCCCAGTTGATACACACGACTGCCAAGGATCCGAGTAGAATGACCATACAAATGGTTTTTCTGACAGCTGATTCAATCTGCTATTTAATTTTTTGCTGTTCTTTTTGTATAGCCAGCTTAAACAGCAAACCTCTTAGATAACTATTGCAAGTTGTGACAAATTGCCAGATGTATAATGGCCTTAACCCTAACAACCGAGAAATCGTGATCAGCCAACTCTGAAATGAACTTTAATGACTCACACTAGCACGTCTCACGTTTAAAATACTTTTCATTTTTAGGTTACCTTATCCACAGTGTGCCATCGGCAGAACAACAGGGGAAACTAAATAGCAGGAACCAGCATTTGGTTCTGCTGTCTATATTTGTGTCTTTCACGGGCATTTATTATCGTTGTTATTGTTACTGTTAATACTATGGCCAAATTTTCATCGAGTTGGTTTAAAAGAATAAAAAGAGTCTCCATACAAGAAACATGTACTTACTTCCACGGTTTTCGCTCGATCTGATATAACGTCTTAATAATAGAAATATACAAGATTTTCTTATTGATCGATAGTAAAACACTCTTCATACGCGAAGTCGTCTCTCGCGGGACTGCTTTTTTATTGATCTTTAAAGCACTACATATAGGCTCTACCGACTCTCGCTGTCTGTCTCTACTCCCTGCGAGCCCCAAACAATAGGGTTTTTTTTTTTCGGAAAAAAAGTATGGTACGGTTTACATTCATTTCAGTTTCGCCAAACATTACGTTTATCGGCGAATGGTACACTCACTTTCATGATGCATGATGCCTCATGTTCAAATTGATAACGTAGTGATGCTAAATGGATAGTTAACCATTAAATTATCGTAATAAAGTATAAATTATAAAATATAATTAAAAATAAGATATAAACCATGAAAGTTTAGAAAAAATATTCATTTTTTTATTGACCAAGAGCAAATTTTAAGCTACCAATAGAATCCTTAAGCTTTTATAGAAACAAAATTGTATGATAACTATGTACTTAAATACAGTATTTCGCGACCGAAACAACAATTTACCTGATTTTCCATACAACGATTAGTACAAATGTCAGTTGTGTTGGAGGTTTCATTTTGTAGCCGATATAAACCTTGTTTTAATCCTGGCCAACTCCGTATTGTCACTTAACTGTTTTTGTCGCTCTTGTCAATGTCGTATTGCTTAATCCTTTGTGCTGAATAAACTCTGTTATATTTTTATAAATATGTGGTTTAATTATCAAATATATTAGGTTATGGTACCGCAGAAATAGTATAACGTTATAAATATTTCGGAAAGTAAGAATCATAGTTTTTCACATGAAAAATTACGTGGACGGGAAAATTACGTCGAATGGAAATTTGTTATGAAAAATGCATTGATTCACTACAATTTATGGATCTGTATCAGTGGTTACGGTGCGGATGATAAAACAACGTCCGAGGTGAGAAATCGACGTGATGAAATAGCTAAATCTAAAATCTTTGTCTCAAATTTTTGGGTATTTATGTTCTTTAATTGTATTTGCTCCCATACAAACATTTGCTCCTCTCCAAAAACTGGTTCATAAAAAAATCTTAGTCATCATCCCTATTACCGTTGCGAATAAGACATCCATCACTCTCGCACTCGCATACTATTTACAACCTGAGACGGCTTATCCACAGCAATAAGTGATAAAATGGCACCTATTTTGGGCGCGCTGCCCCGAGTTAACATACTGGCTCAGCTTCTTGCACCGTGTAACAGAGCATTACGTTAGTGTAGCAACTAGCAAGTTCTCCATTAGGGAATACCTCGTTTTCCATTTACGGTGATTCAGTAAATTTCCGGATGTGACCGACAACTACCGCGAAATATACGCATAAAACGCACTTTTTCCAGACTAAATGAAAAATAAATTAAGCTGCGTGTTAACCTTTTCTTCTTGTGGCTGGCATATCAGTAGGGCCGTGATTCCGTTCATCTTAACTGATAGAAGGAGGCATTCCTGGTTGATATTGTACTTTACGTTTCTAGTTGTTCTAAGAAGTGTCGGGCTTATAGGGAGGGGAAGAGCTGATCCGGCCCGGGCCTTCGGTCCACAAAATAAGGCATCACACTGCCCAAAAAAACCTTGGTATAGGTCCAGAACCATTTGTGGGACTCTCGCAGGGAACTATAACTTCGGCCTTTAAAGCCTACGCCAAAACCAAACACCAACACGAGTGGAGGAATGAGGCGGGCTTAAGGCACTCTAAGCTCTTCATAGAAGGAGTGGATTCGGGCTGGACTAACAAACTCTGGAAATCCAGTAGGAAGCAACTCCGAATCATATCTGGGGTGTTCACAGGTCACTTCGGGGTCAAGGATCTCTTGGCCAAGATGGGACTGTCGGATAGTTTAGACTGTAGAATGTGTGGCGTGGAGGATGACCATGGAACACTTATTGTGTTAATGTCATGCCCTTGCCAGACAAAGAATGAATTACTTTGGTAACGGCTATCCGCAACCAAAGGAATTCAAGGTGCTCCTGCATCATCCGCTTTGTGGAAATGACGGAGCGAGCTTGGGAGTAGGCATAAAGGAGAGGGCAAATGCACAAAACATCCCGCTGGGTCGAAGTGCGTCCGAAAGGGCCCTCATCTAGATAAGATAAGATAAGATAAGATACCTTGGTAAACCCTTGGGTTTCCCATCTTAAATCATAAAAATACTACTAGTAGTTAATGAGTGAATAAACATGACACGTGCGTTGAGAGCAGAGCTCCCGAGGATGAGCTGTTGTGTCGAGAATGAGCACCGGCATTCGTCACATACTGATACTCATATTCATACTTTATTGATATTAAATAATTACACGTCAACATTAGGTATACATCTCTATTTTCATTCAGCACTGCGAATCTTCAAATCAATCTAAATATATAGCCGACGATACGGGTGTAATTCTTCTTCGGTCGCAAGCATTCGTAACTCCTTATGCTAGTGTCTGTTTACCATCAAGAAGGTATGCTTGTTTGTCACCGTCCCACCATTAAAAATAACTTTTAATTTACTTTACAAAGCCTGCATCCACTGTAATGAACGCTTTACGAGCAACCAATAACAATCGAACGGCTATAAACTAAGAATAGCAATAAAACTGCTGCTTATAGTGCGCACTTAAGCATTTAATTAAAGATATTTTACTGCTAGCTGCGTAAGTATCGACACGGTGACTCATCATTCATCAATCATCATATCAGGTATCCACTTCAACTAGCATGCAGCTGATTAAATAAGCTGTATTGATTTTTGTACAACTATACTAGTAAATTATAAAGACTGCCTATGTGCACACAATCCTCCAGGACCACAAGGTTGAATTCCTAAAATGTTGAAATCCCGAAATGTTGACTTTCCCAGAAAGTTGAATATATTTTGTTTCGCAAAATGTTGAATTCTTATTATGTTGAAATATTCCAAAGTTGAATTCCCACAACGTTGACTTAAAACGATAAATAATACGAACAGTTTTGACGGAGCCCCGCGGAGCGGGGCTCCTATTTCTGGTCTGTTGGCCCTTCGGGCATCTGAAGATACCTAACGAACCTAACCTACCTACCAGTTGAACTACCTGGTGGGTACTACTGGTAGGTAGGTTAGGTTCGTTAGGTATCTTCAGATGCCCGAAGGGCAAACAGACCAGAAATAGGAGCCCCGCTCTGCGGGGCTCCGTCAAAACTGTTCGAATTATTTATCGTTTTAAGTCAACGTTGTGGGAATTCAACTTTTGAATATTTCAACATTATGCGAATTGGACATAAAAAGAACTCAACATTATGCAAATTCAACATTTTAACATTCAACATGCTGCAAATTCAACTTTATGCAAATCCAACATTTTAGGAATTCAACCTTGTGGTCCTGGAGGCACACAATGTATGCTGTGGCTAGATACCTATACTATAGAGAGGTATCTGTACCAGAGACGAATTACCCCTATAGGCAAACTAGGCAAGTGGCTTAGGGCACGAGGTAAAAGAGGGCGCGCGAAATTTTTAAAAAGTTTATCTATGGCCGCTATAGGGGCGCCGATGAAGTGGTTGCCTAGGGCGCACGAGACATTTATTCCGCGCCTCTGCTCCATACCATCTCCAATGAAAAAGTAATCAACCATAATCATGGTAGCATAAAACAAGGCAATTCATTCCCAAGACATCTTGTGCCGTCAGCGTATCTTACCTACGTCACAGACTTTCAGTGTCTTGCCACTGTGTGGAAGTAAATCACCCGAGTAAATTGCATGACCAGCTATTTTTTTTTATTTATCGTGTACCTACTAAAGTCTTTGTTTGTAGGGAAGATATCAAGCCGGATGCTTATTTACTTCAGTGCGGTAAAAAAAAGATAGTACGTAAAGTTCTCCACAAATAT
Source organism: Epinotia bilunana (assembly GCA_947049275.1). Classification (NCBI taxonomy): domain Eukaryota; kingdom Metazoa; phylum Arthropoda; class Insecta; order Lepidoptera; family Tortricidae; genus Epinotia; species Epinotia bilunana. The sequence continues at coordinate 3,488,663 of OX346268.1, read as the reverse complement.
GCCAAGGAAAAAAATTGTGAGATTTAGTTAGACGCCCTCCGCGCGTTCTTTGTTATTGTTATGTGCTGTGTGTTACGTACCGTGTCCACGCTGGATGAACCCAACGGAAGACCAGCGCTTGCTGCAAAGCCGGCATCATGCTGAGTTTAGCCCATTTCGTGACACGGCACAGATTCACTATTAAATAATAAATAAATAAATAAATATTTTCGGACAATATCACACAAATCGACCTATAACGACCTATTTTATAGTCCCAAACTAAGCAAGACGACGATAAACATACTTATATAGACAAATACATACATGCATACATTCACGCCTTTATTCCCAAAAGGGGTAGGCAGAGTACATGAAACGTATACGTACGTTTGTTTTCATTTTCTCTGTGTTTTTGTACACGGTATAAGTTTGCCTATCTCGGTCTACCTACCTTCCCCTTTTTGATTTGATTTGATTTGTACTCTGATCTCTTGTGTGACATGTATATTCTTTAACCTGTTATTGTGTACAATAAAGTGCTTACATACATACATACATACGTATATTCCAGCGCCATTTTTAGCATAAATGTGGGTATAAAAGATCGACAAAATGTGATATTGCAGTGATAGGTTACTAGCCCATCGCCCGTTATAGATAAATAAATACTTAAATTCATAGAAAACATCCATGACTCAGGAACAAATATTCAGTGCTCATCACACAAATAAATGCCCTTACCGGGATTCGAACCCAGGACCTCTTGCTTCGTAGGCAGTCACTACCAACTAGGCTAAAGCGGTCGTCGGCAGTCGGTATTCTCTTGTGTCTTTGTCTTCTAATACAGTGTGTTATGCTGTGTCACGAATAAATGTTTGATTCTTGATTCTCCATCGGCTATGTAATTTTTTATTTTTTTATTATTAAAGATGGGAAAGAAAACTCTATACTATTGTTCTGGTCGATTTTTGTAATTTATTCTTTGATCTCTTTGTGAAGCCTTTTTCGTATATACACAGACAATTTTAAAATTAAACCATTTTTTTTATACAACGACGGTGGCAAACAAGCGTACGGCCTGCCTGATGGTAAGCGGACACCGCAGCCTATAGACGCATGCAACTCCAAAGGAGTAACATGGGCGTTCCCGACCCTTGATATGTTTGAGGATTCGCCGTGTCGACCTGAAGGAACAAATTCCCTGGCTCTCAACACAACGCATCCTCGGGAGCTCTGGCGACCTTGCTCACCACACACTACAGAGCAAGTAGTAGTGTTATTACGGCTGTGGTCTTCTGCAATGCGGAGGTACTTCCCCAGTTGGGCTGCTCCACATTCGAGCGGGATGACATTTCGCTGTGCCCTACTACCTCACCAAATACCTTATTGCTTTACTTTATTGCTGAAATATCTTCCTTAAAGTATAGATAACTACAGAGGTTGCCAACATTAGCGACGGAAAGGCTCCTATGCAGCTAAATTAAGGTCTTAAAATGGCTGACGGCCTACTATAGACCACCTTTTTACTTCATTTGGGCAGGTAATGGTTCATTTGCCGCAACCTCATACTAAAAAGTACGTAAGTTATCCTTGTCAAAAAAGTGGAATCATGACAAGGATAATGAATGATATATCCCTTTCTGTCACACTTATTGAGATTTGTATACTACCATCTCGCTTGGTCGAGATGTTATTATTATTAAAGCCTCTCAGTAGAAATATATACTAAGATTGCTTCCGAATTTGTAAAAGTTTCACACAATGACATGACAATCATCAGTAGCTGCAGCGAAGGGCTAAGCCAACAATATCGATGTTTAGATAGACGTAAGCATACTTATATATAATATGATGTGATAATACCAACCTCATCTCTGAGAAGTGAAAGCATGGTTATAAAGGTAGGTGTCCATGAGAAACAAACAAAAGATTTGTTTCTGTTTTATTTCAGGTTTTTAAAATAATAAACAGTAACTAAATAATTGAATCGTAAGCTTTGTGCAGCTTTAATTAAAACTAATATTAAAAACTAAAACTTAAAAATTGGGCCCTCTCGGCATAGTTGAACGAGCGAGCGAAGCGAACGAAGTCCTCCTTTTCAGCTTGGGCCAAAATTCTATTCTAGATGTCCAGATGGCCCGCTGAAATACCTGACTGAAAAATACCTGTGCACACTAGCCGGTCAAACGTGTACATTGCATAGCATATAAGAAGTTTCAGGCAGGGATGTCAGTAGGTACTCAAAATAAATGTAAATATAAATAATGTAAATAATGTAGACAAAAGTACAGAAATCAACGAATTCCCGCGCTATCCAAAGCTTGAGGGAACTAGATGACGATATATAGATAAATAAATACTTAAATATTTACTTAACTTAATTCTGAGACCCGGGAACAAAAACTTCATCACACGTGATTCGAACCCGGAACCGCTGGCTTCAGAGGTAGGATATATAATTCATTATAAGGCCAAAGTGGTCATTATCATCATATCAGCCGAAAGACGTCTACTGCTGGACATAGACCTCCCCCAAAGAGTGCCAAATGGATCGGTTCTGCGCCACTCGCATCCAGCGGACTGCCGCGTCATCCAGTCCACGTTGTAGGTGATCTACCCACACTGCGTCTTCCAGTACGTGATCGCCACTCGAGATACTTTCCGCCTCAACGGCCATCGGTTCTGCGTGCATTTGCTCCGCCCATTGCCACTTAAGTTAATTGATTCGGAGGGTTATATCGGTTACTTATTTTTTCTGCGGAAAGCCAAAGTGGTAGTCAAGAGAAAAATTACTCAAGTTACCTTCAAACTCACATCAGCGTAGTTTTATGCAATTTAATCTCGTTAAGTCAACACCGCCGGCAGAGTGCATTCCGGATTCAGCTCCGCGAACAATCTAATTTTAAATTTCCATTTGTATATTCTACCCAGCCTTGACATTACCATATGGTTTTCATTTTAAAACGTCTCGGCTTTGTTGTTTGTTTATTATGCACAAGCTTAAAGATGGGAATAAATTATGAAAGACAGCCCAAATTCAGAACACGTTTTGACAGCAAAATAAAATCTAAATCGTCTTGCTTCGCTCTCTTTTGTGTTAACGCATAGCCGAGTGTGTATGAGTGCGAGAGTGATATTGAAATAGGATTGGAATGGCGAAATCGGTGGAGAATGGGAGCTCAGGTGAAGGAGGACCACCAGCGTTTACATGTTATAAACAATAACACGTCTCAATCCATCACGGCACGCAACATAATTAAACGTCAACACACCAACACCGACATATTTATGTTGTACATCAACATATTTCTGTTGACAGTGTGTACCCAGCCTTATTTATATCGGTACAATAGCGCGTCGTAAATCATCCAGTACTTGAATTCAATGACATTTCGTACAGATTCGAGTGGTTGGAGTTGGTGTCCGAAACACGTGCGTTGACCCTCGGATTTATATGGTGGATGTAGGGCTTTATCTTTTCGTTCGGCCAGCTGGGGCATCGTTGTGTCCTGTTTTAAGCCAAAAAATAAACATGAACTAGACGAACATGGTATGGGTTCTTCATGTGTGATACTTCAGGTGTAGGCTCGGGTTATTAGAGTTTATATATCCTAATTTATTAACACGTTCACGGACAGTACGTCGAGAGACGTAAACTAAAACCCTCGTAATATGGCATTACGTCTGTAGACGGGAATTTAATTTTCATTAAAAGTGGCGCTCCGTCCACAGCCGAATATTTATTATAGTATTTATAGGGAGTTTATGACTCTGTGCCGTTTTGGCTGTAACACAAACCCGCCAGTGCCACAGCAAGCACTCATACTGGTGCACACAAGTTACCTCCATCACGCACACATTGACAGACCGCGTGTTGCGGCACTACGTCTGTAGCCGGACGATTCGCATACAAATATTCTGTTCGTTTCGCCTGTGGCCGTTAGTGCCGTAACACAGGTCTTAGCATTCGTTTGACATGAATACCCGTCTACAGGCGGTTACGTCTCTGGCCGCTACTGCCGCAACACAAACATTCAAAACCGAGCAATACGAGAATCCGTCCCCAGATGTAATGCCATTTTGTATGGGGAATTTCTGTGTCGTATCACAAAAAAATCGAGATGGTCCTGTGTCCGTGAACGTGTTAACTATTTGTATATTCCCATTGACATGCTTGCTATTGGTGCGCGATGGTTACTGTGCGTCGTAATGTACGCTAAGTTTAAGTTTGGCTATAGATTTCTTTGTGTTAGTTTATTTCTATAAGTGAGAACCTGTAATTGGCTATATGGATTTATTGTTTTGTCTAATAAATATGTTGCCCTGTTGGTTTTCCATGTATCAATATTTAAATAAATAAATAAATAAATAAATAAATAATAAAGAAAGTAACATGGCTAATATCTGTGTTAAATGCAATTAGTACATGTTGTGTGTACCTAGAGCAAAAAAAAACCTTATGTGGAAACTCTTTTGGCTTCTGTATTAACTAGATATATTATAAGTTGTTTCCCATTGCAATAAATAAATAAAAATTGGACTATGGGCTTCTCAATATGAGGGAATGAGACTTAAGATACTATCGTAGATATTATGATAACACATCTAAGTAGCGCCGTCTTTGTTTTTCAATAATATAGTGAGTTGTAGAAGTTATTAGTAAGTATTTTTTGTCTAGACATATTAACAGATCACAATACTAGTAGTAGGTTAGTTTTCCAACATTCGATACGTCAAGTTAAATAGACCTCCCGGTGTCATATTTCCTTTTGAGGCCTACTAGGTGAATAATTATCTGTATTTTGAATATAGAGTAAATTTCGATGCTATCAAATAATTAAAAAACCTAGGATTTTAGTTATTTGATAGGTAATATAGTGCTAGATTGCCATTTACACGTGATTTGCCTAGCGGCGCCTGCGAGTCGGAAACTATAACGCAGGTTAAGCAAAGATGGCAGCGGTCAGTCTTTGGATGGGTGACCGCCTGATGTTTGAGTGGTTAATATAAATGAGCGCTTCCGTGCTTTGGGAGGCACGCTAAGCACTTGATCCCTGCTGCTTTCTATGACAGTAGTCGCTAAGCCGAGTTAGAGGCCTTCGGGCGGCTTAAGAACTTCTAACAGTCTAGTTGCCCACTCACTTGACAAAGGGGGGACAACTGTCACTCGCGTCAGCAGGAGCTACCTACCACAACCCTGCACGTATCCCCTGGGTGGTGACAAAAGAGTGACAAACTTTAAAGGCCAAAATAATGTATGCCATACGATTCAATAAAATAAGTACTACGTTTAATGTGTGTAAATCATAGCCTATACTATATTATTCAGATATTTAGGGAGGCATAAAAGAGTAACAAACAAACAACCCTAAGTACATCTGGCAAACATCATATATCTGGCAAAGATTTCGTTCCCCGACGCATGAGCGTAGGCGCTGTCATAGGCCCTATAGCCGATGCGAAAAACCATTTGTAGAGGAAAGCGCCTACAAGCACTGCTGGCTGGCTGGCTGGTCTCGCCGGAAGACCAGCTCTGGCTCGTGAGCCAGCTGCTGGCTGGCTGGCTGGTCTCGCCGGAAGACCAGCTCTGGCTCGTGAGCCAGCATTATGCTGAGGCGGAACCATTTCGTAACAAATAAATAGTTTAAATTCATTAAATTGTATTATATGTATATATGTGATAGATATATTTGTTTGTTACGAATAAATAATATATCATTTCAAGCAGACCGCGCGAAAGTCTGCGTTCTTTTTTTTTGCGTAACGTAATATAATGCTGGATGTAAGGAACAAGTCTTTTTAGACAGATTTGACCGGGTTCCTGGCTGTGTTCCTGGCTTTTTTAAATGGTTGAATGCAGCTTTTATTATTTCTGAAATCAGTCTCGTACCTCTTAAGATTGTAGAAGTCACGGCAATAGAGAGATCTCTCAGGGACCGAAGTCCCAATGAGAGTTGTTTGGATTTTATATATAATTTGATGAAATGAAATTTCTATAGCGCGATGCAGAACACGTCAGATTCGACGCTGACAGAGTGACGCCACATCAGTCCCCCTTCGAGACAAAGGGGTCAGCGACGATGTATGAAGAGTGCAGCTTGCCAGTGCTCAGAGCCAGCGTGGCGAGCGAGCGCTCAGAGCCAGGGTGGCGAGCGAGTAGAGAGAGAGAGAGAGAGAGAGTCTGGCTTGCTGAGAGTTGGGCGTCAGTCAGGATCCTCAGAGTTGTCGGGGTCACCAATGAAGAAGTCACAGCAATAGAGAGATCTCTCAGGGACCGAAGTCCCAATGAGAGATGTTTCGATTTTATAAAACTTCAAAGTGATTTATGAAACTTCTATAGCGCGGTGCAGAACACGTCAGATTCGACGCTGACAGGAGTGACGCCACAAGATCAAACCTTATCACTGGTGGTTTCAAATATTCCCTCACTGTCCCATTTGAATACCTCTACACCCAGTACGTGCACCCTGTATAGGCAAAACTTGTTGGATTGTATGTGCTTGTTGGCTTACTGCTAATTCCGAACAATACGAGCTGACGTCGGTGGCAGACTAGCAATTAACCCACTAAACTAAGTGTACAAGTCTGGAACCAGCACAATATTAACGTCTTGAGTGACGCGCAGCTACGCTTAATAACTGCAGTGCTCACGTATTGCTATAAAACATTTATGAACCATTCCGTCACAGTAGATCAAAGAACTGGGAAGAACATGTTTCCTGTGTTTGGTCTGGACACAAAACAAGATATTGAATATGGCACGTCATTTTCGTCACGTTCACTAAGTGAATCATTGTAATTTTAATTGTATAGTATGCATCATTTTTCTAGAACGGATCGTATCGGGTCCAAAACCATTGTTTAGCGACGTGCCACAAGTGCTTTGAAAATGCTTTAAAAAACGCCATGTTCATTAAATACATTACCTACTGGAATAGTAACTATTGTTAAAGCTAGTCTATTATTTTAAATATAAATAGTCAACAAAATTACTTAGTAGTATTTTTTAATAAGGTCCACCTCCTTTCCTTAGACATAAACCCGCATTTTGGTTGAAAAAGTGTTGATTTTTACTACTTTTATTGAACAGTATCAATTAGCGGTTACACTTAACAATGAAAGACAATGGCTTTGTTTTCTGGGTACCTACAAAGAGAAGGATTAACACATTTTGAAGGCATGACATACCTACAAGCAATGATGTGATATAAAAAACGAGGTAGATAGGTTATAAGCGCTCCAAAAGTAGCACACTAAAACTGAGCCAATTGCACGAACTTGCCTCAGTTTTGCGTCGTCAATGGACACGTATAAACGTGGCTCAGCTGCCAGATGTGGTGGCCGTTTTTAAACGCGGAATTTGGTATAGACAACGTATTCTACCTCTATTTTATATTCATCATCATTGCCTACAAGCTTTACTTTTTAACCCCCGACGCAAAGAGAGGGGTGTTATAAGTTTAACGTGTCTGTGTATCTGTGTGTCTGTGTCTGTGTATCTGTGTATCTGTCTGTGGTATCGTAGCTCCCAAACGGATGGACCGATTTGAATGCGGTTTTTTGTGTCATAGATAATTTTATAACGAGTGTTCTTAGCCATGTTTTATCAAAATCTGTTCAGCCGTTTTTGAGATATTGGACTTTGAAATGAAAATGTCGGGGGTTTTTCAACTTTTCTAAGCTGTAGGTATTTAGGGGCTAGGTTGATTTGTGAAATTGTTTCCCAATGTGTATTTATACCTTGGAAGCATTAGATACATTCACTTCATGTTGAAACCTAAATGTACATGTTCAGGCTATCACGTTACGCAACATTCGACTTACAATAAAATCAGACGGTACCTACCTTTTGATATATCTGTACCGCTGCCGCACTTTAATGTACGATTCTCACCGAACGGGCCGGGTCGGAGCGCGCCTGAGCGCATTTTACAAGTTGCCAAAGGAATTTGAAGCTTTAATACAGACGTTACTTCACTTCATATTTGAATGGATTTGCGGTCGGTCGGCTCCTCGCGGACGTGGACGGCTACGCTCGGCTATGATCGCATCCGACCGGCTCCGTCCGGCTTTCCTTATGCACTGTATTAAAACGCGGTCGGCCACCGCCAGGTGCTCGCGCATCCACCGCGATGCAGCGCCACGCCCGGCCCGACCGGTTTGGTGGGAATCAGCTGCCTCCGTGCGCAGATCCATCCAATTTTGTGTCTATCACGCATTTTCGATCACATAGTTGGTAATTAACAATAAACCGATGAACGAAGACAATCTTTTATACGGAGCACACTTTGAGAACCCCGTTGAGAGTCTTTGTAATGGCAAATTATTATTATTTCTGTGCTTATGCCGCACGGCCAGTGCGAAAAAAGGTTTCCGTATAAATTTGAATGCATGCAGAATAGTGCGTTTGTAGCCTGAACTGATTTTTATTAATTAATTTCTCTAATGTACAAACGACACCACTGTTAACTGACCATCCTGTGTTTATATAGAACCTTATTACAATGCACTTAAGGTGCACCGATGGTCAGTTAGCTGTGTTGTCGATAGTACCTTAGATTACCATTTACATATACAAACTTGCAAAGCTACAATCTCACAGATTTTTCCTCGTTATAATATTAGTGTAGACTAAAGACTACAAGTCAAGAGAGCTCGAAGATTTTTGTGTGCGTAGAATACGAGTCTGGCTTGGACTTGATATATTGTCAAATATTCATCTACCTTATCAGCGTTTCCGCCCGCGGATCGCATTATTTCTACTCGTATCTCGCTTTCCCTGGGACTGTTCAACACGCTTATACTTGAGATTATTTGAGTTGGACGAATTGCATCGAAGCAGTTCATTCAAAAAGCAACTCTATAGTCCAAGGCAGAAGATTCCAATTCCAATGAGAGTTGTATAGAAAGTAGACCACATTAAATTATCTCGAGCATATCAACAACGCGATGATACAAAGACCAGTGTAAGTCTGGCCTTTGATCACGCATAATTGTTATATATCTCGAGGTCAAGTTATACTACGGAGTTCGCAGACGAATAATCTCATTCGACCTGTTTGACCAATTTTGGGTTCCCGCGTTCCTCAAGAAGACAAACTGTTTCCGCAGATAATTTTGGGCCAATAGGGTGTTTGGTAAAAGTTAAAATAAATTGTTTTTTTCATTAGCAACATACACTCGCGGGCAAAGAATACGGGTCACCCTAAATTAAATAACTGCAATAGGTTTTTTTAACATTTAATACTTGTTTTATTTACATAATATGCTATTCTTTACAATACCCGACTGTATTAACAATTTCCTGGATCCTATCATAAAAATATCGATATCCAAAAATCACGATTTTTGCGATATCTCGCTCCGTTAACCTTGTTTTTTTTCATGGGTTTTTACGAGTCCGATTTAAACCTGGTAACGTTATATTTTTTACTGTTATTAGCAGTTTATATGTAAAATTAAATAAAGATCATGACAGGATTAACTGTACAACCTCTTACGCACTATTTTAGGAAATAATTATGACGGTATTTTACCGACTTGTATTCTTTGCCCGCGAGTTTATATCCCTACAAATTTCATACTAGAGCGGAGCGTTTTTGATATTTCACAAAAAGAAGCTATCGATTTAAAAGTATACACAAGATGATAACTGACATTAACTAAATTAAATTAAAACTAAGTTAAATCTAAAAAAGGCCCTCGAGGCATTGTACCGAGGCGAGGATGCTGGCGGCATTTCCTCGCTGAATTGCAATGCTGATGCGTTGCGCGAGAAAGCCGCCAGCTCTTCGGTCACCAGTTACGTCAACCAGACGTTTCGCGATTTCCGCAAATAACTTTTGCGCCCTAGGACCCCACGGACCTAGGATCTTGACGCCAAATTGTACAAAGTTGTACTCTCTGCTGACGCCTCTATCACAGATGATATAATAGTTCCCTCTATATTTAATGCATTTCAGGTTTTCGGCATTTTCCACCGCTGCACCCGCTTTAGAAGTAGCTGAATTGACTTTGGTCAAACACCGTATATTGTCACTTAAATTCCTTGCGAACAAGCTGGAAAACACAAAACACTAGAAAAAGATCAACATCATCATCAACCTGCTTTATTCCCGCTTGTGCCCTATAGAAGGCCGGGGTCCGCTTTGACACCTAATCCCAAGATTTGGCGTCGGCACTAGTTTTACGAAAAAGAAAACACTAGATAAAGAAGTTAATAATGTTGTAACTTTCAACTACCCATCTGGCGGCAACTAGCTGTCAAGCATGAGGACTTGTAGATATTCACCCGTATATAGACCTTGTTAAGAAAGAAAATTTGGTTTGTAATGCGTTCCCTAAACACTGAATATAATTTTCAGAGCATTCCTGTAAACTGTAACTACTTAATACAAACAAAAAACTGCATTTTAAGCGACACCGAACCTACCCTTTGTTACCAACTAAAATATAAGCGAAGATATTTGAAAGAAACGTTCAAATAAGTCATCAAGTCAATCGATGACTTATTTGAAAAACGAGCTCAGAAGAGCGAACAATAGTCGCGTGAGTGGGTCTGATTATGGACAATAATTCACGCCCCGACGCCATTTCAGGACGCCGCGGGCAGAACATTGAGTCATTATAATGTCGTTACACATGGTTCCTAGAGTAGTGGTCGGTCTTAAGAGCGTTCTGATCTCGTTTAATTGGTGAAAAGGACTAATTCTATATTTCAGATAATTTAGTTCAAAATCTGAAAAAATCTAAAGAAAGGTCTGGCCAAGAGTACCCTATACCGACGAGCATTTATGAAAAACGGCATCTGTGAAAGAGAAACAAGCAAGAAAGTGGTCAAGATCGCAGTAAGTGCAAATCCGTGATCTCTGCCTTCCCCTTCGGGAAATGAACTTTAATATATATATTTATTTATGCTCTTCATCGCTTCGTGTCCGAGACTTAACATTTTCAGTGACTGAATGTCATTTTTCTAGTAAATGACCAGAATCAGCCTCTAGAACTACATTGAACTAATATTATAATAGTATTTTATGCAATTGTTATATAGTGTATGCTTTTTCAGTCGAGTAACACGTTTAGGCCACGAAGCTTGCTGAGTGGCCTAATTAAGTTATGAGACTTAAAAAGCTAATTATATAGATAACAATTGTATACAATACTTTTTCTACGAGTCAAGTGAACTAATTAAACAAACTTGGTATCTATTGAAAACGAAGTGCAACCAACGGCTTTTCTTTTTTGTGCGTTGAAGTCTATTACCTCTTGACTTTTTCATGACGGTGTCCTATTGGTCAAATACATTATAGTTCAGTAAAGGCGCCACGTAATTGGTCAATTTCATTTTAGTTGTCTCAACAGTTATGAAATGTGGAGTTGGGAGACTTGGGAGCTCCATAGTAAAAAGTATCCCATAAAAAACATTCCATGTAAAAAAGAGGCCAAGTCTCGAAACTCTTCCACCGCAAAAATTTGTGAGATATTTGGTAGTACCAAGTCTCAGGCATTCTTATTAGTCTTTATTTGCTAGCTAAATAAAATTCTGCAACTTGGCAATCACACGACTATACTGCATTTATGGATTTTTGCATACCTAAAACTATGTAGTAACTATTGTGTGATTGCCAAGTCACAAAATTTGATTTAGCTAGCAAATATAGAATAATAAGAATGTCTGAGACTTGGTACTACCAAATATCTCACAACTTTTTTCGGTGGAAGTGTTTCGAGACTTGGCCCCTTTTTTACATGGAATGTTTTTTATGGGATCTCACTTCTTTTTGTAGGTTATTGTATCATTTTTTTGTGGAATTTTTATACGGGATTACAAAGTTATTTATGCATTTTATTTTTGGCCCCATTCACTGCAAATATAACTTTGTAATCAAATAAAGATACTTCAGACCTTCGATTTTTGACATCAAATGAAGCGGCCCACCAAGTTGAATATTTTTTGTAAATGCGGTATAGATATATCTCTAATAGTTTGGTTAGGCTCTTGTGTTTTCTAATCAGGGTCACCAGGTACTCCAGATCTTCAAATATCCTAGTTTTTATAGTTTTACCTTTATGTGGCCATTAAACCCTAACTCTGTACCAAATTTCAGCTCTCTGAGTTTATGGGAAGTACTAGTTCTATTTTGATGATCGAGAGTGAGTGAGTGAGTGTCATAAATGCGAAACTTTGCTTTCGCTTAACTTCGGAACTACATGACCTACAGACTTGACATTTTGGATTTGAAGTATGTGATTATAGCTTACTGGATGACGAAAATTTCTGCGTTCTGGTCTTATCCAGAGGTTCTCAAATAGGAGCCTGAAAATGCGGCGAAATGGTTCCAGTAAAGGATGGTACGGCAGTGTTTGCTTCGCGCTCGACGTGATTTAAATTTCGTGTACGAAGTCTTAATTCAAACATTAAGGTCGATGAGTATAAGAAGAAAAAAGTGTCCGCGGACATAAACGAATATCGTCAATAATCCCTTCTGTCATTAAGACAAATCAAATACAGTTCTTGGGCTTTTTTATGTTCTCCGTGTTACAGGCATAATATCACTCACTCGCATCGTTTTGAAATCATCACTAAACTTAAAGTCCGAAACCTGATTTTACTACGTCTTAACTAGTTCCTTTTGGCCCAAACGGGAATTTATTTCCAATAGTTCATAGTTCAACCCAATAACTTAGTCATGCCTCGTGATAGCTCCTAAGGGAATAGTCATAAGTCACACCAAAGGTTAGTACCTACGACGACAAAGAATTAGCTACAGATTTATATTCGTAGACGATTCTTTTCGAGGGCTAACTCTACATTGGTGGAGGATTACATTTTTAAATTTTTCCCTTTAATTCTAATTTATTTTTTCGTTAGCATCGTTGCTGCTTAATACAAAATTAATTTAGTATACAGAGTGTTTTTTTTAAATGGGACAGTATGGGGAAATCCGAATCTAAAGGAGATAGAGGAAAAGTGTCCAAGGAGACATTAGGTGTTTTTTTATGTAAACAAATTTGGCTCGTTAAAATTTTTGGTCAAGCGTGAGTTGTTCTTAAAAAATTATAAAGTTGGTCAATTTTTTTTTTGACGCGGGTCGGCTCTGTTTCATGTAAGGATTATTTCATTCTATGGAAAGAAAAAAATCTGAACAGCAGAAGTTGGTCAAATTTAATGAAAACTAATCTTCATACAGTTGGTTTATTACTTGAGTAAATGTTAAATTTGACCAACTTCTGCTGTTCAGATTTTTTTCTTTCAATACAATGAAATAATCCTTACATGAAACAGAGCCGACCCGCGTCAAAAAAAAATTGACCAACTTTATAATTTTTTAAGAACAACTCACGCTTGACCAAAAGTTTTAACGAGCCAAATTTGTTTACATAAAAAAACACCTAATGTCTCCTTGGGCACTTTTCCTCTATCTCCTTTAGATTCGGCTTTCCCCATACTGTCCCATTTAAAAAAAACACCCTGTATATGGTGGCGCATCGTAACTGGAGATTTCTCAATATAATTTGAGACGTTCGGGCCATTAAGAAGCCTAAGTCTTCTGGCATATGTCGCTACACGCCTGCCTAAGACGTTGTAAGAAGGAATAGATTGAAAGATTTAGTGGCCGAGACAGATTGTTCCGATAGCTCAGTTGGTTAGTAGCGACGGGCCAATGTATGCCTGTGGTCGCCGGTTCTAATCCGGCTCGGAGCATTACATTTAATAAAATACATTTAATGACGTTAGCAGCGTTACTGCTAAATACAAAATTAATTGGTGTAGGTGCTTGTGGTCTTGCGGTTTTGACAATACTCCTTTTCGCTCCTTCTATTCGTAAAAAGTATTTTCTAGCCCCTTCATTGGGAGCAAAACTTGTTTTTGATCCATCCGCATAGAGACAGAGAAGAAAGCTTTAAAAGTATAATTCAAAACAAAAATCTGTGGGCCACTGCGAGGCCAGAGACAATATCTAATTACAGTAGCGTGTTTAAGGAGACACTTACATTGAGCGTTTTTAAATACCGCGCTTTTTTCTTCGTGTAGCGTTTAGTTTCGTTTCAATTTATTTTCATCCTTGAACGCTTTTGAATATTAACTTGGTGACATGCTCAATAAACAAAAAAATATGAATTTATTGATGCTATACTTTCTAATAGCTACGTGTTATTCAAACAATGTTTATTTGATAAAATATGATTACTATATATTGATATTAGAAGTGGATGGAACGAAAAGCCAGCAAAACATACCTACTCGTACGTATTTTTTGCATAAAAAAAGCTGTCGTCACTTATGACATGCACGTAAAAGTAGTTCCTATACTAATATTTTCAATTTAAAATGATGAATCCATCCAGTTCAAGTACAAATTACGTTAACACCGGAGTTTCTTAAAATGGAAGCAAAAAACGTCATAAACAATGTTCTGCCTGCAAAAAGCGAAGCTTATTAATATTTAAACGCCTAATATGAAACCGCCTGGAAGAATAGTAAAGGTGCAATATCGTTGTCACGAACCATTCGAAATATAAGTAGCCTTCTACTCTTTGGATTCTTTGGAGTATTATATTCCACGCTTATAGTGAGAGTCCTAATACCTACTTAGGTACGCTAAATTGCCTTTCAGAAAAAAACATCTTATGGCCACAAAACGAAATTAAAATGAAAAGCCTTGTCAGCAGAAAATGTAATACACGTTTTTAAACGAAGCGCCTAATCACAGTTTTTTCGCCGTAACAGTAAGTAAGTAAATAGCTAAACATAGATTTACTTGTAATGGTTTGCTCTTTCTGAAGGTTCCGTAGTCAAACTATTCCCGGAACCCATATAGTCTCTCTATGTCTGTATTATAAAGCCATCCTTTTGAAATATTTACCTACTTATATTAACCTTGTTCTTATTAGGTAACACATTGTTTTTTGCAGATGGATGAATGTTTAATAGCCACCAGCTCCGAAGACTAATGAGTCTTCGGAGATGCTGGCTATTAAAAATTACTACAACAAGTAAAGATTGATATCAAAAATTAAACGGATAAGTAGATTATTTGTCGTCCAGTATGAATATGTTAAGATCATTGAAAAATACCAATCCCTGCGGACGTCCAATAATATTTGTATCTTTTTAATTAAATATTCACAGTAATAACTAATAATCGTGTTTGTTAATTATCATGGAAAGAGTGAAAAGAAGAGTGCATTATTAGCTATGGATTACTATTTCACACCTATTCAAAAAAGAGTCTTTTCACCACACTAACTAGGAAAGCTCTTTTTTATTCTTTAAAAACAGATAGCAAAACTTCATTTTATTCACAAGAGTGCAAAGAATATTTGAAATCCGAACGTGTTGTCACGTTGTCATCAGCTACTTTTTTAAACTTAATAACATGTTAAAGGCCAGTCCTGGCAGGACAATTTTCACCCAACTGATTAAATTGTCTCATAAAATCAGGTGGTGTGGACGCAAAAATAATGTTATATTGAATTGTATTCAATTAAAAACATATAGCGCAAACATTTTCATCTTACAAGAAGTTTTATTTGGATTCATCCATTTTAATTACTCTGAACGCACCACAAGTAACAGTGAAATACAAAACTCATGAAACGGAACGCAGCCGAATAGATTTTTTTTCTTGATGGGAACCCATTCTTCAAATTCAAAACTTTTCTGTCGTCAGTGTTTTGTTTTGTGCAAATTAATAATTATACGCAAATTCTCGACTTTTCCGTGTGAATTTGGCGTGAATATGAGTGACTCAAACTCAGATGACGAAGAGCAATTGCAATTGACGCCAGCAGAATTGCGGCAAGCCGTACAAACGGCAGAACTTCATTTGTTACCCGAAAAATCGCGGCTAAAGTACCTCAAAGCATTCGATTTCTTCAATGAATGGAGGCATAAAAAAGGAGCTAATATGGTCTCCGAAACGGGGTTACTATCATATTTCCTTGAACTAGCCAATTCAAAAAAGCCCAGTACGCTTTGGAGTACATTTTCAATGCTAAAATCAACTCTTAAAATAAAGATGAATGTGCATATTGAGACATATCCAAAGCTAATGGCATTCCTAAAAAAAACATCAGCCGGTCACAAACCAAAAAAGCGAAGATTTTTACGGCTTCAGATGTTCAAAGATTTTTAAATGAAGCGCCTGACATGGATTATCTAGCGGTAAAAGTAAGTTAAATGCTTTGTTTCCTTTAATTGCTCTTAGAATAAAGACAGAAAAATGTTGACCAAGCCTTGTGCTATCTTGTTTTAAGACACTTACTTTAAAACATATCCTTTTAATATTTCAGGTGGTCCTCATCGTAGGAATAAGTGGTGCATACAGGACACAGGAACTTACATATCTCACGACTAACAATGTTGAACAACATTCTGATAGATTATTATTATTCAAATTGCCAGACACTAAAACATATATTGAGAGAAACTTTGTGGTCCAAAATGAATATGTGGAAATTATAAAAAAGTACCAAAACCTAAGGCCTTCTAATACCGCAACTGATAGATACTTTCTATCTTACCGCAAGGGAAAGTGTGTTCGACAACCCATGGGGCCAAACAAAATGGGAAGCTTGCCACATGATATTGCCACATTCCTCAAGCTACCATCACCAGAACTATACACAGGCCATTGCTTCAGAAGGACCTCTGCAACTCTGTTGGTGGACTCGGGTGCTGATTTGACTACCCTTAAGCGCCATGGTGGCTGGAAGTCAAACACAGTTGCAGAAGGCTATCTAGAGGACTCTATTGAAAACAAGGCAAAAATATGTAAGGGAATTGTGAGCAGTATTACACTTAACAAGTCATCCACAAATCCATTGAACCGTCCATCAACTTCAAAAGATGCACAACCAAGTTATATTGAAGATCCATGGACTTGTCCATCAAATAACAAGGATACCCAGTTTGAAAGTGCTGCTGCTAGCATTCCTACTGCTCCCTCTCCTACATTTACAGCAGAAAATAAAGAAAATGATAACAATTTTGCAAATAATAGCACCCAAGTTACCAATAACACCATCTCAGTTCCCAAAAAAAATATGATTATTAACTTGTCTAATTGTAATGTAACTTTCAATTGTTAAAACCATTTAATTCCACTTACTGAAAAAGGTGTGCATTATAGTATGTATATTATAGTTACGAATGTCTTTCCAAGTCTTTTGTATCATTATATGTGTAATATAATACCTAACAAAATAAGTAAAACTTATAACATACATACAATTTGTAACTGAGTATGTTTCAGGGGGCCTAGCCAAGATGACAATTGTTTGGGCTGCGGCAGCAAAACTATCTGGCTCTATCATACTAATATGGAAGAGTGAGAGAGAGACAGATACTTTCATTGTAATTGCAAAAACAATTATCACATTTCTTGGCTGGAGCCACTACACTAATATGCAAAATTAAAACATAATTTGTGGTTTTAGATTTTTGTAGGGATTTTCACAGTTTTAGGTATTTTAAGTACATTTATTCTATATGTATTTATTACCACCCAATAATGGTAAATATATTCAGAAAATACTTGTAGGTATACTTAAATTACCTAAAACTGTAAAACCATACAAAAATCTGAAACCATACATTCTGCTTTAACTTTGCATAAACTGGCCGCTTTCCTAGTGTTAATTACTAAACTTTATTGATAACTACATGCTCTATTTTTATATCCCAGGTACTAATGACAGTTCAATGGGCCCACTAGTGCCCAATCTATATGGTTTTGTAATATTACACTTCTAGGGCTTATGAGGTAGTAACTAGTACAGTCGCCATCAGATATATCGGAGCGGCCAAGGCGCTCACAAATATCTGAACACGTCTCTAATTCCTTGACAATAGAGACGTGTTCAGATATTTGTGAGCGCCTTGGCCGATCCGATATATCTGATGGCGACTGTACCTATTGTACTGTGGTTTTAGTACCTGGGGTTTAAAAACAGCTTTTACTTACTTTACATGTTGGTATGTAAATATTACAAATATTATATGTACTTGGGTACAGTCAGCAAATCTATTAGTTTAGCACCCTTGCATACATGTTTGTTAATAGTTAGCTAATAGTTTTGCTGACTGTACAGTGTACATAAGATTTCCTGCCAATTTGTGTACCTACTAGTTAAAATAAAGGCTGATTTTACATACTATTACAGTTGTTTTTCTTATGTATTATTTTCCTCGCTTTAGTGAGGTGAAAAGATTTGTGTTACACGCGGGTGCAGTTATTTTGACGTCTCGTGTATTGCAACACTCGCTACGCTCAGGATTCTACTTTTGAACCACTCGATTCGCTCAGGATTCTATTTTCGAACCACTCGCTTCGCTCGTGGTTCAACCATAGAATCCGTTCGCTAGCTCGTGGTTCAACCCTAGAATCCATTCGCTAGCTCGTGTTTCAACTCAACACTCGCGGTTAAAATACAACTTTGCACCCTTGTATAACAAATAACTATTGTTTCCCCTGCCCTGAAATGAGGGATTTATCTTGTCCTCATAGGAGGTGTGAAAAGCAGTATGTAGCAAAAATGTATAGATTGTCAGGAAAATGTGAAGACTAAAGGCTGTCCTGTCCTTCGGTACTCGTTGGGGGGCGGCTATGTCCAGCAGTGGACATCTTTCGGCTGTCATGATCATGATTATGAATTAAAACCATTGAAATATTTTTCTGGATTATCACTTATTTTCTTATGATTCGATATAGGTACTTATTTCTATGGAATTATTTGAGGTACTTAGACCTCAAATAATTCCATAGAAATAAGTATATTATGGATTTGATCTGAGATCGATTTCAAATATCTCGCATTTCGTGAATACCGTTTCGCCGAAGGCGTGTAAAAAACAGGATTGGAAGTAGATTTTTTTATTGAGACATTGAAGAAATCCTATGGTTTACTTAGATAAATGTAAGAAGAAAGAAGTTTTTCGTTATGGGATACTCATAAAAAAAACGGTGTGTTTGGTGCAACGCATCTAACACGTGAGTAAGCCTCGTGCGTCCCGTCAGCAAAAGTGGGATTGAGCAATCATTAATATTAATTTAGGTACTTTTCAGCTCTATCGCGACCGGGTGACTTTGACTATTTGACAACTCTATCAATTCATTCAAATTTGAACCGTAAGTTAGTCAGAATACAATAGTTTTTGTTTCATCTATGACGGCAAAAAAGTTGCCATTACCCATTTAACATCTTTCTAACCTAACTTTATAACATTAGTAATTTTAGGATTTTAAGACAATAATTTTTTTTTTATACGTCTCTCCGGACTTTCTAACATTCAAACTCACCCGCACCCGTATCCTTCGAACCGGATAGGAACCAGTGACCTGTGGAGGTATCCGAGGTTCAACGTTAGGTATGCAGATTCAACAAAAAAGGATGAACTTGGCAAACTCCACGGAAAACACGCAAAGCTACAATAGTTATCCCAAAAAAGAAGTGTTGTGTGATTTTTCGTGACCTACTTATAACGATTGGCGTAGTAACCTAACTTTATATCAAGTTCGTGGGTTTTCTGTGAGGTAGAGGTACTTACGAGAACAATCTATTCCTTTGCCATTTCGCTAAAATACGTCCAAGTCTAATAGCGATCACGACATGCACCTCCCACCCTCCCTCCACACGTGCAAACATGCAAATAATTACAACAAGCTACCACCAATAATGACAAACCCTCGACACGTGTTTCGCCTCTCTACGGGGCATCATCGCTTGTGTGAGCCAAGTCAACTGAGGAAATATTTTTTTCTTCAATCAATTACGTGAAGCTACCCAGTTGGGCTGCTTTTAATGCAAGATGCAACTCCATTGTGCCCTACTGCCCTAAGTTCTGATTTCGCAAAATTACGTATTAAACGTAGAACTAATAGCCAGTCTCTAAATTAATCGATTTATAACTAGCCATAAACCATGCTTCAATTACATTAATGGCCTAAAGCCAGGCTCACTCTTTCCTTTCCTTTCCAGTACTACGATCAACTATGATTGTTTCCAAAACTTTTGTTATTTTTATAATAGTCGTTTCACAATGCAGCAAATCTTTAGCCGACGAGAAAGAGTTTGATAGTTTTATCGTGGGGGGCCTAAGTGTGACCGACATACGACAGTTCCCCCACGTTGTGTACATTCTTTTCGCTTGTCCTACTACAGGTAAATGGCTTTGTGGTGGGTCTGTATTGACTCAGAATGTGTTTTTGACGGCGGGACACTGTCTTACGAAGTGCAATCTGAAAATACAGGTTGCTGCAGGAAGTGAAGACATACATAAGGTAAACAAGCAAATCCAACGATATTTTACAGCTTGGAATATTCTATTAAACAGTAAGGAGAGGAAACAATGAAACGGTAATTAGATAAAAAAAAATGTAACCACCTAAGTCCTAGTCTCCTAGGTACCTAGGTCTCAATGAGCGACATGAAAAAAAGCGGCCAAGTGCGTGTCGGACCACGCACAACGAAGGGTTCCGTGCCTATTAAAACGGTCGTATCGTTACTGAAATCTTATGGCATTTACGTTCTTTTCTTTAAGGAAGGCAGTTTTTTAGAAATATCTTGAAAACCTTTGAACCGATCTTGTTCAAATCAATTTTCCCTGAAAGAATTTAATAAGCCCTATGTCCGTGATTTTTTTCATATTTTTAAAATACATGGTTCAAAAATTAGAGCGGGGGACACAATATTAGTGACTTTCGGGGCGATTATCTCCTACTCTATTAACTTAATTAAAAAAATGCTGAGAAACCTTATATTTATTTTGAAAGGCCTATCGATTGATGTGCCACACAAGAGCTTGCAATGAAAAAAAAAACAGTTTTATGTACGGAGTGCACCCCTAAAAAAACCCCCTACAAAACTATGTAGCTGCTAACAAAATACACCTATCCTCAAAATTTTATTCAAATACCCCTTATAGTTTTTGAGTAAAATGCCTGTGACATACGGACAGACAGACAGACAGACGGACAGACATTATGAATCCATAAGGGTTCCGTTTTTTGCCATTTAGCTACGGAACCCTAAAAAGCAACTTAGAGTCAGCAGACAAATACACAGTATGTTTGCCAAAAAGAAGCAAAAATTACTTGACTTCTTTCATTTGATTTCACAGATGGTGTAAAAGATTTGCAAATTCATATAGAAAAATTCCGTGATTTTTCGGGCATATTTAACTATACAACCGGCCAAGTGCGTGTCGGGCCACGCGCAGTGTAATTTTCCGTAGTTGCCAGTCTGCCTTTGTTAAATCGACACGCACGCGCCAAATAAATGATGATGGCGATGAAAGTTGGCCTTTTTAAGTACATTTTGAGTTGGTCGACTAGTACTCGGTAACCAGTAATGTCACTTAGCCGTGATATTTTTCCTTTTAAATTCATTATATGTACTAACTACTGCCACCATTTTTTTCACATTCCCAGTAGCAACCATTTGGGGATGGGGTGGGGACAATTTGGCTTGAACAAAAATTTGGGCTTTAAAGCCTAATATCACACAAAAGGACCACTGTGTTGAAAAACGGTTTATCGAAACTCATTATATTTGAACAAGCTATCCAACGATACCCCACACCAAGTATTTATCGAGATAAAAAAAAATACATTCACACTTCACTTAACAAAAAAAAAAAAACTAACATTTTGTCGGCGCGATTGAATTTTTAAGACGTCTCTTCCGACGTTCTCTTCGACCCATGCCGAATTACAGATGAGCCTGAGTGACCCGTTTTCATTATATTCTAACTTGGATGATATCAATAACACTTTACTTTTTTAACATCAAACTTTAAGTTATTTTATTTTAAAATTGCAATCACTGTTAAGCTAAGTCCACACCAGTGCGCTTTCCGTTCAACAAGGGCATGCGTCATTCTCACACGCAGTCTAAGTAGGAATACGTATGACAGCAATATGCACGCACGCATGTCTTGTTGAACGTGAAAGCGCTTTGGTGAGGACTTAGCTTTAAACTATTTGAGCACTTGTGTCGACCGACTGGCCACCACCCAGTAGGACGACCCAGGTATCGCTGGTGGATTGCGTGCAGGCGGATCTGCGACATTTTCAAGCTGAAAGCTGGCAGAAGGTGTTGCAGGATCAGGATAAGTGGCATACTCTCATTTCGGGGGCCAAGGCCCTTCTTGGATCACTGAGTTACATTTAGTTAAACTATTGCTGGAAATTATAAAACCAATTCGAAACGGGTTATACGCGGATTGCCTAGAACGCAAAATGACTAGTGTGTTGTTTTGCCCACATTGCAGTTTGATCACCGAGCATTATGCCTAAAACGCAAAATGCCTACATCATTTTCCTCGTTTTATCTTTATGTTAGTGATGTCGACGGAGCCCCGCCGAGCGGGGCTCCTATTTCTGGTCTGAAGAAACCTAACGAACCTAACCTACTTATGAGTGGTCATTTTGCGTTTTAGGCACAATGCTCGGTGGTCAAACTGCAATGTAGGCAAAACAACACACTAGTCATTTGTCGTTCTAGGCAATCCGAGATCATCCGTTCGAAACCAATACGCGCAGTGAAATAGCCCCGGCAAAGATGGCACTTAAACGATGGTATTGACCATTCATGTTTTAGCCTAAGTTTATTCTACGAGACATCGACGCGTACCAACAGCATGAAAATTATGACGAAGTTCTACATCGCCACGACGTAGCGTTACTAGCCACAAGAAAACCATTGCCATTTGGAAGGAACATAAAACGAGTCATTTTGATGAGGAGAGTTCCGCATGGAATAAAAATGGCGTTTGTCGCTGGGTGGGGATTTATTGTAAGTAAAGTATTTTCAGTTAAAATTACGAAAATGCACTTGGGATATTGCAACTTCTCTTGGCTGCTTAATATGAAAGGATAATATAGAAAAGAGACGTCTTAAAACTGATCGTAATGTGGCATGTGTACTGTGTACTGCAGAGTAATCACGTAATGTTTCCAAGCGTTGACCGGCAGGTCGATCACGTAACGCATTCTACGTATGTTAGGTAGATCTAATTGTAAATATTTATATGGAAAAATGACAGTTGGATTGTCTTAACGCACGTTCGGAACGTTACGTGATTAGCCCTCTGGAGTTGAAACTATTGGTACTATTGTTTATGCGGAATTGTTTTACAACCCTGCTGGAAGACAACATTGAAACAATGGTTGTCGGTACTTTTCGACATTTTATTTGGAACAAACTATATACTTACGTTTTTATAAAACGGACAAGCAACGATGGCAAACAAGCCTTCTCTGAAAATCGGCCTCCATCGCCTATTACCGAACGCCTTGTTATCTAAAGATTCATTAGCGCGTTGCCGTACTTTATCGATTTGAGGATTCACTGTGTTGAGACGAAAGCATGTACTTCACTCATGGCGCAGTGCTTCGTCGTAGTGCTTGCTCGCCCGAGCAAAGCCAAACTGACCTTTTTGGCATTGCTGCAACATACAGTTTTTTTTTTATTGAATTTTTGTAACACAATTCTTTTACTTGTATTTTTTTCTTTCCTTTTATATATATTTTTGTGTACTTTTATTTTGTTGGCTGTTGCAAAATGTCAAATAAATCATTTAGGTACCTATCTATCGTCTAGCCCTCATAACCAGAAACGCAACACCACACATACCTACCTACTTAAAGATTTCCTGCCTTATTCATAAACCTTAAAATGCTTCTGCTAAATAAAATGTGTTTTGTCCCTTTCTCACGAACACAAATGTCAGTGACAGATAAAGAAACGAATTTTAACGGAGTTTCAGCTAATAGGTTTGTTTTTATGAATACGGCCAATAGTGTACCTGCAATATAACTGTCGATAATATTCTGCCGAATTTATCCTGCCAGAATACATAGAAGAAATTCTAAAATCCGATCAAAGAAAACTGAAAAATTACACCCGTGATCCCTGTATCTAACTTTTTTATCAGGATGGTTCAATGAAGCCGACAAATAAACTGAAGTATGTAAGTCAAAACCTTCAAACCAGACACGTTTGCGACGAAAAATTAGGTGAATATTTAGCACCGGGAGAAATGTGCGCTTGGAATTCCCACGATCATCGCCCAGATATGTAAGTATAATTTAAAATTATGGATGCAGGTAACAGTTTCAATGTACTTCATGCAATCAGGTTCCACTCTCAACAGGGATGGGGACAAAAAAATGGAAATTTGTATGGAAATCGAACCACCTTGTTGCTGTTCGAGAGAGAAAACTCTTTAGACTCGTGAAGATACCGACATAGCAATCACAATCATTTTTGCGGCAAAGGGACGACATATACCCCCCTCTTATAATTCTTTTGTGTTACTTTTTTCTCCTTTCGACTGTATTTTAAATCCTTTTTCGAGAAAATTCAACATCATCGACTATTTTATTTGGTGTCACCATTACTATTATGTAGTACAGTCAACCGCAAATATAGATGATCATTTTAGTACTTTGTCGTATTTAACGTAACAATAATGTGACAGTTGGGATACTTGGGATGCGTCAAAGTAGTGAACGCGACAAGGTACTAAAATGATCATCTACTTTTGCTGTTGACTGTACCTAGTTAACTGACACGGTGCTTGCGGCGGCGACACAGGGGCGCGGAAGAACCGAAACAGCTTACCGGACCCGTAGATTACTTATTCTTTGGCCTAACGTCCCCGGCTGGTACGTTAGCGCTGCTACGGCACGCACGCGTTCTGTCGCAGCGCGTTGCGTGCGATAGAAAGGAATGGCCACGTTTAGGCTCGTTCGGCATACCTAAACAGGGGATTTGTTAACAGAGAACCTTCTGTACGTAGTACTATTATTTATTCTGTGGCTGTGTAACCAGAACGGACCCATTTTTAAGGAAATGTTTACTTGTTTACAGGCACGACTCTGGTTCTGCCCTGATCACCAAGTACGGGCTGCAACTTGGCCTAGTCTCCAGTACGTTTCCATTTAAACGAGAACTCATAATATATACTAACGTCTCTTATTATTACAATTGGATACACGACCGCGCAAAGCAATTATCCTGTAAAGTAAAACGAATGCCAGATAATCGTGCTGCACATGAAGATGAATATTATGAAGAGAATCCTAATATAGAATAGATGTACACAAGAAAATATATCTATCGGGACACGCAAATATATCTGGCAATACGGGCTTCAATATTAGACAGCACCATTTATTGACTAAACGGCCTGCGACAATTATTAAGAAATTTGCATTTTTTTGTAAACACAAAAATAATATTAAAGTAAACTAAGAAAGAAAGAAAGTATCATACATACTAAAACCCAACTATAAAAAGAACACGCCATCCTACAGGTGCGCCCATACCTCTTTGTATGGCTAGATATATTCACTGCGAGAGGTAAGCTCTTGATCTGGGGTCCCCTGAGGTGTTTATTTATTTAATCGTATGGCATACATTATTTTTAAAGTTTGGTACTGAGGTGTTGACCAGCCGTGACGATAAGGCTTCAAAAAATGGCTTCATGACAGTCGACCAGGGTCCAAGTGTCTCCACTGGGATCGCCGCAAACTAGTCTTTTAATAAAGACTTGTTTGCGGCTACGATTGTCTTTTGCCATTTCGTTCAAAAGTAGATTTATTTTTGTAACCGTGAACTTATAAAAACTTATGGATTAGATTTTGGTTAAAATATTTCAGAGACAAAAACATATATTTTTCGTGTTCCCAAAAGTTAAGTCCCCTGCACGGTCGACTCAAGTCAACTCTCCATACAAACGTAGTTTGGTTCTTATTTTAAAACGGCATACTTGAATAACATGTCATTTTTTATACATAATGGGATCTGTCATATCTAAGTCGGTAATTAATTTATAATAGCTATAAATTATAATAGAAAATTAATGACTGATTAGAGACTTTGTTACGTTTGTATGGAGAATTGAGCGTCACTGTTGTAGTAGCAAAAAAAATGGGGTCATATCTAATGTCAAAACGTGGGCACCGCCGGTGACCTTATTCAAGACAAATAAGTTTCAGAAAAAAAAGGTACATTTGTACAAAAGAAAATTTGCCAATGGGAGAGGTAGGTAATAAATTAATAATACACCCGTAGAATCGATATTTCAGGTAACCATGTTATGACGTAATCTAAACGTGCTTTATATTTCCTGAATTTGCGTTCAATCAATGTGACAAATTGACAGTATGTTTTAATTGTCATCAATACGAGGTCAGTTATAACTTCGATTATTGGAAATCGGAGTCATGTGACGGGAATGTAATTGGCGCCTTAAGAAAAACTGGCTTGAGAGGGTATCTGCTATATTATGCTAAAGGGACTGTAGTGTGAAAAGGATGAATGCTTTATTTCGGACGTAAATGCGATTACGCTGCCCGCGCAGATGGAGGTACGTATATCGAAAACCAGTTTATCATTGCCTTCTCTATTGTAATGTACTTCTGAGGATCAAACGTGATTCTATTATACTTAGCACCATCTACAACGGCCAGCTGGCCCAATTTTCCAATAGATGGCGCTGCGTCTTTTAGATCGAACAAGCGTTTGTTCACCGTAGAATGTATAACTCCGGGGTTATTGTGGGACAATCGAAGACCTGTTCTATCAGCCTGCGGTCGTAGAATTAATATAATCCGTGCCTGCGGTTTATTTGCGCTTCGAGTGCTCGCTTCTGCTGCCCTGGGTCGGCGCCCTTACGCAAATTTTGTTCAGTACCTAATAAACCTTTTCAGTTACTGCAACTCCTTGTTTCGCTGAAGTTACGCTCCACGGCCCGCCACATACTATTTCTTACTTAATAGGATCATGTATCGGTATATTAAGTTTGATATGCATATCTATCAATTCATGTAATTTATATTTAAGACCGCGGACTAACTGTTTGTATGCTTAAGAATAAGAATAAGAATATTTATTTGCAAAAATGTAGTGGGGTCATTTTGCTTGAAGAAGCATGCAATTTTTACTCATTTACTTACTTACTTACTTATTGGCTACAGGTTATTCCCTAATTATACATTCCTAAATTTTGAATACAATATAATTAAGTTAGACTACTACATTATAATTACCTAATATTACAATTGCTTATTTCTGAACAAACTCATATTGGTCTTAACAAACTTACTGTCGTGTTTTTCGTCCCTTCCGCATTGCCATGCATATTTGCATAGTATATATAATAACACTTGTATATATTGTTCATCTGTGCTCGTTTTTCTATTGTATTATGTTATAGTGTGTCTGTAAGGGAGTAATTAATTATTACATTATTTCTAGTGTAAAGGCTTAAAAACACTCGCCAATGCCACTCAAGAAATGTTAGTAGCCTGAGAAATTAACTCACCATCATGTAATGTCCCATCCGCTGTGCTTGTTGCCGTATAGTTTAACGCCATAATGTATTAGTTTTAAGCTTGTATTTGTATGTTACTATGATCAAACTCACAAACTGTGCATTCGGTTGACATTGCTGTTCGATCGATTTTTGTTTTAATGGCTCCTGTCCAGTGGGACAATTATGCCAGCGTCAAGGTTGGAAGCTACACGAAAGTGTTTTGAAGAAACTTGTCCAAAGGGTGATTTGACCGGTTGAAAGATCTAAAACAAAAGACAACACTATGTTAGGCAATCTACAACATACACATTGTTAGTTTTTTTTTTTTTTTTTAATTATAACCATAAGCCCACAGATTTGGATTATTACAAAAGTTCGATTAAACTTAATAAAATTATAGCTTTATTTTAGACTTATCAATAAATTTAGCTAGAATATATACAAAGGACGTGTTCACAAAAGAGAGGATGTAATTAAGGTTAGCAGGGCGATGAATATAGTCAGGAAGGAAATCATATAGGGACGGTGAAGTTTTAGGACAGTTGAAAAAAATATGATCTGCAGTGCCCTCCTCCAGGCCACATTCACATAACGAGTGGTCACGAACTCTGATTTTCGCAAGAAAGGATGGAGAGCAGATGTGTCCCAGTCGCAGCCGGATTATGGTTGAGGTTGCAGTCTTGCTAGCTTTTTGAAATTTAAAAAACCAAGGTCTTACAGGTAGGTCAGGCTGAATTCCACCATAATGCCTTCCCTTGGAGAGGCGAGTAATATTCCATTCTTCTGACCAATGTTCAGATAACTGAGTCTTAGCAGAAGCGCGCAAATCCTGACTGTGACACCCAGAATGAGAAGTACAGCCAATCTCAATGGCCTGTTTAGCACAGGCATCAGCCTGCTCATTACCCTCAATACCGGAATGGCTCGGGACCCAAGCCAGCACTACTTCAAAGCCAAAAGAGTCACACCGATAAAGAACCTCACGGGACTTAAGGGTCACTAAGAGATTATCTCTGGACCGAAGGGGACATTTAGCTAGATCCCGGAGACAGCTAAGGGAATCCGAGAATATAACAGCTTTAGCTATTTTGTGTGATTCTATAAAAGAGAGGGCTTCATAAAGAGCAATGGCTTCGCCAGTAAATACCGATGTAAGAGGAGGGCTTTTATAACTTAAAATGATTTTATATTGAGGTATCCACACAGCAGAACCCACATAACCCTCCTTAGATAGTTTGGAGGCGTCGGTAAAAATATGAAGCCAACCATCCCATTTTTCACGCAAAATTTTCAAGAAATCATTATTGGTTCCTGGAGAAGACTTTTTTAATCCTAGGGAGAACATAATATTAGGGCGATATATGAGGGCATCATATGGAATATGGAAAATAGGATTACCAGGAGTCGTCAAAAGGAGAGGAGCCTCAGACAATTTTTCGAAACTTTTAATAAGGCATGGGAGATCTTTGTAGGTCCAATACTTTGAAGAAGGAATAACATTCGCTAAGCTATTCATACGATACATCAATGGATGATCAGATGATTGAGCAGCTCTAAATAAAAAACGATCGGCAAGGAGCTGCCTTCTCAGTCTAAGAGGAGGATCCAAGCACTCGACCTGGAGGGCATTGATGGGAGAGGACTTCATAGCTCCACAGATGATGCGTAGACACTTGGACTGGATCTTATCTAGACAAGATAAGGCCATTTTACTACAGGGCTCCAACAGAAAGGACCCATAATCAAAGTGGCTACGAATAATAGCGTTATACAAGAGCTTTTGCGAAAAGGGGTGTGAGCCCCACCATGCGCCCGATAGAGCCCTTAATACGTTAACACTTTTTTCACATTTATTCTTAATAAAATTAAGGTGAGGGATTCCAGTTAATCGAGCATCCAAATAGAGACCTAAAAACTTCACACAATTAGAAACTGGAATAATCTCGTCGTCAAGTATTATGTCAATGTCTGGGATACGTCTTTTTCGTGTAAATACTACAACGGAACTTTTGGGAGCAGACAAAGAGAGACCATGTTCCGTGAGCCAAGCATTCAAGTAACTAAGACCAGAGTTCAGGGCGACTGAACACTCTGAGATAGAATCGGAGGCATAGTAAAGAGCTAGGTCGTCTGCGTATTGGAGGATATCACAGAAGCAGTTGACAGATTTATCAAGATCAGCAGTGTACAGGCTATACAAAATAGGACTCAATACTGATCCCTGCGGTAGGCCCTTCCATACAGTTCTGGGCGGAAACAAGGAGCCCTGGAGACGGACACAGATGGAACGGTCCATAAAGAGGTTACATATGACGTTGACCATCCTTACCGGCAGACTCAGCTGATGCATTTTCTGCCCGAGTAGCGGAAGCTGGACATTGTCATAAGCCGACGTTACGTCAAGGAATACCCCCACCACGTGCTGGCCTCTAGAAAATGCGAGTCGGATGTCTGACGTAAGAATACTTAGACTATCCATTGTTCCCATACCTCTGCGGAACCCAAATTGAGAATTAGAAATAATTCCACGGCTTCCCAAAATCCACTCAAGTCTATTTTTGATCAAATGCTCTAAGATCTTAGCTAGTACAGACGAAAGGGCAATAGGCCTGTAAGCTGAAGGATCGCTAGGATCTTTGCCAGGTTTTAAAATGGGAATAATTATTTGACTTTTCCAAGTAGTTGGAATAGTTCCTGAATAATATATCTGGTTGATGATAGATAGGAAAAATAATTTGGAAGATTCAGAACATTTTTTAATAAATGAATAGGGGATCCCGTCTATACCTGGTGAGGAATCCTGAAGATGATCTAGCACAGAAAATAATTCTGCTGATGTGAAGGGCTCATCCATCTTGTCATTCGAATGAGCAACAGAAGAGGTAGAAGGTAAGGCGTCCTCAAAAGGAACCGAAGGAGGAGCCAGTTTATCCAGGAAGGGATCAAGCCACCCAGAGGGGTCATTGGATGAGATATTAGTGTCAGACATGGATCCGCGGAATCGTTTTATGTTTTTCCAAACCAAGGTAGATGGGGTTCGGGGAGACAAACTTTCACAAAAACGCGTCCACCCAAGACGTTTTTTAGTGGATAACAGACGCTTAGTACGGGCGTTAGTAGATTGAAACTTTAGGTATTGTTCATAACTAGACAGATCACTAGCAAAGGAGCCTTCAGCTAAATCACGCCTTTTAATAGCTGCCGTGCATTCGGCATCCCACCAAGGAGGAGAAGAAAGTTTACCTTGGGCAGAATTTTTTAGAGGAATAGATGAATCTGCTGCCTTAGAGAGTATAGAAATGAATTTGAAATATAAAAGAAGGAAGTTATCTTCTGAAACTGAAGGAAGCAGGTTTACCTCGTTGGAAACTATGGAGGAGAATTCTGGCCAATCTGCCCTGTCCAATCTATACTTAAGAAGGGGAGACGGCGTAAATGCAGGGATGGACAAATCAGAAGGGAGAGAGATTAAAATGGGAAGGTGATCACTGCCAAGTGACCGAGTGAGGGTTTCCAGGAAACGCGGGAAGCCAGCCTAGGAGAAACCAGGGTTAAATCCACAGAACTTCTGTTTTGGAGAGGGGATGTTCTCCGGGTGGGAGAGCCATCATTCATCAGGCATAAGTTAATGTTATCAAAGACCTCTATGAGACGGGAAGAGTTTGAATCACAAGAGGCAGAACCCCACATGGTATGGTGGCAATTAAAATCACCCATTACGACCAAAGGTCCGGGGAAGAGAGAGAGGATAGATTCGATCTCAGAAATAATAGAGATATTAGGGTGAGGAATGTACAGCGAAACAAAAGTTACATTTAAAGCTTTACAGGCCACTATATTAAATCCTGCTGAATGGGGAGGGGTGGGGATCAAGGAAAAGGGGAGGGAGCGTTTAATAAGGATGGCACATCCATTCCATCCATCATCATTATCATCCCTAAGGCAAGAGAAACCAGGCACCCTAAAACGGGAGCCAGGTTTCAACCATGTCTCAGAGATAGCAAGTAAAACAGGGCTATAATTATTAATTAGGGAAATAACTTCTGTTTTTTTATGCCGGATACTCCTACAGTTCCATTGTATGGTTGTATGAGCCATTAAAAGAGTCAACAATACTCATGAGCTGGTGCAACATATCCATGACGTTGTTCGGTAGTGTGTCAGAGAACCTTGAGAAGAAATTCATCAGAGCCGATATTAGTATTCTCATCAGATTGTCATCTGATGACATTCCAGAATTTAAGCAGCAGCCATCAGGCTGTGAGGATTGGGGAGTGCTGGTAATGTCATTATGGGCCGCTATATCATATCCTTTGCCTAGGGCAGGAGCCTGACGCCGGGGAATAAAAACAGTTTTCCTGTAAGATGTCGACTGAGGGTGAGGGGATTGGTGAGAAACCGGAGTGAAGGATTGGGAGTTAGGGACTGGAGAAGCTGAGAGAGTAGGTCGGGTAGAGTCAGCAAACGACCGCTTAACAGCACGGAAGCGGCGGGCTGCTTCAGAGTATGAGATGCTTTCCTCTGACATAACTAACTTTATACTCTTTTGTCTAGAATGTTCGGGACAAGAAGGATTTGTGGCAAAATGGGGGCCTGAACAGAAGAGACAAGATCCATTTTCCTCTTTCACTTGACAACTTTCCCCTTCATGGGGTTGGGCACACTTGAAACACCTAGCATTAGACCGGCAATTTGCTTTAATGTGGCCAAAGCGGCAGCATTTGTTGCACTGTATGGTTGGGAGGCGATACAGGTCCACAGGTAGAGATGTGTAAAAGCAGAACACCTTTTCCGGAAGCTTCTGACCTAAGAATGTGAGGGCAACAGTTTGTGTAGGCACCCAAGAGGTAACTCCATCAGTGGTAGACTTCCTATTTAATCGACGGGCTTTAATTACTTTGGAATTATTGGGGCACTCAATAGAATTCACAAGCTCCTCCAGAGACCAGTCAGTCGGTATATTCCTCACCAGACCAGAACGAGTAACACTATACAATGGAATAGCACATGAATACTGGGGATTCTCTATAAAAAACGGATGACTCAAAAATTGGTTGGCGTCATCAGCTTTCTCAAATTGAACCGTAACCCGGCTGCGACCAGTAGACTTTATACCTCCCTTAATTATTCCCTTTACGGAATATTTATGCATGAGTTGCGCGAATTTTAGAATTCTAAGTGGTGACCCAGGGGATGAGTCATCGGCTTTGACCACCTGAACTATGAATGGGTCCGTGTCATTTTCACCATAATTTATTTTTGTTCCTGGGGCAAACTCTGGAACTGTGTAGGTGTGCTGAATCGACGCAGATGCGGGAATCCTGGTGTCCCTTTTAGATACACTATTAGAATTGTCCTCAGCACACTTACGTTTCTCGGCGTGGACATCCACGCCCTGGGTAGACGTAATCACCCCATCCATGGGGACGCCAGAGAAAGAGCCCCCATCAGGGGGCTCGTTCCCACTCATTTCCTCCACCAAACCACACTCACAACATAAACACTTACCGGATAGTAATTATACCACCACCAAACAAAATTTTAGAGCACCAAACACCAAAATTTCAACCGAGAACAATAAATTATCAAGGGGATAATTTCGCACGTGTAGCAACCAGAACACCGGAAGCGGCAATCCCGACATTGCTGTTCCTGGCGTCGCCCGGCTCGCGCTGTCTATGGCTGTGACATTGACGGAGCGAGTTATGGTCGCGTTCACAGCTGATGTCGCGCAACTGTCAACCGATCGTCTTTTTGATTCTATGTTTATTTTTTTTTTGTTTTTTATATATATATATATATATATATTTTATTTCCGTTTTCATGTTTGCGATGTATACTGTTTGTGTTGCCCTCCCACCAACTCACTTAAAGGCTTCGACGGAAGACCAGCGCTGGCCAACAGGCCTGCACCATGCTGAGTCGGGGCCTTTTCGTGGCATACCTGTTGTTTTTGTTTCTGTGTTCACTTTTGTTATTATTTTGTATGTGTCACGAATAAACGTTTTCTATTCTATTCTATTCTAATTTCAGCAGGTCGATCACGTAACGTATTGTACGCGCGTCAGGTAGATCTAAATGTCACTTTTAGTATATGTAGAATGACAGTAAAGTGGTCTTAACCACGGTCTTAACGTAGGTGTGTACCTACGTTCGAAACGTTACGTGGTCAACTGATTACTCCTCTCATAAAACACACTTTTGAGATTGAATTGAATCTTTATACCGGCCTAGTGAGTTTTCTTTATCATTATGTACCTACCTATAAGTGATGTTAAATAAAAGATTTTGTGATATGGTTGTGTTTTTTTCTACAGCGGGTCAACGTTGGTCACTCAGTTGTTGGTTCAATTATTGAAAATTGTAATAAGAACGTAGAATAAAGTGACTTAACGAACGGCATCTTTTAATGTTTTCATATTTATGACATTACTAGCTTCTGCCCGCGACTCCGTCCGCGTGGAACTCGTTTATAACGCAGCTCCATACAAACTTTCACCCCCCCATTTCACCCCCTTAGGAGATGATTTCGGGGATAAAAACTATCCTATGTCCTTCCCCGGGACTCAGACTATCTATATACCAAATTTTACCTAAATCGGTTCAGCGGTTTAAGCGTGAAGAGGTAAAAGACAGACAGACACTTTCGCATTTATAATATTAGTATGGATATTAGTATGGATAATGGAAAAGTGGCAAATATCTGAAGCGTTTGCCACGCCCGCAACAATACAATACAATACAATACGATACGATACGATACGATACGATACGATACGATACGATACGATACGATACGATACGATACGATACGATACGATACGATACGATACGATACGATACGACACGACACGATACGATACGATACGATACGATACGATACGATACGATACGATACGATACGATACGATACGATACGATACGATACGATACGATACGATACGATACAATACAATACTCTTTATTGCACACCTCACACAAACAAAGCAGTTAAAAAGAAAAACAATACACCTACATGTTAAGGTAGAGGTAGACAACAGGCGGTCTTATCTCTGAAGAGCGATCTCTTCCAGACAACCTTTGGGTATCGGAGAAAGAGATAAAACTAGATTATGTAGTAGGTGGTGCAGAGATTATAATAAGTCAAAAATCAAAATAATTATATTAATGCACGTACATAAATAGCTCTATATATAAACATACATACACAATCATACATATATACAAATAACACAAATAAAAATAAAAATATATAAAACATAAACAGTCAGCCAATAATAATAATAGTAGGACAATCAGGGTTAGGGGAAAGACAAATAATGTTCTTTAAGAAGAGATTTGAAGTTGCCGATAGATTTAACACGATTTAACGACCTCAGTTATATTTTAATATAGTGGGATTAAATATTACTACTAAACTATGACATAAAAAAATTACTAACATAAAATACAAGTGCCTTTATTATTACGAGTAGACTTCGTATAAGAAAGAAAGAAGGAAAGAACCATTTATTCGAAACAAAAACAAACCAATGCATAGTCAGAGTTTTGTCACAGACATGCTTTTATACAGATTGCGTAATAGGTGAAGGCTGAGAAAAATTAATCAAATGTACACTTTTATAGCGTGGGCGCACGCCACGATTTGACACTCGTGTTAGATTTGCATACAATCATTTATATTATCTACGGGCAATAAGTATCACAATCACTTTCTGTCAGCAATTTGTTGGGAGGAGATTCTGTTGCTACGAATTAATTTCACATTAAGTGTAGGACCGTTATAAAAGAAATGAAATAGGTAGTTCCCCTTCTCAGCCGTACAATCTGGTCAGTGGTCATGGTCAATGGTCATGTTCATGGTGTACTCGGTGGGTCACCACCGGTGTTAAGGTGGTTTTCCACCGGCGAGGCGAGGCGGGGCGTGGATGGGCGAGAATTGAAATTAGTATGGGACTCACTACCTATTTCCACCGCGCGCGCGCGCACTCAGTCCAAATAGGTAGTAAGTCCCATACGAATTTCAATTCTCGCCCATCCACGCCCCGCCTCGCCTCGCCGGTGGAAAACCACCTTTATGCCTCTTGCCAGTGGTCGCCGCTGGAGCTATGGCGCGCCACTTCACGCGGCGGTAGTCATGGATTAAAAATGTAACTAGGAAATTAATAAAAAAAGGCATCTGGGGGCCTAGACAGGGTTACAATCGACAAGCGCTAACGCCAATAGAAAACTAATAAAAAGTATGGGAATGACAGATGTTAACGAAAAGTGTTTCGTCGGCATCTGTCATTCCCCTACATTTTATTATTTTCTATTGGCGTTAGCGCTTGTCGATTGTAACCTTGTCTACGGCCCCTGACTTTCATTTGTAGATGACAATATTGACAGGGGGCTTGTCCATGTATTAGGTACAGTCACGGAATTTGATTGTTGAGCCATTTAGGGATGAAGGTTATATGGTTTATCAATACATATGATATGAATTGTCCAATATAAAGTGACCCCTAAATGGCTCAACAATCAAATTCCGTGACTGTACGTCTTCGTTTTTTGACTATTTTTGACCACCCCGCCCTATCATCATCCTGCTAATTTCTTGAATGGACTAATAAAATGTCATCTCTATGGTTAGACATAGTGATTTTGAGTAGAAATAACAATAAAGTTGCAGAATATCTCCGAAAAAACGTAGTGGCATTTTTTTTGAGAAACGCTCATTAACAGTATCCTGTCTCCTTCCCTTCATCTCCATCGGTTCGGCGGTTTAAGCGTGAAAAGGTAACAGACAGACAGAGTTACTTTCGCAATTACTAATATATTACTTACTTCTGCCCGCGACTCCGTTCGCGTGAAACTCGTTTATATCGGAGCACTATACAAACTTTTACCCCCCATTTCACCTCCTTAGGGGATGATTTCCGTAATAAAAACAATCCTATGTCCTTGCCCGAGAAACTATCTCCATACCAAAATGCATCTAAATCGGTTCAGCGGTTTAAGCGTGAAAATGTAACAGACAGACAAAGTTACTTTCGCATTTATAATTATACTCATACTAGCTTCTGCCCGCGACTCCGTCCGCGTGGAACTCGTTTATATCGTAGCTCGATACAAACTTTCATCCCCCACTTCACCTCCTCAGGGGATGATTTCCGGGATAAAAACTATCATATGTCCTTCCCTGGGATTCAAACTATCTCCATACCAAATTTCATCTCAATCGGTTCAGCGGTTTAAGCGTGAAGAGGTAACAGACAGACAGACAGACAGACAGACACACTTTCGCATTTATAATATTAGTATGGTTACTAGAGCTATCTGTGGTGAGATCCTGTAATTGGCTTTTTGGTTAATATTCACCCCCATTTCGACTCCTTAGGGGATGATTTAAGGGATAAAAACAATCCTATGTCCTTCCCCGGAATTTAAACTATTTCCACAACAAATTTCATCTCAATCGGTTCAGCGGTTAGAGTTTGAAGAGGTAACAGACAGGCAAACTTTCGGATTTATAACATTAGTATGGATTAAGTACTTATAGGTTTCCTTTACATGCAGTAGATCTTACGTGTGAAAATTGATGCATTGAATATCGCGATGACTTTGCAATCTATGCAAATTACAGTGCAGCTCAATCATACACGATATAAATGACTTTACAGTTTACAGTACTCATAAAGTCCATCTTGTTACTGAGTTCAAGCAAATGTGAACCTAATTGTTTTAATGATAAGGATTGTTTATTAAAATACGGTGTATAAATATGGAGATCGACATACACAATCGATGGTCTCGCATGTCTCTTCTTGTTATTATCAATAGTGTATTATCACAACAAATGGAGTTGTGTCCGTTGTCATAAACAGATAGCAATGTTTCAGAACTTAGTGCGCCTTCAAATTACAGCCATTAGTGGCCGTGAATAAACGCGACCACTCATTAAGCTGCCACACATTAAGCTGGGTCCACATTTTTATCATTTTTGTCGTATCGTATCTCCGTCGCGTTGCACCGACGCGTATCAAGATCGCTAGTGTGGACGCAAAGAGAGCGCGATCGCTCGGGATCGAGTTAACACGCATTTATTCTATACCCCGCACACTCGCGATCGGATACGCGTATGAAGGTCGGTAAGTATGGACGTGTCTTGATACTGTATCACGATACAAAGTTATGATTTGATACGCGTTACGCCGCGATCGCTCTCGAGGCGGTTTTTCCCCGATCATCAAAGGGGATACGGATGAGAGTCCACACTTAATGATACGGCGTTATGATACGATACACTGCTACGCTATGGTTAGTATGGACGCAATTTTTCACGCGACGATGCCAGGTGATACCTTATCACGGTGTGCCCAAAGTGAGCGTCCATAGGTACTTAGGATACGCGAGCTCGATATGAGGACCCAGCTTTAAGCCACTAGTGGCCGCCACATCGCGGTTACTAGTAATGAGCGCGTTCCACTCTTGCAGCTTGTGGCTCAGACGTGGCCACTAAACGCCCGGTGTGCGCCGATGTATGAAAGAACTCGTGGGCAGCTTATGGCGGCCACTACTGGATCAATTTACAGCGGCTCTTTTGCTTGAAATACACAAGTATTTTTTTCTGTATGAAGCCGCATGGTCGCCTCTACAAAATTATGATAACATTGTGATTCCAAAAATAATTATCATATTTAAATTAAATACCTCACGTCGCCAACCGATACACTGAAATCCCATCTAAAATGTCTAAAGAAAAAAAGAGAGAAAGAAAATAATTTATTAGGTAGTGCAAAAACTATACATATAAATAAAAGTGTAACAAAACTTATATTAATACACATTATTTTAAGTAATTTGCACTAAAGGGCTTGTATTCAGCTTAAAGGGCTACGTTGGAAATTATCGCGTGCTTTGAAACGCCGTTCTGACTAGATTAAGAAACAATAAGGTCTGATTTTCAGAAATATGATTCTTGACTATATGATTGTTTATCTGATTTAATCGATACATGATTGACTAAAATTTCCTCGATGGAAAAAAAATTCAAAGTAGGGACATTATTTTTCTTTTTTTACTAAGCCTACTCAAACAATACATTATTTTACGACACAACCAAGTTATTTCTATAGTATTTTATGTCATCTAAAATCTCACTTAATGAAATATAAATAAAACTTCAGTAAATAGGTATTTATCGAAATTTGTCCAAAAAAGCCATTCCCGAAGTGTTGCATCTCTTTTTCTGGTGCGCGGAAAGCGTAAGCGTAAGCGTGTCTCTGGTAAGGGGGCGTGGTCGACTCGAATCAAGGCATCCCCTTAATCGCGTTCACACTGGCGATCTTGATACGCGTCGGTGCAACGCGACGGAGATACGATACGACAAAAATGATACAAATGTGGACCCAGCTTAATGAGTGGCAGCTTACTGAGTGGTCGCGTTTATTCACGGCCACTAGTGGCTGTAATTTGAAGGCGCACTAAGTTCTGAAACATTGCTAACTGTTTATGACAACGGACACAAATCCATTTGTTGTGATAATACACTAGACTACAACAAGAAGAGACATGCGGCATACAGGGTCCTGTGCTGGAACTCATTAAAAACTATCATACGCAAAGATTTAATGCAGTCAGCATAGCGGGCGAACAAAGGGACCTAACTCCCGCGCTGTGCGGCACGGCGCAGGGATCTATACTGGCTCCGACGGAGTACTTATTGTACGTTAATGATATGCACAAGATATTCCGACATGGCTCTGTGTACCAATTTGCAGACGATACCTGTATAATAACAGCCCATAAGCACTTAGAGAACGCTCAAGATATGATGCAGATTGAGTTCGACCTTTTGTGCAAATGGGCACACGACCTGGGTTTATCGTTAAACTACTCTAAAACGAAACTAATGCACATACACTCGCCATATAAAAAAAGTGAACGCTACGCCTAAGATCGTGGCCCACGAACACAAGTGTCTGCACATATCTAAAGCGCTATGTAACTGTACTCAGCTTGAAATTGTAAAGGAACATACTTACCTTGGACTAAAAATTGACGACAAGTTTAACTGGGGACCACATGTAGACCAAGTATGTAAAAAACTTAGGTCTATATTGTCAAAACTATGTATTATTAAACATAAAGTCCCTTACAACACACTTAGACTTCTATACGTCCCTGGCTGATTCTGTCATAGGTTATGATATAGAAAGCTATGGAAGAACCTATAAAACCTATTTAAATAATATATACAACCTCCAGATACGTCTACTGAAAACAATTGTACCAGTTAAAGTTAGATATAAATATAGGAA
Source organism: Epinotia bilunana (assembly GCA_947049275.1). Taxonomy (NCBI): domain Eukaryota; kingdom Metazoa; phylum Arthropoda; class Insecta; order Lepidoptera; family Tortricidae; genus Epinotia; species Epinotia bilunana. The sequence continues at coordinate 3,449,051 of OX346268.1, read as the reverse complement.
AAATTACGAAAATCTATTTAATCATTGTAAGGTGTTAAATGTATTCGACAAGGTGGAACTAGCAATTATAACACAGTACAATAACAATATAACCAATTTAAAGAAAAAAACAAGACCGAACCGTCTTCGTAGCTTATCTAATCACCCAACCTTTGAGGTGGGAAAAAGTAATAATGAATATGGGAACAGGGACTGGAGTTGTCTCCTACCTGCAATATTAAATAGATTTCCGGATGAGCTAATACGTAACATTGAGGGTAAAACGTGTAGTAAAACACGTTCGATAGTCAAAAGACATATGTTAAAATTAAGTCGTAAACAATAAAGGTACTCCATTACCATACTGTAAAAAAAAAATGTAGTTACCTAATTAAGATAATAGTTATAAGGCAGGCTCCTTAACTTAGTTAAGACGGTAATTTAACCCATATTCTTTTTTATTGAAATAAAGTTCAAATTAAAAAAAAAATATATATAATGACAGGTAATTTCTCATAGGTAAAACACGTTTCAAGCCTCGCTGACCTTTTGCCGCATAAAATAGTGTGGTGACTCATGTGTCACCCGCGCGCCACGCAGCCGAGGACTGGGATAAGCGGTCTACCTATAGAACCATTTAACTGTAATTTTCTCATACACAATTTACATGTACTTAGATCTACCTAACGTACGTGCAACAAAAAGAAACACATAGTTTGTTTATATTTTTTATTTAAAGTTCCCTATAATTTGTTTTAATTATCGCAGTTTCATGCTCTTAATGCTAAAGCCATTGATGGCTTATTTACAGCTAGAGTTCGGACCAACTATTTACCATGTACCTACTTACATTAATTACATTCACATTATAAGCACATGTAATTAACTTATTTATTTACCTCTATCACCTCTCTGAGGTTTAGTAAAAATATAGTGTGTGAATCGTGAAAGTTGAAACCAATATAAGTACTTGAATTCAGTTTTTAACGCTGAGAACAATAATAAATCTATCACTAGTTAAAGTTAGTTAAATGCCATATACACGTTTTATTTATGTTTTGTCATGTTATGTAACGAAAGTTACCCATGTAAAATATACGGCTAGGCTAATTGTCGTTACACAATGGAAAAAAGCGTGATTATATTGTCCTCCATCTATGGACACATTTTTAGCAATTCGACCACAAAGCGTTACACAATCGACCAGCTGGTTTAATATTAGACGTGATGGATTACTAACAGATTCATTAGCAGTGAGCTAAGTCTGTTATTAGAAAGATGTTAATGACATACGATAGACCTGTGGGAGGATATTAATGACACACTGTTAACTTAAAATTAAATATATAGTAATTCCACAATAAAAGAAAAAACACAATCATATTTCTTAGGATAGACACAAGGGAACCAACTGACAGCAAACGTAACCTATATCGTGATTTAGTGGCCAGAACGTCTCCGCAAATAAGGTTTTACTTAGCGCTCTATGTACATAAGATGGCGTTGATGAGAGACGCCACAGACATAATAGTCCATATGATATTGGTCGTTGGTTGCGGTAATCATGGGTGCAAGCAAATGCAGCATGCACGCAGCCGTACGCGCAGTTTATCGGCGGCTTGGAACTAACACTGCAATTAGGTACTGAAGGATAAGTATCTTTGTATGGATAACTCGTGAGAAACAGGATATGGGTGGTTAGCGTTGTTTTAAAGAAATGAATGGTATTGCTAAATCAAGCAGGCGTGACGTTGTGAAGGAATGTAAAAGTGCGACAATCTCAAAAAGAAAAAAAAAACCGGTCAAGTGCGAGTCGGACTCGCGCACCGAGGGTTCCGTATAAACCTGTAGGTATATAAGTAATAACTTTAAAATTATTAAAATATATTGATTATATTATGACGTAACAAAAAAAATACGGTTTTCGCAATTTTTCCTTTATCTGTGCTATAAGACGTTGCTTCGTACCAAATTTCAAGATTCTGAGTTCACGGGAAGTCAGGGTACTTCCCTTAAGTAGGTTTTGATTCCCTTGCGAGTTTCGAAAATTTGCGGAAATCTGCAGCATAAACGTCTTTAAGTATCTTTTGATTGCGTTGGCTTAAAAGTTTGATTTTTTCGCAACCCCAAGGGACAGTAGACTTGAGTATTTAGTATAAACTTTAGCTTGATACCTCCACGCGTTCCTGAGAAAAAGGGTCTTGACAGACGGACGGACAACAAAGTGATCCTATAAGGGTTACGTTTTTTCCTTTTGTGGTATGGGACCCTAAAAATTAGAAGCTCCTGCAAACCTAATGAACTATTTAATTTTGCAAAGCAAATGATCAATGATAAATCCACCAACCCTTTACAGCTGAGAAATCGACTATGTGCAAAATTCGAATTAACGGTAATGGCATTTGTTTAAAATCGACTGTTCAATGAAACAAACTTGCACGACCGTATCGAGTCAGTGTCGATGTAAAAAGGGCTAAGAATTTCCGATATTTTTAAGTTTCTTTATTTATTTATTTTCTCTTCCAGTTAGCCATAAAGCCAAACAGAAACACTTAAAATTGGTGTATCTAGATCCTTAAGTTCGCAGTAAGCTCGATTCTCCATACAAACGTAGTTACGCTCTCATTTTAAAACTACGTGTTGGAGTGTAACGAAACTTTGTAATTAGTTTATGTAGCTTCAGATACCATAATAAAAAAAATACAGCGTATTTAAGTTTTTCATACAAAACTTGTTTTTGCTGTATTTCGTTTGTTTTATAAACTGGAACCATATAAACTAATTACAGACATAGATATACCCCATGTCATGTATATGCAAAGTTTCGTCACAATCCAACACGTAGTTTTAAAATGAGAGCGTAACTTCGTTTGTATGGGAAGGTGAAATTCGGCCGAGCTTACTGCGGACTCTTAAGCCAGGTGCCATTATTCATAAACATCCATAAAATCTATATTAGTTAAAATGCTAAACATGTGTGCTAAAACATTTTGCTAACAGAGGCTAGTTTATGAAAATGGAGGTAATACTTTCGCAAGCTAAAAGCTATTTTTCCAGGTGAAACAGGTGTATAACTTGGCGGGATAAGGGCTGGTGTTCACCTAGCGCCGCTACCGGCCGCTCACTTTGAAGTGAACCAGTGTAAGATAAAGATAAAAATGAAAGGGTTATATATAGCCTAGTGGGTTGGTTAGTTAGATATACTGGGCGTTTTCCGTAAGTCGACATCCAATGTGCCTATTTTGCGTGAATCGGTGGGGTAGCGCTACTCTAACCACCCCAGCTCCTCCAGAAAGCTTGTGCTGCTGACTGCCTCCCATAGTGTGTCCGGAGACCCCAGGTGTTTTTTCCTGTATACTTCTACCTGCTTAGAGTCCAGTAGAATCTGTTTGGTTGTTCCCTCTGCTTCCATGCACGCTCTGCGCATGGGAATGTCTGTGATAGGTACCTAAGTTGTATAGGTGTCTGTTCACAGTGTTGTGTTGTGTCCTGTTATAATATATTAGCCTAGTGGGTAGTGACGCTCCTGGCTAAAGGTTCAGCCACCCTATTCGTTAACTTGTTGTAAGCTCACCTCAACGCTCACCCACAAATATATATTGACGCCGCGATGCCGTAGTAAGTATGCCTAGATAGGTCTAGTTTCGTGACGGGTGACCGGCGGGGTGAGCTGCATTAGCCCGTAGCGAATAACAGCTAATATTTGTGTGATGAGCACGAATATTTTATAAAGTTAGACGAGTATGTACTACGCAAATGTAAGACGGACATATAATATACCGATAAGTAAGGACGTGTAGGCGATATTACTAAGCAATGCGGAAGTGGCATCAACTCATTAAGTAGTATTAGGGTAAATGGGTCAATTTTCAAACGAGCTGTTTTTGCTGTCCCACGGCTATAATTTCAAGTCAGTTTAACATGGAGTATTGATACATATATATTTGTATTTCGTGTATTATATTGTACTTAAAATATATATAACAATACCTTAAATATTAATAGATTCTGAAAAAAAAAATTGTTGATATCGTAAAACGGCGAAATCTACCGCTTTTTCGCGTGTCCCACTTGCGGTTTTGCTCAAACAAAAATTCATAACTATAGATTTCGGCAACGTGTAAATAAACAACTTGTACTGTTATAAAGAAGATTTATTAGCGTATTCATTAAAGTATCTTGCAAAATTAATGCGCGAATAATTAAAACCAGTGAAGTGTTTTAGTAGTTGTCCCACGCGCGACCCATTTATTAGGACTCAAGCTCAAAACCCTTAAAATCTGGTTTTCTATTGTCCCACCCCTACATTTACTTTACGATACGATAGATAGGTTAGTTGGGCTTCAACCACCAACGGGAGGGGAGGGAGCGCCAGTATTTTTGACGGAGGAAACAGGTTTTCTTTATACGAAGTATTTTGGTACGGCTATGATGACATTTGTATGGGCGTTTATTAATTAATATACGATTGAAATAAAAATGTGTCTTTCATAACAAAGGTTAGCAATATGGGGTAAGAGTTTCGTGTTTAACTAATTAGTGAATTCAATGAATAGTGTACGAAGGACAGCCAAAAAACATCCATGTTGACATTTGTATGGCGACATTTGTACGGCTTTTTTGGCCGTACAAATGTCGAACGTGGCATACAAATGTCGATTTAAAACAAAATGTAAGTAAAGCACGAAATTAATGGAAATTGGAAAGGATTAAACTGGCCTCGATTTAGGCAGTGGTTCCGTGACACATTTGTTGTTTGCTACCTTACCTACTTACTACTTTTTAGGGTTCCGTACCCAAAGGGTAAAAACTACGGGACCCTATTACTAAGATTCCGCTATCCGTCCGTCTGTCACCAGGCTGTATCTCATGAACCGTGATAGTTAGACTGTTGACATTGTCACAGATGATGCATTTCTGTTACCGCTATAACAACAAATACTAAAAAAACAGAATAAAATAAATATTTAAGGGCTCCCATACAACAAACGTGATTTTTTGCCGTTTTTGTAGATAATGGTACGAAACCCTTCGTGCGCGAGTCCGACTCGCACTCGGCCGGTTCTTTGCTGTCATTTTGCTACCTTCTCTTAGGCAGAATGAAATAATCTGTTTTCTAAGTGATTTTTAATATTTTGGAATATAACCACAGAATAAGTAATAGTACAAATATAACGATCATCATAAACCATAAACCGGAGATACTATATCGAAATAGTGAGTTTTTTAGTATGGTACAAATATTTAAAGTTTTTCAAAAATTGTATGGCAAAATCGACATTTTGATGGCACTCACCGACATTTGTATGCCGCTATCGACATTTGTATGGCAGAATCGACATTTGTATGGCGCTGACGACATTGGTATGGCACGGTGTTTTTAAAGCGTCAATATCTAGCTAACCATTAGAAGCAGAGAGGTGCCTCGTGCACCATATTTTTTCTTTTTAAAAGCCCTACCTCACGTTGTCGGTACGAATTTGATATTCCAAAAAATAAAAAAACCATACAAATGTCGAAAAACGGCCTCTTCAAAAATTGACCCAAATATATGTATAGGATAACTTTCGTCGATTATTCAACTACTAATTTAAAAAAAATCTGATAGAACTCAACCATGAACCGTTTCATGGCCAGGCTCGTCATCCAGCGATCTGTAAATGTGGCGCGTCATAGCAAAAGCTGCGATCATTGGAAAGGCATTACTCCGATAGAGCCCCACCGAGCACACCATGATCACGACCACTCCGACAAGATGTACGACTGAGAAGAAGGGTGACTATCCAGAGAGATAAAGGTCGCGGGAGAACTGCTACAGGTCACGGGAGTCTGATGGCTGCGAGTGGCGCAGGACCGGTCATTGTGGCACTATTTGGGGGAGGCGTATGGCCAGCAGTGGACGTCTTTCGGCTGATATGATATTGATGATGCATTACCGCTACGTATTGCTTCAGATCCCAGGGTTCTAGGTATACTGGTGGTTACTAGTAGGATGACTTGATACAACTTTTTAATTGCTTAGAACTTGGTTCGTTGCCAAGTCACATCGCGACAACAACGTTATCGCACTCCAAGCAATAAGGTCACAAGTGCTTACGAATCGTATTGGTCGTTACGCCTTTCTTCTTTTGTGGCGAAAGAAGCGGTCCAGCCTTGTTTATTCGGCGTCAAGTATTGTGTTTTAAAGGTTTTCGTGTGTGTTTTCTGTTTATTGAATTCCGCTTTAACATTTTACTAAAAAGATTCAGCTTTGCCATAAAATAAGCAAGAGAAACAGAATAGATACTATAGGTACCAGTTATGTCGCGGCGACACATCGCCTGCACGGCTATCACAAGACGGTGCGCGAGCTCTCTCGATTTTTCTCGCACTATCCGTCTCTCCCTTATTAGAGCATTTAGAAAGAGAGGTATAGTGCGAGAAAAATCGAGAGAGCTCGCGCGCCGTCTTGTGATAGCCGTGCTGCTAAAGTCTGTAGTCGGCTGCGGACTTATTCCTTTACATAGAGTTCATTTACGCGTTACTTTCAACCGACAACCTTTAAATATTCAGTAAAAAAATGAAGGTACTTAGGTACTCTACTGACTAGTGGCTCTATTAGCTGTAGAACTCGCAACTGTGTCTTGACTTGTTTTTTTTTTCAAATTCGACAAAATAATGTATATTATTTACAAACCTGCTCGAAAAATTTTACGAGAATCGGTTGACAAATAAAACCTGCAGAGGAGAACAGCCGGACAGTTGGACAGTGGGACAGTGGGACAGCGGGACTTCCGGACAGACAGAAAGAATTTTAGCCCGCAAGCTGTCCGCAAGTCGAAAATATTTACTTCTACAGTCCTTCCTCTCTCTTTATTTAGTTCAAATCCAACGAAGAAAGTTCTCAATTGTTTTGTGACCCAAGACATCATTAAGTCGTGAAAAATCAAAGCTATTACGATAAAATGAAAATCGATCAAAATATCAAAGCCTAATAGTTAAAAGGCCCATAACAAAAACAAAACAGAAAACTCACCGTTTAAACCTTTCCACGCCTTTGTTAATCCGTATGATTCTCTATGTTTGTTATATTCGATGATCAGAACTTACTGCCCTGTTACCTTCTGAAAAGCGTAACTTTTTAAGAAATGATTGTCACATACGCCCTTTTTATAATAACTTCACAACAAACAAATGCCAACCGGTCATTAGTTACACCGACATACTCTAAACATAACCTATTCACAAATACTTTTCAAAACTATTCCTAACCTTAAAACGTTTATTATACAATTTAATTTCGAGGGCTTTTGTTATTGAGTTATGTTACTTTCTCATATAATTATCTGTGGAACTGACCGGGCCTTAGCAACTCTTTATAATCGGTGAGTTTCAAAAGACCAGAGCGTTCATTTAGATTGACATCTTCAAGGGATTATCAGCTTTATTGTGAGTAGAAATAGAGTATAAACTCGTGTCAATTCTTTTGAATTGAAGGCAGAGATGAGTCTGTTAATTGTGTTTTTATCGTGCCGCCTACACAGCCTAATTTATTTTCAGTAGAATAATAATAAATATGTACTAGTAATTTCCCCGCCTCGCTGCCGGCAGAAGTAGATAGGTTAGGTTTTTATAATGTTTTTATATTTTATATTTTTTTATTCATATTGTAAAAATCGATTTTTTTGCCCCCGTCAACCTCAATATTACAAACATCGAAATCGTTAGAGCTGTTTTCGAGAAGGTGATTTCAAAAATATAATAAATTGCTCATTTTGCAGTATAGGATTATATTTAGAAGCGTTTATTTTAGCTCAATATATCTATCCAAATACTGACCAGTCAAACAGCGCAAACAAGGACAAACAAACAGACGACCTGAGTCCCCAGCACGGTCGATTGGAGTCAACTCTCCTATACAAATCTCTCTTTATAGTTAGGTTTTCGTTTTAAAATGCATACTGGAATAATGTGAAGAGAGAAAAAGATGAAAAAATAAAACGAGTACGTCAACGCACCTACAACTCCTCTGGTGTTGTAAGTGTCCATGGGCGTCGATTATCGCTTAGCATCAGGTGATTCGACTGTTCGTTTGCCTCCTATATAATAATATTTAAAAAAAAAGTTACTCATACAAACTATCTCTAATCGCAATGTATACAAAGTTTCAAGTTATTCTAGCTTGTGTTAAATTGAGAACCAATTGTATACCGTTTGTATAGAGAGTCGAGCATCCTGGCGACCTTTATTCGGAAATTGAAGCATATTTATGCAACAGAAAGACGTCCACTGCTGGACATAGGCCTCCCCCAAAGAGTGCCAAAATGAGCGGTCCTGCGCCACCCGCATCCAGCGGACTCCCGTAACCAATAATTATGCATAGGTACTGGCAACTCAAGAGGTTTCGTAACGTTACTGCCTGTATAGCATGAAGTCAACATCACTATCATAATCAGCCGAAAGACATTCTGAAGTTAACATACTGTGACTTCTTATACTGTGACTATTTATACCTAATCTCCCAAGTTCTCGCGTCGGTGACGACAAAGGACAAGCGCGATAAACCCGAGACTGCCGAGACTTAACGTCGGGTAATTGAATAGTAATGTCACTCCCTCCCTTTGAGGGAAAAATAATTTTCGTTACAATTTATATTTTGATACAAGCATTGTATCAAAATATAAATTGCATCCTAAGCATGATAGTTGATAGCTAACAAGCTAGATTGTCCTCTGTTGTGGCAAATGGGTCAGAGGACTAAATCTCTTTTTGTATAGATTATTAAGGAACTAACATTAGATTAAGTAAATACTAATAATTGTTTGGACCTTTTGTTGTCTTTAAATAAATAAATAATAATAATAATAATTGTATATCGTGAGCGTTAGCTTTCCGCTTTATTTATAGGTACCTAAGTTGTAGCTTAGTAAAGTTGAAAAACCCCCGACATTTTCATTTCAAAGATCAATATCTCAAAAACGGCTAAACCAATTTTGTTAAAACGTAGCTAAGAACCATTTCGATCACATCAGCTTTCAAATAAATAACCGCATTCAAATCGGTCTATCCCTTTGGGAGCTACGATACCACAGACAGATACACAGATATACAGACACGTTAAACTTATCCCCCTTATTATTACCCCTCTTTTTGACCCTTAATGACGTTTCTGTATTCGAGCAGTGTTGTTAACAAACAAAGCCAAGCTACAGTACGTATAGATTGCTTCACGACACAAAGTTTCGAGTATCAAGTTAAGTAATTTCATTTCCTTGTTGCAAGTCGCAAGTTTACACAACGTGCCATTCTGACATTGCTCATTAGCCACCGAGGTTAGCTGGGGTGTATTTGAGACAGATATTTCCCATTCCGAATTGTATTCATTGAATTTTCATTATTTATTTAACTTGTTACAAGCGTTTATTTAACTAGACCTGGGGCCGTAGACAAGGTTGCAATCGACGAGCGGTAACGCCAATAGAAAATAATAAAATGTAGGGGAATGACAAATGCCGACGAACCACTTTTCGTTAAGTCAGCAGTAAGCTCGGCCGAATTTCACCTTCCCATACAAAGGTAGTTACGCTCTCATTTTAAAACTACGTGTTGGATTGTGACGAAACTTTGCATATACAATGACATGAGGTATATCTATGTCTGTAATCAGTCTATATGGTTCCAGTTTATAAAACAAACGAAATACAGCAAAAACAAGTTTTGTATGAAAAATTTAAATTGGATATGCAAAGTTTCGTTACACTCCTACACGTAGTTTTAAAATGAGAGCGTAACTACGTTTGTATGGAGAATCGAGCTTACTGCGGACTCTTTTAACATACATTTTATTAGTTTTCTTTTGGCGTTAGCGCTTGTCGATTGTAACATTGTCTAGGCCCCCTGTTCGTTTGTTTGTTAGTGAGGGACAGATCTTGGAACTAAATTTTGATCCAGGTAACCTCAACCGATTGAGCTGAATTTTTGGGTTAAGTATAGTTTAAATGACAATACAATATTATGTTACCATTAGGCTTGTGCTTGCTCGTTCTTTTACGGGAGCGCTTCGATCTCGTTCAATCGGTTTGGGGAACTAGTTCGGTCTATTAGTTACTTCGCTCTTTTAGGTCAGTGTGGGAGTGGCCGTTAGTTAAGCACTGTTTGATTCAGACGGTGCGCGCCCGCGCGATGCTACCCGGTCACGTCACCCACATCTCGTTGCGTTCCACTCCCGCTCTGCTGCTGAACTAAAGACCGAAGACCGATTTAGATCGTGATTGACGAACTAGTTCTTTTCGTTCTGAGATGGGAATTCATTCCTAATAGTTCCTAGTTCCTGACCGACACAAGCCTAGTTACCATCGAGCTGATCTGGTGACGGAGACAGCAGCATTACTTGACTTGTATGTATTATCCTTGCAATCATTAATCGTCTGTCTAATTACACCAGTACGTCTAGCACAACTTGCTGCTCTGTCGCTTCCCGCGCGACTGAGCATCTCTTTATCTCACTCGCACCGTGCAAATTAGAAAGAGGAGGGTAGATCTTTCTCGACTCGCATCGCGGCGCGGCGTCAGTTCTGCTAGCCCCGCAGCTAGACAGCACTGGCTTGCCACGAGGCAGCTTGACCCAGTAGGTGGTCATGGGAATTCAGTACTTAACCGACCCCGTTAAGTTTGGGTCATTAGAATGGTATCAATTAGTAGTTGATGATGATGATGGTATACAGAAATGTACAGTTGGCAATAAAAACTCGTACCAAAAATGATATTTTGAGAGAAACTTTAAATAGTGCGATCGTGAAAACCTATTACGAACCAGCTGAATAAAAGGTTATAGGTAGGTAGGTAAGTACAAAATATGTAACATGATATTTTTTCAAGATATTATTTTTACTGTAAGCCTACCTAGAAAACTGAATTTTTGGAGTAAGTATCACGATTAAAGCAATATTATTTATGGTTACTTTCTCTTCAGCCTCTGAATATCTATTATGGAATGTAAACTGCAAGTTGAGCGAGATAAGCGCTACTTTAAAGTCCTGACCGCAAAGTTCGGTCCACAAAGAGATCATGCACCACAAAGCCATCATACACCACAAATCCACGAGCTTTACTAAAATTAGAATTCGTCTATACTAACACGAATATCTAAAATATAAGAACGAAAAGTCTGTGAGATTGCTGCTTTGTACATTTGTAGGAATGTAAGGGGCAGGTTATCTTCGGGACCACTTATCAGACTTCTAAAAATCCTTCACCTGTGTTTAAAATTGACTTTCTCGATGCAAATAGTATTTATTTTATCCCACGTGCTAGATTTAGTTATTTACATATGTATACGTTACGCTTCAATAAGACTTTACGCATCTTTAGGTGACAGTTGGGTAAGGACCAAATTCTTGACCAGCTTAACTCACTCAATTCAATTGTCTATGAAAGATTTCCGTTGTGACACGAAAATGAACCATACAATTCTATGGTTAATATTTGTGTCACATCGGAACTTTGTCCACTTCTTCAGTTTGTATGGCTAACTACCGACTAACCAGGCTAACTACTGGCCAAGAATTTGGTCCTCACCCAGTTACGTATTTGCGGCATTTGCGGTGGAGACCTTGGGTCCATGGGGACCGGAGGCCTTAAAACTGTTCCATCATCAAATATCAAAAATTATCATCCTCAGGCATCTCATCATGAGCCTTATGGGCACCCTACCAAGTGGTAATGATCTAGGAGATATAATATGTTAATATAGTGTACCCACCCACCACCCCCCACCTCTACGTTTAATTAGTTTTAGTAATTTTAGTTCCTAGTTTCATAGTCATATTTGTAATCTACAGTGATCGTCACTTTTGTAGCATTTTTGGTGTTGTTAACGAAATTGGTATAAAAAATTTCAATCCTAATGCTTAATTAGCTTTAATAACGTTAATATGTACCTTAATTAACAATTTTGATCGATATTGTCTGTACCAATTCCGTTAACAACACAACGCTGCAGCAAAAATGCTACAAAAGTTACGATCACTGGTAATTTATTGTATAGTTTAATAATTTCGTAATGACATAAAATAGACTTTGCATATCACTTACATTGGATTAGGATAGAAAATTAGTTATTTTTTAAAGATTATAGAAACTTCATGTATTCGTTTAGAAGTATTTTATATACAAAAGCTATTATAAATTATTGGTTTGTTTTGATTCATAATTGCAAAAAAATAATTATGATACCTGATAGGAAATTGGCTTTTGTAACCGTTCAACATAGGACGTTTTATATACATATCTATTATTATCTATTTCGTCTTCTATATCCCCAATTTTACCACTATGGGCAATGATTTTAGGGATAGAATTATCTAAGTACCTATCTCATGTTTTTGTCCAGCGAACAATCTTTATTGACTAATTGTTGTACGAACTTTAGTCGTCGTGTGCACTTGTTATTTAGAAATGTACTGACATCTGCAAAAATAGGTACTTACTCAGATATACTTAGTGTCCCCAGAAGCTATTTAATCGGGGTAGCGGGCGTTCTCAGGGCAAGCTCTGACTTCGCCCAAATGAGCCTGGCCATCCCACGATGCCCCAGGCGACTTTGGCTATGTTAAGGCGGACAATTTCGTTTATACGTTTCAGTCTTTGTTTATTTATTATCCTTTGTTATCTATACTAATATTATAAAGTGGAAAAGCGTTTTAAGTTTCTATGTTTTGGGTAAACTCCGGAACTTATCCGATTTCAAAAATTCTTTCACCCGCGTGTAGAATGGATTTTCAGGTGGTTATAGGCTATTTTTAAGCCCGCGGGTTTGCCTGCGTTCATTCCAATATGCGAGCGAAGCCGCGCGGGCAGCTAGTTAAAAGACACTCTCAAATCTCAAATGTCTTCTCACCACGTCGCACCACGTTGCGCGTTGCACGCTCTTAAAGTCGATATTTCGAAAATTGACAGTCCAATACCACAATTATTGTATTACCTACATTTATAGTAAGCCGTAGGTAACGATTAGGAAAAGTATAAATTATTCGTTGCTATTTATTAAACTACTACGCGTGTTCCAATACTTTGAGAATTTCTTTCCTAATCTGTTATGCCATTTGTCTTCTCTTGCATACTGTTATGTGATTTATTCCTAATTTACATTTTTAAAGTGTTACATGGATCATTTCAAAATAAAACAATGTGTCGTAGTATTCAAATGTGCTACTTATTTCGTTTGGGACGTGATATTTTGGGAAACATTTTTTCTCGAATTATTCTAGTTTAAATACAAGTTTATTCTAGGAAAGGGAGAGTATCGCGCAAATGGAAAGCCAATTTATGAAAGCTTGTTACACACGTTTCTTAAAATATCACGCCGCTAGCCTGCCCATATCAAATAACGCTTTGTATGGAAAGCGAACAGCATTAAAGAAAATATATTGTCATATAAGTATAACCCCCGACATTTTTATTTCAGTCCAATATCTCAAAAACTTCTGAACATTCATGAAACATAGCTAAAAACACTTGGAATCACATCAGCTTTTGAATAAAAAAAACCGCATTCAAATCGGTCCATCCGTTTGGGAGCTACGATACCACAGACAGATACACAGATACACAGACGTGTTATTAAACTTATAACATCAACTCTTTGCGTCGGGGGTTAAAAACGGCAAAAAAATCACGTTTCTTTGTATGGGAGCTCACTTAAAAGTGTTTGTTTTATTCTGTTTTTAAGAAGGTATTTGTCGTTATAGCGGCAACAGAAACACATCATCTGTGAAAATTTCAACTGTCTAACTATCACGGTTCATGTCAACGGAACCCTAAAAACGGGCAAACAAGAACATTTTCTCGTAATATTTTGTTAGATAACAAATTACAAAAACGGACCCCGACTCATCCTTTGAGCACATGATTGAACACTTTAATACATCGCCGGATTGCTATATTACATATTGAGATTTCTTTTGTAACCAGCAAAATGCTGAATAGCCACTCTGACGAAGTTCCCGGGTTGATGTTCGGGTGAGTGTAATCGAGTTCGGGTCTACATTTAAAATACATATCTAGTACAATTTTAGTCTGGAAAATGCAAGTTGAATCCACTAAGTAGAGTAGCCCGTGTGGTGTCGGGTTAGAATTTCACCACCCCCTTTCTTCCCGTGGGTGTCGTAAAAGTCGACTAAGGGAGCAGGGTTGAAGTGTGTTGTGGGCGATGGGCTAGCAACCTATCACTGCAATATCACATTTTGTCGATCTTTTATACCCACAGTTATGCTAAAAGTGGCGCTGGAACATACGTTTCTTGTGCTCTGCCTACCCCTTTTGGGGATAAAGGCGTCAATGTATGTATGTATGTATGTATTTATGTTGAGATGGAACCGTTTCGTGACAATAGGTACAATAATTCGTGAGTGACTTCGTCCCTCTTGCATTGACTTTGTCCCTCTTGCTGTCGAAACGACGTCCTTGGTGTCTAGAAGCGAAACGTTGGGTTGCGATCCTAGATCTGGGCTGTTATTCGCTAAGCGCTAATACGACTCACCCCGCTGGTCTGCCGTCACGAAACTAGACCTCTACCTGCGCTTAGTTACTACGCATCGCGATGTTAAGATATATTTGTGGGTGAGCGTTGAGGTGAGATTAAAGTTACAGAATAGGGGGGCTGGTGCGTTCCAGCACGGCTATCACAAGACGCCGCGCGAGCTCTCTCGATTTTTCTCGCACTATACGTCTCTTTCTAAGTTTTCTAATAAGTGAGAGACGGATAGTGCGAGAAAATCGAGAGCTCGCGCACCGTCTTATGATAGTCGTGCTATCCAACGTGGCAATGAGGCGAGTATTTTTGGGACGTTTGTGCCAGGTACGTATCTCGCAGAATGATAGGGTTGGATCTAAATTGTGCGGATGAATATGTATTATAGTTTTAGTTTTCGATGCGTGTTGCGGATTGTGTGTTGTATAGAGTTTTCTGACGAAACCTGTAGTGGATGCTTTATCTGTGGAATGACGAAACTTGCGCTGTGGATCTTGATAGTATGTAGTGCTAGTGGTTCAGTTTTTATTCTTTTTTGTGTCTTTTTCCTGAATAAATATACAATAATTTATGTCTGTAACTATTTTAATACATATTATACGTTCTGTTTTTGTCTGCAGAAAATTAGAATGTTTATTCAGATAAAGCACAGAACCAAAAAGTTGATACTTAAAATATGAACATGAAAACAAACAAAGATATTTGTTGAGTTCAGCAATTTGTGCTATAAAGAAGAAATTATTCTTAGTGTTACCGCGGTAAGTACCTAAATCTAGTTTCGCTATATGAAATATACAGAGTTAAGTTTAGTGGCAACATCGCGGATGCACTGCTCGACCAGTGCCTCTTTATTTAAGGGATTGTTTTTTTTTAAATTTTTTTATTAGGGAAGTTTAAAAAAAAAACATATACCTAAACATACAAGTCTATAATCTCACAGAACTTCTTTATAACATTAGATAGTACTTACTTGTAGAATAGCAGTTCAAAGAATAGAGGTCCTAATACCCTGATCGTCGTTGGCATTGAGTGATGATATCCGAAGGGTTCAAAGGGCACTGCACTTGAAAAGTTACCGCCTAACATCCTAATGCCTTCGCTAATACCCATTTCAAAGCTCACGATGACAAGGTCCTATGACCGTTACATTACTAAGGTAATTGTGACCTTTTCGAATTGACTTTGAAGGTTCATGGTACGTCAACGAGTGAGCTGGACGAGTGTGAATGCCAATGTACCACGTTTTATGGGTTCGCAGAATACAGATTATTCGCAATGTTGAAACTCAAATTATGACAAAAATATCAGTTTTTTTTAAATTTATTTCACAAGAGCCATTGTTACAAATACATGAATTATTTTCGCCAAAATGCAAAGCTGTTTGTTGGCGAAGACGCCAACAAACTGAAAAACGCCTTATACGCTTCTATTTGAGTTTAAGATAGGAACGAATCCACTTTTTGCTTTTATTGCGTGCAATGTAGTACCAACTATGTAAGGGGAAGACCGTTCTTAGTTTTTTTGATTGTTTGAAACAATCATTTTTTAATGATAACTCCTAAAATGCAAAATCGAATTAGCCGCAATAGTCCTGTACAGTCAGCAGCAAAAGTAGTTACGCGGGACAATTGCTCAAAATTGACCTACACACGACTCTAATGTCAAGAGGATAAGGACTGTCTAGATCATTTTGAGCGTGTTTTTTGCGTAGCTACTTCTGCTGCTGACCGTACGAGGTAGTAACGAAGAGAAAGGTTAGTTGCAAAAACTCCCTTGTTTACAACATTTAGATCTGATACAGAATGCAAAGCATAAATCATAACATTCAACTAGGTTATGGTGTCATACAAGAAATCTAAAGGAATCGACCAGAAATAACCTTCGTTTAAAATGCCAGGTACGTTATCCTGCGGAAAACCGAAACATCACATAATATGGCCATGCTCTATGCACGAACGACCTTTCAGAGTTAGCGAAATACTATTTGCTCCCGTCAACCGTAAATTCCACACAATTTACAGCGTGCGAGAAACGTACCAATAAATCATGTTAGCAATTTGTCCGACGCAAAACATGTATTGTTGGCATCGTAATGCAGTACCAAACAGTCCACACACGATGTTCGGGGAAGGTGACCATAAATAAGTAAGAATGCGGATTGTTCTTCCAGTAGCAAGTACGGGGAACAACAAATCATTTTTCGAAATTCGAACATGTGCTTGAACATGGGTTCTTTTTTCAAATTTATCGGTTCTAAACTGACGAACACCGGCCACTAATTTTCTAAACGGTCGTAGAATTTTGATTGGGCATAAATAAGGTTAGAAGTCAAGCAGCTGCGTTTTGTTGCATGGAAATGTGTGATTTTTAACTGGATAGCACGAACAACTTGATTTAGGAAAGTTTTACATTTAATACTTAAGTGTGTTTGTTTCGTAACATACTATCAAAAAAACATTCGTAAATAAAATACATTTGAGTGACGTTATGTTTGACTACAGTTTTATCAATATTTAGGTTAACTGACTCATGGTTAGTTCACACCTAGGCCTAAGGACACTTGCAATGTTTTTACTACTTCAGAGATCTTGAAATTTACGGCACGGTACGGGAGCTAAGCGGCGGTCGTGGGTTCGAATCCCGGCTCGTACCAATGAGTTTTTCGGAACTCATATACGGAATATTTACCGTTAGCTTTTCGGTGAAGAAAACATCGTAAGGAAACCGGTCTAATCGAAATAAGGTCTAGTTTTCCCTCTGGGTTGGAAAGTCAGATGGCAGTCGCTTTCGTAAAACTAGTGCCTATCCCAAATCTTGGGATTAGGTGTCAAAGCGGACCCCGGACACCTTTAGGGCACAACGCTAGGAGGATGATGAAAGATCTTGAAATAATACTTAGTTACTAATATTGATAAGATATTTTAGTTTTTAGGGTTCCGCACCTCAAAAGGAAGAAACGGAACCCTTATAGGATCACTCGTGCGTCTGTCTGTCCGTCCTTCAGAGCCTATTTTCTCCGAAACTACTGAACCAATTACGTTGTAATTTGGTAGACATATGTAAGTTTGTGACCCAAAGAGGAACATGTAACGCAGACAAATGAATTTTAAACATGAGGGCCACTTTTAGGGGGGAAACGAGAAAATTAAAAAATAAAGTTTTGCATATACTATCGTGTTACATATCCAATGAAATAGCTCATTGTGTGCATCTAAAATATATATTTTTTTGTAATTTTAAAATAATTAGTTCAGAAATTATTCAAGAAAATGGCCAAATAATGACCAAACCCCCCCCCCCCCCTCTTAATCTCCGAAACTACTGTCTAAAAATTTGAAAAAAATACACAAAATAGTTCTTTGCATACAGATGACAGGAAAACCTATTAGAAATGTGCAGTCAAGCGTGAGTCGGATTTAATACGGTATTTGACAAAAATCAAATCTGCTTATTTTTATGAAACGTCAAAAACGCTCCGTTAGTTAAAAAAAATGTTTAAAATCTTGTGATGTACGGAACCCTTGCAACGCGAGTCCGACTCGCACCTGGCCGGTTTTTTTAAAGCATTTTTTTACTCGAATGTCGTCTGTGTGTAAGTGCGACGCTTGGTCTTCGAAGCTTACTATAGGTATTATATTCTGAAATACCTATCATCACCAATAAATTGGTATTTCTTAAACCATATCCAGTCTCCCGCCTCCAAGTAGGTAGATAATGTTCTAGGATCAACAATTTCCAGAACAAACCCAACTTATTGAATCAACTTGGAAACGACCGCTTTCGAAACTATTCGTAACAATTCGTTTCACCCAATGCTCACCAGTCGCCACATTGTTAAGAACGATTCACACTTGGACGAAGTGCCGAAACGAGGCAAAATCCAATATATTAGGTACTTAATAACTATGGTATCCGTCAATCTGGTAAGTATACCTAGACACACTTTCACATGTAGGTTCTCCTTGATTATTGCAAGGAATGCAAGTTACGAGTATAATATAATTGTGGTCTTGCGAATCTGTATTTTTACAAGCTTTTAGGTATTTACTTTCACCTGTCCCGTTGCCTGTCTGTCTGTCTGTAATCAAATCTTGCAAGTTAAATTTGACCCACTTCCCGGTGACCGATTGAGCTGAAATTTTGGGTATAAGTACAGTTTGGATAACAATTCAATATTATGGTACCATCGAGCTGATCTGATGATGGAAACAGAAGGTGGCCATGGGAATTCAGTACTTAACCGACGTAACCCCCTTGAGTTTGGGCTCGTTAGAATCGTCTCAATGAGTAGTTGATGATGGTATACAGAAAAGTACAGTCGGAAATAAAAGCTTGTACCAAAAAAAAATTGACACAAGCTTTTGTTTTTGTTTTTCGAATAACTAACTGTTCTTCTATTATAAGAGCTCTTGTTGGTGTAGCTCAAAGTAGGCTCTCCATCTACTCCGATCTCACGCAACCTCTTTGTCGTCTTTGGTACGACCTAACTTTATCTCTCTTTTTGAATGAGACTAAATTATTTCTATTTAATATTTTCTGTTAATCAATATACAATATTTCACAATAACAACTTATTAAAAATCCCCAATGTCGGATCCCTGCGGAATTGCCTGCGGGTGCCCATAAGACTGGCTGCGTTCCCCTTTGGATAGCTATGCCGATATATTGGGAAAGGAACGAGCCAGCATTATGGTCTCCGGGTACTTTGACCAATTTTAGACTATTTAGTTGCTCTATGTAGTTTATTTTAGGTCTTCCTCTTCCTCGAGTCTCTGCCTTTCCCTTAATTATGTTAAGTATGAAGTTGTCATGACGTACGCGCTGCTTTATCATCTTCCCTCTTCTATTTTCGATATCAAATAACTATCGTCAAGCCATAATTTAAGGCTATCCTTCTATATCCAGTATCATCATATACTTTTGCAAGAATCCAAATTGTCAGTGATTTAGGTGAAGTAAAAGTTATGTCAATTACAACTAAATCGTACTACAGCCGTATACTACTGTTACGAACTACGGCTTGAGCATTGTCATGGACTGCTTTAGATCAAAACGTAACTTCACAGTAGATTTAGGTGTGTTTCCCCATCATAAACAAGGCTTTAGGTCAGGTAAACATCGCCGAAACGGGCGGCTTGCGTAACGCCCTTCTAGACCAGTCAACGGGGACGCTGGAATAGACAATAGTTTGTCCGTGTAAATAATATAATACTTAATATAGATACGGTGTATAAACTACATAGATCAACTCAAAAAGAGAGTGGATGTTAGGTCCTACCGAAATGTCAAAGAGGTTGCCTGGGATCGGCGTAGATGGAGGGCCTACTTTGAGCTGCACCGACAAGAACTTAACTCTTAAATAACAAGAAGAAGAAGTTGACGTAGCCTGTTGCGGATTATATCAGTTATGTGAGGCCCCAGGAAGATATGTTTAGAAGCACGCACTTGAAAAAGCCGGAAAATTATCCATAACAGTTCTTATTTGTATAAAAATATTTTATCTATATCTTTAATTAGGTAAAGATACTAAATGGGAAATAAGTATAAATATAATAACCAAGTTCACGTTATTTTGTGATTTTGTAAAAGTCTGGGCTAATAACTGGAATTAATTGGAAAATTCGTTGAGCAAAAAACACGAAAATCAGCTGTCGACCAGTCAATAATTGACTTCGTGGCTTGTATTATCTATTCTGTGTTCGTGGTAAAATGTTAATACTATGAATTAAGACTAAAGATGCCAGTAAGCACTTATATCAATATTTAGTGTTATTTAGTCATAGTTGGTTTACTGGCATCTTGTGAGATATCAAAGGCCATATCAAATGCCAATGTACCACGTTTTATGGGTTCGCAGAATACAGATTATTCGCAATGTTGAAACTCAAATTATGACAAAAATATCAGTTTTTTTTAAATTTATTTCACAAGAGCCATTGTTACAAATACATGAATTATTTTCGCCAAAATGCAAAGCTGTTTGTTGGCGAAGACGCCAACAAACTGAAAAACGCCTTATACGCTTCTATTTGAGTTTAAGATAGGAACGAATCCACTTTTTGCTTTTATTGCGTGCAATGTAGTACCAACTATGTAAGGGGAAGACCGTTCTTAGTTTTTTTGATTGTTTGAAACAATCATTTTTTAATGATAACTCCTAAAATGCAAAATCGAATTAGCCGCAATAGTCCTGTACAGTCAGCAGCAAAAGTAGTTACGCGGGACAATTGCTCAAAATTGACCTACACACGACTCTAATGTCAAGAGGATAAGGACTGTCTAGATCATTTTGAGCGTGTTTTTTGCGTAGCTACTTCTGCTGCTGACCGTACGAGGTAGTAACGAAGAGAAAGGTTAGTTGCAAAAACTCCCTTGTTTACAACATTTAGATCTGATACAGAATGCAAAGCATAAATCATAACATTCAACTAGGTTATGGTGTCATACAAGAAATCTAAAGGAATCGACCAGAAATAACCTTCGTTTAAAATGCCAGGTACGTTATCCTGCGGAAAACCGAAACATCACATAATATGGCCATGCTCTATGCACGAACGACCTTTCAGAGTTAGCGAAATACTATTTGCTCCCGTCAACCGTAAATTCCACACAATTTACAGCGTGCGAGAAACGTACCAATAAATCATGTTAGCAATTTGTCCGACGCAAAACATGTATTGTTGGCATCGTAATGCAGTACCAAACAGTCCACACACGATGTTCGGGGAAGGTGACCATAAATAAGTAAGAATGCGGATTGTTCTTCCAGTAGCAAGTACGGGGAACAACAAATCATTTTTCGAAATTCGAACATGTGCTTGAACATGGGTTCTTTTTTCAAATTTATCGGTTCTAAACTGACGAACACCGGCCACTAATTTTCTAAACGGTCGTAGAATTTTGATTGGGCATAAATAAGGTTAGAAGTCAAGCAGCTGCGTTTTGTTGCATGGAAATGTGTGATTTTTAACTGGATAGCACGAACAACTTGATTTAGGAAAGTTTTACATTTAATACTTAAGTGTGTTTGTTTCGTAACATACTATCAAAAAAACATTCGTAAATAAAATACATTTGAGTGACGTTATGTTTGACTACAGTTTTATCAATATTTAGGTTAACTGACTCATGGTTAGTTCACACCTAGGCCTAAGGACACTTGCAATGTTTTTACTACTTCAGAGATCTTGAAATTTACGGCACGGTACGGGAGCTAAGCGGCGGTCGTGGGTTCGAATCCCGGCTCGTACCAATGAGTTTTTCGGAACTCATATACGGAATATTTACCGTTAGCTTTTCGGTGAAGAAAACATCGTAAGGAAACCGGTCTAATCGAAATAAGGTCTAGTTTTCCCTCTGGGTTGGAAAGTCAGATGGCAGTCGCTTTCGTAAAACTAGTGCCTATCCCAAATCTTGGGATTAGGTGTCAAAGCGGACCCCGGACACCTTTAGGGCACAACGCTAGGAGGATGATGAAAGATCTTGAAATAATACTTAGTTACTAATATTGATAAGATATTTTAGTTTTTAGGGTTCCGCACCTCAAAAGGAAGAAACGGAACCCTTATAGGATCACTCGTGCGTCTGTCTGTCCGTCCTTCAGAGCCTATTTTCTCCGAAACTACTGAACCAATTACGTTGTAATTTGGTAGACATATGTAAGTTTGTGACCCAAAGAGGAACATGTAACGCAGACAAATGAATTTTAAACATGAGGGCCACTTTTAGGGGGGAAACGAGAAAATTAAAAAATAAAGTTTTGCATATACTATCGTGTTACATATCCAATGAAATAGCTCATTGTGTGCATCTAAAATATATATTTTTTTGTAATTTTAAAATAATTAGTTCAGAAATTATTCAAGAAAATGGCCAAATAATGACCAAACCCCCCCCCCCCTCTTAATCTCCGAAACTACTGTCTAAAAATTTGAAAAAAATACACAAAATAGTTCTTTGCATACAGATGACAGGAAAACCTATTAGAAATGTGCAGTCAAGCGTGAGTCGGATTTAATACGGTATTTGACAAAAATCAAATCTGCTTATTTTTATGAAACGTCAAAAACGCTCCGTTAGTTAAAAAAAATGTTTAAAATCTTGTGATGTACGGAACCCTTGCAACGCGAGTCCGACTCGCACCTGGCCGGTTTTTTTAAAGCATTTTTTTACTCGAATGTCGTCTGTGTGTAAGTGCGACGCTTGGTCTTCGAAGCTTACTATAGGTATTATATTCTGAAATACCTATCATCACCAATAAATTGGTATTTCTTAAACCATATCCAGTCTCCCGCCTCCAAGTAGGTAGATAATGTTCTAGGATCAACAATTTCCAGAACAAACCCAACTTATTGAATCAACTTGGAAACGACCGCTTTCGAAACTATTCGTAACAATTCGTTTCACCCAATGCTCACCAGTCGCCACATTGTTAAGAACGATTCACACTTGGACGAAGTGCCGAAACGAGGCAAAATCCAATATATTAGGTACTTAATAACTATGGTATCCGTCAATCTGGTAAGTATACCTAGACACACTTTCACATGTAGGTTCTCCTTGATTATTGCAAGGAATGCAAGTTACGAGTATAATATAATTGTGGTCTTGCGAATCTGTATTTTTACAAGCTTTTAGGTATTTACTTTCACCTGTCCCGTTGCCTGTCTGTCTGTCTGTAATCAAATCTTGCAAGTTAAATTTGACCCACTTCCCGGTGACCGATTGAGCTGAAATTTTGGGTATAAGTACAGTTTGGATAACAATTCAATATTATGGTACCATCGAGCTGATCTGATGATGGAAACAGAAGGTGGCCATGGGAATTCAGTACTTAACCGACGTAACCCCCTTGAGTTTGGGCTCGTTAGAATCGTCTCAATGAGTAGTTGATGATGGTATACAGAAAAGTACAGTCGGAAATAAAAGCTTGTACCAAAAAAAAATTGACACAAGCTTTTGTTTTTGTTTTTCGAATAACTAACTGTTCTTCTATTATAAGAGCTCTTGTTGGTGTAGCTCAAAGTAGGCTCTCCATCTACTCCGATCTCACGCAACCTCTTTGTCGTCTTTGGTACGACCTAACTTTATCTCTCTTTTTGAATGAGACTAAATTATTTCTATTTAATATTTTCTGTTAATCAATATACAATATTTCACAATAACAACTTATTAAAAATCCCCAATGTCGGATCCCTGCGGAATTGCCTGCGGGTGCCCATAAGACTGGCTGCGTTCCCCTTTGGATAGCTATGCCGATATATTGGGAAAGGAACGAGCCAGCATTATGGTCTCCGGGTACTTTGACCAATTTTAGACTATTTAGTTGCTCTATGTAGTTTATTTTAGGTCTTCCTCTTCCTCGAGTCTCTGCCTTTCCCTTAATTATGTTAAGTATGAAGTTGTCATGACGTACGCGCTGCTTTATCATCTTCCCTCTTCTATTTTCGATATCAAATAACTATCGTCAAGCCATAATTTAAGGCTATCCTTCTATATCCAGTATCATCATATACTTTTGCAAGAATCCAAATTGTCAGTGATTTAGGTGAAGTAAAAGTTATGTCAATTACAACTAAATCGTACTACAGCCGTATACTACTGTTACGAACTACGGCTTGAGCATTGTCATGGACTGCTTTAGATCAAAACGTAACTTCACAGTAGATTTAGGTGTGTTTCCCCATCATAAACAAGGCTTTAGGTCAGGTAAACATCGCCGAAACGGGCGGCTTGCGTAACGCCCTTCTAGACCAGTCAACGGGGACGCTGGAATAGACAATAGTTTGTCCGTGTAAATAATATAATACTTAATATAGATACGGTGTATAAACTACATAGATCAACTCAAAAAGAGAGTGGATGTTAGGTCCTACCGAAATGTCAAAGAGGTTGCCTGGGATCGGCGTAGATGGAGGGCCTACTTTGAGCTGCACCGACAAGAACTTAACTCTTAAATAACAAGAAGAAGAAGTTGACGTAGCCTGTTGCGGATTATATCAGTTATGTGAGGCCCCAGGAAGATATGTTTAGAAGCACGCACTTGAAAAAGCCGGAAAATTATCCATAACAGTTCTTATTTGTATAAAAATATTTTATCTATATCTTTAATTAGGTAAAGATACTAAATGGGAAATAAGTATAAATATAATAACCAAGTTCACGTTATTTTGTGATTTTGTAAAAGTCTGGGCTAATAACTGGAATTAATTGGAAAATTCGTTGAGCAAAAAACACGAAAATCAGCTGTCGACCAGTCAATAATTGACTTCGTGGCTTGTATTATCTATTCTGTGTTCGTGGTAAAATGTTAATACTATGAATTAAGACTAAAGATGCCAGTAAGCACTTATATCAATATTTAGTGTTATTTAGTCATAGTTGGTTTACTGGCATCTTGTGAGATATCAAAGGCCATAACCATTCAAGAATTCTTAATATCTACCTGCAATATGAAATACTTACTTAATATACAAAGAATGACCACTATCATAAAAAATAACTAGGTCGTTATTATAAACTGCGCTTGATCCTTCTAAAAATATTGAATATCAAACAGGCCCATTTACACAAAGTTATTCCTTGTTGATTAGGCTATAAAATAGGCCGCGGTACTTAAATAGAGTTCACCTTTTTACGATGTCCGACTGTTATCTCTCCCCGTCTTTGCTTTTATTAACTTCGGACCAAAGAGAGAAACGCTACACTCGAGTCAGTCAAAAGGTCGAAAATAGAAACACTTTATTGGTAATCAGTCATAAAGCTAAGCAGGTTCTTCGACTTAAGGTGCTGGTAGACATGGTCATTCACATGTATCAGAACATCGAGCATTTGCCTTTTTTAAATTTGTCGAACTGAACAATGAGCAGAGCCAAGCATAGAGGCAAACATCGCTACGATAATTCTAGCGCAGTGTTTTTCAAACTGTGGCTTGCGACCCCCATGGGGGTCGCGGCTACTCCTATTTTTAAGATTAAAGTGATGTAAGTATTTTATATTAGTACAACAAACATCCTATACTATTAAACGAGCAATATTTCTATATATATTTGCAATCACGTTCTCCAAAACGACTAACGATTTCGATGAAATTTGGAACGTGGGGGCGAAAATCGATCTAGCTAGGTCTCATGTCTGGAAAAAATCGTTTTCTCCGTATTTTCTCAGGGTTAGCCGGGCAGAGCTCGGTCGCCCAGGGATATTTTTTTCCGTACTAAGGGGGCCATGTCATAAGAAAGATTAAAACACTTCTAGCGAATGCTCTAGTAGGTACCTAAAGTTGGGCGGAGGAGGGGTGGGCGGCCAGGGACGGCGGCGAAACAATAACAATTAAAATGCTCGGCTCAGCAAAAAGCTCGTAGAAAATGCACTATCGTTTCTCTAGAATGCTCTCTAAAATGCTTCTGTATATTTTGTGAGCATATATCTGTTATCTTGGCATTAGGTGCCAACGCGAACCCCGGGCTCCTTTAAAGCACAACCGGGGAAACGCTAGGAGAACTATGCATATTATATATACAACATTCGCTAAGAATGCTCATTACAATTGAATGCTCAGGGGGCCTAGACAAGGTTACAATCGACAAGCGCTAAACGCCTCATCATATCAGCCGAAAGACGTCCACTGCTGGACATAGGCCTCCCCCAAAGAGTGCCACAATGACCGGTCCACCCGCATCCAGCGGACTCCCGCGACCTTTACCAGGTCATCAGTCCACCTTGTGGGGGGGTTACCCACGCTGCGCCTTCCGGTACGTGGTCGCCACTCGAAAACCTTTCCGCCCCAACGGCTATCGGTTCTAAGTGCAATGTGCCCACTGCCACTTAAGTTTAGCGATTCGGAGTTCTATATCGGTTACCTTGGCTCTGCTGCGGATAGCCTAGCCTCATGTCTGATGCGATCGCGCAGGGAAACTCCCAACATAGCCCTCTCCATTGCCCTTTGGGTGACTTTGAGCCTTCTTATGAGGCCCATAGTAAGCGACCACGTTTCCGTGCCATACGTCATCACTGGCAACACACACTGGCCAAAGACTCTCGTCTTGAGACACTGCGGAATATTGGACGAAAAGATGTGCCGTAGCCTACCGAATGCTGCCCAGCCGAGTCGGATTCGACGATTGACCTCTAACGCTATTGACGCTAACGCCTATAGAAAACTAATAAAATGTATGGGAATGACAGATGTTAACGAAAAATGTTTCGTCGGCATCTGTCATTCCCCTACATTTTATTATTTTCTATTGGCGTTAGCGCTTGTCGATTGTCGATTGTAACCTTGTCTACGAAGGGCCGCTTTTATGATGCACCTGGGCATCATAAAAGCGGCCCTTCGATGTCATAAGCGAGATGGTTTAACTCGGTCCCTTTCTCCAGTTAGTGTAGTAGTCTAAATGCCGCTTAAACTGGGGGCGGGGTAGAAGCTTCTACCTTAATCCCTTAACTTTTATAAAGGCATAGCGTTAGATACTAACAATTTTTACAAGACAGCATATTACATTCTCATGAAAATTATTAGTCTCAAGAATCACTTTCGAGTTCGTCAAAACATAAGTTTATGAACTTGATGTAAATGATGAATTTATACCAACATATAACGATGATGTACTCCGAATTTATACGTACGGAGTGGACCCGCAAGACGGACACCGGAGCAGAAGCAGGCAGAAAAGGGCATGTCGGGGCGATTTGGATGGATTCTGCTTGGATTTATAAAAAAAAAAACTTGTCTTGTACAAATTAATGTTGGAACTATTATAAATTATAATGCCTGTATCAAGGAAGGAACCGGCTTTTGAGACACAGGGAAACCTACTTTGAAAGCCGGGGCTTTAACTATTATGTACCTATGTTTATAGTTGCAATAAAGAATTTTATTATTATTATTATTGGCGGGAGCATGCCAGCAATAGGGTCGAGCGGGCGAAATGGGGGAGGCGGTTGCGCTGCAGCTTTAACAATTATAAAATTAGATTTTAAATTTAGTTTCATTTATTTCGAGATAAAAATTACAATATAGATTCGCATACAATGTCAAAATTATAAGAATCCTTATCACGATCGTCAATAATCCATACTAAATTATAAATGCGAAAGTGTGTCTGTCTGTCTGTCTGTTTGCCTGTCTGTCTGTCTGTTACCTCTTCACGCTTAAACCGCTGAACCGATTGAGATGAAATTTGGTATGGAGATAGTTTGAATCCCGGGGAAGGACATAGGAGAGTTTTTATCCCGGAAATCATCCCCTGAGGGGGTGAAATGGGGGATGAAAGTTTGTATCGCGCTACGATATAAACGAGTTCCACGCGGACGGAGTCGCGGGCAGAAGCTCTACACCCCTATTACAGGCTGCAAACCAATCGGATAATACGCAACTAACGCGAGCTTAAATATGCAAAAGTTTACTAGTTACCTACTTAGTATTTATAAATAAAGCTACATAACCTACAAACCAAAACACGTTTGTCCAAATATAGACCCAATCTGTTTACAATAAGGCTCGCAACAACTTGAGCGCCTTCGTCGGTAGCGTTCGATTCGTTAAAGTTGCTCCGATGGAAATTAATTCAACCTGATACGAGCGCAAATGGTTATCGCAAACGCATATGATTACTAAACGTGCGTCCTTAATGCTGGTAGCTGTATCTTGGCGTAAAGCAGAGTATATACACCATGACGATAAAAACTAACTAAACTAACTAAGATAAGGAAACACCAGGTCTAAGATGTAAGCGACAGTTTAAGAATTAATTTCTGTAAACGACTGTTTGTTTCTTCATTAAATAATAATAAAAAAAAAGAACTACTATGACGGCGAAGAGATCTGTGTGTGTGGTGGTAGGGCACAGCAAAATATTTACAGCACAACTGGGGGAGTAACTAACTACGTATCAATACGTATGAATACGTGTGTCCTCTGTGTTTGTGAATAAATGATCTTTGTTTCTTTCTTTCTTTGTATCACAGAAGCCCGCAAGCTTTTTTGAAGTGAAAAATTCCACAGATTGTCACGTGACCGTAAGGTGAGATTCGGGACGAGGCTTGGGCCATGCAATCCGCGGCGCTTACCCGTTCGGCCGACACACAATAAGTTCTCACGCGCTAATTTGCAAGTGAAATACGAATACTCGTAGGTAGTTTACTTCTGTCGCTACGGTATTCGTCGATTCGAAATGTCAAAATATTCAAGTTTTCACTTCTGCCGGCACTCCCGGAGTGCAACCCGGTCTTTTTTTATACTACGACGGTGGCAAACATGCGTACGGCCTGCCTGATGGTAAGCGGACACCGCAGCCTATAGACGCATGCAACTCCTAAGGAGTAGCATGGGCGTTGCCGACCCTTGATATGTATGAGGATTCGCCGTGTTGACAGCTGAAGGAAAAAATCCCTCGCTCTCAACACAACGCATCCTCGGGAGCTCTGGCGACCTTGCTCACCTCCAGGAACGCAACACTACTACAGAGCAAGTAGTAGTGTTATTATGGCTGTGGTCTTCTGCAAGGCGGAGGTACTTCCACAGTTGGGCTGCTCCAAATTCGAGCGGGATGACATTTTTAATAAAACGACGATTTTTAATAAAAGTACTATATGCACCTGTACTTGAAATATTGGAGCTGTCGAATAGCATACTAAAAGCAACTCTTCTTTCCGAGGCATAAGATTCCAATTCCTATGACTGTTTTCTAAAAATTCGCCCTCATTACATAACCTCAAACCATTCTAATTGCTCGCTTTCTAGGTAGATATGAGGCTTATTACTAGTGCTGAGTAAGGCCGCCAGAACTCGCTTTTATTATATTCTCTTACGACCAAACCAATCCTCTAATCAATAAGGCGACGGCAACGTATTAGTGTCTGACTCCTGCTGCTGCTGTAGCCATCACTAGTGTGTACTTGGCTTAAAATGGATTAGTATCTTTTATTATTTTAAACAGCAGCGAAGATGTAAAATAAATGACAGGTAGGCACTTGGGTGTTTTAACCGTTACCTATATTATTTTTGTCCTGGTAGGTTAATATTATGCAGGTGAATGGTTTAGCGTTTCGTTCAACAGGTATACTCAGATGTAATTATGAGAACACCTTCAATTTGTACATTCCTATTGATATTGAGTTGTACTGCGAATATGGCTACATCGACACAATTTTAGAGTCTAAACAGAACGATCGAATGTTTCTATCATAAGACCCGCTTGATGGTATCGGTACTTAATCTTGAGCTCAATTGTCATAATACCATCTTATAGCCAATGGTTTGAAAATTTTGATATACTTAGTACATTGCTTGCCTAGGGCGGTAAGACGAAAAATAACTATTCGTCTAGCACAACTTGCTTTCAAGTCGCGGGCGGCTCATCGACTCCCGTCTCAATCGCACGGTGCAAATTAGAAAGAGGAGGGAAGATTTTCCCATCGCGCATCGCGCTCGCGGCGTCTGAGCTATTACCACGAACTTCGAAATTCGGGTATCTCCATCTCTATCGCACTTACAATACTCGAGTGACAGGGATGCGTGTATACAAACTTCGAGTTTCGATTTTCGTGGTAGCGCCGCTGGTGATAGCCCAGCTGTACTGTGTCATACGAGACTCGGGTTTACGTACTCGCTAACAGTATTTTTTGTTATGAAGAATCTACACACAGAAAGAAAAGAATAGAAAAATGATTATTCAAATAAAGCACACACGTTATTGTATATTAACAACTTGTTCGTTGACGGCGCGCTAGCTCTTTCGATTTTTCTCGCACTATCTGTCTCTCTCTTATTAGAACACTTAGAACAAGAGGTATAGTGCGAGAAAAATCGATAGTATGTCGCGGCCGTCCCATGATAGACGTGCAGCACGGCTATCATGCGACGCACTATCCGTCTCTTATGTATGTGACCTTATTCTTTGGCACGCCCTGCAGCCTAAACCGTTTTCGGATTTCGACATGAGGTGTCGTTCTCATTGGATTCCTGTTGATCGTGGGAGTGACATAGGCTATAAAATTTGAAAAAAGCAGTTGGGTTTTTTGAAAAATCTTTTAATTTCACTTGTTTACTACCCGTCGCGGTGTGCATTTTATATCTCCCGCTGGCCAGGTAGTGGATATTCGCGTAGCGGGCGGTTATTGTTACTTTACGGCCAGGTGTGACATAATATTGCTTACGCACAAACATTGTACAAAAGATAAATTTGCAAACTCCTTTTTCGACGTCGTCGGTTTTATACGTTCAATTTGGTTGACTCTCAACGATCAATCGGTACATTGTAGGTACCGCTTTCATGAAAGGCATAAAACGTGCCCGTTTTGTCCGTAAAAGGGAACAAAATAAAGCAATTTCCTCGCGATACGATTAAAAGATGACCCACAGTACACCATACCGAGTCCGGTACGTGACCCGGCTGACGCTCAAGCTTAGTTTCCTATACACTTTTAAATAATTACGCCGGTTTGAAAACCAGCAGCCTACCTGATGGAAAGTAGAGAGGTAATATAGTCTATGAACACTTGTGACTTCAAAGCGGACATAGCGCGTTTCCGACCCTTCATGGATATGATGTGATATGATGAGATGATGTTTTTTTTTTTTACTTACCACCAGGAAAAAACACCACATACCTACAGAGCAAGAAACTCGATAATCCGCGCGTATCGGCCTGAGCGTCGGCCGACAAACAGTGACACTGGCTGGTCAAAACTGCATTAGGGCACTGAATGTCAATAATCAAAATAATGTATTATATAAAAATGCAACTAACAGTATTTTTATAATTCTGTTTTTTTTACATGGTAACTTTTCGGTTTTAAGTATAGTCTAGAATAAAATGTTTTTTCTTTCTTTATTATTTGTTATAGCCCGGCTCGAGCTCGGGCCGGGTTTGGCACGGTGTATATGAGTCCTTCGGTATACCGTCGTAAAATGGCCTATTAAACAATATCCCGGGACTTTGTTCAATGAAGGTTTATAATAAGGATTGAGAGATAAAGCCTGTTTGAAGTGCACGGATTATAATAGACTGAGCGCTATGAAAATAGTCATAAACCCGCCAACAAGCTGCCTATTAACAAAACGATGTATATATAAGACCTTAAGAAAGGCACATTTTGCATGAAGGTGAGCTTGGTACTAGCTGCTAAGTGTTGGAATAGATATACCATATTAGAATTTTAAATTTATCGTACGATATGCAAACCTAAGCACGTTTGATCCAGCTGGTCGCTACGTACTTACAGTCAGGGGTATTAATATACGTATCTACATAAATAAGGGCATAAATATCTGTAGGTACAGGCGTGCGCAAACATGAATACCTACCCCTGACTGCACCTAACGCATTATACCTACGCGCGTCAGGTAGATCTAAAATGTTTGTATGGGAAAATGACAGTTGAATTATCCTAAAGCTCCTTCGAAACGTGATGTGTTTACCCCTCTGACAATCTCTAATCATTTAATTGACTCGATAGGGTTAAGTATAAGTAAAAAAAAAAACCTCAACTCAAAAGTGCAGGACGGTGTCTCTTTTTAAGTGTACATAGGACAAAAGTATAATTATACTGCGTGGAACGGAACGATGGACTTTCCCGCAAGAGGGGGATTATTGAGCGCTAGTACGTCACATTTTCCAGATAAACTATTTTTTTTGACGCGATTTTTTTTTACCTTCGTATGGAGCGTTGGCTGACTGGAGCGACGAGCTCCATACAAATGTAAAAAAAACGCGTCAAAAAAAATTGTTTATCTGGAAAATGTGACGTACTAGCGCTCAATAATCCCCCTCTTGCGGGAAAGTCCATCGTTCCGTTCCACGCTGTATATATCCCTACTACGTTGACCGAACGTATAGCTTCTGGTGGCTTCTGGACCCTAAAATAGTTTCTATTTAGCTACTTAAAACCTTTTTCTGGTAATTTTAGCGGCAGTAATTATCGCGTATGCTATATTGTTCAATTAAAAATTGTTCAATCCAGTGGCTCTGTGAGCTGCGGAACTCGCAAGCCAATCATTTTCAAAAAAGTTTTTTTTTAATTTCGAAAAATTGACTCGACAAAAAATCTGTCTAATTAACGAACATGCTCGCTTTCACGAGAATCGGTTGAGAAATGAGACATGTAGAGGGGAACAGCGGGACACACACCGGACACCGGAAAATAAACGATTATCGGCCCAAGCTGGAGCAGAGTTCGATAATCTTCGCTTTACTAGTGCGGAAAGTATGTAATTACGTCACGAGTACCGAGATATCTTGCCACAAGCCGTAGGCAAGACTCGGGACGAGTGAAGAATGACATTTCCGCACGTGTATCAAACGACGTTTTTTAATACAGTTGGGAAAAAATAAGTCAAACAACAGGTAAGGAATTCGAAACTTTTATATTATTAATTCTCTAACATCATTGTAATGCAGTAAAAAAATAATTGTTGTTAAAAAAAAATTTTTTTTAAAACAGATCTTATTTTTATTGACATAATAATTAATGCTAGGTACAATTTGTACAATTATTGAGTGGGAATAGTGAAAAGCACTAGTTCGCGAAAACCAACTTTCCGCACGCTAAACAGCTACGTAAAGTAGCACTTTTGAGCAACTGTATTAAAAAATAGATTTGAAGTTATCGTTACCTACTAGAGCAATTCTTGCTTATACAGCGTATAAAGATATATTTTATCAACGTAGATCTGCGTTGCTAAAATGAGGGGATAAAATACATACGCAAGTAATAGATAAATTTTGTCTTTTGCCTCAAACCATGATTATTTAAGGAACGTATATGAGCTCGCTTCGTTCCCTAGAGAATGAGAGACGATGCTCCAATAAAACGTGTGTTTGCTTAATGTACGTTTAAACCACGGAAAATACGAGTATTACGAATGTATGGAAGATAATAGTACATTACCTACCTAGGGAGATGAATTCGTGAATGCCCCAGATCACAGGTGTTTGTATAAAATAAATATGCGATCTGGGGCTTTACGAATTACCGCCCGTGGTGCGTACACCATTTTACGTCCTCTCCAGGGTGTGAAGTGAGATTTTCCGCTGCGCCCGTGGGCGGTAAATCTCACTTACCGCCCAGAGTGACATAAGGGTGGGTAGCGTTTAAGAAACTTAATCTACGAACTGAGACTGAAAATACCTAATTTTGTGAAATTGATGGTATTTAAGCAGTTTTTTAAGCACAACACACCAATACATAACAAATAATTTTTCTTTTTTGTTTAACGTTAATTCATCATATTTCAAAGACCGTGGACGGACTCGATACATAATTGGACGAAATCGGCTCGATAAAAAATAATTGCAAAGATTGGTCTTAAAATCATCATTAAACGGTTCTGTCTTTATTTTTTTGACGTATGGGTCTGCAATTAAAAAGTGAAGTCTACATAGTCATACCTGTTTAGATAACGCTAACGAGTCATATTTTACAAATAATCACTTTTTTTCATTTCAATATTTATTTGTTATTTATTATCTTCTAAAACCTGGCCGCCCCTCTCGTTTACTCCGATCTCCGATACAAATAGACAGTGTGCGCCGTAACCCGAATCCTCAAGGGCATTTTGGTGTTGACAGCGTATTAAGGCGTAATGTCAAATTTCATACGTTTGTTAAATAGACTCCACATCTTTGTTAGCATTATTGAGATCTTGACAAATTACAACACATGCTGCAATGTCCACGATATTACCTCTATCGATCGACAGTCGATGTAAACTGCGTGGTCGTAAATTAATTATTCTCATTAGTAAAACGTCTTTTACGTGTGACTCGAAACAGTCGTAGGTCTGTACCGATTAGGGTAATCAAATCACACAGAGCCGTGCCGCATGCCGCTGCGGCGTGCGAAGCCACGTACCGCCGGACGTCAACGTTGCGAACCTTATTATTATAATTAAATTAAATAAATGAATTATATTCTGCAAGTAGGCCGTATTGGCACTTACAAGTCATAATTTTACCAGCTCCATTCGTGTCTTTAAGGTTATATATGTATATAGAGGTTACGAAAGGTTCATACTTGATAGAAATCGAAAACAATATATTGGCCATTGAATGGGTTTCGTCACCTGCTTACATGACGACTTAGTAATCTGTCTGCCCGTTTTGTCCTCACCCTCTTCTTTTGAAAACAAATAGAACATTTGGTATCGGTTCACGAGTAGCGAATATACGCGGGTAGGTGAAAAGTACGTACAGCCTACACAGAGGTAGGTACACACAGATTAATGTCTGTCATAACAACGCGGGAAAAATATCTGAATCGTCCGAACGGCCATAGAATATACCTAATATATACAGGCGTGTCACATATTTATGCGCACTTTTTTAAGCGATATGTTAATGCTGGTAACTGTTAAGTTATAGTTCGAATATTTTTTCTAGAACGGATCTTATCTTAAGGCCCATCGGTTCAACAAAGCCTTCGTTTAGCCACGTACCACAAACGCTTCGAAATGAAAAGGCCATGTTTAATAAACACTTTACTGGAATAGTGACTATTAGTAAAGTCACTCTATAATTAAACAACTTTTTATTAGTATGTAGGTACCTAGTTAGTTGCAGCATACATAGGACAACGCAAGTTAAACAATGGCTTTGTGACTAGTACCAA
Organism: Epinotia bilunana; assembly: GCA_947049275.1. NCBI lineage: Eukaryota > Metazoa > Arthropoda > Insecta > Lepidoptera > Tortricidae > Epinotia > Epinotia bilunana. The sequence continues at coordinate 3,413,956 of OX346268.1, read as the reverse complement.
GAGAAGTGAATTCGTTCTAAAAAAATATTCGCACTATACAATCGTACGAATCGTTAGTGTAAAAGTGATACTTAACAAAGTAAGGTGCATGGTACACTATACAAATCGCATGCATGATTTTACTCCATATAAATTCTTAGGTATAGGTAATGGAATAGATACTCGTTATTTTAAATCTCATTTTTTCCGAGAACTATTTTCCTCGCGACGACTACGAGTAAACAAAGTGATTATATTCCCTTTGACTAAGACATCAAAGCTTTATTCATCTCAATGTCACTTTCACCTCAAACGGCTAAGGATCGTGTCAATTAACATCCTTCCAAGGACGTTGCTGTGGAAGCATGGTGTTTTGGAAATATGAAAGCGGATTTACTTCGTACTTGTATTATTATTTAGAATAGAATAGAATAGAATAGAATAGAAAAACTTTATTCAACATCACATGACAATTCTAGTTACATGGGAACCTTAAAAGTAGACTTAAAATATAAAATTTAAAATGAATCCTACAGTTATCATTATGTGATGTCAAAAAGGGGCTCGCCTCAGCATAATGTTACAGTAGTAAGGCCACTGCAACGCTGGTTTTCAGGCAGACCCTGGTAACTATATTAATCCATTTTACATTGCTCGCTGTTGTCTCAGTTTGTGTGTGCGCGTGTGTGTGAGTGTGAGTGTGTGCGTATTTGTATGTGTGTGTGTGTGTGTGTGTGTTTGACTTGACGGAATACCGAGTGTGTGATATTGTGTCGTAGGAATGAAATTTGAGTAGGTAATAATATTGTATGTTTGGATATGCACTGTAAACGTATTTGGTCAAAGAAATAATTAAAAGCAAATATTATTAATAATAAAATTATTACCCCTTTGAATCGTAGCCTAACCTTAAGTGTTCATTAAGATATTATTCAGCTGAATACCTTTTTCCCAATTTTATTTTTTTCCCCAACTTTTTTTATTGGTTCTCATCTTTCTTTAAATTTCGTGTGATACTCGTATGATATGATTCGTATTTACCGTCAGCTTTTCGGTGAAGGAAACATCATGAGGAAATAAGTCTAATCCCAATAAGGGTTAGTATACCCTCTGGGTTGGAAGGTCAGATGGCTGTCGCTTTCGTAAGATTTGACATAGGCACTAACTAGCCTATGTCAAATCTGGGGATTAGGTGTCAAAGCGGACCACGGGCTCTTTTAGGACAAAACCGGATAATATGGTCTTTATTTGTATGAATCGTATACTGTCATTTACATTAAACAATTATTCAAAATATTTAACTGAAATACTGGGTTAAAATGTCCTAAGAATTAAATCTATTTAAAGTCAGCTGCAGAAAAACGTATGCCATCAAAACTATAAGCTGTACAAAAAACTAAGTCTCGCAACTCAGTTCTTCTACCGTAAAAAGTTGTGAGATCCATGTAATACAAAGTCGGTTAATTTAAGGCCCTACTTAATAAGTTATTTTACGTAATTAGGTAACCTAACAACATCTTATAGTGACCATATCAATATAAAAAATCTTTTATGTTTTAAATAAATGGATTGACTTGGGATATTATTTATGCAGTTGGTCTATCTAGAAAACTGGACCGAAATTGCAAAATAATTTAGTTTTTCCTTGATTTATTATACACTAAACACTAATTGTATTCTAAATTTGAAGCTTCTATGTCTGCTAGAAGTGCCTTAGAGTTTTGATGATCGGTCAGTGAGCCAGTGAGCGAGTGAGTGACAAAATTATACTTGACTAGTTATAATGCTAAAACTACTGGTTCAAATTGATTGAAATTTGAAATTTGAAACGCCTGCGCTTTGTTACTGAAAATTCAGGCTTCTAGTTTTATCGACAACGAAGTTTTAGGGAAGTCGAAAATGGCCTGAAATGCTTCGAGAAAAGGATAGTACGGCCGTGCCCCCAGATTTAACACGTTTTAGTATCTTCATCGCGCTATAATTTTCAATTTATGTAACATGCTGAAATCAAAATGCTGGTCATTTTAAACACACATTTATAAACCCGGCAAAAATTGACGCATGTATGCCTGCTATAAAACGTATAGCTCCCGTCACATCCGATCAAGAACAAACAAGAGCTCAATCTGGCTCAACACATCGGATACCAACTTTCTATCTATCAATGTGTGCAACGTTGGATTACACACGAGTATCAGAATAAATGTAATCTAAACATTTACCGCCTTATCAATATAACTTAAAATGCATGTGATAAAAAAGACCGGGTTGCACTCCAAGGGTGCCGGCGTAATAAGTGAAAACTTGAATAATTTCGCTTACTTACATAAGCACCAAACAGAACATTTGTCAAAACTCTAGCTAGAATAAACTGGTAAATAGTGCATTAGTCGCCTAGGGTAAAACAAATCGTAGATCTATTACGGCAAATATGTGATCGAAGTTTTTCTTTATACCCGTGGTGAGTAGATACAAAATCTAGCCCTAGTCGCAAAGTAGGATATCCCGCACGCCTAAGTGGGCCCATAATTGTCACTTTATGGTCAGTTGAGACCTAAATTATTAAAATAGTGGCGTTAACATTTGCGACACTGGTCCAAGGTGTATTGGTATTACCAGGGCTGTTATTCGCTACGCGCTAAAGCGGCTCACCCCGCCGGTCACCCGTCACGAAACTAAAACTCTACTTGCGCTTAGTTACTTCGCATTGCGGTGTCAAAATATATTTGTGGGTGAGCGTTGAGGTGAGCTTAAAACAAGTTCAGGGAATTCTACACCGGACTTCACGACGCAACGGATCCACACTGTTTCGTCGCCTAAAATAATAATAATTTGTGTTTTAATATTATATTGTATGTACCTATGTTAGTATGTAAGGTATTTGTAACTATGGTCCTTAGTTGCCTGAAATAAATGGATATTATTGTTATTATTACTCAAACGCAATGAGTTTAGGATTAGAATAGGGCGGTCATCTCACTGCCGCCGCATACCGCTGCGGCGTGCGAAACCTACTAATTTCGCCGCGGACGAAGGTGTGGTGCAGTGTGAAGTACCGTGCGGAATTTGCAAATATTTAAAAGAAGCATCTGTAGTAACCCTTTGTGTCCAATTTTTTTATTTTCTTTTTATACGGAGAATTGTTGATCTAAAGATATGACCTCCAAGTAATGTATCTTGGCGCTACGAGGTCAAAGCACAGCAGTCAATGCAAATTTTGAGGTACCTAACATCATGTAATGAGTCATAATAGTTTTTGCATTTTTGTTTTTAAAAGATATTTTTGTGATATTTTTTTTTCAATTAAAACCACCTGGAAAGAATTGCTCACAAGGTCAATAATATATCGTTTCATTTTTTGCTCGTATTCCAAGCCCCACCCTGTATATACAAACTGGCTGGCATACAACGTTGCGAACCGTCGCTTCGAACGCCGCAGTGGGATGCGGGGATTGCGAGGGAAGTGTGATGACCGCCTAGCTGTCAGTTTATACTAACGTTGACGTATTTATATGTCAAAACGAACTACTCCAATCTCATTCTAATCGCGGTTAGATAATACACACTTGTCGCATATCGTATATAATAATAATAAATAATAATAATAATTGATCTCGCAAGAAAAATTACACATTGCTACTTACATTTTTAGTTAAATATCGATCTATCTATTTTTAGATATACGTATCGCATGTCGCGTATGTGTCACATGTCGAGCGGAATCGGTCTCCTGGCTTAATTGATAATTCACATGTCGATGCAAGCTTGATTATTTTGAATTAATTACGTCGCTTCCCATCCTTTATGAACTGAGCCAGTTAGACGTAAAATTAATTAAAATTCATAAACGGGAGCGCTCTAATTAATACCGTAGGTACGATTACGCTATTGAGATTAAAATGCACGTCTATCATGAGACGGCCGCGACATACTATACTCTCGATTTTTCTGGCACTATGCTTGTATGTATACTTCTTGTTCTAAGTGTTCTAATAAGAGACAGACGAATAGTGCGAGAAAAATCGAGGGAGCCGTGCTGGTGGATATAAGTAATTTTATAAACCACGATAGTGACAAGTCTACAAACAGCCTAACAGGCCACGACTTCGAGTGACTAGCGGCAGCGACCGCGGTGAGCGGCGAGAATTCCAAATTATTCCAAACTAGCTTCCGCCCGCGACTTTGTCCGCGTGGACCAGCACGTCTAGCACACGACGGCCGCGACATACTCTCGATTTTTATCGCACTATACCTCTTCTTCTAAGTGTTCTAATAAGAGAGAGACGGATAGTGCGAGAAAAATCGAGAGAGCTCGCGCGCCGTCGCGTGCTAGCCGTGCTGGGATAAAAACTATCCTATATTTTAATCCAGGCTATAAACTATCTTCGTGCAAAATTTCATTCAAATCGGTTCAGCCGTTTAAGCGTGATTGAGTAACAAACATCCAAACATTCAAACATCCAAACATCTAAACATCTAAACTTTCGCATTTATAATATTAGTAGGATAAAGCACAGTAGATCTGTCTCTGTGCATTTGTTTTGGACGGATTTGGAATGCTTGCGGCGGCGGAAGCGGTACGACATGGTGGGAGCGAGAGCTCCTATCTCTCGCTCTCACGTACGTCGTGGACATCCCCAAGCTGTCGCAGTTTTCTAAACCTGCGGCCTCCTCAAAGAACAAAACAACATACGTTCTGATTCAATACGTTATTGGAATAGATCCCCGCCTTTGTCCAGTTCCCGTAAATATTGCCAAAAGATCTTAAAAATATTCCTGGAAATACCACTGAAGTTAGCAGTGGGCGCGAGGTTTATGAAAAAACCGTTATCGTTTATTTTGTAGGTGACCTAATTCTTTACATAAACAAAACGTATAAAAAAACGCACGCTACAATATAACTTGTCCGGCCAGAAGGTCAATTTTACACTCGGGTGAAAGACTCAGGAGATTTCCCCCAACGCATCTTAATAAGCTAGCAATCTTACACAATATTTGATAATATTTATATTAGCATACCGAGATTTGGTCTGGAATTACGTCGATAATGTGTGTTTAAAAACCCAAAAATGTAAAAAAACTTGCGTCATGACAGCATAGTTTATTTAGCCCCTAGAAAAAACCGCTAAATACTATCTAGTGTTTTGGCATTGATACCTCCCAAAAAAACTCCAGACATTAATGAGTTGCAACACTATACTTATGTTGATATTTTTTGCCAATTAGCAAGATTACGCCTCGAATTTCGAAGTGCGAAATTGAACCTACTCTCTAAATCAGCTCACGAAATCTCGGTTATTACACGCTTGGTCGGACTTTATTGGCATGATTGGATGCATTTTCGGAGATTAAAAGATAAAGTATGGTATTAAAGTAGCTTCTTGTGTAATCCCACGGGTGTTGTGTGCTGTCTAGACTTGTGATCCACCTAATGGCATCAGAAGTAGACATTGATATCATTCAAGTCTATTTGACACATTTTTTACAAGCTTTTAGTTTCACCTGTCCCGTTGTCTGTCTGTCTGTCTGTAATAAAATCTTGCAAGTTATGTTTGATCCACTTCCCGGTTTCAGATTGAGTTGAAATTTTGCACGAATATGCAAAACACGTGACTGCATTGTCACGTGTTTTGCATATTATAATGACGTGGAGCTGGTCTGATGATGGAGCTGGAAGGTGGCCATAGGAACTCCGTAATAAAATCACATAACCCTATCGAGTTTGGGCTCGTTAGAATCGTCTCAATGAGTAGTTGGTGACGGTATACAGAAAAGTACAGTCGGTAATAAAAGCTTGTACCAAAAATGAACATTTTGACAGAAACTTTTTGCATTCCAATTATTTTTGGATGCAAAGACGCATATGACCTGCTTGGTAAGCCGATACCGAACACTATGTTCAGTCAGCGTCATATAGTTAGTAGCAGGCAGAGTAGCCCAATACTTCGTAACACACCCTTATTCTCTACGTCATAAAGACGTGTACCGAAATATTTTGCTACCTTGGCTGTTACTAACTATATGACACTGACTGCACACTTTCGATTCCAGTGTGCTACGTTGCCGATATTTTTTTGGAATTGAGGAATCGCAATGCTGGCAGCAAGAGACAAATGCAAGTCTCACAGTCCACGCAGCGCAACCACCTTTGGGGAATGCCCCAAAGGTGGTAGCGAATGAATGTATTTGTTCGGGAGATTTGATACCATTCTTTGTGTCAAAATCATCAGCTGAATCCGCACCGCTGGACATAGGCCTTCCCCAAAGAGTGCCACAATGACCGGTCCTGTGCCACCCGCATCTAGCAGACTCCCGCAAACTTTACCAGGTCATCAGTCCACCTTGTGGAGGGTCTACCCACGCTGCGCCTGCCGGTTCGTGGTCGCCACTAGAGAACCTTTCTGCCCCAACAGCCTTCGGTTCTAAATGTAATGTGCCCCGCCCACTGCCCCTTAAGTTTAGCTATTCTAAGCCTCGGAGGGCTATATCGGTTACCTAGGTTCTGCTGCAGATAGCCTCATTTTCAAACTCCTACTATTAGCTTGTAGCCATCTCCATTGCCCTTAGGGTGACTTTGAGGCTTCTAATGAAGCCTATAGTGAGCGACTACGTTCCCCTGTGGTGTCAGGCTATAATAGCACCATCCTCTTTCCTCCCGTGGATGTAAAAGTGTAGGAGTCGATGTCACTGTGAGGTCACTGTGAAGTCTGTCGTGGGCGGTCGGTGATAATAATATATATACTTATCACATTTTCTTCATCTTCAAACCTACGATTGCTAGAATTGGCAATTATATCAAATGTCATGTCCTCTGCCTACCCTTTGTGGGAATACAGGCGAAGGCTTTGAATTTATATTATGTTCGTAATTGAACGAGCGAGCAAACCAAACGAAGAAATTTTGTTCGATTCGAATTCGAAGCAGGTTCGATTATTAAATTGTCGATTCAGGTATGCGAAAACTTATTTGCTAAAAGTATAAGGTATATAATATATAACTTAATAAGCAAATTTGGTATACCGGGTTGCCAAAGCGCGCACTGACATATAAACACACACGTTGCATTTTTGCGACGCGATTATCGCACGACAAAAAATCGTAGTGCGCGCTTGGCCTTAGCCCCGTGTAGTGGGCGTTAATTCTCTTTATTTTTCACTATTTTACACATACTTTTTACTTTTTTGTCCTACGCCAACATATATACACGAGTAAATGATGTCCTGACCCGCGGAGATAAATCCTATTGTCACGGAGATAAATCTCTTAGTTTATAAGTAACTGATCTCAAAAACATCATAGGGTCAATAATATCATTCATACACTAACGGCCGTATTCATAAGCGTCCTACTAGCCTGTTTTAACTAAAATGGCGTTAAAATTCGTTTGTCCTTATCTGTACTGTGCTTACTTTGACATTTGTGTTCGTAAGAAAGGGACAAAGCACATTTGATTTAGCAGAGGCATTTTAAGTTTTATGAATTAGGGGGTAAATATATATAATCAGGTAAATTTTATATAAAATAGTATTGTACATTTTGAAATAAATGAATTTTATTCTGCAAGTAGGCCATAATGGCACGTTAACAAGTCAAAGACTACCAGCGTTTCTGAAAAAAAGACCACTGTTAAGAAGAAACGCCGAAACAAACTCAACAGTCAGTCATATTTTGCCAAAAAAAGCTACAATGATAGAACTTAACCTACTTAAAACAAGTAAAACAGAATATGAATACAAAGAAAAAAAAAAGATAGTGCGTTGTTCTACAAGAAAAGATGTATTAGAACCTCCGAGCTGGATTAGAACTAGCGACCTTTAGCTATACGCGGCTAGTGGCTCAGAATAAACCGAGCTATCGAAATCGATACTCTGTTCAACTAATCTTTCTCCCTCTATTTACGCATTAGAGAAACGGATAATTGAAATGTATACCATAGATTTCTAAATTATCAAAGTGCAAAGTAGATCGGTGTCAGGCGATCTCAGGGCGGGCACATACTAAGCCAAAGGCTGAGCCTGGCCATCTAACTGGGAAACGCGGCCAGCGTCTTGGGAACGATGCCCCGGGCAACATTGACTGTGTCGGGGGCGGGCAATTTTGTTTGTTGTAAGTTTTGAGAGGCGTCTTTATCACATCACACAAATTTAAGAGTTGGTTATCCTTTTGCCGGTGTTTGATTTCGTGATACGACACGACACCAGCTATTTCCTTCCTTTATTTTATGCATATAACTGCGCCATATGACCCGATTCTACGTGCACATGGCTTAACTAGCCTAAAACTAAATTATCCAATTTTTAGACATAATTTAGGGGACAGATTAAAAACGACATATTTAAAATAGCATTTAGGCAGCTAAGTAAGTTGTATAGACCGCCTAAAATAAGAAACGTCAGATTCAAATTAGCGCTGTCATTTGATTATGACAGCTGCTCATATAATAGCAAAGTGTTTTAACGACACCTAAATATAATTAGAAAGTTTAGAGGCCACTGTAGAATCGGGTCGATTGTCTTCCTTTGCCTCTCCTACCTACTATCGAAGCGTTATTACTCCTCAAGTACGAGTATTGCGAGGGAAACTTTTTTTGTGGCTTCCGTTATTCGTGCGTATCCATAAGCACTCCTGAGCAGATTTGGCTCGGGATATTATTCATTCAATGAAGGCCTATGTCCAGAAATGGACGTCTGTTGACAGATGTGATGGCGACGATGACGAATTACCTATACTTAATTACATACACACTAAACGATCCACTCATAGGTACTCAATCCCTCTATAGTCAGTCGATAGAAATCGGGTTTTATGAACGCCTTGACATTGATAGATAGGCCAGGGGCGGTATGGAACTATACTATAATTAAAACAACTGAGCATCGTACTGTGCGGTCGCACTCGCACCTTACAAAACCTTGTTCCACTACATAGCCTATACTTATTCTTACCAAAACACATCATCGGCTGTCAATTTAATTAAAAAAGAATTCATTCCACGGGTTAAATCGGATGAAAGGGCTTGTTAACCCGTCGTTTGGGGCTCATTATCACGATGTTTCATCGTAACGAGCGGACATAATACCCAGTATGTATACAGGATGTGCTTTTTAACTGTGAATGAATTTCTTATAAGATGGGAATAATCTTAAACGAACTTACATAAGTAATAATAATGTATGGGATACTTTGTAAGAATGGCAGTGATATAAGTATGTACATAAATAACGAGGCTGTCATACAGATTGAGTACTCAAAACAAAAGTATTTCCTGTCGCGAATAGTTAAGGGGGTTCCGTGCTTGTAAAAATATAATATATGTGATTACATGAAATTATATATGAGCTGACACCGTTAATGCGGATTAAGAGTCCAACGTAAAATATGACCCTAATTGCTGCTGCTACCCAAAGGTTGTCTGGAAGAGATCGCTCCAAAGCGATAAGACCGCCTGTTGTTATCTTTATTCATTGAATGTACTCTTGTAACATGTTTTTCTTATGTTGTGGTGCAATAAATATTATTATTATTATTATGTATCTCCGATGGAAATTCACGGGGCGAACCCCGGTCATTTGGAAGGCGTGCGTGGGGATATAGATCCAACACGTAGAGGCCCTTTGGAGACGAGGTTTAATGCTTTAATGCGAGGTTTCTTGCGGCAATACGGAGTAGCCAAATTAAAGTATAAAAAAGTGGAGTATCTAGAAGTGGAGGTGAAAGATATGTGGCCTGGAGTGGAACCAGGATTGCTGGGAGCGCTCATGCGGAAGAGGAGCGATAAAATATGAGCGATAATATGAGCGTAGAGTGGGATCCGATTATGGGATCGGAATCCGAAATTCAGTATCCGAAAGTTTTTCCGCATACATTTTCCCAGCTCATTGCTATCCCCTCTAACTCCACTAAGGGATGAGGTGGGGTTTCTCGCTATTTTTGTGTTTATCGTTAAAATTGTAAAATTAAACGAGAGGAATACGACAGGAAACGAAATATTTTTTTTATGTATAAAAAACAACGTGCCACATTTTAAATTTTTTTTGTCGTGGGTTGATTGTCTATTTTGACCCAACACCCCGAGTACACTACTTTTCAGAACGAGCTAAATTAATAAAGTAGGACTCCTCTAATGGACGAGAGGAATGAGGAGTAGTCCCCACGTTAGACCAGTGCGAGTTAGGGACTTCATATTCACCTTAGAATGTATTCGCATTAAATGCAATTTTCCTCATGATGTTTCCTGTACCCTAAGGCTAATTTTAGATATAAATGATATTACGAGGTTCCGGAAGCAATTATACCTACCTATTTATTTAACGTATTTCACATCGATTATTTCACCCTGTACCTATACGCCGCTACAAGCTACAAGTACATGCCGCCGGCCCCAAGGGGTAGGGTTAGGTATGTTAGCGCTGCTACGGCACGCACGCGTTCTATCGCAGCGCAACGTGTTGCATGCGATAGAAAGGGATGGCCTCGTTAAGGCTCGTTCGGCATAACTAAATAGGAGATTTATTAACAGAGAACCTTCTATAGCACTTACTATTATTTATTCAGTAGTTAGGTAAAAAAAAACACTTGTGGTTCGTGACGTCATAGTGCTATGAAGGTGGGTTTTGCGGAAAAGGGACAGAATATATCCCCTCTTAAGTCCGCAGTAAGCTCGATTCTCCATACAAACGTAGTTACGCTCTCATTTTAGGGTTCCGTACCTCAAGAGGAAAAAACGGAACCCTTATAGGATCACTCGTGCGTCTGTCTGTCCGTCCATCACAGCCTATTTTCTCCGAAACTACTGAACCAATTACGTTGAAATTTGGTACACATATGTAAGTTTGTGACCCAAAGAGGAACATGTAATGCAAACAAATGAATTTTAAACATGGGGGCCACTTTTGGGGGTAAAATGAGAAAATTAAAAAATAAAGTTTTGCCTATACCGGGGCACGAGGGCAACGAAAGAGCGGAGAGACTTTGTAGGTCCAAAACCATTTGTGGGACTCTCGCAGAGAACCATAACTTCGGCCTTTAAAGCCTACGCCAAAACCAAACAGCAACACGAGTGGAGGAATGAGGCGGGCTTAAGGCACTCAAAGCTCTTCATAGAAGGAGTGGACTCGGGCTGGACTAACAAGCTCTGGAAATCCAGTAGGAAGCAACTCAGAATCATATCTGGGGTGTTCACAGGTCACTACGGGCTCAAGGATCTCTTGGCCAAGATGGGACTGTCGGATAGTTTAGACTGTAGAATTTGTGGCGAGGAGAATGAGACCATGGAACACTTACTGTGTGAATGTCATGCCCTTGCCAGACAAAGAATGAATTACAACCAAAGGAATTCAAGGTGCTCCCGCTGAGCTGCATCATCCGCTTCGTGGAAATGATGGAGCGAGCTTGGGAGTAGGCATAAAGGAGAGGGCAAATGCACAAAAGATCCCGCTGGGTCGAAGTGCATCCGAAAGGGCGCTCATCTAGATAAGATAAGATAAGATGGGAAGGGTCGAGCTCACTGACTCTTAAAACTGGACAGTTATAGTTATAACATTGCGATTTTTTTTCTCCGTTTGTATTAAAGGGACGTAGCTTAATTTTGAATTTACCCACCTATATTGCTTTGACGTAAAGTGTCCATGCCATACACTAAAGTACATCGTCGAGCGCTCGGACGTTTACCTTAATGTGTATTTTATTTGGCACCAATGCCAACATCCCTATTCTAAAGAGAGACACTATTGGTGTCCCTGTCTAACATGCGAGTAAGAGAGGGACGCCCATAATTGCCGGCCACACATTTCCGGAAAAGTATAGCCCGTCTAGAAGCCCCATAAGTAAAAAAAAGGAATTCTTAGTAAGTACCTATCGTAGTCGAATTGGAACATGCGGAACCCGTGCCATCTTTAGGCTTCGAACGTATATAACCTCGTAGTTAACTAGTTTAGTTTATCAAGTCGGAGATAACGTAGGTACTTACTTTAAATCTAGTTTTTACCGAGATAAAATTTAGTCTTAAATAAGTTTTTAACGCGATTCTCGCGTTAAGTAAGTGTAAGTTTGCAGTCTATAAAAGCTTTACGGGTTTTCAAAACTAGGCTTTATTATGAGCCAGCAAATTATGAAGGTGCGCAAAGAATTTTCTAACATATAATTTTTAATAGAAATGAATACGACCTAAATTGAAAAAAAAGAGATTGTTTCTAATGAAATCTAAGCGTACGTTTTTTCTGAAAATTTGAAGTACCTGACAGTCGAAAATTCTTAATTTACTGACAATAAAACCCCGTATTAAATAGCCAAAAAGAAAACGTGTGACAGACGGACCGAAACCAAGTGACTTTAAAGATTAGGTGTTCTATTGGTGTTGGACCAGTTTTCGTACGAAACACTAAAATTCCGAGTTAAGATTGAGATTAAAATTATGACTAGAATAAGATAGGTATTTAGTTGATAGTCACATCCGCAACAATTCCGAATACCACTACTGAAACTCGATTAATTCCATTCGCAATAACTGACATACTGGGACATACCTATCCTCACATTCATGTCTGGTTTCAAAATTGAACGATTTTTAACACATACAAGTGGGGATATCTCCCCATAAGTACGTCAATTATTGTAGATGGAATCGTGGCCGTATTCCTTTGAGCGGCACATCCATTCGATATAGTTTTACTGGTTGTACCCTTAAAGGAGCTCAAGATCTGCTTTAGCATCTAATGGCAAGATTTGGCGGTGATACCTACCAGCTAGATTTTATGGAAACGACTGCGAGCAGAGAGAACTGGACCTTGTTGGGTATGTACGGGCTTCCTCACGTTTTGCTTCACCGAATCATGATCATTTTAAAGGCCTCCGAACGCGTGTCGTGCGCGGGCCCGCGCTGCTGCCGCGCTGCTAAGTGTGATAGAGACAGTGAGATACATATTAAAAGTGTTGGTAGTGAGAGAGGCATGACGCGTCGGGCCCGCGCTGCACACGCGCTGCTAACGCGTCGCTGACGCGGCGGGCCCGCCGCGTACCCCCGCGTTGCTACACGCCGCCCGCTTGCGGTGTGAATATACCGCTTCAACCGCGCCCGACACGCGCCGCGCACGACACGCGTTCGGTGGGTGGAGGCCTTAAGAGTTATCGGCGTAGCTCTCTTATCAGCTATAAGATCGGGAGGATTGTGCAGTAGGTTGCTAGTACTTTGTGCACTGCAGTTTGATAATCAGTGGCCTGCCCTGTCTAGTCAATATATCAGGAGTTTCTTCTTCGGCGCTTTGCTGCTATTTAAGCTGCTGCATTCAATCATATGTCTAAGTTCTATCCGTTTTTTATTTATGGAACACTGCTGTCCAAAAGTGTTTTATTTGATTGTTCGAGAAACCGGTTTCGCGTGGGGTGATCACTTTCACTACTGTACCAACCAAAAGGGCCATACTTGAATGAATTGCTAAGTAAGATATGACTGTGACCTTATATAATAAAAAGTGACGTGACTTATTGTCATCATGAGAATTTCCTATTGTATATCATACCACGTCATAAGATCACCTATGCCTCTGATTTAAACGAAACCTACTGGGCCACGATTCCATTGCTTAATACTCTTAATAGACAACAGGGGGGGATCTCTAAATAAACCCCTTTACACATTAATGGATAATTGGATACAAGGGTGAAATATTTTTAAAACAAAAAACTTAATTAGGCTTGCGTGGTAGTATGTACTTAGTCTGTATCTAATCTATCCCTATAATGTGCTGGAGGCGTCATATTTTGTCAATATGAAGACTCCTGTCCTACCTCTACAGCTTAGCTCTACCTCTCGAATAAATAAACATAAATATAGTGTATAGAAAACCTATTCCTCCTATTGTTATGTAACGGTAATCGGCTAGGAGCTATTTACTCACGATGTTTTGTTACACCGAAAAGCTAATGGCAAATGTCAAATTATTATCCTATCCTAAATAAGTTCCCAAAACCTCCATGGTACCGGCAAGTATTAGAAATTTTGAACCCACGAGCGCAGTTTGACAGCCACATGCTTAAACCTTGAATGCTTTTAGCTTTTATAGTTTTAATAATATCATAATTTGTGCATTAGCCTTATTTTGAGCTCAAATCAAAGTGAGTGAAGTTGTTAAAACGAAGAAAGTATTAAAGTCTATAATAATTCAAGTTATCATAACTCGCTGTTTGAAAAAAAAAAAGTTTTAATGTAGAGATGCAGATCATATCTGAGGTTAAATGTCAACTACTGTCATCTATTTGTAGATATAGTAGATACCATACTTACACAAACGAATTTCCAAATTGATGTAACTTTATCGAACCAAAGTTACACTACAATTATTTAAAGGTGCGACCACACCGCTGCTCAAAATACGCTAACGCACCGTAAAACGCAACAAAATGTATGAAGAATACGTGACGCATACGACACGTCAACGCGTATACGCAGCGTTAAGCTCCGGTGTGGTCGCTCCCTTATTCTGGATAAGTAATCGATGTCGGATTTTATCTTCAATCTGGCCAGTTCACATCTGAAACGCTAAGAGCTTAACTAACTTAAACGGCAAAGCATGATATGACTATTCTACATAATATAATACCTAGTTCTCCGCCGTGCCAACAAAGACACATTAACCGACCTATAACGGATATCATCCCTTTACAATAAGATTTAAGATCGGTCAGTCAATTGAGTTTTGGGTGTGAAAACCGGGAGATATTTAGTTAGATTCGTATTCGTACACAAGTTAAGCCCTTTCTTATAACGGGATCAGTGGCCATTAAGATTCCTAGCGCAGTCCCATTAATTCTGAGGGTTCCCTAAAGATCAGATGATAACAAGGCGGAACGAAAGGATTCACGCTTCGATTGATGGTGCCTCTACATTCCCCAGAGATAGAGGATTAGAGGAGCTTCTGATTGGTATTGTTAGCTAGAAATCCTGAGTTCAATTACTTATTCTTAAGTCCTATCTAACAGGTACTTACTTACATGCTGATGTTGAGGACATTTCTCACATGCGCTTAATAATGATAGCGTAAGAAAGAAATTAGATGAGTCCTCATGTCTCTTTTATACGCAAATAGTAGGTACCATACTCATCAGTGAAACAAATACACATGTGGTTTATGTATGTAATTAATGTCTATTGGTTGACATGCTTTCTATTGTTTAACACAATAAATTATTGAGGTTTTACAATCACGCGGCAACATTGTTTGTACATGCGTAGGTTATCTATGACATTTGCAGTGTTGCCGTGTAATTGAATCTAGTAGAGATATAAATAAGAAAAATAATCTAGTGGGTTCATCAAGCATTACACCCTGCTCATTCAAACATTCGGTGACCAGAGGGTAGGCAGCTATTTTCGCCAAAGGATTAGCCTAGCAACACTGCCAGCCTTCCGGGTCTGGGTACCATAGCCAATGACGGAGACCAGGGGGCCATTTACTTTTTATAGGTATAGTATATAATATAGGTTTAGTTTAGTTATATTTCGATATAAATATTTTTGTTACTTAAGTTACCTTAGTTGTTTTTGTTTTTTTATTAAATGATTGTTGTTAAAATAAAAATAAACTTGCATTTGTCAGACTCTGATCTACTTGAATGTGCATAATTTAAAAAGAATGCTCCATTTCCGTTCCTGTCCTATTAAAGCATTTATCAATGATTTACTCATCCCTCGAGCTAAATAGTCCTAATTACGTATTTGACATTAACTTTCTGATGTGTATCGGGCTTTATTGTTTCCGTTTATAGAGGAAAGGTGGTGAACACAGGTTTATGGTAAACAAGCGATTATATATGTTAAGTAGGATTTAATGGTTTGTTAGTTTGATGGGCATAGTTAAAATAGATGAGTCAGTCACAACGATGAATCGATAATCTAATAGTTTTACGATTAGTAGGTACATTAAGATTTTCCGCTTAGGTTCTTAAAAATATATTGTTTTGTCGATACTAGGAAGAGTTCAGTTCAAAAACTGTAGACTATACCTAACGATAGTTATGCGACAAAATAAAATCTTTAGAGTAAGTAATTTGTAATCAATAAATATTTAAAAACTAATCATTATCGTTGTTTCGTTTTGTCCGTCTGCGCCAACCCTACCAGATTAAACTGGACGCCGAATATAGATTCCAAAAAAATAACCTTTAAATTGCCATTAAAATGAATAAAAAACCGACACTGGCAAACTTACAATCTTCCAAATGATAGACGTAGCTAGTTTTTAACTAAGTCCATTATTTGGAAGTGTAAGTTTGCCAGTGTCGGTTTTTTTTTCATTTTAATGGCAATTTTAAGGTATTTTTTTGGAATCTATACGGCGTAAAGTATAGGTATACATTTTGCGTGCTCTTTAGAAGCTTAGTCTCTGTTTCGTTTCTTTACTCATGTGCTAGGACGCCATCTATTAAATCCACTATCTACGACAGTATCTCACAAACATAAAGGTCAAAGAGACAGATAGAAACAAACGAAATTTAACGGCGGTTTGACTAACGTTTATGAGTACGTAAGTATGGGCGTTCGTTTTTATGTTAATCTCGGTTGCTAATCACGTTTTAAATCGCAAATTTTAAAGGTTTTATGTAGGTATTCTGAAAATGACGAATCAGAATATTGTCACAAAAGACTAACAAAATGTCAGGTTACTGTCTTGAATTTTCTTTGATAAAGTATCGAGACGCCTATCGCAGTCAACTCAATTAAGGGGACGATAAGGAGCCAACAATTAAAACCCGTTTTAGTTGAAGACATTCCTGCGAGTGAGTGTCCATTTGTTTCATCAAAATGAGTGTCGAGTCGAGCTACACCCGGTTTGAATGGGGTTTAAATTGTGATTGAAGACTACAGGCCCATTTTACAACTTGTAATATACCTATGTGAATTTGTGAAAAACCCTTCTCAACATTTTTTATTAGAAAGAGTCTTTCGCTTGTATTTTGCATTATGCTTCCTTGAAAAATCACAAATGAACCTTCGTAACTACGTATAGTAAAATAAATTACTGAAAAATAGACGTTCGGAAATCACGTAAATGTTGTACAAAAACTTTAAATATCGGAAAGACCACCATATAAGTAGGCAAAGTTCATGACATACTCACCTTATCGATGGTGGCAAACAAGCTTACGGTCAGCCTGCAAGCAAACACAGCCTATGGACATTTGTGACTTCAGATAAAATTATTGATTTGGGAATTAGTTTTGTTGACAGCTAGAGAAATGCAGGTCCTTCGCTCTAGTTATACGGGTACACAGCCGCGCTTACTTTTCTTGCTACGCTGTGTTTTTTTTAACGTTCTGTTTTTAAGCAACACCCCAATGCGCACTCTTATGGTGCGAGCAGGACAGCATGACAGTGTTGATTAAAACAAATGTAACTTTTTATTACTGGGTGGCATGCGCGCGACCAGTGCAACCTGTTCGGAGCATTACATATTAAAATGTGCATCGTGAGAACGAAACTAGATGTTGGTTTTTTTATCGTTAATTTAACGGCATAAAGGAATCTTCATCTTTATGATAAATGAACAAGAAGGTAAGTACTTTATAGTGACAAATGGACACCATGATACAGTTACAGAAATGTATACATAGCATCTAGGTACTTACTCAATAAATGCATGTGGTATTGCGGTATTATGGTAACTGGGCGCGATTCCATGACTGCTATAATTGACACAAAAGGGAGGTTTAATAGTATATAGACAGAAACGTTACTAACTAGATTCGCATTTGGCCAGTATCGCGATTATATACAGCTCTCACGTGGACAGAAATGCACATCACCCGTAACGCATCTATAAGGCACAAACGCAATTTTGCAAATCCTTATTTAGCCATAATCGCGATAGGACCACTCTCAATGTCTATTCTATAGAATGTTATTATTATTTTGAAAGGGATTCTGTCAATGGAGGATGGAATCACGGTGCATCTTGAATTGCAATATGCATTAAGAAGTTTGGAGGTAGGATCAAAATAAAATTAGACGACAGGTTAGCCTAGGTAGTAAGTGACGCTGCCTACGAAGGTCCTGGGTTCGAATCCCGGTAAGCGCAAATATTTGTGTGATAAGCATGAATCTTTGTTTCTGAGTCTTAGATGTATTTAAGTATTTAAATATTATCGTCGTCGTCTAGTACCTACCCGATACCAGAAGCCTTACAGAGCTTCTTACTACTAGAAGTTTGGGTCTGGGGCTCCTTCTGTTTGTGCAAAGTTGCCCCCTATAAAAATTATGACAATAATAGTACTAGTTAGATAAGCAGAGACCAAAGGTTTTTCCCACTGTGACACTGAGGTCTACGAAAAACAATTTAATTTGAAACCAGTTCATAATGATGTTCTAAATTTATTCTTATCCAGAATACTGCAATTCGAAACCCTATTAACATTAGCATAGGTCCCAAAAACCCGTAGAATACACTGCAGTCAAACATCAAAACTACTTTTTTGATTAAGCGCATGCGTTAGATAGGGATCTGTCGGGTTAATCAATTGGTCCCTATGACGGCCATTTTTTATTCTTTTGAATAGCTTATCTCCAAAAAGCCGTATCAACTAACAAACTTTTTAGAGATACGCCCCTTTGGCGTATAACATTGTGTTCAATAAAAGTGTATGTAAGTATTAATTCAATAGCATTTGCGTCGTTTTAAAATCGGGACGTTATTTCTTCATGTGGTTTCATAAATATATTAAAGGGCATTTTACTACTTGTTTGATCATTGGATTGACAAATTGAGCTTCTTTATGGTCGGTCAAAACTTCCGGTGTAATATCTTGACATTCTTTGCATGTAATGAATTGTAAGCAAGTTGATTAAACAGATTTCCTGTACCGCTTCACTAGTGAAATCCGGTTCAAAGGACCATGTATTCGAACGTAAATAACAAACGTACTTATGTGTTTTTTTTATACCACGCCGGTGGCAAACAAGCTTACGGCCCACGTGATGGTAAGTGGTTACCGTAGCCCACGGACGCTTGCAACTCCAGGGGTGTTACATGCGACTCTAATAAAAATTAGGGTTTTAAAGCCCAATATCACGCAATCCCCTCGCTTAATTGAAAATTGGTTTATAAACACCCATTTTACATTTGAACATGCTATCGAACGATACCATAGGTTACAACTTTGTAGTAGCAAGGTTCACTGAGCTAAGCCGCAGACGGACGGACGGACAGACGGACATGTGAAACTATTATAACCAGGGTTCCTTGTTGACTACGGAATCCTAAAAAAAGACAGACTACAGGAGCCAGTAATATGTTCTCCTTGGCCCAGTTTGGGTATAGAACCCTAAAAAAGGCCGTGGGGCGATATTAATTATCGATGGGTTGATGTAGATAAATCACCGGATAATTGCGCCAGCGCAGAGTTGCTCTAATGGCGGCTATTCATTATGCGTAGGTATCGTCATGCGTGGAAGAAGTTTAGGGATCCGTAGGCAACATAATACAAGACCTTATATTAAAATGGCTTAGACATGACGTATTATTGTCGACAAATTGTGGCAATTTAGAGATACCATTTAGTAAAAATAATATCGCCATAACAAAGCACTGTCTCATGATTGTGATATTATTTACTTATTTTTTTCCAAGATATCGCTATTCGCAGTAAGATGCAAACATCATAAAATCCATACTAATATTATAAATGGGAAAGTGTATTTGTGTGTTTGTTTGTCCGTCTTTCACGGCAAAACGGAGCGACGAATTGACGTGATTTTTTAATTGAAGATAGTTGAAGGGATGGAGAGTGACATAGGCTACTTTTTGTGTCTTTCTAACCACCACTTCCCTAAAATGGGGGGTGTAAGTTTGTATGGAGCTACGATATAAACGAGTTCCACGCGGACGAAGTCGCGGGCAGAAGCTAGTAAAAATATAAAGACATCAAAGCGTGACTCAAATCGACTATAAAATGCGTGTTTATAGCACAAACTATTTAAAAAACAAGCTATTTAATAAATGCGTGTTAAAATTGTGGAAAGATTAATAACAAATTATTATAAAATATTTTAAATATTTTACTTCAAAAATATTTCCATGGTCCAAATTGTGTTGTTTGTGATGTGCATGCAATTTGTCACTACAACTCGTTTGACAGTTGGATCAACATGCTTCCAGAAAATAGCATTAGTCAAGTTTTGATAAATTGGGGCTTAAAAATCACTACATGTATAAAGTCTGACCAACAAAAAAAACGCCTTTGAAAATAGCTTATACTGGCAACACGTAGGTAACGTAATGCATTGCGGCGTAATTTATAATTAACCGAAAAGCTTATTTCTGAGGGAAAATGATTGTGACTCGACTCGCTAGCCAGGCTCTACAACTCGCGCTTAACTTTTTTTTAAAATTTAATTTAATTTTTATTACCAAGAGATTTAAAAACATAAATCATGTATTGAAGCTTCTGTTTCTAATGGTACTTAAATTGAAGCCAGGGATGGTAGCAGCCTTAACAGTTCACTAATGAGTGTATAATTAATGCATGATTGAAAGGCTTTGACGCCGTTTATCTGTTTTGAAATAACGGGCATTGTGTAGGGTAAGTGTTCCAGTGAATGAACGAAACTCTGCATGTTTGCTTAAATTAATAGTTCTGTATATTTCTAGCATATCAGGTATTTTTTTCTCGATTAGAAGCATTCACTGTAAGGGTTTTGTAACATTTATATCAACTCAGTCGCAACAGTTACTAAATAAGGGAAGCTTAAAGTTCACGGGCTACGGGCGTGTATGTTTTGTATGAGCCGGTAAGTAATAAGAGGACAAGTATATCACCATTTATTTGATGTGCCATTGTATTAGTTTTATAAACCTTTATTGTGTGTGGTTTTTGGAAATCATAAGAGTGAAATTGTACTACTAAAACATCGTTTGAAGTTATTGTGTCATGTAGATTCTAATTTTTAGTCGGTGTTCTATACCTAGAATTCAAAACCGCCCAAATCCAGTGAATGAACTGGAGTGTTCATTCACTGGCAACGACTGTTTTAATGTTTTCGCAAACTTCCTTTCTCTGGCCTTCCGCATCCAGTCTGAGCCGATCCGTTGGCAGAAAATATCGCGCCACTTTTTCCTTTGCCATCCAGGTTTCCTCTTAGGGTATGCGCGCACGAGCAACTTTTACCTCCGCGACTATTTTGTCTCTCACATTAAGTCTATGGGTTAGTATGGAAGTGCGCTCACGGAGTCGCGTCGCAGCGTGTGCGCACTTCCATACCAACCCCTAGACTTGATGTGAGAGACAAAATAGTCGCGGAGGTAAAAGTTGCTCGTGCGCGCATACACTTACGCGAGAAAGGCAAATTTGAAAGGAAATGGGGGAGGCCTACGCCGCAGAGGCGACTTCTACCTAGACTATTTTTAAGTAGGTGTAATAGTTTATAGTAATAGTGTAATTATTATTGGTAGTAGAAATAAAAGCTTTTTTATTTATTTATTTTATTAGTGGTTACTTCCACGTTAATTTGATTTGTGACTCAGTAGGATTGTGTCATTTTGGCTGTTCAATGCTGACCACTCCAATATTTAGGCGTGTTATTTTTGGCTGGTATAGTAAAAGTTCTTATTAAAATCCTACCTAGTCGGCGTAAAAAGATCTTTGTACAGGTTTGTTTGTGTAGGTACACATTTATTTTGTTTCGGCGAGACAAACACCCTTTCTCAAGAAAACTAATTGGCATTCAATTAAAAGAAGGAATGTCGCAATGGGCTTGTAAGAACAGATAAGATCTAGCTCTTACACTTTACGAGATCTAACTGGGGCCTGTCACAGCGGCGCCTTTGTTAATTATGCAATTTATATGTCATAGTAATCATAGTCATAGGATTTAGATGTGCTGTAAAGAACAGAGAGGGCACCCGAGTGCCATGCAATTTCGAAGAAAAGGCCTGGATCATCGCTTTATATCTGTTCCTAGCGGGAATCCATAATTTTACCGAAAATAGTTTCATCGATTAAGTATCGTTTCCCATTAACACTATTCGCATAATTTCATCATCACACAGGAATCATTCATCGAACTTCGTTAGATCGCTCATATATTTGCTCGAATTACCTTTTACACAAGAATCAACTCATCGAATTTTACTTTATTAGGTATTTTATTTGTCCATCGACATAGTCGTTCATCGAATCGCCTTAACTATAATTTCGGGTTAAAACATAAGTTTCAGTTCTCAAATTCTTTTATTTTCGTATGATCATTATAATAGAGTACATAGATTAGGTCAGGGTAGGCAGAGAGTGGGGCTCGGGGGGCGACGCCCCCCGCAGTAAAAAAAACAACACATAATCGTAACGACGGTATTATTTGTAGGTTCGGTTAGGGTTAGATCAGAGCGGAAATAGGCACCACATCGACACGCTGGCAGTTAGGTTAAAATGCCAAACCAAACCATACCAACCAACAATACCAACTGTGAACGATGTTTCGATAAATTACTACTATAAGTACCTACACAACTGACTATTCTATGAAAAGTAAATTCGATGAATCGTTACGCTACGATTTGAGACAAATTCGAAACGATTAACGATGAAAAGTTGTTTGATTAAATAAAAAACAATGAATTGATGATTATGCTGTGATTAGGAAAAACAAAGTACCTATGCAATTCTTGTGATAGATGATGGGGCCAAAACATGCAAAGATTGATTGACTGATACCGGAGATGCCGCGGATGCGTTTTTTTTTAACATCCGTGGATGCGGATATTTGTCCCCTAATATTTATTTATGATTATTAATAATAAATCAGCCTATATACGTCACACTGCTGGGCACAGGCCTCCTCTCATCGATGAGAGGGAACGGGCAGTAGTCCCCACGCTGGCCCAGTGCGGGTTGGGGACCTTACATACCTTGGAATTTCTTCGTGGATGTATGCAGGTTTCCTCACGATGTTTTTCCTTCACTGAAAAGCTAACGAAATTAAATCCGACGATGGTGGCAAACAAGCATACGGTCTGCCGGTAAGCAGACACTGAAGCCTATGGATTGCAATTTCAGAAGAATCATAAACAAGTTGACGACCCTTTATTGCATTCGTTGCTTGTATTTTTTTATTTGATAGAGTGACCGATAATTGTGAATATAATTAAGAGCTCACGTGCATATAAATAATGTTTTATCGAATAGTAATATAGAGGAGGAGACGCTGTTTATGCGGATTAAGAGTTCAAACAAAAAAAGGCTTCAGTAGCCCTTAACTTTAATAATGTCCACAGGAAAGACGCGAACCTATATCTGTGTATGACCCAGTCATAGTATAGTGCCGTACAAATAGCGCGGGCTCTACCTGGGACCTCGATTCTATTTCGCTACTAAGTGAAATGCTGAAATGGTTAATCCTAACCTAACCTAACAAATAACGCCTCTGTAGCTTTACTCAATCCTTCTAAGGATTGGGTTATTAGCATCGATGCATCTAATGGCTTTCTGGAACCAGTCATTGAAACAAACAAGCAAATATTACCAGCGCGGTCAGCGTAAGACGAGGCGCGAGCTGTCTCGCGGCGAAATAGACTATAGGTACGTCTCTTCCTAATTATAACACTTAGAAAGAGACGGATACTCTATCTCGCCGCGAAACAGTTCGTGGTGTCTTATGCTAACCGTGCAAGGGGTCTATCCGACTAACGTATTGGATTGGGATTTACGTTTGTTGCGCGCACCCGTTGTGAGAGGGTTAAAATTCGTCAAGTTAATAGATCAAGTGGGGTATCGGGTAGTGGAGTATCATACTATGAAATAGCTTGAGTTGCACTTTCTAAATACTTTTTTATTTGTTTTCTACTACGGATAATATGGATTTATGAAGGAAAAATGTTGAAAAAAATACCATCCCCCCCCCCCTCATCTCAGAAGTTTACCCAGCGAAAATTTAGAAATTATTACATATGATTAAGAGTAATATAAATAATACAGGAAAAATAAAACCATACCTCTATCTGGCGTATTTTATTTATTTATTTCTTACCTAAGTTTGTAATTTAATTATTTCTGTATGCAATTTTATGTCTTCATATTCCTATAAGATTGTTGAGGCGACATTGTAATAAACTTAATCCACATTTTGGTTAATCTTTTTATTAATTACACATAAGCACATAATCGTAGGTACAGTCTTTGAATTTTATCAACATTACAAGAAACAAGTTAGAATGCGTCTATTCACTCTATTTCTCTGTCGCACCACTAGAGGCGCGCGTGGCGGACGAAGGGCCTTGAAGCGCAGTGCATGTTGCCTTGCCTATTATGGGTGCGCGCGAAATTTCGAGCGTTACAATAATATTCCTTATTGCACAACAAATAACAGTCAGCCGGGACAATTATGGCTGGTATCTAAGAGCCTAATATAACTTATTCAATCGTTAGTTTGTAATGACTCGCGAAATTATTTTCCAGTTACTTCGGTTAACTCTTCCAGTTGGCCCAGCTGATTTAAACAACTCTTTACTTTGAGACTAAACGCCGCCGCAAGAAGCTCCCGGAGCGGCATTAGACCGACATAATGACAGTACGAGTCGCAAATTATGTGACATAGCCGCCATACTTTGATGTTTGCTATAAATCCACATTTATAACACAGATGTCTTTCAAACAGCATCATTAGACACATAGCCACTTCCGCTGTCCAATGCCGTGATGTCATTAAGACGCTGCCGAATCCCGCTCCAAGTCTTCTTTTATTACCTACCTACAGTATTTTATTAACTACAACTTCTTAAACTAGCTAATAGTAATAAACGTTTTATTATTTTAGAAATAAATTATTACAGAAACAGATATTTACATAAAAGAGAGGTTAAGGGTACAAGCACGGTTGGAATAATTGTTGTAATGAGCTGCAGTTGCGCCGACTGGCTTAGTCACGGTTTTTTTTTAAATTAAGAGTCCATTCTAGAAGACACTCCGAAAAACGGCAAGGCAAGGCGCAGGTCCGCAGGTCCATGGATAGTAGCAACTCCAGGTTTCATCGATGAACCTGATTAATAGACAACAATGATTAAAGGATAAACCAACAAACAAACATACGACACACAAATACAGTTCTGGTACCGTACCTCACTGGTATCCGAAGATTGCAAGTAGCCACAGCGGTAATCGTCTGCTGCGTTAAATTACTTGACTCTCTTTTGCACGTGCTTAAGAAGAAAAGAAATACAAGATTATAACATACAAATAGACACCTCAAAAATGCAATGAGAGCACGCCAATAGTAAAAAGAAGATAGGGGTAAATAAAACTTAAATTTGAGGAGGCCCGTCCATCTAAGACTCCTGCAAGCGTATTTTGACAAGTACTTAACTAACCCAGCGAAATCTTACCGAAATTCGCGAAGTAAACTACTTATCATCTAGTTCCTTACTTCCTTACCAAACATCTATGGTCTTGATCGTTAGTTTTACTCGTACTTTGCTAAAATATATGCCTTCTGAGAGAAAATCCATAACCTAATATATATCAAATCCCATCACCAACTCAGACCTTACCGGTGTTTGTCAGCTTGACTTGTTCACGAAGAACTTAAGAATATGGTGCTCCTTAACCTCCGGAAGACGGGCATGCTATATATATACATAAGCATCAATAAGTTTTGACTCGGTATCATTATAACAAGGTTAAACTTAATTGACCGATTTTGAAACCTGGTCGGTAGAAAGCGAAGGGCCAGCGATTAATTCGTGCCTATTCCTATTTTGTCAATGTCTACTATACCGACCGGTCCACAATCCTGTCACTTTCCTTCTTTGCTGAACGTTAGTAAAACCATAACTAAGTAAATTCTATGACATACTTACATTGTCTCGACTCGCCTAACTGGCAGACCAAAGTTTTGAAGTAGATACTTACAAATATTATTTTGCGACGGTCGACCACCAGAAGAAGTGCCTTCAGGGGACATGATAGGAGGATTGTTACACTATGATTATCTGGGGAGAGGGGATGATTGGAAATTGCCCTATACGCAAAATAAAAACTCACCAGTTTCAACTATGTACAGTCAGCTCCAAATATGCATACAATTTCCATCGACATACAACACGTATACATATTTAGAGACGTGACTGAACAAGTGGACAATGTAGTATTTTTTTTTATAAAAAATGGGATTGCTTTTGACCTTCGTCTAACCTGGTGGAAAGTTAAGACAAATAAGGCCTAAATTGGATACCTGTTAGCTACTCAACAACTCCAAAATAGAGAAAAACATATTGTTCTACACCACTAAGGCATTAAATTAATTTCCATTGTGAAATCATTGTCTGGAGATGTAAAAGGTCTCCGTGATTAGAAGTTGTAAAAGATCTGCTAACGTTAATATATCATAAAAATACTTGAACTCTGCACGACTTATTTAAAACATTATACACGAACTTATAACTAGATAACAGTCTAAAACTAGCACAATTAAGCACCCGGCAGGCCTTCTTGAAACTCAAGAATTAGGAAAGGTCTTCATAAATTTATCTTTTAAATACTCCTCGTCCTTACTCTAAGTATTTCCTTGACAATGTATTAATACTTGTCAAACAGGATTCATCTTCAATCAACCATGGGCCCATAGTCAATGTACACCTTTAGCTTCATGTAAGCGATATAACTGCGAGGCTCCGTTGCGTCGTCAGCTTGGGTGTATTCGATTGGTTCGACCGTTGAAATATAATATTCATATTTAAAACCTCATCTTTAGCGATATAATGGCGAGTAGTTGCGTCATCTGCTTTTGTATAGGATTCGGTATGAACCCAGAAAAAAATCGTCGAAACGCCTTCCGGCCAGAATTCAGTACGTGCGGTCCGGTATCTTGCAGAGGCCGCTATATCATTCATGCAGTTTATTTTACGACGTAATATGACCGGCATTAAGACGTCGTAGTGGACCCCCCGGGGCGGCGGGAGTGCATATATATTCGCTTTCGCATCAGAGTTCAGCGTGTGAGATACATCTTGTATACAATCTTTTGATACTTCTAAATTCCAACTTCTCGTAGGTACATTAAGTATCTCACACAGTTACTCAGATACTCCGACCCTTCCTCGTCCAATAATACCTTTTACAAAGATCCTCAGCTAGGAAGAGTTCCACATCAGATGTCTGCTACGGCTGGCCCCAGGCCTTCACTTGTCGAAGATTTCCGTCGAGATCTCCGCCTTGAATGTATTGCAAAAAGGAAGTTAATACGCAAATGCATAATTAATTAGTAATGGGATGTAACTTACAGACGGCCACAGGCAGAATAAATAGGTAACATTACTAAATAATATTGAGCACAAGACACAGATCAACCTAGTCCCAAATTAAGCAATGTGTTGTACTGTGGGTATTAGACGACAATATATTTACATACTTATAGATGTATAAATAAATACACAGATCCATAGAAAACAACAGGAACCAAATATTCGTGCTACTCATAAATAAATGCCCTTGTCGGCATTCGAACCCGAGACCGTCGGCTTTGTAGACAGGGTCACTAGTCACTACTAACTAGGTG
Source organism: Epinotia bilunana (assembly GCA_947049275.1). Lineage (NCBI taxonomy): Eukaryota > Metazoa > Arthropoda > Insecta > Lepidoptera > Tortricidae > Epinotia > Epinotia bilunana. The sequence goes on along the minus strand of OX346268.1, from coordinate 3,386,445 downwards.
TTGTACCTGGCGTTGAGCAGTCGCTTGAACTCTAGGTGAGGCTATTGGGGATGCACTGTGTGACCTGAGAGATATACCTGAACTTTTTCCCTTAAGCTGTCAACACAACTAATTCTCATATACCGTTAAGTTTCAAGCTTCACGGTGTCAACTTACAAACAGCGGCTGTTTTCCACTAGCGGGATATAAAAGAAAACATTTGCAAGGCGTAAAACTGATACCTACCTTAACAGGATCATGACGACCGCATAGGAGTCAGGCTTTCTTTCGTATCGTATCGAGTCGGTGCCGACAGTGATCGACCAATCGACAAGGCATTCTTGATAGTCCAACGGATCAGGTAGACAGTTGACCATCTGCATGATGCTCTGGACAATCGAACTGCACAGGTGCAACATATAGCAGCAACATCGAACACTTGGTACAAGACTGTTCTGCAGGCAGGGCAATCTCTTTGATGTGGAACTTCTTCACTGATGCCGAGGATATTGCAGGTATCAGACGTGTAGCTTCTGGTAGCCCGGCAAGGACATGGACCGCTGTATGTTTTCAGAAGGGCTGTCAAAGTTTGTGACATTGCCCTTTGCGGTAGAATCGAAGGTGTTCTCTGACCAGACATTTTACGATTATGTTTAGAAAGGAACTATATTACAATATAATACATAGTTATACATTTTCTTCCCTGAACATTTTTGCCTCGTAAGTACAATTAATTTGCGGTAGATTTTCTTCCTTCCGACCATCAATCTAGCACGGGGACACTACATAATGTTGACTCACTACATTGCAAGACAGCACTAGTAGTGTCTCTTTTTGTCCCAACTTGGGACTTGTCGTCATTCTTTTATTCATCCTCATTACGGATGTCTCTGAACATGACGCCTTACAGAAATAGGTTAACGTAGTTGTGTAGGCCCAGTACGGTAGTCTCCTCTGAGTTGAAACGTCAGTGCAGCCGCTTTCGAACGACAAGTGACCATGCGTTTTTTCTGGATTATGAAGTGGAGCGGAGTCAGAAGCATTCATTGAGAATATGATCGGGAAAAGAGGCTACGATGACTTAAGACCTAAGACGTGTAGCGTGATCCTGACAAAATCGTCAAGCACTATCGCCTAGTAACACAACATAGCACCACACATACGATTATCTATATCCTACATCTTCGTCACCTGGAACTGCACGGCACTATTTCACTAGACTCACTTGACTACTCGTTATTTAAATCCGGGTTCAAGTTTGACAAATTTCAAACTTGGAATTGACCATTCGTCGTGGATATGATGCAATTTATAATAAAATTTATAGAAACCAAAATTGTCATATGTTCCCTAACAAAATATAAATATGTAATGGACAATTGGACACCCATGCCAGTTAAGCAATATATAGATATACTAACTACACTACACATATATTAATATACACTGTATGTAAAACCACGAAACGCTATGACGTACAAACACTAACGGCCGTATTGTTTCAGTTTTAACTAAAATGCCGTTAAAGTTCGTTTGTCCTTATCTGTCACTTTGACATTTGTGTTCGTAAGAAAGGGACAAAGCACATTTAATTCAGCAGAGGCATTTTAAGTTTTATGAATAAGGGGGTTACCCGTTAAAATATCTAGCAGTGAGAAATAATGTAATAGAGTATTCCTTGTATTCACTCCAAATACCAAACAACTCCCCTCACCTTGTGTCGGGAAAAACGGTCCTTTTTCCCGATTTTTACAAGTAAAAGAAAAAAACTGATATTACCAAGACGTGTCGTTTTTAGTGGTCCTAAGTTAGTTTTCGTGGCTGTACATACTGTTTATATATGTACATAAATATATATTTTAAACGGACGTACTAAAAGGATTATCCAATTTCGTTTTAGACATTTTATTACAGAATGCATCTGTGTGTATGGATTTGTACTGATTGACATATCTATTGCCATATATATGATCTCCAGGAACTTGATCAAGTGACTTTCGGTATTCCAGTAGCTGAGCGCAGGTTGGACGAGTCTTTGGGGGGTTTAGTAGCCACCTGTAATCAATAGAACAAAATCATCAGTGGTCTATAAACCTATTATTTATTATTACGTCGAATGCTGCAACCTTGCACGTTTTTTTAATACAACGACGGTAGCAAACAAGCGTACAGCCCGCCTGATGTTTTTTAAGAATATCTCTGAAAGGATATGTACGTCGTCTGTGCCGTTGTATGTAATGACACCCTAATTTGAACCCAACTCCACTCACTCCACATGTTTCACGGTGTGTAGTGCCTTTAAAGCTCTTTATTTGGCTTCCAGAGCCATCAAATTTGTAGTCAGAGTGGAGCTGGAGGCCAAAAACTGCAAAATTGCCTAGAGGAATTTAAGGAAACTCCTCTGAGCTATTTCATACCGGATCTGCATTTTAAATCTACAACAGTTCTGTCAATATCGGGATGTTTATTAAAACGCTAATAAGCCACCTAACTATATATTTTTTCTCAAAGGTAGGCAAGGTTGTGTAGGGTTCTATAGCAATTCCATTTTTTCCATACTTTTGGTTTACCTACTATTTGAGCATTATGCCAACAAGAAAACCAATAATACATATCTATTTCTATAGCAGTATGTTTGCTTCCATCTGAGTAGGTACCTATTTAGGAGGAAAACAGACGAAATAATAACCGCCATTTACTTACAGTATATTATTAGACAAAGAGAAATTTTTTTTTATCAGTAGGTACGAACACCATCTCAAACATTATTTATTTCCTAGTAGTAAGTAGCCCTAACCCTAAGCAATGTTGTAGCAGACATTTTTAGAAAAACCTTTGCAACTGTTTTGCGTCATTCTAGCTAAATAAAATAAATAACGTTAAAAAAAGTGGAAGCATTCAATGTTATACACAAAAAACAGCCTATGTATACACATCCCAGTGCTGTACATACACAGGTATCTATTTATAATTTATAATACTACTTATTTTAAGGGCATTTTAAATTTTAAGTGTACCCTCAGTTTATGGCGTGTCCCTCGAGTTAAACGTAATATTTCTCCTCAATGGAATATTTTTCAACATGATACTATATGACATATATGTCTTAAGCGTGATTTTATTAACCCCCGACGCAAAGAGCCCCTATCTTTGTTATAAGGTTAACATGTCTGTCTGTGGTATCGTAGCTCTATTAGACCGATTTGAATGCGGTTTTTTTTGTGTCATAGATAATTTTATACCGTGTTCTTAGCCATGTTTCATGAAAATATGTTCAGCCGTTTTTGAGATATTGGACTTTGAAATGAAAATGTCGGGGGGTTTTCAACTTTTCTAAGTTGTCTTAGTATGCATTGTAAATGTGAAACGTATAATATTTTTTTAGGAAAGCATCTGATACAACGAGCCCGTATTTTAGCGTGTCCCCTCGCCAACGAACGATATACAAACAAGAATATTTATGAAGCAGTGTATATTATCTGATCCTTCATCATCTTCTCTCTCTCTTCTCGACTCTTGTCGGTGGAGTAATGAGAGTAATCGTTACGCAAGTCTTCATTTATAAAATGAGAACGATTGCATAAAATAAACATAACATTTTGACATTTATTTTGATATTTTAATTACTTAAATGTTTTATAAGCTGTGTTGATTTTGTGGGTCCACTACCCTTACTACTAGAAAGCTGTAATTTGGCATAAATAAACCAAATAAATCACGCCGACAAAATAATTTAGTGACGTTGTCGTCGCCCTCCGAAATATTACTCACCTCACTAGATCACTCGGCTTGATGTATTCAATTGCACATTTTGGCTGCACATTCTCTTTCTGCTCCAAATCAGGCAAATTACAGGTCTGCTTCTGCCCAGTAATCATTGAAGACAATCCGAACACCTGAGCGAAAACTACGCCCATATCGTAGACATCGCGCTCTTGGGTATAATAGCCTAAAAAAATAAGTAAATGATAACCAAATTGATTTATTAGTATCATAGCTGAGAACATATGATACAAATTTTAATTAAATTGACTAGTTGCAACAATAATATAAACTCCTAGTGAACATTTTCAATAAAAGTCCCTATTTTAGAAACTTTAAATTCCTAATATAGTAAATACCTAGCTGTATTGTTCGTTCTTATAGGAGGGCCACACCGAAATGATGGGGACTGGATTACTTTGTACTAATTTACCCGAAAATCTTCTTTTGTGACGAACACTGAACTTATATAATAGAATAGAATAGAAGATAATTTATTTCAGTGTAAGTAAAGGAACGAGACAAAGCTAAAATTGTAGCGTAAAATACACGGCCCCTCAATTCTAGGTTTCGTAATTTCTGTTCTTGCGGAGTTGTAATTGCGGACGAAATTATTGCGACTTTACCTTTACTTAAGCAACCACGAATGCCTATTGTTTATAACTAAAATACGAGAGCGATGAAACAAAATACGAGTATAGGTAGTTAAGTACTGAATACTTAACGTATGTGCGTATGTATGCGCATATACATAATAAAAAGTTATTTTTGTTACGAGAAAGACGACGACGTCATACTAAATGCGAGCGAAAAAACTAAATCAAGACACGAATGTATGCGAGCGAAACAAACTACGATATATTTACCTAATAGCGATTTTCAGCCAAATAAAATACCTAGCTAACTAATTATTATTTAGGTACTCAGGTAAGCGCGGCGCGAGATTTTCTATAAAAAAAACACAACGCGACGACATTTTTTTATGGCCGGGTGTCGAAGAACTTGAAAATTTTAAACTATATGAATCCGTAGGACCTTGCCTCTACATTGGGTAGTATCGAATCGTGAGGTTACCAATATCCAAAAATGTACCGCGACTTAGAAGTACTAACAATAGTTTTATCACCTACGCACACACAATTAGGGCCACAGGATAAGACAAGGGAGACTCGCATGATAATCGAAAAAAGTACCTTTAGATGAGTTCTTTAGTTGCATGGCTGAGCGTCCAGAACAGCAGATTCTTTGGCGTACACTGGTCAGTGTTATTCTGATTCACAGCTTAATCATTTCGGCGCTATTCACGTATGCGACAAAGTGTCCAAAAATGCACTGAACTATTTTATCGCGGAGATGCAGTTCTTCAACAATTAACACTTAAGCAGTCGCGCCCTAGTTTGTAACACTTACAGTCGCTACTGGGTCCAGCGGACCCAGTTAATTATGTAAAGATAGGGTAAATACTACTGAAAATAATATTAGGACCTTTATATATTTCTGTAATAAAGAAATAAAACAACCAATTTATATAATCAACAATTAAATTTGATGGTTTAACGTAAAAAAACCGCTAGGTAGCAAAATATCCGAAATATTCATAGCTTTTATGGCACTTTCATTTGTTAAGCTAATATCTTTTTTTTTAATACAAAGTCTTATCTTTACTATATTTTCTTAACAACTATTTATATGCTTATTTAAAATCACAAAAAGAGATCAACTTTATTATAGCAAAAAATATATATGAGGTCCTAAAATCAACTAACCCGAAAACTCAAACAGAACTGAAAATAACTCAAAATATTTGGTTATTTTACTCTACTACTTAAGTGTTAAGACAGTTTATCTATTACGAGTAAGTATATAATAAAAGGCGGAGAGTGCGCGGTAGTGGTCACAACCTCTTGACATGGAAGGAAGGGAAGCGCTATTTCACATGTCCAATCACTTATCCCTGGCTTTAGGTATAAGCTCATTTCTTTATTTATTTAATCGTATGGCATACATTTATTTCGTTAATGAGAGCACTCTTGTCTTACTATTTTGACACACGCAGCGTGTTATGCGTGGGACGGGATAGGATAAAAAGGTATGTGTGCGTAGATAATCAAATACGTAAACACGGGTCGCATCGCAAGGTGTCGCTACATCCTGGATTAGAAGAAAATAGGAAATCTACGCGAACATCAACAAAATGTAGGTATATATAATAAGTTTCTGTCAAAAAAAACATTTTTGGTAAAAGCTTTTGACTGTAATTTTCTGTATACGATCATCATTCATCAACTACCCATTGAGACGATTCTAACGAGCCCAAACTCAAGGGTTACGTCGGTTAAATACTAAATTCCCATGGCCACCTTCTGTCTCCATCATCAGATCAGCTTGATGGTACCATAATATTGAATTGTCATCCAAACTATACTAATATGTACCCAAAATTTCAGCTCAATCGGACAACGGCAAGTGACTGAAAAATCTTACGAACAACTTACATCATACTAATATTATATACATACCTACATACGAACAGGCAAGTTAATAAAAAGTTTGTAAAATACATAATTAAGTTACATACAGACGGTTTTTTCTATTCCAGCGTCGTATTATGAATTAAGATTGAGATTTTATCTATTGGGCCCCCTGACCCTTCAGACAATGGTGTTTTTACTCTCATGATTATGATGACAATGATGACAGATTAACTCATCATGCGGATTTCCTGTATTTTTTTAATTCAAACAGCTTTTGATGCGAATTTGATTCTTCCCAATAGGCCTGTTGGGAGCGACCATGTCTCAATCACACGTCATGCCATATGACACCTCTAGAAAAACACGCTGATTTTAAGACCAAAATATGCCACATTTTAAGTTCTGATCGAACCGAGTGACTACTGAGATCTTTGAGTATTAAAGGTAAACCAAAGGTGACAAAGGATAAACGCTATGTCAATAAATGAGCATTTAATGCCTCATTTACTTACCTATATCAGACGAACTAGACATCCTGATGGATATACCAAAGTCACCAATCCTAACACAGCCACTGTCATCCACGAAAATATTAGCCGAGTGAAGGTCTCCGTGAATCACACGTTCCCCGTGCAAGTAAGCCATACCTAAAAACAATAAGACAATTATTAATCGCGGGCCGGCTGGAGTGTCCGTGTGAACCACTGCATCTGTTTTGATGTCGCAGGCATATAGTATGATCCGCCGTATTACATTCCAGCTAGCTGTTTTACAAAAAAGGGCCGTTTTCTATTGCAGTCGGATTGAATACCGCTGATAGAAAAACGCTGGATTGTCAAAGCCCTCCGTTAGGTACGACAACGAGTGAAGCAAGGAGGTTAGGCACAACTGCCACCCTACAGCGCGCGAGCCGAGCGAGCGAAGCGAGCGTGCAGCGACAGCGGCCGGCGAAGCGCCAGAACCGAACATGTTTTATATCACTTTCTCCGTCTAAAGGATTTGGAGGATTGTCTAGTATGAGAAAGTGAAATAAAACATGTTCGGTTTTGGCGCGACTGCGGCCGCTACCGCTACCGCCAAACGCTCGCTACGCTCGCTCGGCTCGCGCGCTGTAGGGTTGCAGTTCTGCCTAAGACTACTTCTCGGCTCGCGTCGCTCGTCGTCGTACTAACGGAGGCCTCTCCGAAAGCTATCTGCGCTGCAGCTGTGTCGCTTTCGCCCGCTTACACTATTCGCAACTGCTTACGCCTATAATATTTTGCACTTGTTAAGGCTGTTAACTCGAGTGGTTAATTTATACTTATACCTACTAAAGTATGTCACATACCTTTCACTATCTGCCAGATAATATTCCACGCTCTGGTGGTATGTCTATATAATTGATTCTTAATCATCTGCTCAAGATTGGTCTTGCAGAGTTCCATTTGTAAACACAGATGAAAGCTGGTTTGGCCGGATACTCGCGGACTTAACATGGAACAAAACATGGAATAAATACATGATCATTATATACTTGTAGCTTTGTGAGACAGGGTGGAATTTTTGTGCAATTTTATATTACCTACCAAAATACAAATAAATCGGCCTAGTGCGATTTGAGCTGCGCTACGAAAGGGTGAGTTGCACCAAACCGTTTATACCTATAATCGTAAAGCTGTGTTCGTCAAAATCTGAATGTATGGAAAGATTGTGTATGGTATGACAGCAGTCGGTGCCATATTTAACCTTTTCAATGCGCTGTCAAAAAGAGGTTAACCACACGCCAAGTCAACCAGACATTTAGTGCCGAGTTAAACCTCATGTCAATGGAAGAAAGTTCTCCTTGACAGATTAATCCGTCAAAAAAAGGTTAACCACACGCCAAGTCAATCAGACATTTAGTGCCGAGTTAAACCTCATGTCAATGGAAGAAAGTTCTCCTTGACGGTTTAGGTAATCCGTCATTGGCGTTGAACCAGTGGTGCGGATATATCCGTCTATGGCGTTGAAAATGTCAATGTTTATCGGTCTGTAATCGTAAGTTGGCAACCCGCCATTAATAAGAATAATTTATTGAAGACGTATTTTATGATTAATATGCAAAATTTTATACTACGGGATAATTCATTACAAGAGCCTGACCCCGTATCATGGTCGGCCTTATCACGCGATAAGTGACAAGATAGAGCGTCCGTCTCGTTCTATTGAACGGTGTCAGCCAGTGGCGGACACTCTATCTTATCAGTATCACTTATAGTGTGATAAGGCCGTCCATGCTATGGGGTCTGAACTAGCTCCTGGCCATTAGGTAACTCACCTACTAACGCGACTGTTACCCCGTACGCCAACATGGACATAATGATCAAGCCTATTTTCATTATAGTCCTTGCTCTCCGCATGTGGTATCTCTTCTATACGGTAGTCGTCAATCCAAGAATCATCGTAGCGGACTACATTGTTATGTTGGAAGCTTGCTAGAAATCGCGCTTCCTGGCGTTTCTGATTGACGTCATCGTCTGGGCCCAATGGGATACATTTGATGGCTAATCGTCGCCCGTCTTCGTGCTTAACCTGGAAAACAAATAAAAATCAGCCTAGCCCCATAGGGCTTATGGGCTACTAGGCGACGATATGTTTAATGGATTTAATACAGAAATACACAGAAAACATCTAAGACTCACAAACTAATTCATGCACATTACGCAAATGTTTGGATTCGAACCCAGGACAATCAGCTTCGTAGGCAAGGTCACTGCACTACCCACTAGGCTAAACCGATAGTCAAAATTAAAGCAAGTTTGAATCTGCAAATGTGAAAATTTGAATGTTTGTTACTAGCGCATTTTTGTTACAAGCTATCAGTAATCAGTATCTTGATTGCTTTTGGCTCGGGCGAGCGAACGAAAAAAGCATAGAAGTCTTAAGTAGCGCCTAAAATGGCGCCACAGCTTGGACGCCATTGCCATTATGCGCGGATGGGGGCGGGGTCTCAAAACGATGCCGGGCAACCGTTTAGTTCGAACATGCGCATACCTCGCGCAGGCTCTCGCTAAGGTCGCGGGGGTCCGCTGGATGCGGGTGGCGCAGGACCGGTCATTGTAGCACTCTTTGGGGGAGGCCTATGTCCGGCAGTGGACGTCTTTCGGCTGATATGATGATGATGCGCATACCTTGTTTTAGGCACATGTTTGGGTAGTTTGTAAGGAGCCCGCAGTCTATCGTCTTTTCGTTTGCTGTAGTCGACAGTTTTTGAAGTGAAAACTTCTTTAGCGGCGCTGTGCACTTCTTAGGATGGGGAAAAATTGTTAAACTCGCCACAAATTTCGATTTTCGATAGGTCACGTGACCGTTTAGGTGAGAGATTCGGGACGAGGCTTGGGGGCGATCATAAAGTGTGAGCTGTGAGCATTAAAATCATTCAAGTTTTCACTTCTGCCGGCACTCCCGGATCTGCAACCCAGTTTTTTTTTTTGTTTTAGTTGAGCTTGAGAAGTTGCTATGGTTACCTTTTGTCTCCATCATCAGACCAGCGTTATGGTACCATAATATTGCATTGTCGTCCGACTTAACTGTACTATTACAAATTTTACTTCATTGTACCTACTACGGGAAGTTTGTCAGACTTGCATTGCAAGATTTGACCTGCACATACTAACAAACAAACGAACAGAACAAATTAATCTGAATTTAAGCATGATAATTCTCATCCCAGATTTCATCCATCCTCAGGCCACAATAAAATAATGTTATGTGTGGAACTTGACGGTCACCTGGACAAAGTTGTGGTTAGTAAGTTTGGTAGGAATCATTTTTACAGATTGTTTTCCGGCCCAAATTAATGTTCTGTGTTTATTGTACTTTAAGAATGAGCATTATAAATAACAATAACTTGAATAACTTACTTCTATTACTGTTCCAAAAGATCCACTACCGATGACACAAATGATTTGAAGGGTTCTCAATTTTCGTAGTACATGAAAATGTGAATCCTCGGAGGCAGGGCTTGCGGGTGGTGTGTCAAGACTCATAGGTAAGTTTGTATCCTGGTTTATAAAGCAAAGAAACACATTAGTTCAGTCATTTTATTTTCATCATGAAAAAAGGTAAAGTTGGATTTAATGAAATAATTGACAATAGCATAATTTATTTGTCTATTTTCCTTGTTTATACAGGAATTATTAATGATGATTTAATGAAAAATAACCCAGATGGAGATACAATTATATTTTTCCTGTCATATTTATAATAATGTTAATCTAACTATTTACTAATAATAATATCAAATTTCTCCCTTGGCAATCTTCCGATGTAAGGGGAGGGGGTTATTTTTTTCGACATTATCGTTCATAAATCGAAAATTATACACTGTATGAGACTGTGCGTTAAAAACACTTCGATTTGATACCCCACTTGACCTAATGACTAGACTTCGAATTATTGCCCTCTCATATCCATCACTTTCCATACATGTGTTAGGCTCATTTACAATTATTCCAAATTTCAAATTGATAGCATAAGTAGTTCCTGAGATATTTAATGTTGTGACAGAGAGACAGAAGGAGAGATTCGCACCGTAAGTGTTCCTTGTTTACCTTTTTGGTACGGAACCATAAAAACAGTGAAAAAAATCCTAGTCATAATTTAAAAAATAAAATCGACTAACTTTAACTGACTACTGAATAAAAAATCCAAGCAAGTAGCTTCAAAAGATATGGCATATTTAGTCAGCATACTAAAATATAATATTTTCACTAGCTAGATTTCCTCTTAGACTAAAAAATTATCAGTTACAGTTTTAGTAACAACTTGTTCTTAGTTGATCCTCATGGCAATTACTCGTAACCGCATGCACATCTCATTGATGCAGTAACAACTACGTCAATTTTTTTAAAGTGTATGGTTATTCCTGCTCCTCCTTTAACCTCTGACCAGAAATCAGGTCAGGTAGGAAAGGTATGGCTACTGGACTCAACTTTACAAGCCAAGTTGGCGTGGCATAATCATCAGAAACTTGATGGACCATTTCTATTAAAATCTTTTTCACGCCACTGCTCGGAAATGTGGCAAATGATGGTCAGAAAACAGGCTTCATAGCTGGGGTTAGTTGGAATCGCACGAACAGGCCAACAATGGGTTCAAACTGTTCAACAATGCGACAGGTTATAATTAAATAGAAGGCATGTCGCCTATGACCGGCGAAACATGATTGTGATGTTGAAACATGATTATGCCCTTATTAGGTACAGATTTTGGAAAATTTTGGATTTTGAATAATAATAATAATATTCAAATGTACCTACCAGTACACACTTAAGTAGGCATCATCATTAAAAACAAATTATTCCAAATAATCCCAGCCATGTCCGATCATCATGAAATTGGTTTTTTAATTATTATTAATAATTATATATATGTAATAAGAAAAAATCTTTTTTTAGCCATTGTTTATGCCAGCTATTTTGGATGATGAAATAATTAAAGCCACAATAACTAAAGTAGTTAATGAAATAAAATAAATAGGTAGGTATACATGTTGCTAATTGTACTTTTACTTCATGGGAGTTTTAACAATGAAAAGTTATTTTAATCGCTTTTTATAAAAGAAGAATAGTTACCTGGCTGTTGACCGGAGAAAACGGAAATAATTCCGATTGTTCAGAACTTTCTGAATCTGAATCATTTCGGGCACGCTCATACGGCAAATTATCCATTGCTTGTCACTTTAAGTATCAATCAAACCACCAACAAGTATTCAAATCAAATTCAATCACAATTTCACTAAGTTCACGAAAGTAATTGGGACTTCTTTCTTCTTCTGTGTGCAAAGACAAAATGGCGGCATTGGCGGCAAAACCTGCCAGAACTCAAGAAGAACTTGCAGTACGTCACGTTGCACTTGCACTAGAACAACTATCCGTATCCTCACTGAATCCTGTCACACTTCCTCTCAGTCAGGTCCTGATTAGAGGGAGAAGGAAAAACTTTAAGAATCTTTTAAATACGAATTATAGCAAGTGCGGAAGAGAGAGAAGACAAGAAGGCAAGAAGGAGTTAGCTCTAAAGCTTAGAATAATCTAGAAAAAATGTAAGAGGGGTTTTTTTCAAATGTATTGCAAGTATGAAGTATCAAAATTTGTATAGCATTTTATAAAAGTGAAAAATATATGTACAAATAAAGTGGAAAAAGTTTACCAGACCAGCACGTCTAGCACACGACGGCCGCGATATGTCTCTCGATTTTTATCGCACTATACCTCTTCTTCTAAGTGTTCTAATAAGAGAGAGACGGATAGTGCGAGAAAAATCGAGAGAGCTCTCGCGCCGTCGCGTGCTAGCCGTGCAGAGCAAAAGTTTTTGTGACATGGCATAGGTTATTACTTTTTATCATTTGTTGTGTTTTGATTTGAGTTAAAAACGTCATTGTCTGTATGTCATAATTGACATTGACAGCTGTCTGCGTGTTATGGTCCGGGCTGGAAGTTTTGTGTTGTGAGAATTCACGACTTAGAGAAATATGTTTACGAGTTTCTGCTGAAAAAGCTATTTCTATTTTACAATAAATACGTAGATTGTGTGAAACATTTATGCAAAATGTGTTGTTTGTAATACTAAAATGGCCGATGAAACTAGGGAGGAACGGCAAGATAACGAATATGCGGCATTGGAGGTTAGTTTATTTATTTTCGTAACATACTGTATTTATATATTATCACTGGCTGCCCGTGCAGGTCCGCCCGCGTTTTACGGAGAACGCAAACGGAGCCGCGGCATGAAATTAATAAAATATAGCTTATCTTCACTCTAAATGTCCAATCTTAAATACTGATGAAAGTATTATTTGTTTCTCCTAAGTTCCATTTATTTTCTGACGTATATACAAGATGATAAGTTTCATTAGCTAAATTAAATTAAACCTAAAACAGGCCCTCGAGGCACTGTAACAAGGATGCTGAAGGCATTTCCTCGCTGAATTGCAATGCTGATGCGTTGCGCGAGAAAGCCGCCAACTCTCCTTATCTTAAATTAGGGGAATAGGAAAAACAAATTTGCACCGTAATCTTTCCTGTAGGATAAATGTAATTGTATTTTTTTGCTGTCTCCGTGCAGTGTCGTTTCTCGTAAGGTGTTGGGTTAAATATCACCACCCCCTTTCTTCTTGTGGGTGTCGTAAATGTCCACTAAGGGACCAGGGTTGAAGTGTGTTGTGGGCGATGGGCTAGCCATCTACCACTGGTGACAAAATGTGATTTACACACATTTAAGCTAAAAGTCGTTGTGGAACATAACTTCCATCTGCTCCGCCTACCCGTTTTGGAAATAAAGGTGTGAATGTATGTATGTACTTTTTTGTTATCTATATCTAATTTACTTAAGTTTGCAGAAAATAAGACATGCAGAGCATGTCTTATTTATTTATTTACAAGGCTTGAATTTAATTATTATTTTTTAATTGTTGTTGTAATGGGTAATGGGTTGTAGTAATGTAAATGTGGCTGGTCCTATGTAATTATCAATGACCAGTTAGCCTAGTGCGTAGTGACGCTGTCTACGAAGCTGAAGGTCCTGGGTTCGAATCCGGGTAAGGGCAAATGTTTGTGTGATATGCATGAATATTTGTTTCTAAGTCTTGGATGTTTTCGATGTATTTAAGTATTTATATCTATTAAATATATTGTCTTGTAGTACCCATAACACAAGCCTTATTAAACTTACTATGGAGCTAGTCTGATTTGTGTTAAGATTGCCCCCTAGCATTATTTATTTATTTAACTTAATTTGTTTTTATTTTCAGGCCATATTTGGTGATGAGGTGTGCGACAACCGCGGGCAGAACGCCTGGAAGGTGTGGCGCCCGCTGGATCTGATGCTAACCCTGCACCCGCTGCATAATTCCAATGTGCAGGGTGTCCATTGCTCGGTTACATTACATATCACATGTTGCCCAAATTATCCTGATAAGTAAGTATATTAGGATGGTCCTTAAAAATCGTTTTTTTTAATTTCAATGAGGTTCCCTCTTATTTTGTTCTAATACGTGAAAAAATAACTATTTTTTTTTATTATTGTATAATAATACAGCTGGTCTGTCTACTGAGAGTGCTATTTTGGTTCCGAAGCACACCGTCAGGTACTACACTGACAGGAGGACCCCCTGTGGGTCTTCCTCAAGAACTGATAAGGCTGTTAAAATATTGGTACACCAATCAGTATAATTTTGTGAGGTGGGTGAGCTCTATAAAGAGCTCAGTGTGGAGTAAGGCAAGGGGGACTTACATCTCCACTACTGTTTAACATTTATGTCAATCAGCTGATTGTCGAGCTCAGCAGCACCACGGTTGTCTGTTCGATCGGTGGTAAAATGGTAAACAACATAAGTTACGCCGACAACATGGTGCTGTTGAGCCCGTCGATCAGTGCTATGAATAAATTTTTGAAGGTGTTTGACACGTATGCCGAGTCTCACGGGCTCATCTATAACATAAAAAAGTGAGATACTCATCTTTCGAGCTGGTAATAAGACCCTACCTATAGTTGAGCCAGTGACACTCGGTGGTGTTGCCTTGAACAGAGTGTCCAGTTTGAAATACCTGGTTCATGTAATTACCGAACATCTAAAGGACGATGCGGATACTGAAAGGGAACGCAGAGCATTGGCAGTAAGAGCTAATATGTTGATCTGCAGGTTTGCGCGTTGTACAGTGGAGGTCAAGAAAACATTGTTTATGTCGTATTGCCAATCATTCTACACGTGCAGCCTGTGGATCAACTATACGAAGCGCGACTACAGCGCTCTGCGTGTCCAGTTTAATAACGGCTTCAGGATGCTGATGGGGCTGCCACGCTTTTGCAGTGCGTCAGGCATGTTTGCAGAAGCACGAATGGATGATTTCAGTGCCATAATGAGAAAAAGAATCTCCTCTCAAATGCATCGCCTGCGTGGTAGCACCAACAGCTTGCTGGTAGATATAGCGGAGAGATGCGACTGTCCGTTTTTTAGTCACTGGGCATCTTTTCATTGTCCTGTGTACAAAGACCCAAATTAAATATTTGTAAAATTTGTGAGACCTAAGCTAAGACCTACTAACTCTAGTATCGTAAGTTTTTACGTTACTAACAATCTATGGGCAAACTGGCCTGAAATAAAGATTTTATTATTATTAGATTTAGGGGCCGCGACTGAATTTTAAAACTATTTAAAGCTCACAATTCTCCATACTAATATTATTTCTATTATGTTAAAACATTTGGCTACTTTAATGAGCTCATTAATTTAATTTAAGTTGGTCGACTATTACTGCTATGTACTACTGCCCCTGCATCGGCATCCACAAGAATTTTGTCGGAGGTGTGCTGGCCTCTAGGGAATGTGGTCGAACATCCTCTGCAAAGATAGGCTACGTTAGTCTCGTGAGCACGAACGACGCTCCAGTTAGCCAGTTTTCTTTTTTCCAGTCGCCATGGTTGAAATCGGCCACAATGATGGTGATATTTTTTGAATACATTTTCAGGCCGCCAGATTTAAAAATCCACAAAATGCATGGGTTGTCAACGGAAAACGCAACTAAACTTCTCGACAAGCTGTGCGCGTTGGCGCGGCAGTTGTGTGGGGAAGTCATGATTTTCGAGTTAGCTCAACATACACAAGTAACGTATTGTTTTTTTTTTCTGTTCAACAAACTTACCTCATTATGTTTTTTTAAATTATTGGACCGAAACCAACAGAGCTGAGAGTTAGGTCATTAAAAAGGTCTGCTTATCTTCTTTATTTCGTTCTATCGGCATAAATTCCATTGCAGAACTGACATATTCATATTGAACTAAGTGGTCTATGAGAAAACGGGTTTCATTTGAAGAATACACCTGGTTCTGTATTAATCATCCCGCAGGTCATACAGGCGACTTAACTATTGTTATTCTGGTTTAAACAGAAACTTAAAAGTTGAAAAAAAAAACAAAAATAATACGTAATTAGATAACAACTTGCTGTTAATAAAATGGCATAACTCTTAGCTCGGTTGGTGTTTGGTCGACATTCCATACAAAGTTGCCCATGGTCCTTTATATACCTCTTGTATTTGTATACATTGTCTATCCTTTTCAGACCGGAAAAACAAGGCCCTGCTAATGTAAAATGACATTGACATTGTTTTATTTGACTATTCAATTTTATCAACCCGCACAATTGTATTGGCTGGCAAATTTTGTGAGCAGGTTCGTTAATTGTATAGCACTAGCTGCTGCCCGCGACTCCGTCCGCGTGGAACTCGTTGATATCGTAGCTTAATACAAAGTTTCACCCCCTTAGTGCACAGTATAGAAGAATAATACAGTAGGTAATCAGAGGCCGTTTAGGAGCGTTCGTTACCTACTTTCGCTCGATGCGCAGGGCTGTGTCACGTTTGTGGCTTGGCATACCTATAATACTAATTTTACTTTTAAGTATGCAAAGTATTTCTGTTACAATTTAATACACAATATTGTATACACAAAGTAATAATATTATAGATAGTTAGGTATGTGTTTTTAGTTTCCCTCTTCATCGAATATTTTAATACCACTATACTATGCCTAAAATATTTCCTAGTAAGTATAATAGTTGCTAAACGCGGCCCCGATTGAAGCATTCTCCATAATTCCCGAAGGCTATGCGTGTGTGCGTACCGAACACGCGCGCATGCGTGCGGCCGTGCGATGTACCTTTGTTCGAAGTTTATCTACTGTTCCTATACTGTGCTTAGTGGATGATTACTTGGATAAAAACATGTCCTTTCCCGGGATTGAACCTATCTCCATACCAAATTTCATCTCAATCGGTTCAGCGGTTTAAGCGTGAAGAGGTAAAATACAGACAGACAGGCACACTTTCGCATTTATAATATTGAGTATGGATCTCTTGTCTATTCAGGCTTGAGTTTAGTTTAGTTTAGTTAAATTTAGATTTTTCCTAAATTTGCAGCAATTTCTACACGACCATAATAAGCCGACTCTTTCTTTTTACGACGAGATGCTGAAACAGAAGACAGAGATGGAGAAACTCAAGCTACATGACATGCAAGTGAAGGAAGATGAAGAGGTAACCATACAAATTAACCCATGTTGTACGGTCACGGACTTTAATTGTTGAGCCATTTAGAGCTTACTTTATTCATTTATTCAGTCACATAATAAACTTACAGTGCGGTCACCAAAACGTTTACATGTTTTAAAACAAAAGCAATTGAGGCTTAATTTACGAACAAGATTAATTTACGAAAATGTCAAACACTGTACAAGTCACAAGTCAAATTATAAAATATTAGTGTTAAATAAATAAAAGTAAAAATGTTCCAATTCATCAAGTCAACAAAAAGGCTAAAATTTACAAATTCCTCACATAAAGAGCATGTATGTCACAAACTAAAATATAAAAATCACAATTAAAATTAAAAACATGAAAAAATAAAACAAAACAATAAAGAGTCAGATTATAAAATATTAGTGTTGAAAAATAAAAGTAAAAGGTTCTAATTCATCAAATCACCAAAACGGTTATAAATAACAAATTCATAACGTAAAAAAATCATAACATTAAAATTAAAAACATGAAATAAAAAATAAAACCGGGCTTATTGCCTGTGTCAACATAACTCATTTAAACAATAATACATTTAAAATATGGCTGCACTTTCTGCGAAATCCACCAACACCATCCGCAAATATGTCGATAACGTACCCCTCGACAGCCATCGAGTTTAGTAGCGCCAGTGCCCTGGGTGTGGGCGCGTTGTCGGCCTGGCGAGTGCGCGCGCGCAGCCATGCAAACAAGCGGCGGCGGCGCCCGTTTATAGTGGATAGTTCAAAGCTTAACTATTAAAAAACCAAAATTAGTCGAGACCTAAATGGCTCGACAATTGAAGTCCTTGACCGGTTTCGTGGCCGATACGCCAAACACCTAGCAGTGAACTGTTAACTATTGGTGTTTTTGGCACCACCTTGATAGTCAGTAACTTTCTTTTATGCCACAACGGTGGCAAACAAACATACAGTCGTTAGTGAGCGATAGTTTGTGCAATGTTATTTAATTTAGTTAATACTAGCTTCCGCCCGCGACTTCGTCTGCGTGGACCCGGGATAAAAACTATCCTATATTTGAATCCAGGTTATAAACTATCTTCGTGCAAAATTTCATCTAAATCGGTTGGGCCGTTTAAGCGTGATTGAGTAATAAACATACAAACATCTAAACATCCAAACATCTAAACTTTCGCATTTATAATATTAGTAGGATTGGTGTTTTTGTAGTGTTAATGGATGTAATGGTATGTATGTATTAAGCTTTAGTGTACACTAGTGACCCGCCCCGGCTTCGCACGGGTACTATATTATACATATAAACCTTCCTCATGAATCACTCTATCTATTTAAAATAACCGCATCAAAATCCGTTGCGTAGTTTTAAAGATCTGAGCATACATAGGGACAGACAGCGGGAAGCGACTTTGTTTTATACTATGTGGTGATGATAAATAAGTAGGTACAAAACAAAACATAATTCATGTACAAAGGCGAACTTATCCCTTTAAGGGATCTCTTCCAGCGAACTTGGCCGGTTTTTATATTACAAACGAATGTTGTAGTTGTATTGTGATTACAGAGAAAAAAAATTAAAGATGAAATACAAATAAGGGAAGAAATACTAAAAGCCGCTGGCAGACAGAGGGTGCATCGGTCCAGCGCCAGTCAGGAGAACAGCAACGATGGCCTGGAAGCCCCTGAATTGGTCTAGTGAGTATTTTAATATCGACCATCTTGTGATAAGAAAAAGGTTGAGTTTTGAATATGAACAAAAGGAACACATTTGAAGTTGATTTAGTGAGTCTTTCTAATTCTAATTAGAATCTAGGTCAGTGGTTCCTAATCTTATCGTTGCTTTCATCACATATCATGTAATTAGGTAGGATTAGCTTTAAAGTTAATTACTGTTTTCATAAAAAAAAGAAACTGATTTTACCCACATTTTAAATAACCACCAATAACCTCCTACCTTTCATCCATCGTCCATTTTAAAAATCATCAACCGCAACATGGTGACCTGACACATAAGTACAGTATTCTAACTGGGCACCATGATCTCAAAGATTTCCATAAAATATTACGTCCAACTCAGAAGGATTCCGTTCCTACAGCCCCCTTACCTACGATACCACAGACAGATACACAGACACTTTAAACTTATAACACGCCTCTCTTTGCGTCGGGGGTTAATAAAAAGCCAGACAATGCTGTCTCAGCTGACAATGTCAACCAATTGGAACAATACGGGTTTAGACTCAGAAATTATTATTACTCCAAAAGAAAGAAGGCAAAAAAATATGAAAAAAAGACCCATTCAGATATCTCAAAGAATTACGAAGCTACAGACTTTTTTTAAGCATTATCCTACTAATATTATAAATGCGAAAGTTTAGATGTTTGGATGTTTGTTACTTAATCACGCTTAAACGGCTGAACCGATTTGAATGAAATATTGCACGAATATAGATTATAGCCTGGATTAAAATATAGGATAGTTTTTATCCCGGGTCCACGCGGACGAAGTCGCGGGCGGAAGTTAGTTAAATATATATCCAAAACAAATCTACTTAATTATTATTCTATTCTATCCTGAATGCACCTAGCGTAGATTACAATCGTTTTAATATTGCTTGTCACATAGACAAAACGCTCGTAGATAGGCGTCACAATCTGCGAGCGTCATAGTAAATGACAATCCTACTAATATTATAGATGCGAAAGTTTGGATGTTTAGATGTTTGGATGTTTAGATGTTTGGATGTTTAGATGTTTGGATGTTTAGATGTTTGTTACTCAATCACGCTTAAACGGCTCAACCGATTTAGATGAAATTTTGCACCAAGATAGTTTATAACCTGGATTCAAATATAGAATAGAATAGAAATCTATTCGGATAACACATCATTACACATACATTCACACAATGCACCTTAAGAGCTAACAAATAGGGATGTGCTACCGAAAAGGTCTCCACTCAGCAATGCAGTTGACACAGCAGTGCCAACGGCGCTGGATAATATAGGATAGTTTTTATCCCGGGTCCACGCAGACGAAGTCGCGGGCGGAAGCTAGTCGTTTCATATGAAGGTGCATTTTGTGGAAAAGGGACGGAACATACCCACTCTGAAAACTATGGACACTTATAACTTTGTGATTATTGAACGTCTTGCGTTGCTTTTTTCTCAATTTCACTACATTTATAATCCTTTTTCGAGAAAATACAACATAAATGATTAATTCATTTAGTCTCTACTTATTTCGTGATAATTTAAGTTTTTTTATTTTTTTTTATTTAGCTTACTTAAACTACACATTTTTACATAATATAGGTAAACATATCAGGTAACTAATAATTTATGTGTTTTTATTTTACGATATAAGTATAGGTATACATTAAGTTGAAGTAAGCCACCCTCCGTACTAGTTTATATACTTTATTACGGCAAGGTACCCTCCTTCTCCCCATGATCAACCGCGTAGTTATAGATGGTAATACATGATATGAGTTAGAGTTGTTTACATTATGTATATAAGTAATTACCTACAATGATCGTTAATAATATTTATTTTAAGGCATTTAGATTTTAATGCAGTTGATAACATCATTAGCATAATTATTGCATGAGCATCTAGAGGGAAACTGTATTAAAGAGTGAGTATAGTAGTGTGGTGTGTGTGTGGGTGTGTGTGTAGATAATTGGATACAGGCTTCAACTGCCTGTCTGATACATAAATAAATAGAATAGCATCAGTTTTACTATATCCTTTACAGTTATGCTGATAACAAGGCTTCTGCAAAGCTGTGTCGCAGTCAAAGTGTCAGTGTGGCGTGCACTTGCAACATCAAAACGGCGCAAGTGCTTCGCGTGACACAACGGAACAATAAGAAGGTGTACGTCGGGAACTGTTTAGGTAATACACACATGCATACATTCACGCCTTTATCCCTAAAAGGGGTAGGCAGAGCATGTGCTTTCCATGTGGAACTTGCGTTCCACTGCCACTTTTAGCACAAATATGGGTATAAAAGATCGACAAAATGTGATATCGCAGTGATATGATGCTAGCGCATCGCCCACAACTCACTTCAACCCTGTTCCCTTAGGTACAATGTTAAATATGTGACAGGGTTTGGTGTAAAAAGCATTTTGTTTTATTGAGTGACAAAACAAATGAAAATGTAAATAAATTATTTAATTTCACGATAATTAAACAGGTCAGACAATTTCTCTTTATTAAAATTAATAGTCAATTTTGTCCATATCATTTGTATGTAATACTTATATACAATATAATTAAAACATACGAGCACAATGGACCCGATTCTACAGTGGCCTCTAAACTTCCTAATTTTATTTAGGTGTCGCTAAAACACTTTGCTATTCTATGAGCAGCTGTCATAATCAAATGACAGCGCTAATTTGAATCTGAAGTTTCTTATTTTAGGCGGTCTATACAACTTACTTAGCTGCCTAAATGCTATTCTAAGTATGTCGTTTTTAATCTGCCGCCTAAATTATGTCTAAAAATTAGACAATTTAGTTTTAGGCTAGTTAAGCCATGTGGACGTAGAATCGTTATATGCATAAACGTATAGTTTGGATGACAATTCAATATTATTGTACGATCGACCTGATCTGATGATGGAGGCAGAAGGTGGCTATGGGAATTCAGTACTCCGACGTAACCCGGTTGAGTTTGGGCTCGTTAGAATTGTCGCAATGAGTAGTTGATGACGGTATACAGAAAAGTAAAGTCGGCAATGAAAGTTTTTGTCAGAAATAGTTTTGTTCATATTCATGTCAGTAATTAGATTCAGATTCAGATATATTTATTATCATAATTTTACAATTAAAATCATTTTTACAGTAAATATACAAGATAAAAACGTATAAAAATTATGACTTGTCAGTTACAATAGATGTGTACAGTACGATTACTGTTAGCTAAGACCTGACAGATGGATTGCCTTCATTTAATTTTCAACTTTAATTTCATACAAATAAAGCATTTTTCAGAATACTGCTACCCACATCTACCGATTTAGTAATAACTATTTTATTTGTATAAGATTAAAGTTGAAAATTAAATGAAGGCAATCCATCTGTCAGGTCTTAACTAACAGTAATCGTACTGTACAGATGTGTACAGAATAGTTATTATTTGTAAATAATTAAAAAAATTAACAATTTTAACGTCAGATTAATAATATAGTGTGCTATTGAATAACGAAGCGAAAGCAAATATAAAATAAATATGAATACAAACGTCAAGCTTTTAAGATAGTCATTTTCTTGTTATCATAGTCATTTGAAAGAAACTCTTGCAAAATATACAGTGTTTTTTCAAGCAATAATTGTTTTACATGGTAGCGATTTAAAAATTCGATTAAGGTTTGAGGGTAGTCGGTTAAAAAGTCTTTGTCCTATTAATTTCGGAAGTTTTGTGCCTATTTTAAGTTTGGACGAGGTTGTTTTTAAGTCATTAACATTTCTCATAGGCCTGGAACTATTTTCTCCTCTCCTTTTAAATTCCAATTTTGTAGCTGTTATGGTTCTCCTTAAAATATATAAATGCCATCAGACTTCTTTCTGTTCTGACGGAACTTTGTTCTCCCCACAGGTCACTCCTCAAACGGCACAACAACATACCTGGCGATAGACGACGAAACCGGCGAGCGGCTCATAACAAAGAAATGGAGTCTGCCAGCCGCCTCCGACTTCCAAACGCGCAACCGACAGCTCAACTCCTTACAACAAGATTTGAAGAACATGAGTCGGATAACAAACTCTTCCTTAATACCCTACACAGCCATGGAGGTGTCCAAGGAAACCAGCAAACGAACAGTGAATTTCCGTATTCATTTATTCAGAGACTTCATTTTGGGCTCATCTCTGAGTTACTTAAGAGTTAAGTTAAAAGTGTATAAGGACAAATATGAAGCTTTAAAATTACTAAGACACGTTGGTTTGGGTGTGTTCAGTGCTTTAAAGGACTTACACGCAGTGGGTGTGGTGCATAAGGATGTTAGGAGTGAAAATGTGTTTTTCGACGACAGTGGGAACGTTAAGCTTGTTGGCGCTAGTTTGGATTCGAGATTGGCGGAAATGCTTGAGGGTGAAGACTATTGTGATAGGTAAGAGAGGTAATGACACTACTACTTGCTCTGTAGTAGTGTTGTCCCTGGTGGTGAGCAAGGTCGCCAGAGCTCCCGACGATGCGTTGTGTTGGGAGCGGGGGAATTTGTTCCTTCAGCTGTCAACACGGCAAATCCTCAAACATATCAAGGGTCGGCAACGCCCATGTTACTCCTTTGGAGTTGCATGCGTCTATAGGCTGCGGTGTCCGCTTTCCATCAGACGGGCCGTACGCTTGCGCTGTTTTTAAGGTTCCGTACCTCAAAAGGACAGAACGGAACCCTTGTAGGATCACTTTGTTGTCCGTCCGTCCGTCTGTCACGACCCTTTTTCCCAGGAACGCGTGGAAGTATCAAGCTAATACCAAATACTCAGGTCTACTGTCCCTTGGACAAAATCGCCCGCGACTCCGTCCGCGTGGAACTCGTTTATATCGTAGCTCGATACAAACTTTCATCCCCCATTTCACCCCTTCAGGGGATGATTTCCATTTCCTTCCCGGGGATTCAAACTATCTCCATACCAAATTTCAGCGGTTTAAGCGTGAAGAGGTAACAGACAGACAGACAGACACACTTTCGCATTTATAAAATTAGCATGGATTAGTAAATAATCACCTATGTAATTTTTCTGTGCTAACAGACAGACTCAAGCGCAAGATATTTACGCTTCAGCCATGATGCTCCTATCGATAGTATCACAAGATGGCGCCGTACTCGAAGTCCCCTCAGACTTGCCCAGCTCCGCAAAAGACTTCTTATCAAGGTTAGTACAACTTCCACTTAGATAAATGTACCTACCTATAGTTGCATAGGTATAGGACGTTTATGCAACTATAGATATAACTTAATTTTATAGTAAGCAGTGCTGCTAACGAAATTGATTTATTTCAAAAATTAAATTCACCAAGCCGTATTCGAACCGGCGATCACAGGCTGACATGGCCCGTCGCTACTTACCAACTGAGCTATCGGAACAATCTGTCTCGGCCACAATTTTTTCTCAATCAGTTCCTTCTTACAACTCCATAAAGGCCTGTACGAGGGCCACACTGAAAGTTTTGGTAACTTTTAAATAAAACAATTTAAAACAAAACTAATACATTTACTGCTTCTCAAAATATTCTCCCTTGCATTTTATACATTTATTCATCCGCTCGAACCATTTTTCAAAGCATGATACCCAGTCGCTTGACTGCATGTTTTCGACGTGTTGGTTAAATGTCGCCACTGCATCTTCGGGCGTCTTAAATGTTAAACCTCTCATCAAATCCTTGATTTTCGGGAAAAGGTAAAAGTCACAGGGTGCAGATCTGGACTATAAGGCGGATGAGCCACGGTCTCCACATTTTCGGAACTCAAAAACGCTTTTGTTTTTTTTGCAGTGTGGGGGGACACATTATCATGATGCAGGAGTATGCGGCTTCGTGGTCGTGTCTCGCGAACTTTTTCAAAGACTGTGGGCAAACAAGTTGTGGTGTACCACTCGGCATTTACAGTTCTTTTATTATTTAGAAGGACTGTGCAGACATGGCCACTTTTTGAAAAAAAACAGGCGATCATTTGTTTGGCAACGCTTTTGGCTTGTTGAATTTTTGTTGGCCTACTGTCACCTTCAAAGACCCATTCACTAGACTGTTGTTTCTTTTCTGGATCGTAACAATAAATCCATGTTTCATCTCCTGTTACGATGTTATATACACCATTTGAACATCCGTTCTTATATTTCCGCAGCATTTCTTGGCACCAGTCGACACGTGCCCGTTTTTGGCCTGAAGTTAGTTCATGAGGAATCCACCGACAACAAAGTTTCCTGACTTTTAAATTTTCGTGTAAAATCTTTTGTATTTGACTCATACCAATCCCTAATTGTCCTCGAATTTCGTCGTAAGTGATTCGTCGGTTTTCTTCTATCAGTCGTCTCACAGCAGCAACGTTTTCTTCAGTGACCGCGGTTGACGGTCGACCTTCACGAAACTCGTCATCGAGACTAACACGGCCCCTATTAAATTCAGCGTACCAACGTCTCACGGTGCTCAGATGTGGTGCTTCAACACCAAATGCATTTTGAAGGCGAGTACTACACTCATGCGGAGAAAGAGAACTTTTAAAATCATAAAAAATCATTGCTCTAAAATCTTTACGCGTCAAATCCATTTTGAATGCAATCGGTTTATTTCGAACTGACAAAAAAAAAAATGACTATCGATTTCCCGCCAATATTTAGTACATTCCATAAACAAAGGTCTATATTTTTTTTAAATAATCACTTCGAAATTGGAATGAGTGCGAATAGCCAGGAGTGCAAAACTTTCAGTGTGGCCTATGTATTCACTTTGATTAGTGTGAGTGCAGGTGATTAGTAGATGATTAGTGCGAGTGCAGGTGTGTAATGTGTCCAATTCTTGTTTAGTGGCTCTGTTTAGTAAATTCAGTTAGCCGTCGACAGGCCTGTATTCACTTTGATTAGTGATTAGTGCGAGTGATTAGTGCAGGTGATTAGTGATGTCCAGACGTGTTTAGTGGCAGGCACGCTGCGAGTGAGGGGGAAGGGAGGGCGCGCGGGGCGTGGATACTCGCAGTCCACTCGCAAAAAAATAGAACACGCTTCTAATCACGTTACTACGCAGCCAACAAATCACTTGCACTAATCAGTCGCTGTCCAAACTTATTTTCTCCTAATCACTAATCACCTGCACGAATCATTCGCACTAATCACTAATCAAAGTGAATACAGGCCTTTAGGGAGGCGTGTGGCGACATCTACATAGAAGACTTAGGCTTCTTAACGGCACCAACGTCTGAAATTATATTGAAAAATCGTCAGTAACGATGCGCCGCCCCATACTAAATTAATTTGGTATTAAGCAATAACTCTGCTAAAGAAATGTATATATTTCAAATTAATAAAATGTAGATAATGCTCCGAGCGAGACTAAGTTTTTCCTTTTATTTGAAATTTTTATGTCAGTATTAAATGGGGAAAATTCAAATCAAATCAAATCAAATCAAATCTCATTTATTTAAACAAATTGTGTTACAATTGTTACCAGGGGTCCCTACACTAGGTTACACCTGTATCGTGGGGAACCAGTTAAAATTA
This sequence comes from Epinotia bilunana, assembly GCA_947049275.1. Lineage (NCBI taxonomy): Eukaryota > Metazoa > Arthropoda > Insecta > Lepidoptera > Tortricidae > Epinotia > Epinotia bilunana. Next base: position 3,359,957 of record OX346268.1, on the reverse strand, counting down.
TACAATTATACATTAGAAGTCAGTTAGTTACCTTAAAATAATCAAGTGTTGGCGTAAGTTAGTTAATACTCATTTCAACAAATACTTAATCTACCTTATCTAAAATGGCTTCAGTCTCGGCATAATTTAGCGAATGAAGATATTTAAAGATATGTTTTTTAGCTTCTTTCAAAGTACAGCTCTTTAGGTTACAGTGTTTTAAATACGTTTCATAATGAATTGAACAGAGATTTTTTGTATTTTCATAAGGAAACGTTACTGCTTTAAACAAAAACTCAAAGAAACCTAGACATTATGATCATATAATGATGATATATAACGGTCCCTTTTTAACTTGACTGTCTGCGTCAGGTGTTTGACAGAGGAGGAGCACTCCCAGTGGTCGGCGGAGCAGTTAGTCGACCACGGGTTCTTGGTTGACGCGCCAGTCGTCCAGCCCAGCACTAACCATACGGACGACGTCGGTAGCGGCTCTGAGGTAAGCATACTTTTTTCTTGTTCATTTGATGATATCAGAGAACAACGGCTTTTTACCCGACTGCCGAAGGAGAGGAGGGTTATGTTTTTCGAGTGTATGTATGTATGTGACCTTATTCTTTGGCACGCCATGCAGCCTAAGCCGTTTGACGGATTTCGACATATGAGGTGTCGTTGGATTCCTCTTGATCGTGGGAGTGACATAGGCTATAAAATTTGAAAAATGCAGTTAGCGTTTTGAAAAATCTTTTAAATTTCACTTGTTACCGAAATGAAAATTAAATTAATGAAAACTTTTTGACAAACTTTATTGTTGGGAAATCATTGTGATCGCGATAGGGTAACTTCAGACAATATGATACATAAAACAAATATAATCCATACTTCCATACTATATACTATAATATTATAAATGCGAAAGTGTGTCTGTCGGTCTGTCTGTTACCTCTTCACGCTTAAACCGCTGAACCGATTTAGGTGAAATTCGGTATATAGATAGTTTGAGTCCCGGGGAAGGACATAGGACAGTTTTTATCCCCGAAATCATTCCCTAAGGGGGTGAAAGTTTGTATGGAGCTGCGATATAAACGAGTTCCACGCGGACGGAGTCGCGGGCAGAAGCTAGTGGAAAAATAAACCATCATCGTCTGAAACCCAGGACAAGACTCGAACTTGCGACCCCTGTATACCACGGTAACGGTAACTTCCACGTTAAATTGACACGAAACAAAAAACGTTTCGTTAAGTCGTTATTTGAGTTAGTCGAATTGCATTAAAGTAGTTTAAGGTAGAAGATTCCAATTACAATGACATTTTTATAAAAAGTCGTCCACATTCAATAATTTCAACCATATGTACCTTACTTCACATTTCCAAGTTATAGGTGTGTATTGTAATGGACCCAGAGAGTATATGCATCTTTCGATAAACCGAAGATTTGGTTGAATGCCTCCGCGTCTGCTTTCTCACATAGTTGCCTATTTCAGTTGATTCCAATCTATGGATAACTAGCTTCTGCCCGCGACTCCGTCCGCGTGGAGCTCGTTTATATCGTAGCACCATATAAACTTTCACTCCCTCCGGGGATGGTTTCCGGGATGAAAACTATCATATGTCCTTCCCCGGAATCCAAACTAACTTCATACCAAATTTCATCTCAATCGGTTCAGCGGTTTAAGTCCAATTTCATCCCCTCCGGGGCCATCCCGGAAACTATTTTCCGGGATAAAAACTATCATATGTCCTTCCCCGGGATCCAAACTAACTTAATACCAAATTTCATCTCAATCGGTTCAGCGGTTTAAGCGTGAAGAGGTAACAGACAGACAGACAGACAGATACACTTTCACATTTATAATATTAGTATGGACAATATTCAGGTTTTGTCCATCGTTTGCCAAATTAAAACAGCAGGTTAGTTGGGTCATTTGCTATCTTTTTCAAAAAAATGTTGTGCCTTCTAGTCTAGTCGCGTTTAAAATGGGTATGAAGTTGACAGTTTTGTCATACATAATATACTTACTTGCGGTCTGATACGCCTCTATTTGCATGTGTTTAAGGACGAAGATCCAGTGCAGAAGATACAAAGAACGAGTTTACAGATGAACGGCCACTCTCGCCTTAACGCGGAGTTTGAGGTTCTCACGTGGCTCGGCAAAGGAGCTTTCGGAGATGTCTTGAAGGTAATCGTCCAGTTTACACTGATTAATGTGGCTCTGTGCTGGTTTTATTATTACTTTAAGAAAACGAAAAAATATGTTCAACAGTGAAAACCTACGGTCACAATAAAAATCCATTTGATTACGAAGGAATTTTAGGAACACTGAGGTCGTGCATGTGTACTTTAATTACCATTGCAATTACCAATTAGGACAGGTTACACCAACCTACGATTACAGACCGATCAACGTTAAATATGGCGCCGGCAGCTGTCATTCCATAGAAACTTGTCAAAAAAGTGTCAAATCAGGCATCTGTACTAACGGCGTACCACGCATATGTTACATCCACTTTAAGATATGGTATCCTTTTTTGGGGTAATTCTTCAAATCGGGAAAATGCTTTTAAAGCCCAAAAAAAATGTTTACGGTCAATCTGTGGAATCAAACAGCGTGACTCATGCAACCCACACTTTATTAGATTAAAAATACTCACATTACCTTGTTTGTACATATATGAAATTTTTTGACGACCGGTTAGCCTAGTGGGTAGTGACGCTGCCTACGAAGCTGAAGATCCTGGCTTCGAATCCCGTTAAGGGCAAATATTTGTGTGATGAGCATAAATATTTATTTCTGAGTCATGGATGTTTTTCTATGTATTTAAGTATTTATATCTATTATATATATCGTCGTCTAGTACCCATAACACAAGCCTTATACTGAGCTTAATATGGGACTAGGTCGATTTGAGTAAGATTGTCCCCTTATATTTATATTTATTTATTTATTTATTTATGAAATAGTAAATTTTGTGATCCAAAATCCTCCCATCCTCCCCCCCATCCTTCAGAATAAATTAAAAGCAATTTCAAGTAATTCAGCGTTATTGCAAAAAAGCATAATTGGAATGGCCCAAAAGATTTTTAATAAACTACCACAGACTATTGTTGGAATAGTTGAAAATGATGTTGATATGAAACTATTAAAAGAATTTCTATTAAAAAAAGCTTATTACTCAATTAATCAATTTTTAGCTGACATATGCACTTAATTAAAATTACTCTATTCTTTATATTTTTAATAATGTTGACTACCCAATGTAAATTATTTGTAAAGCATGCTGCATGCAGAAGCATGTTACACAAATATAACTGTATTTGTATGCCGCAAGGCGCCACATAGTGATACTGAATAAATGTAATACGTAATAACTACGTTGGACAAATAAATCTTTGAATCTTTGAAAAACTTTCTATATATTCAGATTTTAACGAACAGCGCTTAAGATTACAGACGGTTTGGTGCAACTCGCCCTTATTGTGTTAGCGTTCTTCGTAAAAATGAACACATTTCCAGAGTATGTGTGCTTTGTCGCCATTCCCTTTAATTTAAATCGTTTTCCGAGACCATACTTACATAGATTCACGCCTTCATTCCCAAGAGGGGTAGTCAGAGCACATGAACATCCATACTAATAATAATATTATAAATGCGAAAGTGTGTCTGTCTGTCTGTTACCTCTTCACGCTTAAACCGCTGAACCGATTGAGATGAAATTTAGTATAGAGATAGTTTGAATCCCGGGGAAGGACATAGGATAGTTTTTATCCCGGAAATCATCCCCTGAGGGGGTGAAATGGGGGATGAAAGTTTTTATCGAGCTACGATATAAACGAGTTCTACGCGGAAAGAGTCGCGGGCTGAAGCTAGTTCTAAATAAATCAGTTTTCAATTTGGTGTGCAGCTGAGTGACATAAAATGAGTATATATATTCGCGTGTATCACAAATAAACCCAAAGAGAAAGAAAGAAAGAAAGAAAAGAAAGACAACATTTATTCGTGGACAAAACAATGGGTATAAAAACAAAACACAGTAACGCAAAAGTAGCAGGATCCACGAAAAGGCCCCGACTCAGCATGGTGCTAACCTAGGAGCCCAGCGCTGGTCTTCCGTCGGAACCTTTACATGAGTTACCTCCTGGAAGGCAACACAAAACAAATATTTAACTACGCTAAACACATTTTAACACGGCACGGCAGATTGCAGCGTGTGAACGCGTCGCCAAACTGTGTGTCAGTGTCACTGTCACTGTCAACTTGACAGACCTAAACGCAACTTTTATTTCGGATAGTGAATAGAATGTTTCAAACACGTTTCATAATTTTAAAAATATTTAAGGTGAAGAACAAACTCGACGGCGGTCTCTACGCCATCAAACGCATCCAGCTGAACCCCGAAAACGTCAACCTGAACAGGAAAATAACCCGCGAAGTGAAGCTACTGTCGCGCCTTAACCACGAGAATGTCGTGCGGTACTTCAACGCCTGGATAGAGTCCAGCGTCGAGGCCTCAGAGTGTCCTAGCGAAGAGAAGACTCCTACTAGGTATGTTTGGTCATATTTAGGTTAGGCAAAGGAAAGCAGGCCCCCTACAAGGTGGACTGATGACCTGGTAAAGGTCGCGGGAGTCCGCTGGATGCGGGTGGCGCAGGACCGGTCATTGTGGCACTCTGTGGGGGAGGCCTATGTCCAGCAGTGGACGTCTTTCGGCTGATATGATGATGATGATGATGAAAGGAAAGCATAGGCACACATTATAGTATATTAACGGCGAGTGCGGTGTATTGCATCCTGAACGTAGCGATGGATCCTACAATAGAATCCTGAGCGTAGCGAGGGATTCTAACGTAGGATCCTGAGCGTAGTGAGGGATACAAGTGTTAACGCCCGAAGTGAAGATAATTTTGCAACCGAGTGACACAGTATGTTATTTTTCACACCGCCTATGAAGAAATTTTAAAAAGATGTTGTTACAAGTTATAACAAATTTTATTACTAATTTTAAATATTACGAAATATTCTCATTTTAAAAAAAATATAATTACAATTAAATATAAATATAAACTGTTTATTTCAATTTACAATTTTACATTAGTTAATTTTACATAACCTGAACCTTAATCTTAATATTAAAGATTGTAAACTTAATCTTAATATTATAAATTTACACCACCCCGTGTGGTGTCGGCTAAGAATAGCCCCACCCCCTTTCTTCCTGTGGGTGTCGTAAGAGTCGACTAAGGGTACAGGGTTGAAGTATGTTGTAGGCGATGCTAGCAACCTGTCACTACGATATTACATTTTGTCGATCTTTTATACCCACATTGATGCTAAAAGTGGCACTGGAACACAAGTTTCATGTGCTCTGCCTACCTCTTTTAGGGATAAAGGCGTGAATGTATGTATGTATGTGTGTATGTATGTATAAATTGACATATAACACTGTTAAAGTTAAAACTTCAAATATTTATTTATTTAAACTTTATTGCACAAAAGAAAACTTATCGTACAAAAGGCGGGCTTAATGCCAAATGGCGTTCTCTACCAGTCAAACCTTAAGGCAAAGCGGAAAAGATAGAAAAAATATGATCGTTTTTAATCGACTACGATAAAATTATCGATTATTTATTAAGATCTTGTGTTCTATTGGCACATTGCGTAAATGCTAGCCAATGAATAAATTAAAAAAGTAGCTTGATCAGAAAACTCGTCGTGGAGCAAAACTTACTTTTCCGAATGAAAGGTGTGAAAAAAATATTCCCAGATCGTGGGGGTTAGCGAGTAGATTGCCTGAAACATGAATACCAGTAATGTTTGATGTGAATTCATTAAAGGCATATAGTTATTGTTTATATCATATGCCCTTCAAATAATATTTTTTCCAGCATTTCAATTAACTCACTAATTTATTTTCTAGAAAACGACCAGAACTCAGCCTAGAGGGAGTAGTAGCGAAGCTGGGGCAGGAGGTGAAGGTGGAATGGTCCATGTCTGAAGGCATCGTGCAGAAATGTGTGGACAGCGAAGATGAAGACCCCTGGTTCAATGGGAGGTGAGTTTATTCTAGATTAAATGCCGCCGCACATAGAGCCGTTAACAAGCTGCGGACTAGTTCTGTCGTACATTTCGTGTAGCATCAGCGCGCAGCGAGCGGTTAGCCACTGAGCCACGAGCTGCGAGGGTATCCTGCTGTTTCGGCAAAATATTTTTCGCCTATTTCACTTCGCACAAAACTTATGGCAGTAGTTTCATTTCCCAAACGAACAAATAGCACATTTTGGTTCCGCATTTTCTTCATATGGTCAAAATATCATCTAGCATCATTTTGCTTTGTCAAATGTTATTAAGACAAAAGTTTATTAAGCAAACACTTTGTTTGGGCTAATATTGTTTTCCAAACAAAACATTTGTTCGAATTTTCATTTCGCACACTTCACATAGCATAACTGGCAAATATTTGAAAAATTATTGTTTGATGTAATTTTATTTCATGACCAGATCATTCCAATTTTTATGATTTCATAGAATAACTGTTCAGGGAATATTATTTGGCAAATGATTCATTTTGTATGAATTTTAAATGGCAGAATAACAAAACAACGAATTTCATTTGTTCGAAATTTTATTACATTACAAAAACAAACAACAACTGATTACAGGGGTTTAACTAGACAAGGGTAGCCAGAAAACGGGGGCTCGGGGGGCGAGGCCCCCGCAGTAAAAAAAAACAACCGTAACAATTGTATTATAAGTAGGTTAGGTTAGGGTTCACTTGTGTCCCCGGATGGCAGTCATCTGCTACGCAGATGACACGATGGTGGCTGTCCGGGGGGCGGAGATGAGGGAGACTCTGCGGCAGGCGGAAGTGGCCGCGGAGCTAGCTGTCACCCGCATACGGCTGCTGGGATTGGAGGTCTCCCTCCCCAAGACAGACGCAATAATCTTCAAGGGGAGGGGGTGGCAGCCGCCTGCGGGTGCCGCGCTGCGAGTAAGCGGAGAGATGGTCCAGGTGAGGCCCCACATTAAATATCTGGGCCTCATCCTTGACAAGCGGTGGAATTTCGGGGAGCATTTCCGCCAACTTGCTCCCCGAATAGTGGGCGCGGCTTCGGCGCTGGGGCGGCTGCTGCCCAACGTAGGGGGGCCGTCCGTCGCGTGCCGCCGCCTCTATGCCGGTGTCGCCCGGAGCATGGCCCTGTACGGGGCCCCAATCTGGGCTGACCGGCTCAGCGAGGCAAATAAGGCCCTGCTCCGCCCCACAGAGAGTGGTGGCCATACGGATATGCAGGGCCTATGTGACGGTGGCGTGGGCGGCAGCGTGCGCCTTGGCTGGCACTCCTCCGTGGGAGCTCGACGCGGAGGCGCACGCCGAGGCGCATAGGGAGCGGGTGCGGTGGAGAACCACCGGGGAATTTCCCGCTCCCGAGGAGGTGAGAGAGGCGAGGAGACAGACCCAGAGGAGGATGAGGGAAAAATGGAAAGCCGACCTTGAGGACTCCCCCTATGGAGTCCGCACCATAGGGGCACTTCTCGGGTCGATGGAAGGTTGGTTGGAGAGGGCCCATGGCAAGGTGGGGTACAGGCTTGCGCAGGTGATGACCGGACATTGCTGTTTCGGTCATTACCTGTGCAGGATAGGAAGAGAAGTTAGCCCCACCTGCCATGAGTGCGGCGCGGAGGACGCCACGGCCCAGCACACCTTGGAGTGGTGCACTCGCTGGGCCGAAGAGCGCCGCACGATGGTGTTGGCCCTCGGCGTGGATGATCTCTCGCTGCACAGCATAGTGGCGGCCATGTTGGGCAGCGAGAGATCTTGGGAGGCGGTGGCCTCCTTCTGCGAAGTCGTCATATCGCAGAAGGAGGCCGCGGAACGGGAGCGCGAAGACAGTGCGGATGCGCTCCCGCTCCGGCGCAGACGGAGGGGTCGAAGGCGCGCGCGGTTTGCTGCCGCGGGCCGCGTCTTCCCCCAGTAGGGCCAGTGGGTTGGGGACCCACATTGCACATGGCCCTACACGTCTAGGGGGAAAGTCAAGCGTCTCTGACCTTCCCCTCCTCTGGCGCGGGTGCCCTGGCGGGAGTGGCCAGGGCCGCCGGGGGTCGTCGTGGTAAGTAATGCTGCATCCCACGACGCCCCCTTAACGGCAAGAGAGGGTGACGCCGCTGGGGTTTTAGTGGGTAGGCTCCTCCCCTCCCTCCGCTTCATGCGGAGGGGGTTAAGGGAGGAGAGATCCCCACATAACCCCCCACTATGGCCTTCCCCGGGCCGGGGGGTATGTGCAACACATTTCCCCAGCGTCAAAAAAAAAAAAAAAGGGTTCACTTGTGTCCCTCAGAGCGGAAATAGGCACCCCGCGAAGCGGGGTGACGTCGACACGCTGGCAGTTAGGTTAAAATAATTGCCATAGATAACTGAGTATGCCAAATATTTTATTTTAAATAATAATCCTTGTAATAATTTGTATGTTATTAGCAAAATATGTAATCTCACTCAAATACATTTCGTATGCACTAGATAATTAGGATATAAATAGTATGCCATGCAATAATTTGGAAAAAGAATGTTATGCCAAATAATACGTTTGACCAAATGAAACTTGACTATATAAAACTTTGCCAAATAATAATTTGCGAAGTAATATTTTGCCAAAGAAGATGATGCCAAGTGATAAAATGAGAAACAATAATTTGACTAGTGATTTTTTGCCAAATGAACACTTGGGAAATTTTTTTTGGGAAGTGACAATTTGGGAAATAATTTTTGCCCATACAATAGAGAACCAGCTGCGAGACTGGCTCGCACTCGCAACCAGTGGCGGCCACTCGTGGCTTAGGGTGGGTCGCACCAAACCGTCTGCGGGGCTAGCACAGCTGACGCCGCGCCGCGACACGAGCCGAGAAAGATCTACCCTCCTCTTTCTAATTTGCACGATGCGAGTGAGACAGGAGACGCTCGGTCTCGCGCGAAGCGACTAAGCAACAAGTTGTGCTGGACGTACTGTAATCGTAAGCCGGTGTTCGTTAAACTCTGAATATATGGAAAGTTTGTCAAGTTAGCCCCAAAAAAGGATACCATATCTTAAAGTGGATGTAACATATGCGTGGTACGCCTTTAGTACAGATGCCTGATTTGACACTTTTTTGACAAGTTTCTATGGAATGACAGTTGCCGGCGCCATATTTAACGTTGATCGGTCTGTAATCGTAAGTTGGCGTAACCCGCCCTTAATGTGAGACAGAGTGGTCGCGTTTAGTGTCACCACTAGTGCCTGTAATGTGCCGTCGCTCTTAAATGCCTGGCCCTCCTGCCCTTTTGGCTAAACTCCGAGGTGCAAATCACTAGAAGGTTAACACTGTTGTTAATGACTAATCTTACCACGACCGGCGTTGCAAAACGATTACACGCAAACTCCACGTACCTAGCTGGATGAAAGAGCACGCGCTATACGTTGAGCGGGGATGCCACTATTTCAGTTTTCTAGCTGTGAAATATCAGCTTTGGAGCAGTAACTCCTTATAGAAGACCGCAGCCAGAATAACTCCTCTTGCTTTGTGGGTATTTGGTGTTGTGTTTCTGGTGGTGAGTATAGTTACTATTATTTGCTTCGCCTCGCTCGCTAGGAGGCGCTGTGTTCAAAGTGAGGGACATATAGACCTGCCAACACAACGGATCCTCAAATCAGTAAAGCGTCGGCATCGCGCTTTTGCTACTTTTGGAGTCGCATAAGCGTCCATAGGTGACGCTGTCTGCCAGCACAGTTAACTGACCATCCGTGCACTTTATGGGTATTGTAATAAGGTTCAATATAAGCAGCTGATGACCTGGTAAAGGTCGCGGGAGTCCGCTGGATGCGGGTGGCACAGGACTGGTAATTATGGTACTCTTTGGGGGAGGCGTAAAAAGCTATAATATGCTAGGATGATGATGGAGTAGTATTAACTGAGTCTAACTTGTATTGCAGTCCCGAAGATGAATCCAGCGACGACATAGAATTCGAAGACTTATCCAACAAATCGGAGACGATTCCCTCGGAGGCCACACCGGACCTGCCAAGTCGCCCACCGTCAGAAAGACTGAAGCAAGTGCTGTACATCCAGATGGAGTTTTGTGAGAAGAATACGCTTCGGCATGCCATAGACAACGGCCTGTTCAAAGAGCATTATAGAGCGTGGAGGCTTTTTAGGGAGATTGTTGAAGGTAAGTCAGATTCAATCTTGAGACTTTGCACGCTAGGCTTATTTCTATGGTTAAGGGTGCGATCACACCGCTGCTTTTAAAACGTTGCAAAATGTATGTAAAATGGACATTTTACATACATTTTGCGTATACGCATTCACGGATGTGAATGCGTATACGCAGCGTTGCGCGCCGGTGTGGGCGCACCCTCGCGAGTAAATAGCATTTTCTCAAACATGCAATGAAATATTGACATTGTGTTCTTCATAATGGGCTTCGAAGTGTCACGTTTCGGGCGCAGCGAGACGAGAGACCCGTAATGGTATTTCATACAAAATTGGAGGCCTAGGCCGGCAAGATGGTCTTTTTTAATTTCCATTCCTCAATTTGTGGCACAGGTTCACGGCGTTCAGCCATGCAAATTAAAGTTTGATTTCTTGGAGTTTTTTAAATTTATTTAATTGCATGTTTGAGATAAGCACTATACATACCTCGGCGTGAAAAGGGGTTGCCGGCCTCATAACTATCCTTTCTCGCTACGCTCGGCCGTCTATATGTACTCGGCCGGCAACCCCTTACTTCCCGGCCTCTGTAGTGATGTACTAATGATATCGGCAATAGAGCTGAGGTCACACAACACGTTATAGACCGTAAGCCCACTGCCAATACACCTACGTCACATGACAACATGATAAAATGCATGGCAGCAGGTCGAGAAAATTGTGCTGAGCAAGAAAAAAATGTTTGAAAAACCTTCAATTCCGGTCAAAATTTGTATGGGTATATTACGTCATGTGACAACAGTACGAGACATCTGGCATCATTTTGCCCTTTAATCGTTGAGAGAGTAAACCTAAATCTGTCAGTCCCGAAATCTTCGAACTTTGACGCCGTCTGGCGAGTACATACTTGCAATGCATTTTATCATGTTGTCATGAGACTTAGGTGTATTGGGATTTTCAAATTAGTGTTCTTTTTTCGTATCGATAGCAAGTTCAATAGCCGACGATTAGATTGGCCAAAAGTTTTTACAAAATATTTAGTTTCGTTTAGTTAGAAAAAGAAAACAATAAACCGTCATAATTTTACATAGGTACGCGATAATATACGCAACATTCCGTGTAAAACATCTGGTTTTATATAACGAAATGATAAATGGGTACTATACTATTCGATTTCTAGGACCCGACAGCAAGGGTAGAAGTGTCTCCTATTTAAGTCACACTATGCGGTGTAATAAGTACCTTAGGGGTCGTAACAGACTGACTACATTTCGACTGCTTTTTAATCGACTTCAAAAAAAGGAGGAGGTTATCAATTCGGTTGTATTTTTTTTTTATTTTTTTTTAAATTATGTTTAATGTTTGTTACCTCAGCACTCGGTCATTGATGAGCCGATTCGTCAATATTTTTTTGTTTGTAAGTAGGTAGTTCCGGGTGGGTCCCATTTTTTTCAAAAATTCAATTGGATGATGGGATCCATGAGGAATTGAGGGAACTCTTCAATTATATTAGGCACGCGTGTAGTGATTTTGGTATTTTCTATTTTAACTCGTGTATTTACACCCGGTAATCATGAATTTGGTGGAGTGGAATTGATGATGAAGACCACAATGACTTATAGAATTCCTCAATTATGTACTTAAAAGTACAAATGTACGTCACAGATTCTGATAAGATTCCGTTGAAATAGCAACTAATGAAGTGGTGGTGAAGGTGATCCCTGTGGAATCGACGGAAGTCCTCAAATATTATCGGGTCACATACAGCGATTGGGTTTTTTTTCCCTAATAATCAATGCATTTGCTCTCGTTCATGTGGTAAATTGGAAAATAAATGTGGAAATGTTCTCATGGCTGGGCGGAGTACTAAATTAAAGTCGGTTAAAACTTTGTTTTTAAAGTAAATTATTGACTGCAAATTTGCAGTTTAAATGCAGTTGTCGTAATTGGAAAACGACTGGGCAGTCCGCTTGCAGCCGGCGTGTAGCTTTGACGACTGCAATCTGACGTAGGTAGATAGTTATATAGCAGTTTAATGCAGTTCTATTGCAGTCATCAGAACTGCAAGCTGACTTCAAGCAGACTGCGAAATGGGTTTGCAGTTTCGATGCAGTTACATTAACTGCGTTTAAACTGCACATTTGCGACCAGAAAGCAATCGAAATGCAGTACGTGTTATTTTTAACCCCCGACGCAAAGAGAGGGGTGTTATAAGTTTAACGTGTCTGTCTGTGTATCTGTCTGTGGAATCGTAGCTCCCAAACGGATGAATCGATTTTCGTTTAGTTTATTTTTGTGTCATAGATAATTTTATCCCGAGTGTTGTTAGCCATGTTTCATGAAAATCTGTTCAGCCGTTTTTGAAATGAAAATGTCGGGGGGTTTTTCAACTTTTCTAAGTTGTAGTTATTTAAACCGCTCCATAGTAGTATTTGTTATACATTCCCAGGATTGGCACATGTCCACCAGAGAGGCATGATTCACCGAGATCTTAAGCCAGTGAATATTTTCCTGGATTCCAACGACCACGTCAAAATCGGTGACTTTGGTCTCGCCACCAAAGCTTTCAGTGGAATGCTTGTCGATGGTAAGTACAAACTGCTTCAACCATACTTATTTATTCTTTAAGAGTCCCCATGACACTCAACAGAAGTGGGCTCCCCATGCAAAATTGGCTCTCATTTTAACACGGCGCGCTGGAATAACATCAATCTTTGTATACCCAATGGGATCCAGCATAATTATATCTCTGTCTTTTTTTTACTATCTACAAACTAGTTTTTGACCTAGATATGCTAGATCACATTGTGTATATAAAGTTTCATGATATTCCTCCGTTATCCTCCTAGCGTTATTCCTGGTTGTGCCCCTAAAGGAGCGCGGGGTCCGCTTTGACACCTTATCCCAAGATTTGGCTAAGGCACTAGTTTTGACGAAAGCGACTGCCATCTGACCTTCCCACCCAGAGGGAAAACTAGACCTCATTAGGATTAGACCGGTTTCGTCACGATATTTTTCCTTCACCGAAAAGCTAACGGTAAATATTCCGTACATAAGTTCCTAAAAGCTCATTGGTGCGGGCCGGGATTCGAACCCACGGCCGCCGCTTGACAGCCGCATTCCTGAACCACTAGGATACCGTAGCTCTTGTTATTCCAGCAATCTATGTTTGTATGTCGGGCGTCCTGAAGAATCTTAACCTTTAATACACAGAAGAAAAACGTATCGTCCAAACTCCATACGGCAATCAAATCGGTCAAAAGCTGAAGAGCCGAAAACATACTGGTTCCTTTCTTAGTTAGAGTAAGACAGATATAGGAATGAGATTCTCTGCTGCTCTCCAGCGGGGCTGACACAACTGACTGGCGCGAATCGAGAAAAATCTACCCTCCTCTTTCTAATTTGCACATAGTGACAGACAGAAATTGCTGAGTCGCGCGTGACGAGCTACTATATTGAGTTTTTACAACTGATGGAGGGAACGTTCAAGTGTATAACCTGATTAGGTTTCCGATTTCGCTTGTGAGTTTTGCAATTTAATAGATTTATTTATTATACCTTTTTTATTTTCAGAAAAAAATAAACAGGAAGAAATCAGCGGCTCTCTCACAGGACAGGTATGTTTTAGGTAATAAAGGTCTTTACTATTTCGCTTAAATCTTGCCTAAAGTTCGATTTCATCACTAACATGATTCGTTATTATATGATAGCTTCACACTTAACTCAGCTGATATCTATATTATAAGCGTCGTTCCTGGGTAAATCTTGCCGCTTTCTAGGTGTCAATAAGGCGCTATTACCATGACAAACCAGTTACAAATCATAAATTGAAAGGCAACGCGGTACCTCTTAAATCATTTCATAGTTTCGTAGTTTAAAAAGGCAATTCCTCTTAATGTGAATATCTATAAATTATGAACTTAGTTGCAATGCATGAACTAGATTTATTCGATATATCAATTGTAGTACAAATGTTATTTAGTTGTCTATTGCAAATGAAAGGCTATAAATAAATCCTTTCCCAACATGAACCTAGAACACTCTGGACAGGTTATGGTAATAATAATACCACGTGCGAGCGAGCTGGTAGCATACAAATCTCGATAAGTGTGACAGAAAGGGAAATATCATTCATTGTCCTTGTCATAGTTCCACTTTTTTTTATTTGCCACAACTGATTTAGTATGAAGTTGTGGCACATAAACCATTACCCGTCCAAATTGAGTAGGTTGTTTATGGCAAGTCATCAGCCATTTTAAGACCAGTTCTTAATTTAGCTGCATAGGAGCTTTTCCGTCCCTCACTGTGGCATCACGTACAGCCTGTCCAGAGTATTCTAGGTTCATGTTTATTTTGAGTATATTCCACAAAAAATACACTACAAATACAAAAATCTGTAAATTAAAGTAACCCTACACAATATTCATCCTACTAATATTATAAAAGCGCCCCAATCCATCTACATACAGTCGCTGAGGTCGAAATTGGCTAGGATTAAAACATCATCATTATAAATGCGAAAGTTTGGATGTTTGTTACTCAATCACGCCTAAACGGCTCAACCGATTTGGATGAAATTTTGCACGAATATAGTTTATAGCCTGGATGAAAATATGGGATGGTTTTTATCGCGGGTCAACGCAGACGAAGTCGCGGGTGGAAGCTAGTGTAAAATATTACTCTAAATAAGTCGTTAAATAAGGCGCCGGCAGATGTCATTCCACGGAAACTTGTCATACTTTCCATACATTTAGATTTTAACGAACGCTTACGATTACATACGGTTTTGTGCACTCCAGCCTTAAGTCTCACTATTTCGGAGTAGTTACAGCGATGATTTTCACCTTTTCCCAATTGAAGGACTTGGGCCTATAAACTAGTTTTAGCTTGACAACTAGGGTTGCCAACCGTACTATATTATATAATATTGTACTATATTTTGGATCATTGTACTATATGCTGTTGAAGAAATATACATATAGTACGCGAAGATACTATATTTTGAGGGACCTTACGAAGTGCTTCAGATTGCCGAGAATTTTTACTAAATAGCAACAATGCCCAGCCAAGTACTATCGACAACACAGCTAACTGACCATCGGTGCACCTTAAGTGCATTGTAATAAGGTTCTATATAAACACAGGATGGTCAGTTAACAGTGTTGTCGTTTGTACTATATTTTCTTACAGTGTACTATATTTTTTGTCGTTTTTTATGGAAAATACCATATCTCCCCCAAAAATAGTTGGCAACCCTATTGACAACCCTATTCATTCGCAGATCGGGACAGCCCTATACGTGGCCCCCGAGCTCCTACAATCGGCGAGCAAAGTGATATACAATCAGAAGGTGGACATATACTCCCTCGGTATAATCCTGTTCGAAATGTTCCACCCGCCGCTCAGTACTGGCATGGAGAGGATGGTGGTGCTGACGAACCTGAGGACTAAGGATGTTGTGACGCCTGAGGGGTTCGAGTGTGAGGACAATGCTAAGCAGATCATTGTTTTGAGGTTGGTGTTTCGGTTGGTTGACCAGAAATTGTATCGCTCTTTTAGTGTTTCGGTTTGAGATTCTTTCCGCGTGGAAGGACAGAATCCTACTAATATTTGACGACCGGTCTAGCTTAGTTGGTTGACTCTGCCTACGAAGCTAGGCGTCCCGGGTTCGAATCCCGGTAAGGGCATTTATTTGTGTGATGTGCACGAATCTTTGTTCCTGAGTCATGGGTGTTTTCTATGTATTTAAGTATTTATTTGTGTATATAAGTATGTTTATCGTCGTCTAGTAACCATAGTACAAGCTTTGCTTAGTTTGGGACTAGGTCGATTTGTAGTGTAAGTAAAATATATATATATATATATATATATATATATATATATATATATCGGGGGATATTAGGGAGGCCGAGCAGGCGTGTGTGAAGGCGGGTCCGACATTACGGACCGTGTGTGCGTGTACTTCAGGTATTCACGAAATAAAACTCACTCACAATATAACTCAATCACTATACTATTTGATTAAATTCACAAACACCGAAAATATAACAGGATTGCAATAATAAATCTCGATTAAAGAGCCAATTGGTTTGCAAGAGACCATCACGGACGGGGCGCTGTCAACGAATGACGTCCCTCGCCGCCATGACACCTACAACTCCATTCGGGGTTACCCGCTCTTAAAATAAATCAACTTGATGTCAACAATTTTATCAACTTCCCGCTTAATGAAATAACAAAAAAACTTCTCTCAACATTATTCACGATTACTCGATTAATTGAATTCCAATACAAATCATCGAAATAATAAATCGCGCGCCGTTATATATATTTGCAAAAGTTTGGATGTTTGTTACTCGATCACGATTAAATGGTCTAAGAGCTAGCGACCAAATCGGTCATGTGGCTTCAGCTGTATTGAAACTCCGTTAGCTACTTCCCTGAACAACCTTTTCCGATAATCTTCGTGCTGGCAGGCCGCGGGTGGTGGGTGCGGGTGTGGAAAAAAAACGTGGGCTCAGCGACTTGAATTTTTTTTCATACAGTTACTCTGTACTCCCTGTGCACCCAAAAAAAATATTTAAATCGATCGGGTGGTGGGAAGGGGTTGCCAGCGTTAATTAAAAATACCAAAATAATAATAATTTTCATGTGGGCTCAGTTGTATTGGCTTTTTTTCTGACGCGTGTTTTTAATTTTCTATGAAAAATTACGAATATGAGAGGGGGGGCAAAAAAAAAATTCAACTATTAGGTCAAGTGGGGTATCTTATGAAAGGGCTTGAGTTGTACTTTTTGAAACAGTTTTTCTTTTACTTTCTACATTGGTAAAATTTTGATTTATGAAGGCAAATGTAAAAAAAAATACCATTCCCCCCCCTTATCTCCATTGTGATTAGGATGAACATAAATATTACTGGAAAAGTATAACTTTTTCTATATCTAGCGTATTTTTTGTTGTATTTTCAAAAATCATTTCCTAGTTAAGTTTGCAATTTAATCAACTTTATAAGTATTTTTTTCTTTTGAAATTCCTATAAGACTATAATAGAAGTACTCTCTTTCAAATAAAAAAATAATAATCGAGATTGGTTCACGTGATAAACAATAATCGCTAAAACACCAACATACATACTAAGCTGATTGCCCTTGCCCGTTAGTACCAAATGGGGCCGATAGATGGCGCTGACCCCATTCCTACATCGCGCTGTTAAGATTTTTCTAGAATGAATGGGGTTGGGACGGGTATCTTTCAATAGCAGGTCAAAAAGAATCCGTAATACAATTGTCTTGGTAGTTCGATGGTCTTGGTGTAAAAGTTATTCGTTGTTTGAAATTGAATTCTGTTGTGTTGGGTTAAAATAAGTAATTTAACAGGCGAAATTTACTTCGGTCTATTTATCGTCGTATTCGTTGGGCTTTGGCTTCGCAATGGGAAAAACTGAAGCGGATCGGCTAGGAAAAAACTAAATAAAATATACTCATTGATACATTGAGGTGTTAGAATTCGTTGTTTTCTCTTCTGTTTCATACGAGGGTAATTTATATTTTACGGGTTTATAAAAGCTTAAAGAGAAAATTTTATATGGATGTTGATAGTTTTTCTTACGTAATTGAAAATAATTACATCGAAGATGACTGCGATGATAAATTTCATGCAATTCTTGCTTATCATGCTAGCTACAGAATGAAGAAATATAGGGACATTTTCTTAACCTTGAGTTAATTGATAGTTTGTACGGAACCCTCGGTGCGCGAGTCAGACTCGCACTTGACCGGTTTTTTTTTCTTCACCCCACTACACCCGCACCCACCGCCCGCGGCCTGCCAGCACGAAGATTATCGGTAAGGGTTGTTCAGGGAAGTAGCTAACGGAGTTTCAATACAGCTGAAGTCACATGACCGATTTCGTCGCTAGCTCTCCGTCCAAAACGGCTCCACCGTTTAAGATGAAATTTTGCACGAAGATAGTTTAAAGTCTGGATGAAAATATAGGATAGTTTTTATCCCGGTCCATGCAGTTGAAGTCGCGGGCGGAAGCTAGTGTTAAATAAACAATGGACGAACCGCCCCGCTCTGACGTTAGCATTTTGCTTACTGATCATTATATTTTATTCGTGTTATTCTGTTTTATTTGAGTTATTTCAGTTTTATGTGTCGTCTATGTATAGTCTGTGAGGTATTTGTAATAAATCAATAAACATTTATTTTTCTTTGCGGTTTGAAGCGTTAAGACGGGGATTTGTTCTTATATGAATGTTTTTTGTCTTATAAAGAAAATGAAGGAACTTTGATCTACTGTGTGACATGTATATTCTTTAACCTGTTATTGTGTACAATAAAGCGATTACATACATACATACTTTGTCCACATCCCGAATAAGGAAAATATATAGGTACATATAGTCAAAACATGTCATGTCAATGTCAATAGAACCAAAAACGTATATTATAATATAGGGGTGTAGACTCGAAAATTATTATTACTCCAAAAGAAGAAGGCAAAAAAATATGCCTAGTAACGAAAATCTCATTCAGATATCTCCAAGAATTACGAAGCTACAACCGTATTGCTTGTTAGAAAGAGAAAACGCAAACAGTGTGTGACGTCACGTTACGGGATGCTGCCGGGGGCCCGCGTCGACGGCGGCGCCGAACTCGTTGGGCCGCGGTACATTGCCGTCTTTTAGTGACGTCACAATCTTTCAGCGTCATCGTTTCATATGAAGTTGCGTTTTGCGAAAAAGGAACAGAACACATCTCTTCTTAAAACTTTGGACACTTATAACTTCGTGATTGTTTAACCTTTTGCGTTGATTTTTTCTCCTTTTTCGAGAAAATATGACATTATTGATTATTTTATTTAGTATCTACACCCCTATTCTCTATATGAAACCTCACAGATGGCTGCTAAACCACGAGGCCAGCGTCCGGCCGACCTGCGCCGAGCTGCTGGCCAGCTCGCACGTGCCCCGGCCCGTGGCCGAGGGCGCGCTGGCCGGGCTGCTGTCGCACACGCTCGGCGCCCGCGGCTCGCGCGGCTACCGGCGGCTCGTCAGCGCGTGCCTCCAGCAGGCGCCCGAGCCCGCCGAGGACATCACCTACCACAACGGCATGCGGCGCGCGCCGCTGCGGTGGCTCACCAAGCGGGTCGCCGAGGTCAGTTCACACTCGCACTTATGTCGTATATATGTCTAGGTCGTGCTTCACCAGCGCGTCGCCGAAGGAAAAGCGTCACTCAGGTGGGGCACGGGTAATTATCAAGTATAGTTGAAAATTTCTAAAGTAAGCTCATCCACTTACCTGCATTCACAATGGCTGGCATTGTGTCTAATACAATCCTATTATCTGCTTTTGTTCTCGTAATCGCCAACCAGTTACTTACAGAAAAAGGTTAGAAGTTAGAATTTTCAACCTTATTCCTTGTTGAATAGGTTTAAAATGGTTTAAGAGGACAATAGCATTTTCAACACTTCTGTATAGTTGAGATTTTCTGAACTGGACTGATCCTTATTATCCTCAGAACAAAGCATTCAAGTCTAACAATACGACTGTGTGGCCGACCACACAGTCGTATTGTTAGACTTGAATGCTTTGTTAACCGCGTCCGAACCGCGCGTCCGAACGCGTGCCCTTTTTATGCAAAAAAAAGGTTAGCGCCACATAAACAAAGGCTATTCATGAGCTCGGTACAATAGCCATTCATGACCTCAGTTCAAATAATTTAAACTATACACCTTACGCTTATTTGCCACAATGAGCGTATAAACATGCCAATAAATAACAACATTGACGGCTATAAGAGTTAGGAGTGCATACAGCATAAGGAGCATGCCGTCTAAAGCGAATAAAAGTACCAGGAAGGCATGAGACAGCAGGAGTTAGACTAAGGCTGTTAAGTCGGGTTATTGTCCCACACGCTCAGCTCCCGCGGCTCGAGGGGCTACCAGCCGGTGGTGGTGCCCTCGCCCGCCGAGGATATTTCCTACCATAAAGGCCCACGAAACGCGTCGCTTAGGTCAGTACTGGAACTTTATTAGTGTGAAAATCTAGAGCTGTGCGAGGAAATAATCCACCAAATAGCCTTATTATTATATTCTTTGCACATCGCTCCATACTCACTACTAAGCTTCAGGAATAGCGCTTCAGGAGGGAAAAGTATCAATGGGCTCTGGCGACAGCTTTTCATTAGGTAGACCGTACGTCTGTTTGCTGACATAAGGTGTATAGCATGCCAAAAAAAGTCATTGATGGCTATAATATAAGTACTAGGAGTGCACAGAGAGTGCACTAGGGTTATGTCGTCTAAAGCGAATAAAAATACCAGGAAGGCATGAGACAGCAGGACTTAGCTGGCTGTCCAACTCAGTTATGAGCTTATGAGGAATTGGAAATGATAAATTGAAGACAGAACCTTGTTCGATAAGATTAAGTTGTACATCATACAGATTTTTATGTTTCATCCTTATCTTCTCTCATAAATAATCCAAAACTTTTATTTACCAGGTTTTTCAAAGTCACGGTGCTATCGAGTTCTCCCCACCGTTTTTAACGCCCCGCGTGAAGGCGTGGGACGCTTACCCCAACGCAGTCAAGGTCATGACCGCATCTGGCACCGTCTGTCATCTGCCGCATGACTTGAGGCTGCCGTTTGCTAGGTAAATTTTTTGAAAATAAAATCGGTAAACAAGATACCCGGAGTTGTATACGAAAAGTGTATCATATGGACGCTTGGGGGACTCTAGAGTAGCCACAGACCGACCTTTTATTGCTCTAAGGGTTCGCTGGAACGACAGTAAGAGACATTATATAGGTTTCTCACTCTCTAATCGGCGCTTACTCAGGAGCTCTGGTGCTCTTACTGAACACAACAATGCAACGCATATCGCTAAAGCTTTAGTTTAAGTTTCTTTTTATATATTGTGTTTTCTAATTAAGAACGAAATTGTGATGTGGTGTTATTTTGGCTGGCAATAAATTCAACAAATTAATTTCTATTCTATTCTATTCAAAAAAGCGTGTGTGAGATCCTGTAATTGATTTTATTTTTGTTAATATTCATGTTATTAATATAAGTTTTATAGCTGTCGATTCTCCTGAAATTAAATAAATGAATTGTAGCACAGGCGGCGTGTTCCTGATGGAATGGATAGATGGTTCCGGAGTATTCATTCGTTCTTTTAATATATCCTCGTCCTCCGAGCGTTATTCCCGGTGGCGCCCTTAACGAGCCCCTGGTCCGCTTTGACACCTTATGCCAAGATTTGGCACATGCTCTAATTTTTTTATGAAACCGACTGCCATCTGACCTTCCAACCCAAAGGGAAAACTAGACCTTATTGGATTTAGACCGGTTTCCTCACAATGTTTTCCTTCACCGAAAAGCTAACGGTAAATATTGTTACGAGCCGGGATTCGAACCCACGACCGCCGCTTGACAGCCGCATGCCTGAACCACTAGGCTACCTAGCTTAGCACTTTTAATGTACGATGGTGGCAAACGAGCATCTGGTTTGCCTGATGGTGAGCAGATACCGTAGCTTATACACGCTTCCAATTCCAGAAGAATCTCTAGCGTGTTGCCGACACTTAATTGATTTGAGGATCCGTTGTGTTGGTAGCTACTGGCGTGGGTCTCTAGCTACCAACACAGCACATCCTCGGGAGCTCTAGTTAGTTTGCCAGCTGGCAACCTAACTCACCACCAAGAACACAACACCACATACCTACAGAGCCAGTAGTGGTTTCGCTATGGCTACGATCTTCTGTAAGGTGTAAAGTTTCTCAAGGCTGTGCATTGGAAATTATCGCGTGCTTTGAAACGCCGTTCTGACTAGATTAAGAAACAATAAGGTCTGATTTTCAGATATATGATTCTTGACTATATGATTGATTATCTGATTTTATCGATACATAATTGCTTAAAATTTCCTCGATATAAAAATATTGCAAAGTTGGGTCTGTATTTTCCTTTTTTTACTCAGCCTACTCAAACGATACATCATTTTACGACACAATCAAGTTAACACTATAGTATTTTATCTTATCTAAAATCTCACTATGAAATTTAAATAAAACGTCTCTAAGTTAGGTATTTATCGAAATATGTCCAAAAAAGCCATTCCCGAATAGTGTTACACTTCTTTTCCTCGTGCGCGGAAGGCATCAGCGTGTCTCTGTCTAGGGGGCTCGTTCGACTCAAATCAAGGCATCGCCTTAACTTAATTCGCCGTTTCACTTTCAGACACGTGGCGTACTCCGGGTCGAAATACATGCGGCGCTACGTCATCGACCGTGTGTTTAGGGAAAAGCACGTGCCAGGTTTCCATCCGAGGGAGATTATTGAGTGCGCGTTTGACATATTCAACCCTAAGTCAGGTGAAGAAGATTCAGTTTCATTTACTTCAGTTTAACTGTGATTGAACGGATTGTAGGTTTCGATGCACTGGCGCATTTTGTCGTCCAATTTAGAATCTCTCCATAAGATACATGGTTTATTTAATAACACGACTCCAAAACAAGAATGTAATGTCTTTAGGGTTCATATATCCAGCAACACACTAAACAAAGGACTATACGCCACAAAATATGTATGTTTGTGATGTATACGAGATTACAATCTGCAGTCGTGTTGTTTTATATTTTAATGTACTTTAAACTGTCTCAAAATACTGAGGTATAGAACCTTTAAATTTAAAAGAAAGTTAATCAATAACCACATAATATGTGGTATATAACTGTGTTCCCGAACACATTAAAACAGCTGGGAGTGGTGCCTCATTTATAAAAAAAACTCAAGGCAATTATTACTGACCTTGCATGCTACAATGTAAATGAGTTTCTCCAAAAAGATCATTGTAACACAGGCCGAAAATTTAAAAATATTATTATACTCTGACTTTTAAATGAGATGTACATTTATCAATAAATTCATTTAGCTATAAAGATGTAATAAAATAGTTTCCTTTATTAAAATCATTAATTAATAAAAATAAAAATATATATCTCAATAAATAATCTCAAATACTAACTGTTTTCACTCCATTAAAAAAAGCCCACGACTGATGACTGTAATCGTTAAATGAATGTACTATCGAACCAACTGAATCATGACCCACCATAGAACCTTATTACAATTAACGAACATACGTACGATCATATGACGTTAATATGTGAGTTAATTGTAACAAGGTTCCATGGTGGGTCAGGATTCAATTTTGTCGATAGTACATTGAATATACATTTGACGCACAAGGCCAATAATATGACAATGGTACTCTCCAGACACCCTCTGGCCAGACGCCGAACTCCTAGTGGTTGCAAGCCGAGCGGCCTCCGAAAGCGGCCTCAAGGTGACCATACACCTCAACCACACGGAGCTGCTGAAGGCCTTGCTCATGTCCTGCGGCATCCCACAGGATAAACACGCGGACATTTACCCTATACTCGTCGACGTCACGTTTGGTAAGTTCATAGATACTTTAAAGTACAATCAGCTGCAGAGAAACATGCCCCCTGCATAGAAATTCGGTATGCAGGGGGGCATGTTTCTCTGCGGCTGACTGTACCTATTCAAAGTCATAATTTGCCAGGTTACGCTAAGAGTGGTCTCAAACACACGGGCGGGCTAAGCACGCGAACATATATAGGGAACGCACCCTATAAGTACCTACTCATTGATATCACGTTTGATAATTTTATCGTACTTTATCATATTATGCCTGAACACTGTGGTGTCGGTGTTAGAATAGCACCACCCCCTTTCTTCCCGTGGGTGTCGTAAGAGTCGACTAAGGGAACAGGGTTGAAGTGTGTTGTGGGCGATGGGCTAGCAACCTGTCACTGCGATATCACATTTTGTCTATCTTTTATACCCACATTTATGCTAGAAGTGGTACTGGAACACAAGTTTCATGTGCTTTGCCTACCCCTTTTAGGGATAAAGGCGTGAATGTATGTATTTATGTTTATCATATTCTTCACATATCACTTCAATACAGTATTATTTTCGCAGGTTCTAATCCGTAAATACATGCACAACACGCAGGTAAAACAGTACGTGACAGGCTGTGTCCCAGAAACAATATAAATAATTTAGTATTACGCCTTGAAGCAGATATTTCGTGTCCAAATTTAAAAACGTATGATATGTATCAGGTCCAAAACGGAAGTAGGGAAAAGTAAATGTATTCTTCATCATCATCATCTATTTAAGAGCTAGGCTCTTGTCGGTGGAGTAACCGCCACTGATTTTTGTACTCTGCTAGCCTCTTCACGTCTTCATATGACTCGACAGCCACTTTCTCTTTTATTTGGCTGGTGTAAGTATATCTGGGCTTTCCTCTGCCTCTCCTTCCTTCGATCTTGCCCTCCAAGATGTTTAAAAAAAAGCTGTCGTGCCGTATTAGATGTCCGATCATTTTGCCTCTTCTATTTTTTATTGTTTTTAGCAAGCATCGGCTCTCCTACCATCGTCAGAACCTCTTCGTTTGTCTTCCTTTCTGTCCAGCTTATTCTTTCCATCCTCCGCCAGCACCACATTTCATTTTGTATTCTTTCAGGTCGTATAACAAGTCTACAACTCCAAACCCACCTGACCTCGCTCTGCATCACCAACCGCGACGTATCCAACCTCCTCGGTCTCATGGAGGCAGACATCGCGGTGTACGAGGTCAAGGAACTCGTGACCCGCATGGTCAGGCAAGCCAAGTGGGCCAAGTTAGTCAATCAAGCCGTGAGCGAGCTTGAGGCGGTGTATAGGAACGCTAAGGCGCTGGGCTGTGAGGTTAGTAAATAATATTATACCGTCTTGGTCAATTAAGCTAACTTTGGCCGGTCACATAAACCGTGGACGCTTGGGAGGCGGTTTTTTCTCAAGTTAAGAAGCCGTGACCCGGTCTTCTGGGTAGATGTCGCTACAAAAAAACTTAAATGTTATATTTTTAAACAATACAATAAAACATTACTTTAACTCTTAATGGAATAGTCCGGCTCGGGGTTGGCTCTGTTGATGGTTGTACAAAACGGTGCCATGTTAGATTCAACCTAAGTAAGAAAGAAAAAATAACGAAATATATTTATTTGTGACCAAGACATTATACATGTGTTTTTAAAACTTAAATACACCAAAATGGATGCCACTCAGCATATGCCACCAGCAATATATGCTAAAGGCGCTGGTTTTCAGGGCGCCCAGAGAGAGATACTTTAAAATATAACTTAAAATTATAACTTACTTGTAAAATACTTAATTAAGGAGAAGGAGAGGTCGCTGGACAATTAATTAATTCAAAGCTAGGCAAGTGTTTACAAATCAGGTCTAAGGTAAGTATGATGAAATGCAGGTGTAGGTGTGACGTCATTTACAGGTGTTCATTAAAATTCAAGAGCTATGTGGATTGTCCGCTTAATGCATTAGATATATGTAGTACTGTTAATAATAATAATAATCAAAACAATTAAGACTGGAGGTAAATCAAATTTCGATGATCACGAGATCACGTCTTCGAGCGGAGACACAACGCGCACGCCCACCACCTTCGCCCGCGCCGTCCAGCTCCTCGCCATCGCCATCGTCGTCGGGCGATGAATTCGCCACAACGCCCGACACCAGCGAGTCGAGCGACGAGCGCGGGCCGCCGTTCCCGCCGCCGCGACCACCTGCGCGACGAGGACGACCACCGCTGCCGGCACGCTTGGGGCCGGCGGGGCATCCTGCTCCGCCAATCCATTGCAACGGCAATCCATTAACGAAAACTGCATGCGCGCCTACTATGGGGCGGCAGAGGGAGGAACTAATCTGTCTGCGTACCGTGTTCGGATGCTGCCTCTGTTCCATGCGCTTGAACCGACCATCACCGTGTCTGCGCAGCGCCTATCGGATCAGGTGCGCGTCATCCAGCGCCACAAGCGGTTGGATGACGCTACGCTTGATCGGCTACGCCTGGAAGCACTCTCTGTTCGTGCGGCCTCTACCTCGGCGCGGGATCCGCCCGCTTTGTTGCCGGCTCCGATGCCTGCTCCCGACCTGGCACCGGGGGCACCGCGTGTTGATCACAGTGCCGACGAGGAGGACCGTGCGAATCAGAGCGTGAATACCCAGACCAATGGGCAACTGATGAGGGCTTTGGAAGATGCGATTACGGGGTATCGTTCCACAAACAACTCCACGACTACCACGCCTGTCCGTAAATAGACGGAATCTAGCGTTAATGAGAGCTCTAAACGGTCTGCTAGACCCGTATATACGGGCTAGTGAAGACTTACTTGATACACACTCAATCATGTACTGCGGGGCCATCGCGGCGTGCCGTGTTGCTCGCGTCAAGTTTCCGGACGCTGACCGTGCACCTAGGACCGCCGGGGGTGTCTCTGCATGCCAAGTACGGATTGAGCGTCGTATCAATACGTTTAGGACTCTCATTGCAAAGCTGATCTGCTTCAGGGGGGGCAACAACCGCCCCCGAGTCATGCGCTTTGTGAACCAGGCCTTCGCGGGTATCAGACCCCGTGCCTACATGGCGTGTGTCACAGAGCGCATTGACTTTCTGAAGTAGAAAGTCTATGCATGGGCAGGCCGTATTCGCCGCTACAGAGAGCGAGTGGATCGATACCAGCAGAATTGCCTTTTCCAGAGCGATCAAAGGAAGGTATACCGAGAGTGGGAGGGAACCGACCTTCGTGTGTCCGACGGACAGCAGCCGGATGCTACTGCCATGGTTGACTTCTGGCGTAGTATCTGGTCAGTGCCAGTCGAACACACCGAGGGCGAGTGGATAAGTGTTGTTGAACGTGAGTGTGAGTTCATCGAACCCATGGGGACTGTTACCATCAGTCCCGAGGATGTTAGTTGTGCCATCCGTTTGGCTCCGAACTGGAAAAGTCCTGGACCGGATGGATTACACAAGTTCTGGCTGAAATGGTTTCGATGCTCACACCTGCGGTTGGCAACACAGTTCCAGCAAGCCCTTGAGCTCGGTTCCCTGCCTTCTTTCTTGACAACTGGTATCACCTCCCTGCTCTATAAGTCCGGTAGTACCACGGAAGCGAAAAACTACAGACCCATCACGTGCTTGCCTACGCTGTACAAGCTAATTACATCCATTTTGGGAGCAAAAATTAACGCACACATAGTTGCAAACAACGTTTTGGCCTCTGCTCAAAATGGATGTAGGGTTGGGTCTCGTGGTACTAAAGAGCTCCTCCTCATAGACATGGCCATTTGCCAACGAGTCCGGCGGAACAAAGGGGCCCTTTCGGCCGCCTGGATTGACTACAAGAAGGCCTATGATTCGGTGCCTCATTCATGGCTGAGAAGGATCTTAGAGTTGTATAAAGTTGATGCAGTTCTGAGATCCTTCTTAGGCGCTTGCATGGGGCAGTGGACCACAGTCCTTCGTCAACCGGGGGGAGGAGATTGCCCTTCGGGTCCCTGGGATCTTCCAGGGCGACAGTCTGAGTCCTTTGTGGTTCTGCCTAGCGCTGAATCCGCTTAGCACCATGCTGAAGGATTCAGGACTAAGTTGCCGACTTCGGAGAGAGGATGAGGTCATTTCTCATCTGCTCTATATTGACGACCTTAAGCTATTTGCACCGAATGGACATGACCTGATGGAACTACCGAAAACAACAGAAGTCTTCAGTAGCGCCATCAAAATGGAATTTGGTGTCGATAAGTGTGCGGTCATGCATGTACAGCGGGGGAAAGTTGTAAATTCAGCAAATTTGCAACTTTCTGAGACAATGTCCCTCAAATCTATCTCCGAAGCAGAAACCTATAAGTATCTTGGTGTGTCACAGTCATTGGGTATTGAGGGTGAGGGCGTAAAGCGGGCGGTGAAGGAGCGCTTCTTTTGTCGCCTGACCAAAGTACTTAATAGTCTTTTGTCGGGCGGCAACAAGGTGCGCGCCGTCAACGCCTGGGTGATGCCCTTGCTTACTTACTCCTTTGTCGTACTAAGGTGGACTCAGACTGAGCTGGATGCCCTGGACCGAAGAGTCCGAGTACTGCTTACTGCGCATCGCATGCTACACCCACGCTCGTCTGTTATGAGACTGTACATCTCACGGAAGTGTGTAGGTCGCGGCTTTTTAAATGCCAAGGAACGTCACAACCGTGAGGTGTGCAGTCTCAGGGATTATTTCCTAAAACACCTGCGCCAGTTCTCGAAAATGGTCGTGCCACGCTCTATTGGGATCGAACTGTCATCACGGACAGGACTATTCTTGCCAATAGGCCTGATATCGTGCTGACAGATCGATCGAAACGCCAGGCAGTGCTCGTCGACATCACCATCCCCCATGACGAGAACCTCGTGAAGGCCGAGAAGGACAAAGCCAGCAAGTACCTAGACCTGGCTCACTAGGTAACCGCCATGTGGGATGTTGATTCGACGATCATCGTCCCGATAGTCTTTTCAGCGAACGGTTTAATAGCGAAGAGTCTCGACCATCACCTCAAGAGACTTTCGCTAGATGGCTGGATCAAGGGTCAGATACAGAAGGCGGTACTCCTGGATACTACGCGGATAGTCAGGAGGTTCCTGTCTCTGGCGCCCTGACCACCGGCAGCTTAGGCCCCGCCTCGCTGCCGGCGGTACCCTAGGTTAGGTTTTTATAATGATTTTATGTTTTGTATGTATTCGTTTTTATATCTTACTTTTTATATAATTATTGTAAAAACCTAGCCTAAGACGGAAAATTAATAAAGAGATAATAATAATAAAAGCTTTATTTAATTCCACACACAACAATATACGGGCAGAGTAAACAAAAAGTTAAAAACAAAGTATACTTACATGCAAAATAAGGTAAAATAATGATTAAAAGAAAAGTTTTTAAGTTAATAGGTATGTGGACCCCTTCTGGGTAAAAGCCTCCCCCAAAGTGTTCCATGTGTCTCTGTCTGTGGCTGTATCGAGCCACCTTTGACCTGCTGTTAGTACTGTGTTAATACGTTTCATTTACGCCACACCTGGCCATAATACGAGTTTTACTGCACGCTGCGCGTACGGTAAAACTCGCATTGTGGCCAGATGAAATTTATGGCCCTCACCTTCGGTTCGGGCCACAAACACCTGCGATCTGGGCCATTCACGAATTCACCGCCCTAGGTACGTAATGTACTATTTCCCGACAGTGCCCCATAACGGTCGCGCCGTTCCTGGCGTACAACGCCACGCAGCACGGCGGCGTGTTCTGGCAGATGTCGGTCGCCAGCGAGCGCAGCAAGCGCCGCGCCGGCGACCTGGTGGCGGCGGGAGGCAGGTACTGGCGTCATCTTATCGTGTATGTCACTAGCGACTAGCGGCCCGCCCCGGCTTCGCACGGGTACTATATTATACATATAAACATTCCCCTTGAATCACTCTATCTATTAAAAAAAACCACATCAGAATCCGTTGCGGTTTTAAAGATCTAAGCATACATAGGGACAGACAGCGGGAAGCGACTTTAATTTATACTATGTAGTGAAGTTGTGGAATGAGTTGCCTTTGTCGCTGAGACAGTCGCGGTCTGTTGCTTCACTTAAGGTGGTTCGATCACCATACAAAACGTTTTTTTGACATTTGCAGTCTAACGGCGTGATATTTTAAGAAACTTATGTAACAATCTTTCATAAATTGGCTTTCCGTTTGTGCGAAATTCTCCATTTCTTAGAATAAACTTGTATAAACCAGAATAATTGAAGACAGTTTTGGTAGGACTGACAGGTTCATCCTACGCTGGTGCCATCTGCAAATACCTTCGCCCGGCCAACCCCATTATACAATGTAATTCATGATTGTCCAGATACGACGCACTAGTCGAAGAGTTCCGCAAAATAGCCCGTACGAAAGAAATCGACAGCGCCAAGCAGAAGAGTTCCTGTGTCGGTTTCTCTATGTCTTTAGAGAGGATGGCCACTATAGTCAAGAAGATGGAAGGAGATATGCCACATGCTATTCCTAGTGAGGTAATTTAAACCTTATGCTGTAAATCTTTAGGTGTATTATTGCGACCGACGGGTACGGTTGAAAGTGTTGTCTTATCTTGTCTTATTTCAAAAGTCAATTCATCTGTGTAATATGATGGACCCTGGATGGAGAGGAGAGGCTATAATTTCTAGCTGGCCGGTTGCAAAGAACATAGGAAAACTAGTTTCCTATGTTCTTTGCAACCGGCCAGCTAGTGTGCGATAAAATAGAATTCGAATACCATTGAAAGATGATACAAGGGGAAAGGAGAGAAGGGGTGTAGATACTACATAAAATAATCAATAATGTCATATTTTCTCGAAAAAGGATTAAAAATGCAGTAAATTGGAGAAAAAATCAACGCAAGAGGTTAAATAATCACGAAGTTATGTGTCCAAAGTTTTAAGAAGGGCTGTGTTCTGTCCCTTTGTCGCAAAACGCACCTTCATATGAAACGATGACGCTGGAAGATTGTGACGTCACTAGAAGACGGCAATGTGCCGCGCCCAACGTGTTCGGCGCCGCCGTCGACGCGGCCCCCCGGCAGCATCCCGTAACGTGACGTCACACACTGCGTTTCTCTCTCTAACAAGCAATGTTAAAACGGTTGTAGCTTCGTAATTCTTTGAGATACATATTTGAATGGGATTTTCGTCACTAGGCATATTTTTTTGCCTTCTTTCTTTTGGAGTAATAATACTTTTCGAGTCTACACCCCTATTACGGAATACATTTATCGAGAACAGTAGGAGACTTAGTATTAATTTTCTTTATCGTAGCTGACTAGTATTGTTTATATTTTATTACATTAATAATTTTATTTCCCAGCCTACCCTCATATGCGTCAACGTATGGGGCACCGCCGGTAACGGCCGAGACGGTCTCGCGGCCGCCCAGCGGGCCCAACTGGCCCGAGACCTGTGGGCGTCGGGCCTTAGTTGTTGTCCCTGCAACGCTGTGGAGAGGGAGCACAGCGGCGCCGGCATAGTGCTGGAGCATGAAGGCGGGAGTGTTAGAGCGGCGTGTTACAGCGGGGACAGGTGAATATGAAGCTTATTGTGTTGGTAGTAAGGTTGATGTTTCATTGAGCGCGGGACTTAGTTGTTGTCCCTGCAACGCTGTAGAGAGGGAACACAGCGGCGCCGGCATAGTGCTGGAGCATGAAGGCGGGAGTGTTAGAGCGGCGTGTTACAGCGGGGACAGGTGAATATGAAGCTTATTGTGTTGGTAGTAAGGTTGATGTTTCATTGAGCGCGAGACTTAGTTGTTGTCCCTGCAACGCTGTAGAGAGGGAACACAGCGGCGCCGGCATAGTGCTGGAGCATGAAGGCGGGAGTGTTAGAGCGGCGTGTTACAGCGGGGACAGGTGAATATGAAGCTTATTGTGTTGGTAGTAAGGTTGATGTTTCATTGAGCGCGGGACTTAGTTGTTGTCCCTGCAACGCTGTAGAGAGGGAACACAGCGGCGCCGGCATAGTGCTGGAGCATGAAGGCGGGAGTGTTAGAGCGGCGTGTTACAGCGGGGACAGGTGAATATGAAGCTTATTGTGTTGGTAGTAAGGTTGATGTTTCATTGAGCGCGAGACTTAGTTGTTGTCCCTGCAACGCTGTAGAGAGGGAACACAGCGGCGCCGGCATAGTGCTGGAGCATGAAGGCGGGAGTGTTAGAGCGGCGTGTTACAGCGGGGACAGGTGAATATGAAGCTTATTGTGTTGGTAGTAAGGTTGATGTTTCATTGAGCGCGGGACTTAGTTGTTGTCCCTGCAACGCTGTAGAGAGGGAACACAGCGGCGCCGGCATAGTGCTGGAGCATGAAGGCGGGAGTGTTAGAGCGGCGTGTTACAGCGGGGACAGGTGAATATGAAGCTTATTGTGTTGGTAGTAAGGTTGATGTTTCATTGAGCGCGAGACTTAGTTGTTGTCCCTGCAACGCTGTAGAGAGGGAACACAGCGGCGCCGGCATAGTGCTGGAGCATGAAGGCGGGAGTGTTAGAGCGGCGTGTTACAGCGGGGACAGGTGAATATGAAGCTTATTGTGTTGGTAGTAAGGTTGATGTTTCATTGAGCGCGGGACTTCGTTGTTGTCCCTGCAACACTGTAGAGAGGGAACACAGCGGCGCCGGCATAGTGCTGGAGCATGAAGGCGGGAGTGTTAGAGCGGCGTGTTACAGCGGGGACTGGTGAATAGAACACAGGACACAGGAGACAGGTTTAATGTATTTTTTTATCATGAAATAAATAATCTAATCTAATAAAATCAGATTAGATTAGATTATTTATTTCATGATAAAAATTACATTACAGATTTGCATAGTTACATGTCAAAAAAATGAAGAATTTTTATCACGATCGTATAGAACAGAGAGACTTAATATTATAAATGCGAAAGTGTGTGTGTGTTTTTTTGTCCTTCTTTCACGTCGCAACGGAGCGTCGTATTGATGTGATTTTTTGTATGTAGATAGTTTAGAAGCTGGAGAGTGAAATAGGCTACTTTTTCCAGCGCGAAAACATCTAATTCCCACGGGAAAATTCAATACGTTACATTTTCCTATAACCACGCAGGCGAAGCTGCGGGCATATAAGCTAGTTAAGCTATAATATTAAGACAATGGCAACAAATGTAAGAACACAATAACAAGGAAATAGAATAAACAAATAAAAGCGTTCTTTTGCTTAAATAATATCAACCTCTAGCTCAATATGAAGCTTATTGTGTTGGTAGTAAGATGTGTATTGTATCAACATAACTTCCTCCAATATTCCGTCACTGTCACCCTGTGCGATATCCTCCTAAGACCCATGGGCCTACTCATCGGACTTATTCTGTTGAAGGAATATAAATTATATTCAACTGGGATAGAGTTGATGTTGTTTTGTTTCGGGCACTTTTTAAAACTAACGAAAGTCAACTCTATTTCCAACACCAGACGAATCCAATTTCAATGCCATTTTGTACTGTATGCTGGCCCTTAGGAGGTTAAACTAGCAGCTTACTCTAGTTATCATTAAAACTGAATTGACCTTATTATCTAGCTAATAAAATACAAAGTAGCTTAACACTGGAAAAAAACTAAATGAAAAAATATACTCTAACAAGCAAATACCAACCAAATGGCTCAGTGTTAAGAGTTTATTTTACATTGCCATCAAATAATATATCGACATGAACATCGGTCTTATATATTCTTATTTGCAGGATATTAGAGTTCAAAGTGCCATACATAGACGCAGTTGAGTTCGTCAAACAGAAATTAAACTCGGAAACTTCGAGAACACCTGAAGGTAAGGAGACTATTCTAAAGTCTTAGGGTTAATATCCAGAGATGAAGATGTGTTTTTATGTATTTAATACTTCGCAAAAAAGTCACGAAAAAACTCGGAAATCATATTCCCGTTGTGCCCTAAAGGAGCCCGGGTCCGCTTTGACATCTAATCGCAAGATTTGGCATAGGCACTTGTTTTACGAAAGCGACTGCCATCTGACTTTCCAACCCAGAAGGAAAGCTAGACCTTATTGCGATTAGACCGGTTTCCTCACGATGACTTCCTTCACCGAATAGCCAACGGTAAATATTCCGTACATACGTTCCGAAAAACTCATTGGTACGACCAAGGATTCGAACCCACGACCGCCGCTTGACAGGAGCATGCCTGAACCACTATGCTACCGTAACAGTACAAAAAACTCGGATATCATCAAGCTTATTTCGCTATTTTCAAGATTTGTAACGGAAAAAACGTTTCTGTCAAAAATTTCATTTTTGGTACAAGCTTTTATTGCCGATTGTACTTTTCTGTATAAAAATATAAAGCCTAAACTCAACGGGGTTACGTCGGTTAATTACTGAATTCCCATGGCCACCTTCCGTCTCCATCATCAGATCAGCTCGATGGTACCATAATATTGAATTGTCATCAAAACTATATTTATACCCAAAATTTCAGCTCAATCGGTCACCGGGAAGTGGGTCAAATTTAACTTGCAAGATTTGATTACAGACAGACAGACAGACAACAGGACAGGTGAAAGTAAATAAAATCTTGTAAAAATGGCCGCAATCGTCAACCATAGAAATTCGTGACGTCACTTTTTCCTTACAACCCTCATATTAACAGACTTTTTGACGTTCCATAAAAAGTTGTTGGTTTGCCTACCAATCAACATCTCTGTTGCTTATGAATTGTCCATACCTATATTAGTTTAGCTCATACCTATTTATTTAATCTGTTATTTAATTACTTCTAGCAAATTAGCGGCATTAAAAGGTTATCATACACTTATCGACTCGGGTCCGCACAAAACCAAACAAAGTTCCAAATTGGCGACAGCGAGTTGCCATGGCAACGATAGCCGTTAGGTAGTTTCCTTATAGTTAAATGTATATAATGATATCATACTCTTTCTTTATATGATCTCAAAAATGAAACAAAGACGTAAGTAATTGCGTTTCTGTAAAGAATAAGAAACAACATTTAAAGCCAGTTCATTTCAGGTCTTTTAACTATTAATCACACATAAATTAATTAATATTTCTTCAATCTCATGTCACAGTCAAAAGCTGTTAGACGTCAGCTATAAACTTAAAAATAAATTAAGGAAAGAGATTACACTGGTATACGAGTGTATACTTTTCTTATATCTCCCCTGCTCCGAGAGAAATAATAGGGTATATTCATGCATTTTTTAAAAAAAATTAAACTATTCTATAAGTAATTATATAACCGGAAAAAAATATAACACTCACAATATTATTGAATGAGCTAAAAAATAATAATGAAAACTACTATAATTTTCGGACGATTAAAACGCCGCCATTTTGGCGCGCTCATTTTGTGACGTCACCGTGCACTTAGAATAAATAAACAACGAAGTGTTTGATTCACATTTTTAGTAAAAGTGAGTCATTAAAGCTTGTAAGATCAACTTATTGTAACGGAAGAGCACACAAAAGCTTATTATAAATATTGTATTGCCCCTATTTGTGAAAATAACACTAAAACTGCACCTGACATGATATATTTTCATATGCCCAAAGATGCAAAATATAAGGAAAAAGGGGTGTAAGGCGATGAGGAGATATAATGTATCGTGTTTGAGTAGTTTATATTGTTATGAACATCATTTCGAGGTGATTATTAAATATGTTTGTACCTAAAATCTTTTTTATTAGGACTCCCGAACAATATAAACAATAACCTAACCTAAAAATGTATATACTTATTCATAAAACTATTCTGATTCCCATTTTTTTAGTTATTACTGTTACAAAATATTATGATTTTTGTTGATCAACAGCTGATACGAGTGTTGATTTTGATCACGAAACGTTTTAGCTAAGTTTCTATGTTTGAACTGTTGATCGAATCAAAAGAATTTAATCCTTTCTACTGAGTGTCCTACACTGTTTTATTTATAAGCCTTGACGAAAACAACATAATTTGTTATGTTTATAAAGATGTTCTCACCATGTAACATTCCTAATACCAACATATCTTTGATTAGGTATATAATGAACATATGTACTAGTTTTTTATTTCACTTATTTAAGAAAGACACCTACGAGGTACGTACTTAGGTCATCATGAACACATCAATTTCAGGCAGATTATCCGACTTTGCCTTGACAAAACCGCTACCAGTCATTGTGGCGAGTCTTTTTTCACAAGGAGTCACTGCTTTCAGTTAATAATTCCCAAAAAACACTGATTGTTTATCATAAACAGCGGCAAAACAATGCGAATAACTTTCAATAATCATACAAACGACCTGTTAGCAGTAGACACCGAGTGCACGGTGACGTCACGATTCGCTCGGCCAATGGCGTTGCGTTTTGAAAATATGCGAGGGAATTTGAAAAATACAACTTTTAAATGATTAAGTTTGTTAATAGAAACATGATTATTTGTAAAAATAATCATGTGAGTATATTTATTAAGTAATAAAGATTACTCATGTTTTTTTTGACTATTTCAGAATCACATGCATATTCCCTATTGCAAGTGTAACGCAATTTTTGTTCGTTTAGCTAACAACACTGGAGATATTTTTGTAATATGATAGAGATTAGGTTCCGTTTTCTTGTGTCCGGTGTCAATTGCATAAATACAATTCGAAATCTTCTTCAAAATTTTGTATGGTCCAATCCTCAATTCATCCATTTTCTTACTATTTAGACGATTTCCATGTTCCACGAAAACGCTGTCTCCGACTTCCAATTTGTAGTCTTCTCTATGAAAGTCGAATATTTTTTTATTGTAATTGTGCGACTTGACTGTATTGTTAAGAGCTATTTCTCTACTTTTGACATAAATTCAGCATTTACTAGTGAAAACTTTTCTAATATGTATAAAATGGTAATTATTTGAATATTCAATCATCAAATAGTGAAAATACCGATAGTATATGCTAGATTCAAAAATATGTATACTTTTTAACCGACTTCCAAAAAGGAGGAGGTTTCTCAATTCGATTATATATATATATATATATATATATTATGTATATCCGCGGATAACTTTTTACAGAGTAGTCCGATTTTGATAATTCTTTTTTTAATGGAAAGAGTATACCTCAAAGTTAGTCCCATGTAAATTTGAAAAAAAAACAACCCTAAGGGTAGGAAAACAGGCGATGATTGATTGTTCACTCACTGATTGTAATGTATGACAAGGCATAACTTTTTACAGAGTTATCCGATTTTGATAATTATTTTTTTATTGGATAGGGTATATCTCGAAGTAAAATAACTAAAGTACTTTTCACTAAAAAGTAAGAAATAAAACTTTTTTAAAAAGGGAACCGACTTCAAAAAACCAACCCACTGAAAAGCACAAAATATTTTTTATAACCCTATCCCTATCCTTATCCAGTCCCTATCCTCTCTCTATTATCTGGATATTTACTTAGTTTTTGAAGTCGGTGCCAAACCAACAAAAACAAAAATGCTACCAAATAGAAAATCATACTATAAATGTACCAAACCAGCGGCACCGACTTCAAAAACGAAGTAAATATCCAGATAATAGAGAGAGGATAGGGACTGGATAAGGATAGGGACTGGATAAGGATAGGGATAGGGTATATAAAAATTATTTTGTGATTTTCAGTGGGTTGGTTTTTTGAAGTCTGTTCCCTTTTTAAAAAAAGTTTTATGTTTTTTTTTTCATCCAAGAGTATATACATTCTTATATTTCAATAAAAATATATTGTAAAACAACATGACAACCGATTTAGCCTAGTTGGTAGTGTGCCTGCCTACGAAGCAAGAGGTCCTGGGTTCTACTCCCGGTAAGGGCATTTATTTGTGTGATCATGGATCATTTCTATATATTTAAGTAATTATTTATCTATATAAGTAAGTTTATCGTCGTTTAGTACCCATAGTGCAAGCTTTGTTTAGTTTGCGACCAGGTCGATTTGTGTAAGATTGTCCCCTAATATAAAACCTTACCTTCGGAGTCCCAAACGTCTAAGATAGCCTACGGTGTCTTACCATCAGGTAGGCCGTATGCTTATTTGCCACCTCCCATGTTTATACCAAATTGTCAATAGCAAAGAATTATGGTAAGTGGTCACCGCAGCTTGTGGGCGCTTGAAACTCCAGTGGTGTTAAATTCTTGTAAACCTAAACCTGGTGTTATGGAATGTTCGATAACAAAACCACCATTTTTCAGGTTCAAACAACCGTCTCACGTATCAAAACTGGAACGACGTGGAAAAGACTAACTGTCCGATCATATCCGTTACGTTCATAACTGCAAGCGATAAGGTGACGAAGAATTCCAAGAGATATTGTGAAAATCAGGTAAGACTGACTATAATTCTCATAGCATTTTCCAAGCTAAAGTAACTTTGGCACTTTATTCCAAGATTTAGTGTAGGCACTAGGCCCTAGTTTTACGAAAGGGACTGCCATATGTCCAATCTAAAGGGAAAACAAGATATTTTTGGGAACAACAGCGGTTTCCGCGCGATGTTTTCCTTCATTAAAAAGCTACTCTTAGATAGTAGCACACAAGTTATTTTAAGAATCCAGTTATTTTGGTTCAAGCTTTTATTACGCGCTGTAATTTTTGCATTGAAAGGATTCTCATGAGGCCAACGACGGCTTTATTTTGTGTAATTGAGGAGTCCATATGGCCACCGTCCGTGTCTATCATCAGACCAGCTTAATATTACCATTACCATACCACTGCACCTTACCATAATATTGCACTGCCATCCGACGTACACATTGGTACAAAATTTCAACTTGATTAGACTTCGATCTAGCATCCAGCGGACTCCGTAGAAGTAAATTCGACATAGAATATTTGACCCGAAGTAACAAAGCATTGCAAGCTAAATAAAAGCTTGTAAACACTCCGCCCTGTCATCAGTGTGCGCGGAGCCTTCACAGTGCTCGTTGTTTGATCAGTGAACCCGGGAGATAAGGTGACCCGCGCAATTACGATTAAAATGTTTATAAATAACCTGCGATTCTGTTGGCCCTTACAATTTATTGCGACTTTAGTGTCAGCGTGATAAGGAACCGTGTTAATAAGGAAATATGACTTACCGGCTTACAATGTCCCTGTACTATAAAACTAAGTATAATTACTTTGTTGACATTACCTATGTCCCCGGCCTCTGTAGTCTAGACTACAGTACTGTTACTTATGTGTTGTTATTCGCATCATCATGAAGTGTTCGGTGCAAGTAATGGGAGTCGATTTCGGGGTTTCTAGGGGATGTAGATTACAAATGGCTTCTGATTTTACGAAGGCGACCGTGATCGACCATGATCGTAAGATTTTTTTTTTATTGTTCGGGACTTAAGGTTCAGATTGTATTGTCATAAATCGGTTCCATCTTGGCATATAGGGGTGAATTTCGAAATTTATTATTGCTCCATAAGCCCATCCGATCTGCTAGTGTTTTCTCTCTAAAAAGCAACTTTAAAACGATTGTAGCTTCATACTTTATGCCTTCTTTCTTTTGAAGTAATAATAATTTTTGATTCTACACCCCCCTATTATTTGATCTCGATTTTGCCCGCAGATCAACAGTCAGCTAACCGCGATCCTAGTGAACCTGGGTCTACAGCCTTTACTAAACCGCGTGCGGTGTCTGTGCGTGGCGCTGGCGTGCGACGCGGGCTGCGTGCGCGCGCTGGCCGCGCGGCTCGCCGCCCCGCTGCACGCGCAGCACGTCGAGGGCGCTGTTGCCGCCGTCGCCGCCGAGTGAGTGCCAGCACGAGACTTATCAATTATATCCACTGCTAATGTTTAGTCAACGCCACGTATAAATGGCATCAACCTCCTCAATTCATATTATACCATTCTAAAGCTGGTTTTCCACCGGAGGGGCGAGAAGACACGAGACGAGGCGAAAATTGTACGTACTACCTATTTCCACCGCACGCGCACGCGCTCGGTGGAAATAGGTAGTAAGTCCCATACGATTTTAATTCTCGCCTCGTCTCGTCTCTTCTCGTCGCTCCGGTGGAAAACCAGCTTTAATTCGATTTTTATATGGAAAAATTACAGTTGGATCTACCCAACGCGCGTTCAAAACGTTACGTGATTGCCCCTCAGAATTTGTTTTGTTTTGTTCGATTTTAAACCAAAACAAATTATAGTCTGTTTGACTGCAGTGAATACATTATTATGTGTAACTATTTCGATTATGATTAATTTCCAATTAATCATATAATTACTGTGTATGTGTAATATTTAAATTAATATTAATTCCAGGTTCCCGAAACGGCAGAAAATTCTCGAAGAATTGCAAGAAGAGTTAATCAACATTAGCAAACAGAGCTCCCAGAACCGATCGACCGACGAAACGCAACTGTACGCGCTGTATTCCATACCCGATTCCCTATGTCGGCTTATCACTTGAGGACACCGAAAACGGCACTAATTTTGTAGGTGCTTATCGTTGTTGTAAATTCTGTTATTCTAACAAATTAATTACTAACAAGATACCTATTACTTACTTAAATAAGTGTTTTTTATTTATTTACTGTAAGTTTTTATTTTTATTTTTATGTAATGACAATGTATGTAAAGATAATCGGCGCTAATCGTTGTTTTTTATTTTACCTGTTATTCCAACAAATAGATAAGTTTGATTACTAACATACTTATTTTTAATTGGATAAGTACTGACAACCGCACTAAGTTCGTCGGCTGTAATCGTTACCTGTTATTCTAACAAATGAAAAACTTACTAAGTACGAATTATTTATTTAAATATTATTTTTGATTTGCTGGCATTGTGACATTTGCATGCTGGCGTAATGAGCGCATAAAATGCCTATAAAACCCAGTGACCAACGCCAAAAAAGTTTAGTTCCCGCCGGCGGGGACGTCCACCGCGAGATCACGACAACACACATACAGTCCCTATTCGTCCCGGTACCGCCGCATACCGGGTGGAGTCAGTCCGACCCAAGTCGGGCCTAGCTGAGTTTCTTGCTGGACTCTTCTCAGCTAGGCTAGGTTTTAGCGAACCAGCGATAAAACTCCCAGTAGTTCGACACCACTCACATCCCAGATTCGGTTGATACCGTTCAACCAATCTCACTGGAGCGCAAACTCGTAGAGTATTCCAGTGTATAAACTTTCCCGCGTGGTCGTGCCGGAGGCTCCCCCTGGATTTTCCCCAGGCCACCCTCCAACCACGCAATTAGACCGCTATATTGGGTTCGTCCTATTATAGCAACAGTCAGGTAAAAAAAAAAGTTTGATTTAAGCCTACCTCTGTTACATAATTCTTACGTCATTCCGTCGAACGAAATTTTCAACCTTTTTTTATTTTTATGTAATGACAATGTATGTAAAGATAATCGGCGCTAATCGTTGTTCTTTATTTTACCTGTTATTCCAACAAATAGATAAGTTTGATTACTAACATACTTATTTTTAATTGGATAAGTACTGACAACCGCACTAAGTTCGTCGGCTGTAATCGTTACCTGTTATTCTAACAAATGAAAAACTTACTAAGTACGAATTATTTATTTAAATATTATTTTTGATTTGCTGGCATTGTGACATTTGCATGCTGGCGTAATGAGCGCATAAAATGCCTATAAAACCCAGTGACCAACGCCAAAAAAGTTTAGTTCCGCCGGCGGGGACGTCCACCGCGAGATCACGACAACACACATACAGTCCCTATTCGTCCCGGTACCGCCGCATACCGGGTGGAGTCAGTCCGACCCAAGTCGGGCCTAGCTGAGTTTCTTGCTGGACTCTTCTCAGCTAGGCTAGGTTTTAGCGAACCAGCGATAAAACTCCCAGTAGTTCGACACCACTCACACCCCAGATTCGGTTGATACCGTTCAACCAATCTCACTGGAGCGCAAACTCGTAGAGTATTCCAGTGTATAAACTTTCCCGCGTGGTCGTGCCGGAGGCTCCCCCTGGATTTTCCCCAGGCCACCCTCCAACCACGCAATTAGACCGCTATATTGGGTTCGTCCTATTATAGCAACAGTCAGGTAAAAAAAAAAGTTTGATTTAAGCCTACCTCTGTTACATAATTCTTACGTCATTCCGTCGAACGAAATTTTCAACCCCATACAGATATTCTATGTGCCAGTTATTCAGTTATCGTATTTTTAAGATGTAGGTAAATCTGTTGTACTGCTAATGGTATGTCGTAAGTATCAATAAATGTAATATATTTCTGATGTGTTGTTTTATCAAAAGTGCCCAAATAATTTTGTTATCGTTGATTAAATGATCAATTTTTTAATACTATTTTTATGTATCGCAAATAACAATAATCATAAGTCACATTTATAATATAAAAGATTTTTTATTCAGTACGTACTATTATAGATTAAAACATTCATTCTTGTTTTAGTTCTATCAATTTGTATAACAAATTAATGTTTTACTTATATATAAGAGCTATAAATATCTAAATATACATCAGCTTATATTCTAAAAGCTGGAGATGATTCT
The DNA here is from genome assembly GCA_947049275.1 of Epinotia bilunana. Lineage (NCBI taxonomy): Eukaryota > Metazoa > Arthropoda > Insecta > Lepidoptera > Tortricidae > Epinotia > Epinotia bilunana. The sequence continues at coordinate 3,317,887 of OX346268.1, read as the reverse complement.
AATAAGCGGAGTCAGTGTCAGATGTGACTCTCAGAACTTGGCCCTGTTGTGCCGTATCTATTGCCTCGTACGCTCGATTTGCAGAAATACAGTTCCGGGCTCCTTGACATGGGGTATCCCATTCAACACATTCGAGGCCAGGCATCGCTACGTGTGACACCCTGTAGCGCGTAGTAATGTGTTTATGCTTTGTAGAGGCCTGACTCATGTCTTTGGCCTTGAATGGGTTCATGTATCAACTCTAAAGCGTGTAAGCATCGTCTCGCACGCTGGCCATAAGCGGAGCCAGAGTCAGATGAACAGGCGCGACACTTTGGACCGAGTACATTGGGCCACAGCGAGACTTGAGTAGCAGGCAGGCGATCATTGACAGGACCATGGCCATGGTCGCCCAGAAAATGAGAATTAGGATGAGGCGCGAACGGCGCCAAATGTCGTTCTGACGGGCGGCGAGCACTTCCTCAAAGGTTAGAGCCCTGGAATGAAGAAATTGACGTTATTACTAGTTATTACCTAACATAATATAACATTCCGTATGTTAGAAGTGGCGAAAAGGCGTCTAAAAAGGCGTCACTGGTCAAATGGCCACTTCCCAGTTGCCAATTTAGAGGTTAGGAGACCAATATTCCTTTGCTATTCCGCGAAAAAAAATTGGTGGTCGGGCCCGACATATACAACCGTGTTCCGTTAGATATTAAAAAATCAAAAAGTCGCGCAATTTTTTCCAAAAGACTTAAAACGTTGCTTATCGACTTGGCATGCTACAGTGTCAAAGAATTTCTACTAAGTACAACATTAACCGTTGACCCTAACACCTTGCACATAAATAAGGAAGGTACAAATGTTTTCTACAAATAGTTTACCAATGTAATATCAATCGTACTTGTTTACTGGACACTTTTAACCACTACACCTATTTATGTTAAGCTATTGTATAGTATATAGGTAGATATTAAGCTGTGTATTTTTTTAAATTGACATATAATTGAAATGTACATTTATGAATATATGTATTATCTGAATCTGAATCTGAATCTGGTCTATCAGCGAAGATGAAATGCAACTATTTGCGTATTTTTGCATGCGGTTAATGCGCCCACCCTCCCATGCGTACACACATAGATTCACGCCTTTATTCCCAAAAGGGGTAGGCAGAGCATATGAACCTTATCTTTCAGTGCCACGTTATGCATAAATGTGGGAATAAAAGATTGATAAATTGTGATATCGCAGTGCCAGCTTACCCATCGCACACAACATCTGATACCCTAATCAATTTAATTTACCTATTTCTCCGACATCGCACATCGTTCAAAAGCGGCTGCCTTTCCGGGTCCATTATTAGCACATTAATAACACAGTTATTTTTATTAATAATAACATTTTAACTATAATTAGCCAAGAGCACGTGTGCTACGGCAGCCGACCGGAGACTGACCGGACGAGTGATAAGACTACTTAATAGTTATAATTATAGCTAGGTGTAATCGATATGAATTATCCATGAGTAGGCAATAAGTACCTACTTAGCAGTACAGTTCTCATATTCTGCACGTTTATCGTGAGACAGCCGCGACATACTTTCGATTTTTCTCGCACTATTCCTCTTGTTCTAATAAAAGAGACTAGAGACGGATAGTGCGAGAAAAATCGTGAGAGCTCGCGCGCCGTCTTGTGACAGCCGTGCTGGATCACAATAGGGTACCTAAATATATGCATCTTTTTTATGGTTCCATACCCAAAGGGTAAAACGGGACCGTATTATAGGTACTAAGACTCCGCTGTCCGTCCGTCTGTCTGCCTGTCCGTCTGTCACCAGGCTGTATCTCATGAACCGTGTTGCAGTTGAAATTTTCACAGATGATGTATATCTATAACAACAACTAGGTAGGTACTAACAAATAAAATAAAATAAATATTTAAGGGGGTTCCCATTGTAGGGCCCGTTGGTCCCTTACACTTGCTTGATGCGGTTGGGTGCACTGGTGGCGGAGGTAGAACGATACACTGAAGGTTGGATGGATACTGAACGATTTATTGAGGAAAACCAGGGTTTATATATATAGTGGCTTTCCACGTGCATGACATTTAGGTGCCCCTGAAAATTTAACATAATGATATTTTTCTTAGATGATTCTTATCCTTGACATTTTATTGTGCTACTAGCTGATGCCCGCGGCTTCGTCCGCGTGGTTATAGGAAAATGTAACATATTGAATTTTCCCGTGGGAATTAGATGTTTTCCCGCTGGAAAAAGTAGCCTATGTCACTCTCCAGCCTCTAAACTATCTCCATACAAAAATCACATTAATACGACGCTCCGTTGCGACGTGAAAGAAGGACAAACAAACACACACACACACTTTCGCATTTAAGGGTCGAACACACAGCACCGTCGCGGGCGCGCAGCGCGATATTTCCCTACAAACCGCTAGCGTGGTCAAACAGGCTGCGCCCCGTCGGCAACGCGCCCCGCTTCTGTCGCGCCCCGCCAGCCTCCCGCCGCGCGCCCGCGATGGGCGGGCCGCGCGACCGCGGCGGGTGCGCGGCGCGTCAGTGTGACGCCAGACAGCGGAGCGCGCGGTGCGTACGTGATGCTGGCGGGTCGATGGCGCGAGGGCAGCGCGAGACGCGCGGGACGCGCGCGCGTTGCTGGCTAGTTGATGGCGCGATGCGCGCGTGGTCTGTGTGACCGGCCGTCCCGCGCGCATCACGCGCTCGTCAAGCCCCGCTACCGTCCCGCTGGCAGTCTGTTCGACCCTTTATAATATTAGTAAGGATTAATTAATCTATTTACTATTTTCTTAATGTCACATGACGTATGCATGACGTAGGGTTTGCATTATAGTTAATCGCGATGTACAGTAATGAGCTACTCGTAATGTGACTACATACTGGCGACCTCAAAGGAATAAGAACTAGCAGGTATAAGAGCTGATTTACAATGGCTTATTCAATTAAAGGTCAAAACATCAAAGTTGAACAATTTTAGGCCGAAAAACTGGTTTTCTGGCCATAAATTTCGTGTTAACTGGTTTAAAATGAAAACCTCAGACCAGTTTTTAGAGACGTCACAGACGAGCCCAAATATGTAGATTTCGTTCCTATATGTTAGATCTTTCACGTCAATAGAGATGCGAAATAAGTGTTTTTTAGACAATGTTTAAAAAAAACATACAAAATTAAGTATTCATTTGTTTCAAAATCCGGTAGACGAATAAAGAGATAAAAGATTGAAGAACCGATATCCGTTTGATTTATAATTCTAGATATCTGTAGTGCAAAAGTAGGAGATACGATTCAAAACTTGTCAAAAATCGATGTAAACCTCGGGTAGCCCAAAGGTTACATAAATATAGTTACAATAATACTCATAATCTTAGATTAAGGGATAGATATACCTCATGTCATTCTATATGCAAAGTTTCGTTATAATCCAACACGTAGTTTTAAAATGAGAGCGTAACTACGTTTGTATGGGAAGGTGAAATTCGGCCGTGCTTACTGCGGACTCTTAAGCTAGAACCACCTTCGTATCATGTTGTCCTAGTCGACGCGGAAGAAAAATCTGCTCCAGAGCTCCATACTGCTCTCGTTACCCACACGAAATACGAGGAGTTTGCAACAAATATGACGTCCGTATCCCAATGAAGGCTTCGTCCAACTGATTTTAGCATAGTTCACCTATGTCATATTGATGAAACTGCATTCCTGGTGCAAAAAACACATTCCCGTATTGCAAATGTGTGCACCCCCTCTCATAGGGCGCCGCCTGAAATGTATACCTTCTTTCACCTATGCTATCCGAGTAAACGCTGAAGGCTTTGATTCACAGTGCTATGTGGGTACGATACAGTCAACAGCATTAATATGAGCCATAAAAAAGCGGGGAAAAACATCTGCGGGCGTAGCACGGTTGCCATTTTATCACTTATCGTTGTGGATAAGGCATCCGTCACTCTCGCATTCGCATACTTGTCAGAGCGTGATGGGCGTCTTTACCACAACGATAAGTGATAAAATGGCAACCATGCTACGCCCACTGAAATGTCCTACCCGGCCCTAGCTTAATGTGCGCTTTTTTCTGGTAGATATTTCACCCCCTCAGGGAATGATTTTCGGTTCTTCCCCGGGACTCTAAACTATCTCTATACCAATTTCATCTAAATCCGTTCGGCGGTTTAAGAATAAGAATGTCTTTATTGCCACCACCTTAAATTAAGTAACAAAAACAGATGAAAAACAATAGTAAGTTGTATATATGATTGATTTGATGTCGTCGTTGTGACGCGTCAGGCCCATGTATTCTCCTTTCAAAAACATGAAACATTCTGAATGTCACTGAATTAATTAAAATCAAACGTATATGTATAATGACCTTCAGTTACCAAACGGTTTTTAAAACTTTGACTTAATTAAGTCATTAAACTAAAAAAACATCTCTTCTCGCTAAATTGCTCTTCATAATCAGAATATTCGTATAGTGAGCTGAAACCTTTAAACTAGAACCACCTTCGTATCATGTTGTCCTAGTCTACGCGGAAGAGAAATCTGCTCCAGAGCTCCATATTGCTCTCGTTACCTACACGAAATACAAGTAGTTTCCTATCAATAAATATGACGTCCGCGTATCGCAATGAAGGCTTGGCCCAACTGATTTTAGCATAGCGTACAACCTATGTAATATTGAGGAAACTGCGTTCCTGGTGTAACCAATAATGTAAACGCAGGTATTAACGACCCATCGAAAATCGGCAGGTATTACCGACCTATTATAGTCGTTCGTTTTTTTACGTTTCCAGAACTATTCTAGCTATGAGTACGGAAAGTTATACTGGTTGCAATCTTCTGGTCTGAACATATTGGAACCAAACTAAACATTAAAGTAATGCCAAATAAAGACTAAATATAAAAGGAACACTCACATGAAAAACACTTAAAAGCCAATTATAGTCAATTGGTAAAGGACAAACTTTCATGATGCTAGTTTTAACGATAGAATCCCTCATGGTTTTAACATGCAAGGCTCTAACTTTACCGTCCTTGCCGGGTTGAACATCTACAACTCGACCTACTGGCCAACATAAAGGTGAGACATTATCTTCTCGTAACAAAACTAAAGTACCTATTTCGATATTAGGGGACTCATTTCTCCACTTGGGCCTGCTCTGCAGCATAACCAAATATTGTTTGTGCCATTGCTGCCAAATATGTTGCTGCATTTGTACACATTGCTTCCAAAAGCTTAGTTTTCCCAAATTGACATTAGTTAAATCGGTATCAGGATAGGAAGATAGCGAACTACCCGTAAGAAAATGACTAGGAGTTACATATGTCATATCATTAGGGTCTCTTGACATTGGAGTAAGTGGTCTAGAATTTAATATGCTTTCTATTTGCACTAAAACTATACATCTCCTCATAGGTGAAAACTACGTTTCCAATTACGCGTTTCATGCTAATTCAATATGTATGGCTTTTGTTACAAAACATACAAATATTACAGGATTTCCAATTCTAGTCTGTTTTACATAGAAAGGACCTGCGTAATCAGTGCCCACAATTTGAAAGGGGCGGGTCATATTCACACGATCGAATGGCAAAGCACCCATTAATTGCGTAGCGTTTTTTGACTTAAGTCTAAAACATTTTATACATTTATACAAAACGGACTTTATTTCTCTATTTGCATTTATAATCCAATATTGCTTATTTACTAATACTATTCAACAATAAAGTGTTACCAGCATGTTTCAACCTTAAATGTTCTCTTTGAATAATCATTTTTGTAATATGAGAACCTTTTGGCAAAATAATGGGATGTTTCTGAGAAAAAGGCAAACTTGCATTTTGTAATCTACCACCCAGTCTTAGCAATCCTTGGAATCAAGAAAAGGATGCAATTTATTTAAACCGGACTTTAGTGGCAACTTATTAATTAAATTATCGATATCATCTTAAAAAATAATTCTTTGCTCACACTTAATTATTAACCGCAAAGCAAAATTCAATTCTTGGGGGCTTAAATGCCCAACTTTCTTATCAACATTTACATTTTTACAATTGGACGTATTTATGCACAAGGGAACCAACCCACACAATGATAGTTTTGAGAAAAAGAGGTTTTTGTTAAAAAAGTGTATACAATTTTTTTTCTCATGTTTTTTGGCAAAGTTGGATTGGCACGCGTTACAACATGGTATTGTTGATATTTTTTTACTTAAACATGCTAAGAAAATGTAGTTTTAAGTGTAGTTTTCTCATGAAAAGACTGTTTATAGTCCCTATTAAATCAACAAGGTACCAACCCTCACTTAAATATTTTTACTAAAAGGAACCATTGCCTTTTTCAGAGAAAACTACACTTAAAACTACATATTCTTGAAATGTTTACTTAAAAAAATATCAATTATACCATGTTGTAACGCTTGGCAATCCAACTTTGCTAAAAAATATGGGAAAAAAATGTACACACTTTTTAACATAATCCTCTTTTTCTGAAAATTATCTTTGTGTGGGTTGGTTTCCTTGTACATAAATACGTCCAATTATGTCAGATCGTACGACTTTGATCTTTAAAGTCTCTTGCATGTAACTCAATTTTGGGTAATGTGTAGGTTAGTTCCATTTGGTACAAATACGTCAATTTCGATTATGCAAACCAGATTCAATGAACTTGGTTCCTTACGTTTTATAAACTACATTATTTTAACCAGGAACCATGTGATGTTGGATCTGTGAAAGTGTTAATTTTTGCAGTTTTTACGATACTGTAACGGTGAACCACGTGACATGGATCTTTTCAAATACATATAATGTAAAATTAGCAAGTTTCCATACAGCATGGATCTTTTAAAAGTTTTATGAAACAATGATAATGTGGTTTGATAACTTTATCAACGGAATCTTTTCATATGTCGAATGATCTTACGACTTTGATCTTTCTGTAGGGGGTATAAGGCACATTTTTAAAGCCTTCTGCATACTTAACTCAATTTCCATCACCATGTGTGGGTTGGTTCCCTTCTGCATAAATACGTCCAATTATATACAAATCTAAGGATATACACCACAATCCTAACTAATTTGTCAATATTAGAATATCTTTGTGTTAAATCATGAATCAAATCAGAATCCACGCATGCGTTACAAGCCTTAAACGAGGGCTTAATATCTGGTAAATCAGTCTTTAAAATATCAATTTCTACAGTCCTATGGCAATAAGCCGAATCCGCCAAAAACTGGGGGCCATACCACCACAACTTACATGTTTCCAAAGCTTGAGGCTCTACACCGCGATATAGCAAATCTGCAGGATTAGCCTTAGTATTTACATAATGCCATTCAAAATCTGAGGCCAGCTTGTTAATCTTATAACTCTATTACCTACATACATATTTAACTTAATCGGCAAGGTTCTTAACCATGCCAGTACAATCATAGAGTCAGTATAAAGGTGAGTATTTACTGAATATTTTAGAGATAGGGCAGTATATATACACTTTTCTAGCCAGAATCGCCAGAAGTAAAGAACCATTAAGCTCTAACTTCGGAATGCTCAAACTTTTATTTTTAGGATTGATGCGCGACTTGGAACAAAGAAGGTTCACTGAAACTTGATTATCAACATCAATTACCCGTAAGTACAGACAACAACCATGGGTCAAATTAGAAGCATCACAAAAGACTACAAGCTTTATAGTTTGCGCTTGTTGAACGTTAATATTCCTTGCTATTGAAATACAAGACATTTGAACCAGACTATTAGCAAAATCGACCCACCAGTTATTAAGATTTTGAGGTAAAACTCATCCCATTTTAAATTTTCAAACCAAACTTGCTGCATTAATATTTTTGCCTGAACTAACACAGGCCCACATAATAATAATTAATTAATTAATAATAATAATAATTAATTAAACATTTATAATTCATAATTTTCAATTTAATTTATAATCCCAAAGGATCAAAAAATTTGCTAATAAAACTAAGCATCTGTCGCTTAGTGTATTTTTCTTGAACTTCGTTTACAGGACACTTCATGTTCAACGTGTCATCAACAACATTATAGGTCAATCCAAGAGTCTTTACGTAATCATTGTTTTTGTCAAAACTTTTCGAGTCAAGTTGATGCAATTCACTCGGGATATCATTTAAAATCTCTTGGTGATTAGAGCACCATTTATGAAGAGACAAACTAGCTAACTTCATAAGTTCTGTTAACTCTTGCCTAGTTTGAATATGCTCATCAATATTATTAGAACCGCATTGAATGTCGTCAACATAACTGGTGTGCATGAGGACAAATGCAGACAAGGGATATTGATCCTTATGTCTTTGAGCAAGTTCAATTAAACATCTTGTTGCCAAAAAGGCACTACTTTTTAAACCTTACGTGACCGTTACTTTATGCTTTTACGTTTCCAGAACTATTCTAGCTATGAGTACGGACAGTTATACTGGTTGCAATCTTCTGGTCTGAACATATTGGAACCAAACTAAAAATTAAAGTAATGCCAAATAAAGACTAAATATAAAAGGAACACTCACATGAAAAACACTTAAAAGCTAATTATAGTCAATTGGTAAAGGACAAACTTTCATGATGCTAGTTTTAACGATAGAACCCCTCATGGTTTTAACATGCAAGGCTCTAACTTTACCGTCCTTGCCGGGTTGAACATCTACAACTCGACCTACTGGCCAACAGAAAGGTGAGACATTATCTTCTCGTAACAAAACTAAAGTACCTATTTCGATATTAGGGGACTCATTTCTCCACTTGGGCCTGCTCTGCAGCATAACCAAATATTGTTTGTGCCATTGCTGCCAAAAATGTTGCTGCATTTGTACACATTGTTTCCAAAAGCTTAGTTTTCCCAAATTGACATTAGTTAAATCGGTATCAGGATAGGAAGATAGCGAACTACCCGTAAGAAAATGACTAGGAGTTAAGTATGTCATATCATTAGGGTCTCTTGACATTGGAGTAAGTGGTCTAGAATTTAATATGCTTTCTATTTGCACTAAAACTATACATCTCCTCATAGGTGAAAACTACGTTTCCAATTACGCGTTTCATGTGGTATTTAATACTCTTTATTCCTGCCTCCCATAAACCACCAAAAACTGGAGAATAGGAAGGAATGAAATGAAAAGATATTCTTTCCGGAGTTGCATAATTGACCACAGAGTTTTGATGATTTGTGGAATTTTGTAAATCATATAGCTCCTTAAGAACATTTTCGGCGCCTTTATAATAAGCAGCATTATCACAATATATTTTTGTAGGCTTATTTCTACGAGCTATGAATCTTTTGAGACATCCCAAAAAAGTATTAGTAGTCATATCAGAAGCTAATTCAATATGTATGGCTTTTGTTACAAAACATACAAATATTACAGGATTTCCAATTCTAGTCTGTTTTACATAGAAAGGACCTGCGTAATCAGTGCCCACAATTCGAAAGGGGCGGGTCATATTCACACGATCGAATGGCAAAGCACCCATTAATTGAGTAGCGTTTTTTGACTTAAGTCTAAAACATTTTATACATATATACAAAACGGACTTTATTTCTCTATTTGCATTTATAATCCAATATTGCTTATTTACTAATACTATTCAACAATAAAGTGTTACCAGCATGTTTCAACCTTAAATGTTCTCTTTGAATAATCATTTTTGTAATATGAGAACCTTTTGGCAAAATAATGGGATGTTTCTGAGAAAAAGGCAAACTTGCATTTTGTAATCTACCACCCAGTCTTAGCAATCCTTGGAATCAAGAAAAGGATGCAATTTATTTAAACCGGACTTTAGTGGCAACTTATTAATTAAATTATCGATATCATCTTAAAAAATAATTCTTTGCTCACACTTAATTATTAACCGCAAAGCAAAATTCAATTCTTGGGGGCTTAAATGCCCAACTTTCTTATCAACATTTACATTTTTACAATTGGACGTATTTATGCACAAGGGAACCAACCCACACAATGATAGTTTTGAGAAAAAGAGGTTTTTGTTAAAAAAGTGTATACAATTTTTTTTCTCATGTTTTTTGGCAAAGTTGGATTGGCACGCGTTACAACATGGTATTGTTGATATTTTTTTACTTAAACATGCTAAGAAAATGTAGTTTTAAGTGTAGTTTTCTCATGAAAAGACGATGGTTCCTTTTAGCAAAAATATTTAAGTGAGGGTTGGTACCTTTTTGATTTAATAGGGACTATAAACAGGTATACTAAAAAATTATACACACTAGTTTGAATGTACTTTATCAGCAAAATGTTTACAATACAAAAGTTCTAAAAGTTCAGAAATATTATTCTCTAAGCTAATCCTTCCCAAACATCAAACGCTTTAGGTTCGGTTAATTCCCAATGAAAGCATCGAGGATGATCTGGAAGGCTTTTCGGGTGAAACTGACTTTGAAGTGGAAGATGAAACTAGCGAGAACTAAGAAATCTCTGTGATAAAATCTTTCTCTTATTTTTTTTAATTAAAGCGTTTTATGTTTGGGGAGGATTAGATTAGAGAGTAATATTTCAAAATTTTGCTAAACTTTTGTATTGTAAACATTTTTGTTAATAAAGTAGTACATTCAAAGTAGTGGGTATATTTTTTTTATTAAATCAACAAGGTACCAACCCTCACTTAAATATTTTTACTAAAAGGAACCATTGCCTTTGTCAGAGAAAACTACACTTAAAACTACATATTCTTGAAATGTTTACTTAAAAAAATATCAATTATACCATGTTGTAACGCTTGGCAATCCAACTTTGCTAAAAAATATGGGAAAAAATGTACACACTTTTTAACATAATCCTCTTTTTCTGAAAATTATCTTTGTGTGGGTTGGTTTCCTTGTACATAAATACGTCCAATTATGTCAGATCGTACGACTTTGATCTTTAAAGTCTCTTGCATGTAACTCAAATTTGGGTAATGTGTAGGTTGGTTCCATTTGGTACAAATACGTCAAATTTCGATTATGCAAACCAGATTCAATGAACTTGGTTCCTTACGTTATATAAACTATATTATTTTAACCAGGAACCATGTGATGTTGGATCTTTGTGAAAGTGTTAATTTTTGCAGTTTTTATTATGCAAACAAGAACCAACCCGCATGGACTGTTATGAAGTAAATGAAACGATACTGTAAAGGGTCGAACACACAGCACCGTCGCGGTCGCGCGGCGCGCCCGTCGCAGGCGCGCAGCGCGATATTTCCCTACAACCCGCTAGCGTGGTCAAACAGGCTGCGCCCCGTCGACAACGCGCCCCGCTTCTGTCGCGCCCCGCCAGCCTCCCGCCGCGCACCCGCGACGGGTGCGCGGCGCGTCAGTGTGACGCCAGACAGCGGAGCGCGCGGTGCGTACGTGATGCTGGCGGGTCGATGGCGCGAGGCCAGCGCGAGGCGCGCGGGACGCGCGCGCGTTGCTGGCTGGTTGATGGCGCGATGCGCGCGTGGTCTGTGTGACCAGCCGTCCCGCGCGCATCACGCGCTCGTCAAGCTCCGCTACCGTCCCGCTGGCAGTCTGTTCGACCCTTAACGGTGAACCACGTGACATGGATCTTTTCAAATACATATAATGTAAAATTAGCAAGTTACCATACAGCATGGATCTTTTAAAAGTTTTATGAAACAATGATAATGTGGTTTGATAACTTTATCAACGGAATCTTTTAATATGTCGAATGATCTTACGACTTTGATCTTTATGTAGGGGGTATAAGGCACATTTTTAAAGCCTTCTGCATACTTAACTCAATTTCCATCACCATGTGTGGGTTGGTTCCCTTCTGCATAAATACGTCCAATTATATACAAATCTAAGGATATAAACCACAATCCTAACTAATTTGTCAATATTAGAATATCTTTGTGTTAAATCATGAATCAAATCAGAATCCACGCATGCGTTACAAGCCTTAAACGAGGGCTTAATATCTGGTAAATCAGTCTTTAAAATATCAATTTCTACAGTCCTATGGCAATAAGCCGAATCCGCCAAAAACTGGGGGCCATACCACCACAACTTACATGTTTCCAAAGCTTGAGGCTCTAGACCGCGATATAGCAAATCTGCAGGATTAGCCTTAGTATTTACATAATGCCATTCAAAATCTGAGGCCAGCTTGTTAATCTTATAACTCTATTACCTACATACATATTTAACTTAATCGGCAAGGTTCTTAACCATGCCAGTACAATCATAGAGTCAGTATAAAGGTGAGTATTTACTGAATATTTTAGAGATAGGGCAGTATATATACACTTTTCTAGCCAGAATCGCCAGAAGTAAAGAACCATTAAGCTCTAACTTCGGAATGCTCAAACTTTTATTTTTAGGATTGATGCGCGACTTGGAACAAAGAAGGTTCACTGAAACTTGATTATCAACATCAATTACCCGTAAGTACAGACAACAACCATGGGTCAAATTAGAAGCATCACAAAAGACTACAAGCTTTATAGTTTGCGCTTGTTGAACGTTAATATTCCTTGCTATTGAAATACAAGACATTTGAACCAGACTATTAGCAAAATCGACCCACCAGTTATTAAGATTTTGAGGTAAAAACTCATCCCATTTTAAATTTTCAAATAAACTTGCTGCATTAATATTTTTGCCTGAACTAACACAGGCCCACATAATAATAATTAATTAATTATTAATAATAATAATTAATTAAATATTTATAATTCATAATTTTCAATTTAATTTATAATCCCAAAGGATCATAAAATTTGCTAATAAAACTAAGCATCTGTCGCTTAGTGTATTTTTCTTGAACTTCGTTTACAGGACACTTCATGTTCAACGTGTCATCAACAACATTATAGGTCAATCCAAGAGTCTTTACGTAATCATTGTTTTTGTCAAAACTTTTCGAGTCAAGTTGATGCAATTCACTCGGGATATCATTTAAAATCTCTTGGTGATTAGAGCACCATTTATGAAGAGACAAACTAGCTAACTTCATAAGTTCTGTTAACTCTTGCTTAGTTTGAATATGCTCATCAATATTATTAGAACCGCATTGAATGTCGTCAACATAACTGGTGTGCATGAGGACAAATGCAGACAAGGGATATTGATCCTTATGTCTTTGAGCAAGTTCAATTAAACATCTTGTTGCCAAAAAGGCACTACTTTTTAAACCTTACGTGACCGTTACTTTATGCTTTTACAATCTCTAAGCGCTAACGTAATATACTTAATTGCTAGGCCGTAACGGGAAAATACATTTGGGTCTAACGGTAAAATATTAGGTAGTTGACGGGACTCGTCGGCTACATGGCTCCACCCTTAGTGGAAACGTGTGGTTAGAATTGGCAGGACTCGTCGGCTATATGGCTCCACCTTTAGTGGAAACGTACGGGTAGACGCACGATGCATCCGCTGCGGGTCACTCGTGGTTGTTGTGCAAGTGCAGGCGGTGCAGGCATCGAAGTTCCACGACTATATGTAGACGACGATGTCGGCGGCGTTGTCGGCGTCGGCGATGTTAACGGCGTTGGCGATGTTGGCGGTGGCGGCGATGTTGACGGTGGCGGCGTTCGAGGTGTCAAATAGTCGTTGTTAGTTATTTGTCCAGGATGGGACATTAAAATGATGAATTCTTGTTTTCAACAATATTCAAGTTTAATTAAATCCAAAAATTCATTAATTTGTATGAAACGCAAAGTGTCCGCTATAGTGACAAGTAGGTATTCAGTCGAACGATGATGTGGTATTTTTTGACAGCCTTGTGTGACGTCGCTGCATGCGTTCGGAAATTAAACCGTTCCTTTTTGCGTGAACATACTCCCCGCCCTTGAAAGCTTGTGAAGCTCTCAAGATTCTGCGGCATCTGGTGATGGGAGTAGGCAGATGCGATTTATGGCTCGACGAACAATGCCTCGACCTGTGGAGATGTCGGCTACTCGTGGGATGCCATCTTGGCCTGGGAAGAGTTTTTCAATTCTACCGAGACGCCAATTCAATGGCGGCGTGTGATCCTCCTTCAGAAAGACGAGATCGTTCGGTTTGAGGTCCTTGCATTTGAGCTTCCACTTCGTCCGTTGCTGCAGTTCAGGCACGTTCTCGGAACTCCAGCGCTTCCAAAAGTGTTGGCGGATATGCTCGAGCCGCTGAAATCTGTCGAGGCGATTGGTATTGCAGTCCAACAAACACGGCGATGGCAGCGCAGTTAGACGCCTGCCAATTAAAAAGTGGCCCGGTGTAAGCGGAGCGAGATCTTGGGGCGATGAGCTCAAAGGACAAAGGGGACGGCTGTTAAGGATAGCCTCGATCTGATAGAATATGGAAGATAATTCTTCGAATATCAAATGAGTATTGCCAAGAATTCGATTAATGTGGAATTTAGCGGACTTAACGCCGGCCTCCCACAGCCCACCAAAGTTAGGAGCGTATGCTGGAGAGAAGCGAAATTCAATTCCTCTGTTGGAGGCAAAGTCGATGATATTGACCATATTAGTATTTATAAATTCAGTGATTTCTTTCGCGGCAGCAACAAAATTTCTACCATTGTCGCAAAAAATCTGTTTAGGTTTGCCACGCCGAGATATAAATCTTTGTAGGCATAGGTTGAAAGCATCCTTCGATAGTTGGCTTACTGCCTCAAGATGGATACATTTATATCGAAAGCAAATAAAAATACAGAGATATGCCGTAGTTATCCTACATCCGGGTCCATTGCGATCTGTGATCATAAATGGTGCAGCAAAATCAGTTCCAGAAGTGTAAAATGGGTAGTCTGGAGTCACTCTCTCAGCGGGTAGATTGATAAATCGCTTGCAAATAGAACAGAGGTGATAAGTACGTCTGGCAAGACCTCTGCCGCCAATAGGCCATATGCACCTAGCAATAGCTGTGGTGGAGCGTGAAACAGCCGTTGATGCTCTTGTTGGAATATTAGCTTGGTGAAGGGATAACTGGCATGCAAGATAATAGGGTGTCTTTTGTCGAAGGGATACAAGGAAGCGCCCATACGACCTCCAACTCGAAGAATACCTTGGACATCAAGAAATGGGTCGAGAGAAGTTATGTTTGATTTCGCGTTGAGAGGCTTGTTGTTTTTTAATAATTGTGTCTCATTGCTAAACGACTCGTTTTGAGAGAATTTGACTAGGGTTAGGTATGATTTGTTAAGCTCATCAATTAATAAAGGACCAGTGCGTCTGATGTTGGGTGGTCTACAGTTATCGATGAACCTGTAAACAAAAGCTAATGCACGTTGTAAACGACAGAGCTTTGAATTTTTTTGAAATTGAATTATAGGCTCTGTAACCGTTACGGAGAGAGCCGTCCAATAAACATGTCGCGATATTTGGCAGCGGAGGGCATCTGTTACTATAACGCTTAATTGTGCTGTAAGCAGCGCGCCGGATAACTCGAGGCGCGGAATCGTGACAGGCTTAATCGGCGCAACACGAGCCTTAGCGCATAGCAGGCTTACAAGGATTCGGCCTTCAGCGTCCTTTGATCGAAGGTAAATAGCAGAGCCATACGCCTTCTGGGAGGCGTCGCAAAAGGCATGCAGTTCTACCGATTTGTAGTCTCGGATTAATACCAGCCTGGGGAGAGACAACTCCGAGATAGAGAGAATGTTGTCCGCAAATTTTTGCCAGGTTGATGTTACTTCTTGGGGAGCAGGATCATCCCAGTTTAGCCCCGAAGACCATAAACTTTGAATTATTAATTTAGGTATGATGGTGCAAGGTGAAACGAGTCCAATTGGATCGAAAATTTTAAAGGTTGCTGAGAGAATATTTCGCTTGGTTAGGTTTTTGACTGGACCTAGTTTCATTGAACTAGGTCCAGTCAAAAACCTATCCTTCTTTTGACATTTTGCGCTTTAACATTTTAAAGCGCAAAACGTCAAAAGATGGATCCCAATCAAGTCCTAGTGTGTCAGTGGTAGCACTGAGCATGAGATTGCCTTCGATGTTGTTCGTTTCCCGAGACAATATGGACGGTAAATTGGACCTGTATTTTCGCAAGGGGAATCCCCCACTGGCCAAAGTCTGAGAGACAGACTGCTGAATAAGTGCAGTTGCTCTTCACTGTCATGTCCAGTTAGGAGATCGTCTACGTAAAAATCCTTTTGAATGATAGTTTTTATGGCAGGATCTTCAGAGGACCTGGGTATGTCCTAAAACTATGACCAAGACCACCGGGGGATGGGCAGCGGCGTCCCTGGAGTGCGGTGGAAACACTGCGATCGCCAACCCGCATGCCAAGCGTGGCGATTATGGCATATACCCCCCAAATGAAAGGTACAAAAAAACCACGGCCCCGAGGTTCCGGCGACCCCCGGTACCCTGGTTGAGGTAGCGGCCAGGGTACCAGCGGGGTCAGGGGTGCGAAGAATCTCCGGCGAAGATCCGGCAACCACCACCGATGACCCCTGGCCCTGGCAACGTATAACACGCGCACACTGCGGACCGACGAAAGGATTGCGGAACTGGAGGAAGGGTTGAGCAAGTTGTGTTGGGATGTCATAGGGTTATCTGAAGCCCGAAGAGAGGGGGAGGACACGATAACCCTCAAATCCGGCAACTTGCTCTATTTCCGGGAGGGCGACCAACAGTCCCAGGGAGGTGTCGGGTTCCTTGTCCACAAGTCCCTCGTGAATAACGTTGTGAAGATCGAGAGTGTGTCGACTAGGGTGGCGTACCTAATACTCAGAGTATCCAACAGGTACTCATTGAAGGTCATACAGGTTTATGCGCCGACCTCGGCACACTCCGACGAAGAGGTGGAGGCTATGTATGAAGATATATCGAGGGCCATGCATAGTTCCAAAACCTACTTCACCGTTGTCATGGGGGACTTCAACGCAAAACTGGGCAAGAGAGATGGTGAAGAGCTGAAAGTGGGGCAATTTGGAGTTGGAAGTCGGAACCACCGGGGCCAACTACTGGCTGGTTTCTTGGAGAAGGAGGGACTCTACATGATGAATTCATTCTTCAAGAAACACGAGCACAGAAAGTGGACCAGGATGAGTCCCGACGGTGCAACTAAAAACGAGATTGACTTCATCATGTCGACGAGGAAGCATATATTCAATGATGTCTGTGATCAATACGGTCAAAACCGGGAGCGATCACCGTCTGGTAAGAGGCACATTGAATATATGCATCAAGGAAGAACGCTCTCGATTGATGAAGTCTACGCTCCGTCCAGCATCAATCCAAATTCGAAACCCCGAGAGCTTCCAGCTGGAACTCCAAAACCATTTTGATTGCCTAGGCGGCGATGTGGACGAACTGAACGACGGGTTTGTGGAAGCTGTCCGTTCTACTGGGTCTAAGTTCTTCAAGGCCCAAGGGACCAACAAGACTAAAAGGCTCTCTAGCTCCACTCAGAAGCTCATGAAGGAAAGGAGTGAAATGATTCTACAGTCTTAAGCCGATGCGACCTTATACCGGCAGCTCAATAAACAGATCTCCAAGTCCCTTACCCGCGATCTGCGCCAATTCAATACAAATTGTATTGAAGAGGCCATCAAGCGTAATAAGGGCTCTAGTGTTCTCAAGAGATCTGTATATAGGGCAGAGCCAGCTCGCGAAGTTAAAAACTGAAGATGGTAGAATCGTTTCTTCTAAAACCGAGATTCTGGGTGAGATAGAGCGCTTTTACGGACAGCTATACACGTCAACACGCAAACCCGAAGTTGGTCGGGCGGAAGACCCTAGAGCTAGACTAACCCGGCACTATAACGACGACATCCCGGACATCAGCCTGTACGAGATTGTAATGGCTCTTAAACAGCTCAAGAACAACAAGGCACCCGGTGAAGACGGAATAACAGCCGAACTCCTGAAGGCGGGTGGAAAACCAGTCCTTACGGCCCTTCAGAAGTTGTTCGATTCCGTCTTACTGGAAGGGAGAACTCCAAAGGCATGGAACAGAGGGGTAGTGGTGCTGTTCTTCAAAAAGGGTGACAACACCCTCCTGAAGAACTACAGACCCATCTCACTTCTGAGCCATGTCTATAAGCTGTTTTCGAGGGTCATTACAAATCGTCTCGTACGCAGGTTAGATGACTTCCAGCCTCCGGAACAAGCCGGTTTCCGAAGAGGCTTTAGTACCGTAGACCACATCCACACGCTCCATCAGGTTATACAAAAGACCGAGGAGTATAACCTGCCCCTCTGCCTAGCGTTCGTGGACTACGAGAAAGCCTTCGATTCGATTGAAACCTGGGCTGTACTACAGTCTCTCCAGCGGTGCCAAGTTGACTATCGCTATATCGAAGTGCTGAAGTGTTTGTACGAGAACGCCACTATGTCAGTTCAACTCCAGGAACAGAACTCGAAACCTATTCCGCTGCAGCGAGGAGTCAGGCAAGGAGATGTTATTTCTCCAAAACTGTTCACCGCTGCACTGGAGGACGTTTTCAAAACTCTGGACTGGAGAAGGCTAGGCATCAACATCAACGGCGAGTACATCACTCACCTTTGGTTTGCTGACGATATAGTAGTCTTGGCTGAGACCATGGAGGACTTAAGTGCGATGCTCGATGACCTCAATAAAGCGTCCGAACGAGTTGGTCTAAGAATGAAAATGGATAAGACGAAGATCATATCAAATACCCATGTAGTACCAACTCTCATTACAATCGGACACTTTACACTCGAAGTTGTAGACGATTATATATACCTAGGACAAACTATCTAGTTAGGTAGGTCCAACTTCGAGAAAGAGGTCAATCGTCGAATCCGACTCGGCTGGCCAGCGTTCGGGAAGCTACGACACATCTTTTCGTCCAATATTCCTCAGTGTCTCAAGACGAGAGTCTTTGACCAGCGTGTGTTGCCAGTGATGACATATGGCACTGATACGTGGTCGCTTACTATGGGCCTCATAAGAAGGCTCAAAGTCACCCAAAGGGCTATGGAGAGAGCTATGTTGGGAGTTTCTCTGCGTGATCGCATCAGAGATAAGGCTATCCGCAGCAGAACCAAGGTGACCGATATAGCCCTCCGAATCGCTAAACTTAAGTGGCAGTGGGCGGGGCACATAGCGCGTAGAACCGATGGCCGTTGGGGTGGAAAGGTTCTCGAGTGGCGACCACGAACCGGAAGGCGCGGCGTGGATAGGCCCCCCGCAAGGTGGACTGATGACCTGGTAAAGGTTGCTGGAGTCCGCTAGATGCGGGTGGCGCAGGACCGGTCACTGGCACTCTTTGGGGGAGGCCTATGTCCAGCAGTGGACGTCTTTCGGCTGATATGGTGATGATGATGATCTTCAGATTCTTCACCTCCATCTAGTGCTAAGGAAGCTCGCGCTAGAAAATCCATAGGTGACTGTGTTGAGTCTTAGAGTTTGTATAGGTTGTGATTCATCGTCACGCCACACTATTAGTTGCAAATCACGCTGCGACTCGTGCACTAACACCTGGCGGTACATTTTTTCGATGTCTCCTGAGAGTACGAAACGATATTGGGGTGCGTCGGGGACGTGGACGAGTGCGGTTACACGGGCGGTTTTAGAGTCAGTAAATAAATAAACTTACGTTAGATCTCAGTTTATGTAATGTGATCTGGTGCCTTATCATCTAACTATTATCGTACAGTGTTATTACAGTGAAATAAGTAAAATAAATAAACTTTTACGAGTAAAACTTAAATATAGACAACTTTGTGATCATGATACATACCTACCTACTTTTGCAATTAAACAAGTGTCAAAATTTGGCTGGAAATATACAGCTCCCAGTTCGTGTATGAAGTGCGTTACGCGGTGAAAGCAAGCCGATTTAGTGCATTCGCACGCGGAACTGATTTTTAATCCAAACAATTTAATCGATTTCGATTTCTACTTCCTTTTTGCGTGTGGCGCCATCTAGTGGTGACGTGACGAACTAACTAGCTAGCTACTGAACTCTGCGTACTGCACTGGCAAATATGGTCGCCTGCGCAGCTAATTGTGGTAGACCCCTCTTAACGACAGGTGTCGCTAAATGCGCCGAATGCGCGTTGATGTACCACAAGGGGTGCGTAAACATGGCTAATACCGCCCGTGTTGCGGCCGCGTGGGCCTGCCCATCCTGCAAGTCCAAATCTGCACGGGACAATGGGGACAACACTCCCATTAAAACCAGTGACTTAGGAATTGGGAGTGTAGGCGCTCAGGCACTGTCACCCTTCGAGCGGCAGGAAGCCGACGTCGCGGAACAGCTGCGCCTATTTCGCAGCGAGTTTCGGGCAACCAGGGACGACATCGCTGGCCTCAGGCACGAAATGGCGGAGCTGCACGAGCTCGTCAAGGGTTTCCAGGCGCGTTTTGAGGCGGTAGAGGAGAGGGTGAAGGTATTAGAGGAGCAGGTGCAAGAGCGCGCGACGGGCGGGGCAGCCTACGAAGAGTTGGCGGACACTGTTGCCGCGCTGAAGCAGGAGCTCTCCGACCGCGATCAGGACCTGCTCTTAAATGACCTGGAGATAACGGGAGTTCCCGAGCACCCGAACGAAAATCCTGTACATCTCACGGGTCTGGTCGCGCAGAAACTTGGGGTCAGTCTGGACGAGCGCGACATCGTATTTGCCGAGAGAGTCGGTCCGAGGAGGTCGGTGCCGGCCGCACTGCAGTCTAGCGAGGAAGCGCCATTAGAAGAACGCGCGCGTCCGCGTCCGCTGGTCATCCGGCTCGCTCGCCGCGGGGTTCGCGGCGAGATGCTGCGTGCGGCGCGGGCGCGCCGTGGGGCCGACACCTCCGATTTCGGCATGCCCGGAAAAGCTAGGCGTTTCTACGTCAACGAGCGGCTAACGCGGCTGAACCGGTCGCTGTTGTACAGCGCTCGTCAAGAGTGCAAGCGACTCGAGTGGCGTTACTCGTGGACCAGGGACGGGCGCGTTTACGTGCGTCGGCAGAGCGGTGACGCAGCACATCGCATAAAATCTGAGGACGACATAAAAAAGGTTTTTGGGGTAAATTAAGTTGGCCGGACACTGGCATAAATAAATATGTACTCAAGGTTGGCGATTTCATATATTTAATGGCTATAATTAATATATGTAAGGGAATCATGTATGTATGTCAGGACAAGGTATTGTTTATAGGTATTTTAGAACAAATTCCATTTAACTATGTTATTACCTTTCTCTTGCTTAGTGATAAAAATAAATACTCCTGCTTTTGCTGTGTATGCAAATTACCTCAAGTAGTTAATTGGGCCACTTATCCTATGGTTGTTAATAGTGGGAAATTTAAACATAAAAAACACACCCACAATGATTAACAAACGACTAAAAATTGGTTTATTAAACGCAGGTTCTCTTGGCACAAACCACGATAATTTTATTTCAGCTTGTATTCGACAAGACTTCGATTTTTTAGCCATAAATGAGACGTGGCTGAAAGCAGGAGAAGAGGGGCGAGCGCCAGCACTTCCTGACTACAGATTAAGGCACAAACCCCGCCCGCCAGGGACACGTTCCCGCGGTGGGGGCGTGGGTTTCTATGTTAAACGAGGGGTCAGCGCTCGCACCTTGTCCCACCCAGTCGACCCTAAACATAGCTCTGTGGAACAAATGTGGGTTACATTGGCACTTAACGGAAAGAAGCTAGTAGTAGGGACAGCGTATCGACCACCGTGGATGGACACCGACCTATTTTTTGATGCCATCTCCGACACAATTAGTTATTTACACAATTATGATAACATTATTTTACTAGGTGATTTTAATATAAATTTATTCGTACATACTGACATTAAATATCAAAAATTCCATAGCTTCCTAACTGGTTTCAGCCTGACCCAACTGGTTACGGAGCCTACGCACTTCACTGAGACGAGCCAGACATTGATTGACGTGGTGTGTACAGACCTACAAGCTAAACACATCAACACTGAACACCTTGGGACCCTACATGGTCACTGTCTTGTAACCTGCGAGTTCTACATCAAGCGTGACAAGCCAAAGCCGTTCACCATCATACATAGGCCTATAAACAATATTAATCGCGACTTTTTTGATAAAGATTTGCAAAATATTCGTTGGGATGTGCTGAACATGACGACTGCAAATGAAATTGTCAATGATTTCAATAAAAAATTACATTATTTATTTGATTTACACGCACCCATTAAGACTACAATAATTAAGGCTCCCTGTCCACCGTGGATCACAGACACTATTCAGTTAATGATGCAACTGCGCGATGGAGCAGCAGCAGACTACCATAAAAACAAGACTAGTGCTAAGCAATTGTACTATAAGGATTTAAAATCGACAGTGAATAAAGCCCTATTTAATGAGAAGGTGGCATATTTTAAGTATAATATAAACAATCAAATAAAAAACCCTAATCAATTATGGAAAAATCTCAAATCTACCCTAATCCCTAAAAATGAACCCGATTTACCATTCTATTTTAATGATCCCGACGCGATTAATAGGCATTTTCTATGCTTGCCTTGTACGGCACAAACATATATTTCACAGTTGACTCATTTTGAGTTTCTAAGATTTAACAAGTCAGTATTTAGGTTGGAACCAGTTACTTCCGAAAACATTATTACCATAATTAGAGGTTTAAAATCAAATGCTATGGGCTGTGATGGCATAAGCCTTAACATGATATTGATGACATTACCTAACACTTTAGACATAATAACAAAATTGGTAAATACTTCTCTCCTTACATCCTCTTTTCCTGACGCTTGGAAGCAAGCTATTGTACGCCCCCTCCCTAAGATCACAAACCCTACCCAATTTAAAGACCTCAGACCGGTTAGTCTGTTGCCCTGTCTGTCTAAAGTAATAGAAAAAGCAGTATGTTTACAAGTAACTGAATATATTGAGAAAAACAATATCCTACCAGATGTACAGTCAGGATTTAGAAAAGGCAGAAGCACAGTGACCGCATTGCTTGATGTCACTGATCACATGCTGTATGCTCAGGATCTAGGGATGTGTACGATTTTGGTGCTGCTTGACTTTTCCCGGGCTTTCGATTGCATAGATACGAAATTATTGCTATCAAAACAGCTACTACGGGTTCGATTGTAGTGCAATCAAATGGTTTGATAGTTACCTTGCAAATCGGAGTCAGCATGTAAAGTTGACTTTGAGCGATGGTTCATCTCTCATTTCCAAGAGCATGAAACTATCACGAGGGGTGCCTCAGGGCTGCATCCTCGGACCGATTTTGTTTATTTTATACTCTGCGGACATAACAACTCATATAAAACAATGTAAATACCACATATATGCAGATGATGTACAGGTGTACATTTCATTCAAACAGGGGGACATTGACAATGCAATAGGCAAACTAAATGAGGATCTGTGTGGAATAGCAAACTGGGCTTCCAGCAACGGATTATTGTTGAACCCGGCCAAAACAAAATACTTAATATTCCGAAGCAAATATCAGTTGGCTAGGCTGGATCCGACAATGGATGTCAAGTTGATGGGCAGCCCTATCGAATGTGTCAGTGAAGCGCGGAACTTGGGCCTTTTAATGGATTCGGAACTCAGATATGAAAAACATATATCCAATTCAGTTAGGAGCTGCTTCTACAAATTGAAAGTCTTGTACAAGATAAGACCTTTCTTGAGTGAAACTCTGCGCATTCAATTAGTGGACTCACTAATTTTATCGAAATTAAATTATATGGATATAGTGTATGGTCCACGCCTACTTACTAAAACAAAACGTCTTGTGCAACGAGTACAGAACGCTTGTGCTCGTTTCTGCTTCAATATTCCGTTAAGGGCACATGTGACTCCATATTTAAACAAATGTAACATGCTTAAAATGCTACACCGACGAAAGCTTCATTTGGCATGTCTTCTATTTGAGGTAGTACACCACCAGACCCCTGCATATCTGTTTAAGAAGCTGTCCTTCCGTAAGTCGCGGGGAGTTCGGCAATGTGGGGTACAGCTGTTAACGCATAAGCACAGCTCAGCTGCATTTCGCGGAAGTTTCAGGTATTTGGCAACTAAATGTTGGAATAACCTTTCTCCGCCTCTGAGGAACCTGAAAAGTGTGCATAGTTTCAAGGTTAAGCTTAGAAAAGAGTTGTACGAACACCAGCAAAGACAAGAAAATCTCAGACATGATACTAGTTTTCTGTAAGCAACCTCTGATGTACCTGTAGTTTATGTCCCATAAGCCAATCCGTGCTATTTGTGCCTTGCCTTGCTTGGTTTCTCTTTTTGCAAAATTGTAGCATAGCCTGTCCAGTAAACTACATTTGGAATTTATGTTAAATATTATGCCGTAAACTAAACTTGATAAATTCTCTTCTCTGGTCGGCGTGACGTGACAGTGACGTTTGGTTCTGCATTATCCACAGACATTATATCCTAGTAGTTTGTGTTTTGTTTTTGCAAGTTTGTACTAAAGGTTAAGAATAGTTTAAGAGTAGATTAAGAGTAGTATGCACGTGCATTGATTGTTTTTGCATACTATTGCATGTTGTGACTAAAATAAAAAAATAAATAAATAGAAATATTGTCAGTAATCGGCAAGTGTAGCCGCGTCGTCGGCGACCTGGGGCATGCACCTGGGCCACAACGGAAGAACAGCGCTGGCCTTGCCAGCTTCATGCTGAGTTGTGGCCCTTTTGTGACAGACAGTGTTCGGCCTATTTGTGTAATTTTTGTTACCTACGTGTTTGTCACAAATAAATGCTTTTCTTTCTTTTCTTTCTTTCTTTCTTTCTTTCTTATTGACGAAATCGCACTAGGATATTGAAGAGTGAGTCTTGGATGGTAGGATCTGTAGATAGTTTATAGATAGCCCAGAGGCAGAGCGCGCCGAAGCATCAAAGACAACGCGAAGTTTAGTTGACTCGCTCTTCTCTTTCACTACTGGGTGATGGGGCAGGAAAAATGCGTTAATGGGCCTTTGAATGGTCGAAGGAGAAAGATGGCCAAGTTCTTGGTATTCATGGATGAACTTGGTATAACGTTCCTTGACTTCCGGCTGTTTTTTGAAACGTCTCTCTAAATTTATAAATCTTTGCTTGACCGAATAGTATGAATCGCCTAGACAGTCGGGCTCATCCTTTAGGGGGAGTTTGACGATGAAGCGCCCGTCGTCTGACCGTTCGGTGTTTACGAGAAAGCTTTGCTCGCACAAACGTTCCTTTTCCGTAAGAGCTTGTTTTTTGTGACGTACGCCCTCTAATTCCCAGAATTTAGCGAGTATATTCTAATAAACGTTACGTCGTATAATACGTAAAGCAAATGCTAAGCTGTAAGTGGAAATGCTTCGCAAATACGTAAATGTGGGTAGGTCCTGCAAAAAGTATAATATTAGCTTGGTATACGTCTAAGAAACGGCGTACTGAATACTGAAACTAATACACCAAGAATTGAAATCAAGAAGTATGTTTTGGGAGCTACGAGTAGAACATTGCATAGGTGCTTTTCGGTAAAGTACTAAAAGATTGAGAATTTTAAGTACTCTGAGGAACAATTTTATTGCTTTTCAGTTCAGGGCAATAGTCTGAAACATGGGCAACCCTGGGCTGTTCGGAACGCGCTCAGTCTCAGTCGCATCACCTCACCCGTCATGCCTAACGGAACTAGGCCTCTGCCCCGCTATTCTACGTTCTAACCCACTCATATATAATATAATGGAGAGTTTTGCTCACAAACACACTGTCTGCTTTTAACATTGACTACATGTGCTTAGAACGATACAAAACCGCGTTCGGAGTCAGTTTACGTCTTCGCAGCGAACGTCTGAGGTTAGAGTGGTTTAAATTATATGTTGTTCTACATTAAGCTCGTGTCTCTGTCGGATGTGAATTACCGTTGTACTCAGGGTAACTGCCGCAGCCACAAAGCGTAAACTAGATGGAACAGATGTTACATTTATAATTGTAGGAATCGAAAAGTTAAAAACTGATCTAATTCACGGATTAAGCTGACCTAAGTTCCTTATTGACTACTGAACCCCTTAAAAAGAGAACATAATAACTTCATGATAAATCGTTTTGTTTTTTTATATCTAGGGTGTGGCCTGTAACAGGGGCAAATATTTAAAAGGACGCTTCCTTAGGGCATCTGTAGTAACCCCTTGTGTCCATTTTTTTTTGTAGTGCGGGCACACGGCTCACCTGATGGAAAGTTCCTACCTATTTTGATTAGTACTTAATCATAAAAAACTGTAACATAATACCTCGACCTCGGCATAGCCGCCTGCACATGCCTGGACTATGTACTGTAACCTTGATAGCAGTTTCCACTCACGGGAACACAAGGAAATGCAATAGTATATAAGGCATACATTTTCTCTGAATTAACATCAGTGATCGAAGCTTTCGATACCGATTGGAGGGAACGTACTCGGACCCACACTCCATCCGGGCCGGAGTCCCGCAAGGCTCCGTGCTCTCTCCCACTCTCTACTCGTTGTTCACGAACGACATTCCCAGGCACCCTAAGGTGCAACTGGGGTTGTTTGCGGACGACACCGCGCTCTTTACGACCCATTGTAAGTACGCTACTATCCGGCGATACCTCCAAGAGGCAATCACCGACCTAGATCGTTGGTTTAATCTTTGGCGTATCGAAGTCAACCCGGAAAAAAGCACTGCAATAGTCTTCCACCCGTCTGACTGCGTTAGTACAGAAAGACGGGTGGCTCCGATCCAGTTGTTTGACCGACCCATCCCCTGGGTCAACGAGGCCAAATATCTTGGAGTGACCCTCGACAGGAGACTGACTTTCCGTAGCCACATCCGTAGGGTTCGCAACCGCGCGTTGTTCGTACTAGGAAGGCTTGGGCCGATGATCAACAAGTTTAGTAAAATGTCACTTAGAAATAAGCTGACACTACAAGACTTGTGTTCGTCCAATCATGACATATGCAAGTGTAGCATTTGCTCACGTGCCTATGTCATCACTTAAGCCGCTTCAGGTCATTCAGAATCGTTTTCTCCGTAGGGCGACTGGTGCCCCGTGGTACCAATCGAACCTCAGCCTGCACCACGACATGGAGATTAGCTCCATGTATGGTTTCTTCAAGCAGGCTGCCAGACGTTATTTTGACAACGCTCCCCACCATAGGAATCCGTTAGTTAGGAAGGCTGCTGATTACATTCCCATCCCTCGCCCCTCTGTCGTTACTCGGCGCTCACTGATTAGGGGCCGCACGGTCCGGCGTCCTAGGCACACACTCACGGACCCGGACGACGAAATCACAGCGTCCATCGAAAGATGGAACGCTGCGCTTTCGGCGTCCAACACATCGCGTACACTTCGGCATTCCCGCCGGCGGGGACGTCCACCGCGAGATCGCGACAACACAGACACATACAGTCCCTATTCGTCCCGGTACCGCCGCATACCGGGTAGAGTCAGTCCGACCCAAGTCGGGCCTAGCTGAGTTTCTTGCTGGACTCTTCTCAGCTAGGCTAGGTTTTAGCGAACCAGCGATAAAACTCCCAGTAGTTCGACACCACTCACACCCCAGATTCGGTTGATACCGTTCAACCAATCTCACTGGAGCGTAAACTCGTAGAGTATTCCAGTGTACAAACTTTCCCGCGTGGTCGTGCCGGAGGCTCCCCCTGGATTTTCCCCAGGCTACCCTCCAACCACGCAATTCGACCGCTATATCGGGTTCGTCCTATTATAGCAACAGTCAGGTTCAAAAAAAAAAAAAAAAAACTGAATTAACACAGTTATTACCCGAGTCTTGACTTGTCAATACCTACCGAGAAGCCCTAACTCTTCATGGCGAACCTTGCCAGACGGCTGCACCAGGCAGCCTTGCTCAGCAGCAGACCATAGACGCCACCGCTACCCAACCAGCTTCACTGCGCCAGCCAACCAGCATCAACCAGCTCCACTGCACCAGCCAGAGCCAGCATCGTCCGGCTCCACTGCGCCAGCCAAGCCGACAGGATGACCGACAAGATCCAGATCACCGTAATGGGCGTCGACATCACGCTGGTGGGCCCTATCAGGCTGTTCAGGGATCTTCGAGTCACGGTAGCAGCTCCACCACAGCAACCCGCTAGCAGCAGCGTACCACTGGACCCGGAGACTGCTCAGCGCTCCACTACGGCAGCCGTGGAGCGAGCGGAGGGCCACACGCCGGGAAGGGCAAGCCCGATAAAATTCCATCCACAGTCAACGCCACCACGAGGACGAGGATGGCATAGAGGGTTACGGCGATGATGCGCAACCACCACAGCGTCCAGGACGAGCAACGAGACGAAACAACGAAGACATCGAAAACGTATCGTATTCCTTTAATAATCATTATATTATATTTTTTATTTTATTTTAAATGTATATTAGAAAAGTAGCTAAGTAAGAACTACTTCGTAAATAATGTGTAAATTTATTGTCACTAAAATGTAATAAGACCAAGTAAAATTTAAATATAGCAATATTAGAGACATTCCTTTATTGACAATTATACATTACCTAGTTATTGGACTGGCCATCTGATAACTTAGCAAAAGTCTAATTAATTAAAAATTACCAAATAATAAAAGTTAAAAGAAGTACGTAGAAAAATAGTTCAAAGATAGAATCATGTTTTTAAAGTGTAAACTACACTAGTAATAAGTAGTAGGTAATCATAATTAATTCGGAGTAATGTTGATCACTAAAATGGAAATGGGCAGGACACGTCGCCAGGATGCAAGATAAAAGGTGAACCAAAAATGTGACAAGTTGGGCCGGGCCATCAGGCAAACGTAAGAGAGGAAGACCCTATATTAACTTGTCATGCATGTATGCCTTATAATTGTAATTAAAAAAATGTTTTGTGTCGCACCGTGGACCGTGCTAAAGTCGGTATTTAATGTAATGCGTAGGCATTTACTTTAAGCACGCATTCACTTTAAAACGTTATTCTACACTAGTTTTTAGTGTATAAATCAAGGAAACACTAAAATAATTTGCAATTTCGGTCCAGTTTTCTAGATACACCAACTGCATAAATTACTTTGTAATCCCACAAAAATATATAGGATTACCAAGTTACATTTGCAAGAATGGGACAAAAAAGCAAGAATGGGACTGCATTCATAATTTGTATGTATTGATAACACAATAACCTACAAAAAGAAGTTAGATCCCATAAAATACTTTCCATGTAAAAAAGAGGCCCAGTCTCGAAACGCTTCCACCGTAAAAAGTTGTGAGATATTTCGAAGAGCCAAGTCTCAGGCATTCTTATTAATCTTTATTTGCTTAAATACTCAATAAAATTTTGTGACTTGGCAATCACACAATACTACATAGTTTTAGGTATGCAAAAATCCATAAATGCACTAAAGTTGTGTGATTGCCAAGTCACAAAATGTCACAAATAAACTGGGTCGTCGATAATATTAATTATAGAGATGCCCAAAGTATCCATTTAGTCCGAACCCGAAGGCCCTAGGGCGAGCCCGACGGGTACTCACTATCCTCAGGTGTCTTGCAAGCGAGATCTGAGGCCAAAGTCCCGATGGTGAGCGGTGAGGCAAGCGAGGTCGAAGGCTTTTCATTGGAATTAAAGGCCTAAAGCAATCCCTCAGAGAGCGGTCTCAATGCTTGCCCGAGGCCGAGCCTTCACGGACACTCGTTATCTCCGAGTAACTTGCAAGCGAAAGCTGAGGGCCAAAGTCCTAAAGGTAAATAGGGAGGCAAGCGGAGCCTAAGGCTGAGCGTTTCGTAGGAATGAAAGGCCCTAAACATGCTTTTAGAGCTCTTGGGCTGAAGGCCTGTGGGTGAGCCCCCACGGACAATTACTATCTCCTGGTGCCTTGCAAGCGAAACCGGAGACCAAAATCCCGAAGGTGAGCGGCCACGTGACAATGAAAGGTCCAAATCAAGCCTTAAGAAAGCGCTCGGGGGCAGAAGGCCACTTATTTTCCCCTTTATCTTGCAAGTGAAACCTAAGGCCCGAATCCCCGAAGGTAAAAGGGGAGGCAAGCGAAGCTGTAGGCTGAGCTTCCTTAGTAATTAAAGCATGCTTTTAGAGACTGGTCCCTAGGCGAGCTCGAGGCGGGCCGAAGACCCGAAGGGAAGCCCCCACGGACACTTGCAATCCCTAGTTGTCTTGCAAGTGAAACCTGTGGCCAAAGTACCGAATATGAGCGGCGAAGCAAGCGAGCCCTCACGGATACTTACTATCCCGTAGGTGAGTGGTGAGGCGATGTAAGTCCCATAGGTGAGTGGCGTGGCAAGCGAGGCCAAAGGCCTTGCATTTCATTGGAATGAAAGATTCGAAGCATTCCTTTAGAAAGCGCTCTAAATGAGCCCTTATGGACGAACACTTATTATCTCTCGGTGTCTTGCAAGCGAAACCTGAGGGCGAGCCCCCACGTACACTTACTATCCCCAGGTGTTTTGCAAGCGAAATCCCAGGCCAAAGTTCCGAAGGCGAGCGGCGAGACGAGCAAGGCCTTTTCGTTGGAATGAAAGGCCCAAATCAACCCTTCTGAAAGCAGTCTCAATGCGAGCAATGACCCCTAAGGATTATCTTCCGGTGTCTTGCAAGGGAAACTAGAGAGCCGGAGGCAAGCGAAGAAGAAGCAAGGCGAAGGCTGAGGTTTTCATAGGACTGAAAGGCCCAAAATATTCCTTTAGGGCTCGTTCCTTATGCGCTGCCAATAATATTTCAGAAAGTGATGGGTTTTGTACAGAAAATAATTGGTATCTAATATACTCAATTCTCCGCGGCATGCCGTTTTGTCCAAATGTTATACCCACATCCCTTGACGTGGGTGAACTATGATAATTCGAGATAAGTATTCAACTCAACCTATCAAACAACTTTAGATGACCTGTCTCTAATGTCTGACAGTTATTATCTGTGGAGGTATCAATCAACCAGTTTTGGTTAATATATTGTCTTTAGCCGCCTAGCACTATTTTAAATCCCGTGTTTATTCACGTTTTATCTATATTTTGCTAAACGTTTGAATGGGGGTCTTTTTACTTTCTAGTCAAGTACATACTTGCCAATTTTCAAGTCTTTAGCTCATAGATTCGAGGAGTTCCCAGTTGTCCGTGGGGACTCACCCACAGGCGTTCAGCCCAAGAGCTCGCATAGCGACCGCTCTCTAAAAGCATGTTTAGGGCCTTTCAATCCTAAGAAAAGCTCAGCCTTAGGCTTCGCTTGCCTCCCTACCTTCAGGACTTTGATCCTCAGGTTTCGCTTGCAAGTTACTCGGAGATAACGAGTATCCGTGAAGGCTCCGCCTCGGGCTCGCATTGAGACCGCTCTCTGAGGGATTGCTTTAGGCCTTTAATTCTTTGCCTCGCCGCTCACCATCGGGACTTTGACCTCAGGTCTCGCTTGCAAGACACCTGAGGATAGTGAGTGCCCGTCGGGCTCGCCCTAGGGCCTTCGGACCTGGGTCTCGCATAGGGAGCGCTCTCTAAATGGATACTTTGGGCATCTCTATAATGAATATTATCGACGACCAAGTTTATTTGTGACATTTTGTGTCTTGGCAATCACACAACTTTACTGCATTTATGGATTTTTGCATACCTAAAACTATGTAGTATTGTGTGATTGCCAAGTCACCAAATTTTATTGAGTAAGCAAATAAAGATTAATGCCTGAGACTTGGCTCTTCGAAATATCTCACAACTTTTTACGGTGGAAGAGTTTCGAGACTTGGCCTCTTTTTTACATGGAATGTATTTTATGGGATGTAATTTCTTTTTGTAGGTTATTGTGTTATCAATACATATAAATTATGAATGCAGTCCCATTCTTGCTTTTTGTTCCATTCACTGCAAATGTAACTTGGTAATCCTATATATTTTTGTGGGATTACAAAGTTATTTATGCAATTGGTGTATCTAGAAAACTGGACCGAAATTGCAAATTATTTTAGTGTTTCCTTGATTTATACACTAAAAACTAGTGTAGAATAACGTTTTAAAGTGAATGCATGCTTAAACTAAATGCCTACGCATTAAACTAAATACCGACTTTTGCACGGTCCAGCCACGGTGCGACACAAAACATTTTTTTAAATTACAATTATAAGGCATACATGCATGACAAGTTTAATATTTTATACAGTAGGATAACTGGGCTATTCACAGGTTTTTTTTTTCTAGACCTAATCCTAATAGTTTTAATTCTGTAGAGGATTTTCGAAAAAAAAACGGTAAAGATATATTATTTAATTTTGAATTTCTTGTATTTTTTGTATGGGTGACTGACAATTTAGTCACAGAAATGAATACTGAAGTATACGAGTTTTTGCGAAGGAATATGAACTCAAAGCTCGTCAAAACAAAACTAGCCAAAAAGCGCGTAGAGCTCCTTAAGAGGCTCGTTAATACTTGCGTTTACCTTAGTACCAATACCTTGCCATATTGCAATTGTGTACAGTGTGCGTGTGCGTGTCCTAGTATTTAGACGTCGCCTGAAAATGGAGGTCATCCTTTCAGCTATGTTCTCCTAGTAAACGCGGGAGGCTTGCTGGTATTCGAGTGAGTTTGAAATTTGGCATAGACAATGTAAATGTCGTGCGATTGAATTGAGTGTGATTGAATTGACACTCGACACGTGTGTTTTCGTTGCAGGAAATACACAAAAAAATGACGTTCTTACGAATGCATATTGATGAAACTGCATTCCTTGGGCAACCAATGCCTTGCCTTAATGGACATGAGTAAAGTGCGCCCTCTAATAAGAATCCTCAACTCAGTGTCGGATTAAGACTACTTAATAGGGCATCCCCGCCTCGGGCCCTCTTCCCTATCCATAAGCAAATTTTCTGGTGCCATATGCCCCCCAAGACCGTGTTGCCCTAATTTGCATATGGGCTAATCCGGCACTGCCTCAACTCGGCACTGTAGACCATCTTTCAGCTATGTGTTCCTGTGGTAAACGGCTTTGCTTCAGACTCCGTGGTGGATTTACAGCTGATTGGAACGCACAAACTGTCCATGTGACCACACAGTAAAGTGTTCATTTCATTCGTTATGCCCTGCATAACTGCAAAGTTGTTGTTTGGCGCAAGTGCTTGTATTGAAAGCCCAGCTGGCGAAGAATTGTAAGATAAATCCTGAGCTGAAGCTTTCGAGGAACAACTCCGTCAAAAAACTTTACTAGGTACCGAACGAAACACAAATC
Organism: Epinotia bilunana; assembly: GCA_947049275.1. Taxonomy (NCBI): domain Eukaryota; kingdom Metazoa; phylum Arthropoda; class Insecta; order Lepidoptera; family Tortricidae; genus Epinotia; species Epinotia bilunana. The sequence continues at coordinate 3,284,789 of OX346268.1, read as the reverse complement.
TCCAACCTACCACCGCGAGGAAAATAATAAAAGCGCAAGTCATGTGGAACATAAGTTTACTTATTTTCACTAAATGATTGTTTACATCTCCAAATCAGAGCATTTACTTTTTTTTTGTCCGCATCTTTATAGTAGTTTATGCAACTGAACCATAATGAGAGGCCTTAAAATATGAGTTTGGTTTTATGAAACGGGCGTCAGCGAGTTTAATAATAATTATGTACAGTTGCATACACTACTTAATCTACACATATAAGTATTTACTGTAAGATGGGTTCACAATTCTACTTTCATAACAGCAACAAACCAACAAGAAAATGACAACAGCAATGGCGGCAATTCGATCCTCCGTCAAGACGAATGGATTTTTTTAAATCATAGACAAACGAATGAAGCCCCTATACTCATCTCACTCGAGATCAAATGTCGTGCGTAAATATTTAAAAAAACATACTGAATTCACGTTTTGTATCAATAACTGTTTTAATATCTAAGGATACTAGATTAGAGACCCACTTGAGTTTGGACAGCTGTTCCAAATTTAAACTCATAACGTTACAAAAATTTATACTGTTATAACATTAAAGTACAGATTTTACCTACTACCACAGACAAGAAAGTTCTCATAGTAAAATCGGTTGTATGTTAAATACTGGTCATCCTACGGTTTCTGAACGCATTTTAGATCACTAATGATATGTGCGTCGACCAAATTCCTTTATTTTACTCGCTTCCAAGCAAAGCCGGTTTCCCAAGCGCTAAAAAATCTTAACTAATGTGATCCAAACAAACCTCATATATTTATTTATTTCCATTGATTACCAGGCTTGCATAAACTAAACAAACATGGTGGATAATTTATTTGAGAACGCATTGTCATACAGTGCGTCACGCTGTTCTCTTTGCAGAGAGCACCCTTGATGCTTTGGAGAAAATTTCCCTTCCGCGTTCACTAGGATAGCATAGCACGGAGAAATCAATGATGAAGGGGTCTATTTGTCAGACGTCTTTGATTGAAATCGAGTGTAGAAAAACTCCATAAAAAAAATACCCACAACTTTTGTTTTAGGTTTGGGATTTTTTCTGGAGTAGAAATAACATAAAAAAATCTCAAATCTAAAACGTAAATTTGGGGTACAAGTTTAAATAGCAATGCCCAGAACGAGAGCACTCACTTAATATAAACTTGATTTCAAACTTAATGTCTTTAGTCAAATTGCTTCTGGAGTTGCAACGAGGAAATGCACTAGACTAGACAACACCTGTCTCGCCTATACACAGGAAAATATGCCACGCATCCTGCCTCTTTCTATCACACTGATGGGCCATTATAGTAAAACTCCTGTTTCACTTCGATTGGACCCACGGGGTATGCAGGTGGCTCCTGAAACTTTAACTCCTTAGTTTTATTCGCTCCTAGTGAACGCGGAAGGAAAATGCCGCCACCGTACTCAGACGAAAATAATATTATTTAGGGCGGTATTTTAAAGTAAGTTTTATAATATACTTTAGAAAGCGTTTCTGGATGTATTACTTGAATGTTTGTTTTACAATTTTTTGCAGACCTGAATTGGGCTTTTAATTTTCATTTAACATTCGTGAACACTTACTAATATCAAAACATACAAAATGGGTCTGAAGAAGACTATACTCCTCTGGGGAATACCCTATAACAAAATGTGTGCTGTAAATAGTCGCCGAAACCGTATTTGGTGTAAACACGACTACATAAATACTGTTTACCAACTTAAAAAACCACTGAAATTACATTTTTATTTAAATTTAACCGTTTTATACTTACTGCGTACCCATTTAGGAATAAAGGCGTGGATATATGTAAGTATATTATGTTTTTTCCTTCGTGCATTGCTGCCAACTTAGGAAGTACCTAGTATTGTTTAATATCAGCACTGCCAAGTAGAAGTCAGTCAAAATTAAATACAACCATAGAAAAATGTTCAAAAAAGTTCAAAAAAAGTCATTTTTGTTTGTTTATTTTTGTTTGTCTACATTTATTTAATTTCAAAGTATCTAGTCGTACAAAAAGTAAAGTATGCAGCGTTGTATAACCAAGGCAAAAAGCGCTCGTAGCGTCTCCCTTTGCAATGTTCGCCTTCGGCTCACATCGTAACACACGCCGCTCGCCTTTTTTGAGCTCTACAACTGCAGCATGAATTACTATTAAAAATTCTAGAAAAAGACACTGACAATGCCAACATTTATATCATGAAATATATATAATTATAGCAAAAATACTTGCTTGTTTACTTTGTTCATAGAGTTCATGGTAAATTATAACTTGCTTGTGATAGCTTTTATTACAAATCACAGAAATGTGTTTATTTGTAGCATCAGCAACAAACCTTTAATAGACATTGTAGGTAGAATTCGTTTTTTTTCGTAAAGATTAGTGCTTTTCCCCGAGTTTTTTTGTAAATAATAGCACATTATTTATTGCAAAGGCCGGGAATTGTCTTTCCTGTCGAGGCAGATATAGTGCTTTTCTCCAAAAATGCGAGGAAATCAAATAATATTTTCAATCAACAATAATGTTTTCAAACAGCGTGTATGTCAATAACCGTCCCGCCCAACTTATTTTTTAAAGTAGGTAGGTACACGGCATGACTCATGGTGCCAGTTTCAATTGACATAAATAAAAATAATTAAACATCAAAATCCATCACAATTTTAAATTTTGTTTTTTAAATTATTAAAGAGTAAACGGGATTGAAATTTTATTCGTTATGAATTTTATTTCGGTAATATTTTTATTTAGTTATTTAAAACTATTTGAGACATTTTTAAAAACGTCACTTCCATCACTTACAAAGGTAAGCGTTTTGTCTATGACAATTAAAAAAAAGAAAACGCGGGAAAACTTTATGCCCACTACAAACGGGCGCAATTTGTCACACCAACTTACAATAGTTCGAAAGACAGCCATACATTACTAACCAGTCTAACTAAAGCAAGTTGTTGTGACAAATTGTTAATCCTTTAAACGTACGAGCATTTGGCCGTTTGTAGTAATTTGTCTTAGTCAAAACCCCTTCGGCCGCGTATGTAACCGGAGTTTTGTAACCAGTTACCTAAGAAGAAAAAATGATCGTCATATGATACTGGTATCCAAGTAATAGGATTTTTACCTTTACAGATACCTGTATGATTGTTGTTGCTGATGAATGTTTTTGCGGCTTTTGCTGTTGAAACGCTCGGACCTTGGAGCCCAGGCGCACACCAATTATTCGGCCAAATCTCAAAAAAATTGGTCAGAGTATCTGGAGACCATAGGGCTGGCTCGTTTCTTACCCAACGGATCGGCATAGCTATCCAAAGGGGGAACGCAGCCAGTCTTATGGGAACCCTTCCGCAGGGGTCCGACCTTGGGGACGTTCTTTAAATTAATTTTTATTGATTATTTTATTTTATTAATTTTAGGTTACCTTTAGTCTATTTATATCTTAAAGCTTTAATTTGTATTGTAATTGTATATTGTAAATATATTATAACTCTCATTATTACAAAAATTGGATTGTGCCAGGTCGTGGCCCTGCCTGGGAATCGAACCCTGGACCTTTGGGAATCGCGCCCAACGACTCGTCGCACTTTTCTGCCACGACCAAATTTCCGATGTACTTCTTATCGATCTCTGTATCTATGAAAGCTTTTCACCTTGGGGCTCTTTGAGAAATCGTTGAAAATGTGTAAAAAATAAACTTCGTAATTTTATAATTTTAGGATGTTTTTTTTTACAAATCAACCGGCCTAGTTAAAAGTACGTACGTTTATTTAACAAAAGAGACATTAAACTTGGTTCACATGTTTGCAACGAATTATTAATGACAATCAAACCACCTTTAAGTACCGTACCGTTAGGTACCGACAGGGTCGCTTTACTTATTTACGATTTTTAATGTACAGTTGGCTTAGTACGGAATCCTCGGTACGCGAGTCAGACTCGCACTTGGCCGGTATTTTTTATTAGGGTTCCATAGCCAACAAAGAAGTTTCCACTTAAACTTAATTAATGGTTGTATCTCCGACACAACCCGCTTCTTTTTTATAAGTGGCACAGTATATATATTTAACCATTGTTTTTTGTTTAGTTCACATTACAAAAACATCTTGCTAGCCAAATAATTAACATTAAATTGCGATAAATATTAATAATTCAGAGGACGTGCAAAGAAACGAACAGTCGTTAACAAAAGCTCCCATGAAAACTGTTTTTTGTCAAAATTCATATGTGACCATGGTGCTCTGACACATTTGTTACAATTACCAGACTTCCATAAACACGAATAGTCCACTAAATGTCACTATTTGATTCGCCTTGATAAATACAGTCTACGGAACGATGTAGACGTCGTGTTTATTAGTTTTCAGTTGTTTCGCGAAGCACCTTTGGGAGCGTTGAAGCAAATTTCTCTTCCGCGTCTACCAGAATAACATAACCTGTCAGGTGGTTTCCAAGAGTTACAACGCAATGCACTGGCCTCATCTGAAAAGCACCCCTATCTCAGTCTAGCTCTTTTACTTGTAGTTTGACTGGGAACTAAGATCGCTTATTGTACTTCGATTTGATACCTATAGGTTTATGGGTAGGGAGGGCATCAGCACGTCTATCATGAGACGGCGGCGACATACTCTCGATTTTTCTCGCACTATACCTCTTGTTCTAAGTATAATACCGTCGTCTTATTGAGCTTACTATGGGGCTAGTGCGATTTGTGTAAGATTGTCCCCTTATATTTATTTATTTATTTATTTATTTACGGATAGTGCAAGAAAAATTGAGGGATTTCGCGCGCCGTCCCGTGATAGCCGTGCAGACGTGACATGCGCAGAAAGGGGGAATACAACCTACTAGATCAACGAAGCGGGATCTGGGACTTTGGGAGCTTTGGAGCAGTTTTCCCTTCCGCGTTTACCAAGGTTGCATAATCTGTTAGATAGTTTTCAGGAGTTAGCAATGCACTAGACTCGTCTCGCCTATGCACTTGAAAAGCATTCCTATCTCTGTCTCGCTCTATTACATGTACTTTGATTGACTATTACGATCGCTTGTTGCACTTCGATATAGGTTTAAGCTAGAGAACACATCAACCGTGACATGCGCAGAAATCCTTAGGGAATAAAACCATTTCAGATGCATCCAGGCTTTCGTGCGGCGGACTCAATTGTAACTCCGCTAAAATTTTATAAAATTGAAATACGATTTTAATTGGTAACGATGCTCACAAGTCATGTGCAGGAACTGCGGTGCTACCACGAAAATCGAAACTCGAAATTCGTATATATGCATCCCTGTCACTTGAGTAATGTAGGTGCGATAGAGATGGAGATACCCGAACTTCGATTTTCGTAGTTCGTGGTTATAGCTCTGGATGCACTTTCATGTCCATTGAGCATGAATTGATTCCTTGTTGCATTCCTGTTGTTATGGCACCACCCCAGATAAAAGTGAAAGTATTGTAAATATATGCACTACGTATAAATGCGGAAGCAAAATTACCTCTGTTCGTTTCTGGAAGCAGATTTTTCTACGCGGGCAGAAATTTCCATAATATGCCGCACGTATTGCGTGGATTTTACATACATTTTTCATGTTTGTCATCGGATGCGTCTATTCTTTGTCCGTCTTTGGCCAGTAGTTATCATCCAAGATTCTATGGCATACAAGCGCAAAATGTACACAAGTGCAAACCTGCATGCAATTACATTGCGGGTTGCCGAGGTATAATGAGTTCAATTGATCTATCAAACTCCGCAATGTAGTTAAACTTGCATGCACGTTTTATTACATTGTGGGTTGCCGAGGTAAAATTAGGTCAATTGACATATCAAACCCCTCAATATAGTAAAACTTGCATGCAAGTTTCATTACATTGCGGGTTGTCGAGGTATAATGAGTTCAATTGATCTATCAAACCCCGCAATGTAGTATAACTTGCATGCAGGTTTCACTACATTGCGGGTTGTCGAGGTATAATGAGTTCAATTGATCTAACAAAACCCCGCAATGTAGTTAAACTTGCATGCAAGTTTCATTACATTGCGGGTTGTCGAGGTATAATGAGTTCAATTGATCTAATAAAACCCCGCAATGCCGCAATGTAGTTAAACTTGCGTGCAAGTTTTCACATGTGTAAATTGTGCTTTAAGAAAAGGAAAGATCAAGTCTGACCAGTTTGATCACACCTGTTTTGGTGTGGAAACTTATTCTTTAGTTTTTAAATGACTTGAACGAGTTGAAGGCGTTGTTTCATTGCACCTTTAGCCATAGCAATATTATGTAGCTGTAGGTAGAATAAAAAACGACAGGTGTTATATACTTTCAAGTTTTGAAGTGGATACTTCTTTGACCGCGTTCTTGGTACAGTTCAAAATGTATCACGTGACTTCCGGAATAACATTTTGTGGAGAAGTCTAATCTGATTTCAAATAATTGTTTTTTACATGTTTTAATCCTTCCTTATTTGCTATTAGTTGTTAATCACAAAATGTTATTTAGTTTATGTTGCGGAGATGAAAATAATGCTGAAATGACCGCCATTTTCAATGTATCGCGAGTCAAATGAGCTACGTCAGTCAATGTTGCCATATATACCGATTTATCTGTACTTATACAGATTTTAGTGAATTAATTCAGATATATATTTTACGGGTACACCATAATACCAGATTTCTTTAAATAATCAAAACACTTTGAATTTAAATCTAAGTAGATTTTCCCTTTAGATTTAAATCAATCGCAAATCCATGGGATACAATTTAGGACGGGGTCAGTTATTATTATACCGATTACCATTAATCGCGGTATTTTTCATAAATATGGTATAAAATAAAAAATATTGTTTTTATTCATGTAACTACTTATTTAGAAATAAAGGTTGAGATCTCCTAGAAGGTACCTATCCTAGAAGTACCTAGGAATTATGGTATCTGTATCAGAAGACTTCGCTCTTCCTTATTTCTTTGATTTGTACCTACTGTACTAAAAGTATGTCGCAAGATAATTTACGTGAATTTTCAGACATGGAATGGACCTGGCATGCACTAATAAATTTTTTTTATTAGGGTTCCATAGCCAACAAAGAAATATCCACTTAAACTTAATTAACGGTATAAGTGAAATAGACACAAATATTGAATGAACACTACCCCAAAATGGGTTAAAATTCAAAAAGTTTTTACGTCACTCTGGGCGGTAAGTGTGACTTACCGCCCACGGGCGCATTAACGGTTGCATCTCCAACACAACCCGCTTCTTTTTTACATGGAAATCTACGTAAGTAGGTACTTATTATGAGTTTGTTTGTTTTTAATGACATATCATCGAAAAATTACGCGTACCGTACAAGCAGACAATAATTTCGTGAACATCCGTGTTCTGGGAGAAATTACTCTTCCCCGTTTATCAGGGATGCATAACTGCAAGAAGATGATTTTCAGAAGTTATGACACATTAATGAAAGTGTATTTGTTTCGTTTACGCGCAGGGAAACAGCCTCTCATCCCATCTCGCTCTATTACGTATATTTTAATAGCTTATTATTATTACATTGCCTGTTGTACTTCGATTTATTATATAGGTTTCCCGGTGGGGACATGCGCACTAAGTAACTGGGAAATGCCATCAAGTGCAACATTTGGGACTCTATGCATATTCAGGTCAGCCATAATTGAAACTTATCAAACCTCCTCAGTCTTATGCGCTCCTAATAAACGCGGAACCATCATACTGACTCAGTTTGATCCCACTGTAAAACTTGCGCAAAATGATCGTCACGGAATGGAAGCTGAGGCAGTGGCGAATCTAGGCCTGGGTGGGTCTGGCTCGCTCCGGCAGATTTTAAAAAATGATTGGATTGGACTTTTGAGTTACTGACCACCATCCTGGGGCGGTCACCAGACCCTTCTGGGGTGGGCACGCACGCACTTACGTTTACAAATAAAGAAGTATCCACTAGGAAAATCAAATATTTCTGAGCATCCACCTACTTTCATTTGTATTCGAGTTGGTCGTGGTCGTGTGTGAAGTTTACACATAGACTTGGGCGCCATTTATCTCTGCGATGTAATTAAACTCCAGGACACCTAGCAGGAATTTGCCAGTTTTTTTTTATAGGAACTGCAAGAACACATTGCCCTCCCTATAAAAGTAGGATGTGACACTTCTTAGGGGTTCCAAACTACACAAGCCGCCTCAAGCTTTACTGACTTTGGAACAAAATCCCTTTCCGCGTTCAATAGGGCAGCATAACTGCATGGGGATATATTTATGGGGGTCATGATTATGACGTACGCAATGCACTATCATTTGCCTCGCCTATACTTACATAGGAAGAGTTACTTTCCCATCCTCTCTCACTGTATCAACTTTTATACGTAGTTAGCCTCTCTTTCAGTCCAATTTACTACTACTACGATGGCTAGTGCGATTGTACTTCAACGGCCCAGTTCCGAAACGTATTTTTCATCTTAAATGATTTGTGAACCGTATTGGTTCATAAACTGATTCTGACGTTAGTGCATAGTCGAGCGTGTAAGCTGGACGCACCGATAATGGGATTGGAATGAACTAGTTAGCTGGAAAATGGAGGGTCCTCACTACAGGTACACAGTCAGCTGCAGAGAATGTGCCCGCCACCGCTTCAGCACAGTCTACGGAACTTCGGTCGGATACAAAGGTATAATGTGTGCGTAGATAATCAAATACTTACCATTACGCGATTAAACATTAACGCAAGTCGCAAGGTGTTGCTACAGTATTTACACCGTGTAGGGATATTTGGATAAACAAATTGGGTCTTAAAATACTTTTGTTAAAAGTTCTGACTACAAATAAAAATCTATCTAAATAGCTTTTGAAAAAGTTCCGATGAAACATGTGAAGAAAATTCGCGGTAAGAACATTTGAATGGAGACTTGCCTGCTCATGGGAAAGTTTTCAGAATTGAGAGAATATAATACATACTAACGAATAACTTTGAGAATGTTTGGTAAATTGTACCTACGCATAAGTACTGTCGACTACAAAGAGATGGATACGGCCAAAGTTACACAAATATGTAGGCACAACCTTTATGTTAAGGCAATAATGTCGTATATACATATTTTTGGCCGTATCGACCTCTTTGTAGTCTACTGTACCTAGTTATGATTTAAGCCCACGGACCTGGAACGAAAGTGAGCGACAAATAAGATTTCGTCTCATACGTAGTACCTACCTATAATTTAAAAAATACCAATTCCGAACGTTGAGAAAAAACAAAGAGGAATTAAAAAACGTCGGTAAAAAAAACGAAGCAACTGATGATGACATACTGTTTTAATAACTTGAGCGGTATGAATTTGAGTAGGCGAAAAATTAACTAAACTAACGACGAATATCGATTAATAATGAAATCCAGAACGAGTTTACAAAAAGTGGGTTGTTATTAATACATTTCAAATATTAAAATTCTATCCGTGCGACTACATTACTAAGTGAGCGAGCGCTTTCGTCTTCGAGATTATTATTTTTTATAAAAGAGCGGAAAAACCTCTGCTCATTATAGTATTTTTCAGTCGTTTTTGTATTCGAAACACTTCATTCAAGATAAAATGCTGCTCAGAATAAAAAAAAATATTGAAAAAAATGCAGGACGTAACGTTGACGCTCAAACAAATATAACTTGGTCGCTCAAATATTATGAAGCTTCTCATTTTGTATTTTAAGTAACTCAAATTAATGTTTGTAAGTTGCTGTTCTGTTGGTTTCTCGTCACTCACAGTCAGTCGCTTGCTTAGTAATACTATATAACGTAAATTAATTATTTTTGACTCTTACAACTTTAATTTAAAGTCACTAGTTTAAATACTACCCGAAAACAAACCTCAAGTAGGTAGTTAATGGCTCTGTGAATGAAGCCGCTGAGATAGAATTCCAATAGACGTACAATCCAACAATGGCCGACCAACAAAGCAAAGCGTCACATAAATCAATCGTCAATTTGTCGCGCGCTTTCATAATAGGGGATGGCGGCCAATCCGAGACCTACATTTTGAATTCCAATATTATTTCAATGTTTGTGCGTTCGTTCTGAATCAGAACGCTCGCGTCGAGCTAACGTATCAGAACTTCTGAACTGACTTTAGCTAGACGCGATCACCCCAAATACTAAGACTTTGTGCCAGGTACCCGCTAGCTGAACTTTGCTCGTAGGCGATCTACATACGGTTTTTCCCATGTTATTAGCTACGAGCGTAGCGCTACAAAATCATTAGTGTTAATAATCAATTTGGAATGTGAAATATATTTATCAGATTGGTCCCCCGAATAACATCGGATAGGCTATTTAAATAACGAATCGAATTAAGAACAAAGTAACATTTGTTGCGTTCTCATTTTGAAGCGTAAGGCCGCGTTTACGTAATTTCGTTCGGCGCAAGATTACGCGAAAGCAGGCCTATCCCATGTCAATTCGGCGCGAAACGACGTTTGTCTATGGTAATGGTAACCTCCTGCAGGGCTGTACAGCGTATCGCGCACAATGACGTTTCATATATACGTTTCGTTTTACGTAGTAACAAAATAATTTAATTGATCGCACACCGTTATAAGAATTTCAATTTAACATAAAATAAGTAAGCCCATTGCAAAAGTATTTTTTATGTAATTCTGCCTTCCCGGCTATTGTATAATTTTATTATCATATCATATTATTATTTCCAAAATTTGATAATCATTTCGATAACAAACAAACTTATAAATTATCATTTTAGATGGTCAGTTATGTGGTACGTTTAAGTTATCATTTTAGATGTTCAGTTATGTGGTACGTTAACAACCTTATCTCACTCTTTGATTGTCTATTGCAAAAAAATACAGCTAACGTCATCACTTAGGCAGCGGACCTTCTGTGCCTTTAGGTTCTGTTAATTATTCTGTGGCGAGAACGTAAACGGGGCCTTAGAATTGGCACACGTCACGACACATCCCAAGCCGATTCTAAGATAATTTAAAATGTCTCTCTAATGATTTTAGGGAGAAATAATAATAAGCGGTACGTGCTTATTCAGTAATTACCTAACTAATCGTATTGAGTTTCGATTGAAATTCCTGTTCATGTTAATATGTTCAAATATCTCATTGTACAAAACTCATTTTGGGATACCAATAGAAGTACCTACAATCTAACAATGGCCGCCAAACAAAGAGATAAAGCGTCTCATAAATCAAACGGAAGTTAATCGATGTCGCTCGCTCGTTAATTTGTCGCGCGCTTTCAGAATAGGGAATGACATCGGTTTGGCGTCTGTTTGACTTATGAGTTTTATTGGAATCAATACATATTTTTGGTTCCCTCATTCTGACGCGTAAGGCCTTATTTAAATATGATATATATACCTAGTCCTTCTTGTCGTATCCGACGACGTCGATCCTTACAATTTTCTTTTGCACGTGTATGGCTCGCAAAGCTAAACTTAGTTTTAAATGTTCGGTTACATGCATTGTGTGCAGTAGTAGTTGGCCTGGGCATTGTACTCAAGTCTGTCATCATTCATCAAGTATATGTATAGGGTGGTCGGGTCATGTCTTTCGTAAATGGTGCTTTTAGTCCAGCAGTTCGATCACGTAACGCATTGTACGCGTCAGGTAGATCTAACACTTTTCATCTGGAAAAATTACAGTTAAGAGTCCGCAGTAAGCTAGGCCGAATTTCACCTTCTCATACAAACGTAGTTACGCTCTCATTTTAAAACTACGTGTTGGATTGTGACGAACCTTTGCGTATACAATGACATGAGGTATATCTATGTCTGACCCCCTAGCACACTAAGTTTTATGTCGGACATAAAGCATTTGTCCCTCTCGCACTCGCATATTTGCCAGAAAGGGACGAATGCTTTATGTCTGACATAAAACTTAGTGTGCTAGGGGGTCTGTAATTAGTTTATATGGTTCCAGTTTATAAAACAAACGCTGTATTTAATTCGCTGTATTTTTTTACTATGGTATCTGAAGCTACATAAACTAATTACAGACACAGATACAGCTCATGTCATTGTATATGCAAAGTTTCGTTACAATCCGACACGTAGTATTAAAATGAGAGCGTAACTACGTTTGTATGGAGAATCGAGCTTACTGCGGACTCTTAAATCGTCCTAACGCGCATGATTTTCCATCTGGCCAACTTGACAATTGTCACCTGACACTGACAGTTCGCCATGCATTGCTTGTACTAGAAGTCAAGGTGGTTGCTAGGTTACTTGTGGATCCAGCAATGTACGGAGAATTGTCGTTGTCAGGTGACAATTGTTGAGTTGGTGAAATAGGGGCCTGGTGTCCAAGTCGAGCTACTTCAAAAGAAGCTACACCTTTTCTGACTACTACGCCATTCCAGTTTTATAGACGCGACTTCTTCTCCACTCTCAGTAGGGATGTCACAGGCTTTGAGAATGTGTGATGTGTTTATTTTTAAGCCTCATTTATGTAGATAGGTATTACTCAACCGCGATGAGTTTGCACCTGAAACAGCTGTCAGCTCATATAAACTTAGACGTATTCATGTGGCAAAGCTGTCATCTCTAATCCTGTTCTAAACGCTGTTTGGTAATACATACAGGCGAGGCGAAACGGTTGAAGGCGTGACACGCGTTCTGTCAAACGAGTATGGAATCGCTGTCACTTATATAAAATAAGCGAGTGTGCAACCCTGTTAAGTAACGACATAAGGTCGGCATCCCCTCATTTTACCGACAAACGTTTCACCGAATGCTTTGTTTCATCGAATGTTCATTTCATCGAACTTTTTTTGAAGTGTAAACTTCTTTAGCGGCGCTGGGCACTTTTTGAAGGGGGCGGGGGAGGGGGCTTTTTTTTTGCAAAATTAAAAATTTTCAAGTTTTCACTTCTACCGGCGCTCCCGGAGTGCAACCCGGTCTTTTTTCTAAGTAACCGTTTTTATACAATGCCTGCTTCGTTACTGAAAATTCAGTTTTATACACAACGAAGTTATAGGGGGGAGGGGGGGGGGGGGGGGGGGTCGAAAATGGCCTGAACTGCTTCTAGAAAAGGATGGTACGGCCGTGCCGCTGTTTTGGCTCGACTTGGCTTTTTAGGTAAAGATCCATGGTAATTGTGTAGAATCCTAATGAATGGGTTGGGTTAGGTTAGGCTTGTCTTATAACAATCCTGAAAACTTTACTGTTTTTGAAAAAAAAATTTTTCGTGGAAATGATAATTCGGCGAAACATTCATTTCATGAAACGTTTGTCGTTGAAAGAAGGGTAAACCCGTAGGGTCACTGTGTACTGAAATAATATGCCATGGGCTGTTATTCGCTACGCGCTAATGCGGCTCACCCCGCCGGTCACCTGTCACGAAACTAGACCTCTACCTACGCTTAGTTACTAAGCATCGCGGTGTCAAGATATATTTGTGGGTGAGCGTTGAGGTGAGCTTAAAACAAGTGACTATATACTATAAAATAATACTAGCCTAACTATGTACATCCTGACTATAAACTAACAAAGTAATAACAAAACTAAACTAAACCCATTCCATGGTTCGGCATCTCCTTAGCATAGCAGGTAATGTGTAGTCGATACACACCACTGAGGTGTATTCATATAGAAATTGGGCAAGTTCATTTATAATCTAACATCAAACTGATACGTTTATCCAGATAGACGCCCGGTTGGATATCAATTGACCGTGAATGACGCAAGTGGCATATTGAACTTCTGCACGAAATGCGTGAAAGATTGACGGTTATATCTATTCTACGGATCGGGTATTCGGATTCGTACGAAAAACATGACATAAAAACAGCTCTACACCTACATAACAAAAATGAATATCCGGGCTTTCACCAACTTTAGGTATTTATCGATCCAAATATCTGATACCTAGTGAAATCACGAAGGTACTACACAGAAGTAACGTACATTATTTTAACTGAAGATTGAGATGAAAATATTTGAGTGATAGTGCAAAATTAATTAATTTATGAGTGAACGCCGGTATCATCAAGCGTACATCTGGGAAAACGCTGGGAAGCTAATCGCTTACCGATAAAATGTGTAACGGATCTTATAAAAACGGGCCCAACGAATGACCTTAACCAAGGAATAAATAATAGTACTACGTACAGAAGGTTATCTGTTAACAAATCCAGATGAGACAAGGTATCTCGAACGTACCTAAACGTGGTTTACCTTTCAATCGCATGCAACGCGCTGAGATAGAACGCGTGCGTGCCGTAGCAGCGTTAACATACTGGCCGGGTTTTGTACTCGCAGCGGCGCGGCAAAATCACGGAGTGAGGCGCCCCTGACTTAACACGTTCACTGCCAGGAACCCGCCTAGCGGGCGCCTACGCTCTAGTGGCTTTCCGCTACATAAGAGGAAAACCACGGTATCGGCTACGAGCGTAGCGCGTAACGATTCTTGGCAGTGAATGTGTTAACTAACAAACTTTTTTTCAGGGAGTGACATATTTTTCCTGCGATAATTCGTTATTTTACAAGCTTTTATTTAGGTTTACCTGTCCCGTTGTCTGTCTGTATGTCTGTAATCAAATCTTGCAAGTTAAAGTTGACCCACTTCCCGGTGACCGATTAAGCTGAAATTTTGGGTATAAGTATAGTTTGGATGACAATTCAATATTATGGTACCATCGAGCTGGTATGGAGACGGGAGGTGGCCATGGGAATTCAGTACTTAACCGACGTAACTGGTGGGCTCGTTAGAATCGTCTCAATGATTAGTTGATGATGGTATACAGAAAAGTACAGTCGGCAATAAAAGCTTGTACCAAAAATGAAATTTTTGACAGAAACTTTATTATCGCACAGTTTAGGAATAGGCGCTCTCAGTGACAAGGTTGGCTGAAAATTGAAGTTTTGAATGTGGTGTAGTGAAGCGAATTGGATGCTGGTCATCAACGAATATTGTAAATACTAGGGCTATCACCGCGAATATCCTTTGAATATTCCCATCTCTATCTCTATCGCACATGCCATATAGTGTTCGCGGCACAGATTACTAATGTGTAATCGTAGCCGTTTTCTACCCGTATAAGTTACCTACCTATTTGTAAAATTGTTAACACAAATAATTCACCGCCAATGCCATGCCTTAATATTATGAAGAGTGCTGTCTAAGTGTATACTGCAAATGCTCTTATTCATAAATGATCAATCAAACCGGTTTATTGCGAGAGCGACCAATAGTTTATGTCCAATATAAACGCGGTCATGCTAGGCTGGTGTTTGGGGATCGAAAAAAAATACTAGTACCTATATCCGAATAAATGTAATGTCGTATCAAGAGCTCAAAACAGTGACAGAGAGAAGAACAGAGGGGCTACCGCGAAGTGAAAACGAACTTCGTTCGAATATCTGCGTCTCTGTCGCTCGAACTAGCTAGTGCAACAGAGAGGGAAATACACAAACGAAATTCATTTTCGTTTCGCCTACCGCGAAACGAAACCGCCTCAGGGGCTCTAGTATAAGTTTTACCAAAACAAAACGTTACGATCGCGTTTGCGGTTTACCCTCAATTTGTATGGGATTTGACAGCTAAACGCGAACGCGGTCGTAACGTTTTGTTTCGGTAAAACTTATACTAGAGCCTCAGAGTGGCGATTACTCCACCGACAAGAGCCCGGCTTTTATAATGATGATGATATCCGAAGAGAAATAAGTAAGTAGCCTTTATTAGTGTTTGAGTTACCTTCGGTAGGTGAAACCAAACAAATACGGAAAATAGGCGACTATACCTTTCGGCCATCATGGCAACTACGTTTCGCACCCAGTTGCAATGGAAGAATATTTCTTCTTTGTTAGGAACTAGTTGTGAAAGAAGAATCTTTTTCCTTATTACACAACCTGTAAAGACCTGTCACAAATAATACCTACCTAAGTATCATATATATATATATATATAAAACTCTTCGTTACTAATCTATTGACAGACAGCGCACAGCCTAAACCGCTAAAGATATAACCATGAAATTAGGAACATATATTCTTTACAGTACGTGGACGTGTGCTAAGATAGTATTTTTCACAATCGTGTTATAATAGAGAGCGTTTTAACAGTCGAGTACCGTGTTTAGGCCACGAAGCTTCCTGAGTGGCCTAAGTAAGGTACGAGATTAAGAAGATTGATTATGACACTATTGTGAACAATACTTTTTGTACGAGTTCATTAAAGTTAATAATTTAAGTCATTAATACGAGTATATAAGAAAACTAAATATCGTAACTAGTTCTATTGTAAAGGCTCTTTGACTTTTCAGGTAGCCAGGTAAGTGTGGCTTCCTTTGCCATATTAGTTATTGATTGAGGAGTTAAAGATTTTTCGTCACTGTCACTACTCATTTTCTTAGTTTTTATTTCAACTTTTAAAGTTAAGCTTTGAAAAGAAAAGTTATCACACCACCGGCGGCCGTAATGTTGCAGTACCGTGCTGTGATTGTTTAAATAACTAGCCAATCACAGAGCGTATTTTTTATTTTTTTATGCCCTGGATACAGCAGCAAGTTTAAGTAGATTTTTGACAGATGACCCGACGCTGCTACGTTCCGAAACGCCATAGATTGGCAATTTTGTATCGGATCGAGTCTACTTAAACAAGGACACATAAGTTCTATTTTCATTTTTTTTTCGGTTGTCTACAGCGTATCGAAACAGTTATTTCGGTAGTTTCGGAAGTAACATAGACTATTCAACGATGAAATGAGTGACATTGCAGTATTTTCTATGAAATCTTAATACACAGATTTTTAATCGACGTGTACTAAGAAAGGATTTTTCGAAATTCAACCCTTAAGGGGGCGAAATAGGGGTCGAACCGTTGTATGGAAATCGTTCATTTGAAAAGTTATAGACTTGAATCTGGGTATGAAGGTTTCTTACTGAAAAGCAAAACAAATGATTTAGCTTTGCTATATAAATTCGTCCCCTAAAAAGGTAAAAAAAAAAAAAAACGTTTGTATGGGAAACATGTCGTTTTTAAGCTTAGCCGTTTAAAACTTCGGTCACAAGCTGCTAATGCACAGTCAAAAACATTGATAAGGGTTTTTTCTAATTCATCCCTTGAAGGGGTTAAGATAGGGGTTGAAATTTCACATGAGTAATGTGTGATTTCCTAGACCGCTAAAGTTATAAGCATGAAATTTGGAACATATATTCTTTACAGTACGTGGACGTACTGTAAAGAATATATGTTGCACGTACTAAGAAAGGATTTTTAGAAATTCAACCCTTAAGGGGTGAAATAAGGGTAAAACCGTTGTATGGAAATCGTTCTTTATTTTTTTATTTTATTTTATTATTTGTATGAAAGGTTCTTACTAAAAAACAAAACAAATGATTTAGCTTTGCTACAAAAATTCATAACCTAAGGGGGTTAAAAAAGACTTGAAAGTTTCTATGGGAAACATGTCGTTTTTAAACTTAGCCGTTTAAAACTTCGTACACAAGCTCCTAATGCACAGTCAAAAACATTGATAAAGGATTTTTTCTAATTCATTCCTTGAAGGGGTTAAGATAGGGGTTGAAATTTCACATAAGTTTTTAATGATAAACTGTGGCTAGAAACATGAAAGCAGGACAGCACGTTTCTTTTATAATATGCGGCTACTGCGCACTCACGGTCCAGCTCAAGATGTTTTCCGGCAACTGTACACATAAATTTATATATTTAAATAATTAATAAAGCTACTTGAAATTTTGCAATTTAAACTAATGAACTCATCGCACTACCTTTTACGCTTAATCCCTGAACGGATTTAGATGAAAATTTTCGTACAGATAATTTGAGATCCTTGGAAAGATATAGGATAGCTTTTATCTCGGAAATCATCCCTTAAGATGGTAGTACTTTGTTTTGGTCGGCGATAATTAAGGTTTCGCCTATAAAAATTTAATAGCAATAATTTTTCTCGGACGGTAACAAGTTCTACGCGGACGAAGTCGCGGGAAACAGCTAGTAATATCATAAAACTCAAAATGTATCCACATTTTCTCCCCAATATTTCTACCTGCCATAAAGTGTATAATTTAAAAGCAAATGCGAACGAAAAGGCAAATAACGTTGAAAAGAGAATATCCATAAAGATGAAAGCTTGTCTATGTAAATTAGTGCACCCGAGCGCAGCGAGTGCTTCGGAAATATTTGCTTTAAAGACAATTGGCGGCCCTGTGCTGCGAAATCTGCTTTTCGCTTTGAAGTTAAAATCAATATATATATATATTTTCTAAATTATATCTTACGGACTTTCTCTATATACCTATGGCGATGGCTATGGGGGCTTTGGGTATGGCTATGGTGACACCATAATTTCGCCACTAAAAAAATGTGTGCAAACGGATATAAACATTTTAACTGATACAGGCTTATTATATTTTACGGATAAGGGTTGCTTGAGTTGTCTCTCATCATCAAAAAAGCATCATCATCATATCAGCCGAAATACGTCCACTGCTGGACATAGGCCTCCCCCAAAGAGTGCCACAACGCCCGTTCCTGTGCCACCCGCATCCAGCGGACGACTAAGGCAATCAAAAACGCAATACTTACCTGCTAATCCGTTGACATGCAAACAAAAATTAACTAACTATACACGTAAGGCAAAGCCCAGGGATTACTCTTCAAACCATATACCTTAAGATATAATCTAATTGATTAAAGAAGAATTAAGATAACTAATAGTAGGTAAATCTAAGATAAAGGCCGTCAGCAAAAAATAAAAGTGTGTTGAACGTTTCAACATATAGATTATCGTTTATTAAACGGTTTGATATCACGGCTACGGTAGCCTAGTGACATGCAGCTGTCAATTGGCGATCTTGAGTTCGAATCCCGGCTCGTACCAATGAGTTTTACGTAACTTATAAATGTACGGAATATTTACCGTTAGCTTTTCGGTGAAAGAAACATCGTGAGGAAACCGGTTTAATCCCAATAAGGTCTAGTTTTCCCTCTGGGTTGGAAAGTCAGATGGCAGTCGTTTTCGTAAAACTAGTGCCTATGCTAAGTCTTGGGATTAGGTATCAAAGCGAACCCCGGGCTCCTTTAGGGAACAACCGGGAATAACGCTAAGCGACCCCATGAAACGCGACGCGTGTTGAGTCGAATCAAATTGTATTTATTTTCTATGACCAGAATCACACTATGAACATCCGACGCGGCGTTTCATCGGGTCGCGTCGCGTTTTAATATTGTGATGTTTCCACCTTAATGTTTGCAAAGTGTTTGCAGCACAAATTCAACAATCCAACATTAAATACGGTAGTAAATTTGACCGGAGAATGCTATCGGCATTAAATCTGCTTTTTGTACGATAAGCTTTTCTTATGGGCAATAAATATTAAATAAATAATAACCGGTACCACGATAAAAGTCCTGGTTACTTGTGTGCTTTCAGAGGACGGTAGAAGACTCATAAAGACCGTCTTTAAAATCCTTTCCCGGCCAAGTCAGGAGTACGCACGATACATTAACTTTATTACACAAGCTTATGTAGCGAAAGATGGTGAAGTGCATGAAAAAAGTAGAGATTTTCATATGCCCCGTTTTAACCCTAACCTAACCTAAGTACTTTCTGCTCTAAATAAGGCTCGTTCTGATCATTTACTGCCCGTATATACAACAATCGTGCAAAGTGAAGGAAAGCGAACGGGCCCTGGCAAAGGTCGGGATAACGCTATTAGGTAGAAGAAGAAGAAGCGATACGTACACAATAAAAATAAATTAAGAGTCCGCAGTAAGCTCGATTCTCCATACAAACGTAGTTACGCTCTCATTTTAAAACTACGTGTTGGATTGTAACGAATCTTTGCATGTACAATGACATGAGGTATATCTATGTCTGTAATTAGTTTATGTAGCTTCAGATACCATAGTAAAAAAAAATACAGCGAATTTAAGTTTTTCAGACAACACTTGTTTTTGTTCTATAAACTGGAACCATATAAACGAATTACAGACATAGATATATCTCATGTCATTGTATATGCAGTTTCTTCACAATCCGACACGTAGTTTTAAAATGAGAGCGTAACTACGTTTGTATGGGAAGGTGAAATTCGGCCGAGCTTACCAATTGTGTATGTCACAATGAATCATGAAATAATTAACAAAAATCGCCCACTTTATTAATCAATTGTAATGATAATCATGAGGGAAATGAGATTACACCACACTCAGCAAGACCACATGACCATATGACGCGAATAGTACTTAACTTGGAAGCTGGTCCAAGAGGGCGTGGCACACCCCGACTCACATTCAGTTATTGACAAGGACCTACGTGCAGCCCAAATAGACCCGCAGATGACCCAGGACCGCGACCCCTACGGAAAAGGTGAGGATAAATAAGAGATCATTAGGAAAGTTAGAGTAGTACGTTGAAGACCTATCTCAATTAGCTGATAATAAACGGCAATATTCCTTACATGTCGGCGATCTCCTCAACAATACCCACTAGGGCATCATTAGGCACTGGTCCCACTGCCGGCTAGTAAGCTAGAAAAGTTGGGCGAGTAGCATTACATTGCGGATCTGTAAAGGTCGATTGATCACACTGTGCCTGGTCAGCACGCAATGAACCGTTACTCGCCCAACTTTTCTAGCTTACTAGCCGGCGATGGGACCAGTGCCTTAGCAATCCTGTGGGCGTAACTTCAAGTGAAGGTACCTAAATACACATTGTGGTGGATTATTTAAATACTAGCTTCTGCCCGCGACTCCGTCCGCGTGGAACTCGCTCCATAAAAACGTTCACCAACTATAATAATAGATACAGATAAAAGCTATCATACAAGTATGTCCTTCCCCGGGACTCAAACTATGTCTGTACCCATGCAAACCGGTTCAGCGGTTCAAGCTTGAAGAGGCAACAGACAAACAGATAGACAAACACACTTTCGCATTTATAACATTAGTATGGATGTGAGGTCTGGTTGCATGTACGGTTGTCTGTTTGAAACGTTTCGTCTCGTACTTAAATCAAAAGGGTGACAAGATGGAAAGTTCAAGACTACAATTCAGTTCAGCTCTTGACATTTAAATTTGATTAGGATGGGAAGCGACAAACAAAAACAGACCTTAACACGACTAACGCGAATCTACCCGTCTCCTTCTAATCTGCCCAGTGCGAGTGAGACAGCAAACGCTAAGTGTACGACGCAGCCTGGCTGCGGGTTGCGTTAGGCCACCTGACTCGACAGAATTAGCTGTTCTAAGCTGTTGAAGAGTGGGTTGGAGATAATTTGGATGCGAGCGCGCCGGAAGCAGCGGGACGTGCGTGGATTGCAAAGGGCGTCGAACTTACACTTCCGGTCGTATTGCTGAGCCGGTACCGTATAGGGTTTAACCATGTATCGTATATTTTTAGATAAGTACAACTATTTTTAACATTACTACTACGCTTTAGAAAAAGGTGGTATAAGTAATTTTATCAGAGCACCACCTATGCTATAATTAAATAATATTTAGCCACTTGCGATATTTGAGAATTACATTATTTGCACGCACTTCGGCTGCTAACGGCAGTTTATTTAAACTGTGGCACTGTATGGGGGAGGCCTATGTCCAGCAGTGGACGTGTTTCGGCTGATATGATGATAATATATAAAAAAAAGTATACTACTAAAAACAATAAATAATTGTTCATCCATGATAAAGGCTTACATAAAAAAAAACATTCAGACAGAGAAAATATTATTTATAAACATAGGTTCTTAGGTCTTTATATTATTTATATTATAAGTAGTGTACCTCTGTTTTGCCACAAAGCAAAAATATTTCAAGTCAAGATGGAGCATGCGGTAACAATTACAGTTCTTCATCTGTTAATTGTTATTTTAGTAAATAGTATTTTTAGGGTTCCGTAGTCAACGAGGAACCCTTATAGTTTCGCCATGTCCATGTCTGTCTGTCCGTCTTCGGCTTAGCTCAGTAACCCTGACAAATAGAAAACTTCAATTCGGCGTGGGTATATAATGGTGCTACTACACTGGCTGTTATAAATGTTATATAACATCACTATGTGCAACAAGGATAACGCTATGTAACACTAAGATGTTGAAAGGAAATAGTTGATGTTATTTAACATTTATAACAGCCAGTGTAGGAGCACCATAAACCAATCACGCCGACAAAACAGTACAATACAATTTGGAAAAATATTTTTTTTTAGGGTACCTCCGTAGGGGAGGTACCCTAAAAAAAATGACAAGATAGAGCGTCCGTCTCGTTCTATTGAACGGTGTCAGCCCGTGACGGACGCTCTATCTTGTCACTTATTGTGTGATAAGGCCATCCATGCTACGGGGTCTGGGGACTCCCGCGACCTTCACCAGCAGGTCGATCACGTAACGCATTGTAGGCGCGTCAGGTAAATCTTAACTGACACTTTTCGTATGGAAAAATGAAAGTTGAGTTGACTGAACGTGCGTTCTAAACGTTACCTGCACGTAGTGATGTGCCGGGGATTATTCCCGGAATCGGGAATATTCCCGTATGGGTTTTTCCCGGGAATATTCCCTTGTTCCCAGGAATATTCCTCAAACAGGGGAATATTAAAATACATATTAGGAAAATTAAAGTTGTAATAAACGTAAATAAAATGAATAGTGCCCCGACAAATAAAGTGCCATTCGCCACAAACTGCATTATTGTACTAATTCTGACTTTTTATCTCAATTACCATTTAATATGTAAATATTTTCATATTTTGTATTCGTATAATATTTTATTGTGGTTTTGAATTAACTTTATATCGGTTTTGTTACTTTCAGAAGTACTTTTGTAAAATTTGTTTTTTTCTGCTGGGGGATATTCCCAATAACTGGGAATTTTCCCATTGTTCCCGGGAATATTCCCATTGTTCCGGGGAATATTCCCGAGAACATTGGGAATTTACTTTTGCGGGTAAATTACACTGCTTAATGTCTTGGTAAAAAAAGCAAGGGCCCAAGAGTAGAATAAAATGGAATAGAATAGAATTATTTTATTTGCCAGAATACTTATAAACGTAGTACAGGGTGTTGAGGTACAGCAGTACAGTATTCAGTCGGTGAACGACATGCAAAAATTATACAGGATTAAAATAATTATCATATCGCGTACAATGACTTAACCAATATAATTTAATAATTTAAAAATAATTGTAATGTCAATGTATTTCAATAGCACAAAAAAAAACAATTATCAAAACCTATTTAATTTGTCCTACTATTAGTCAAAAAATTCTTTAATACTATAAAAAACAGTTTCCCTTCAACCAATTACTGATTTATTTTACAAAATTATTATATTCCATTTGTCTGATATTGGCGGGAAGGTTGTTGTATACTACAATGCACATATTATAAGCGTTCTTACGATAGATCGCAGTGCGGCAAGGAGGTTGGTACAATAGATCCTTGTATTGAGATCGCTGCTTAGCTACAAAGACATCGACCCTGCTTCTAAAAAGTTCAGGATGTTTTTTGACAAACAAGCATGCTTTTTTATGTACATACAGGGTAGCGGTAGAATTTTCAGTTTTTTTTAAAGTGGCCTGCAGCTGTCTGTGGCTGAGATGTTAGCTATTGCACAAATGCACTTTTTTTGTCTAACAAACGCCCGAATTACATCGACTGAATTTCCCCAGAGCAAGAGCCCATAGTTTAACAATGATGATGCATAACTATGATACGCTGTGATGGCAGCTTCGACGGAAACAGTTATTCTAAGTTTTCTTATTGCAAATATAAAACTGTCTAACTTGGAGCAAACATAGTAAACATGTAGTTTCCAATTCAGATGTTGGTCAATACTTAAACCTAAAAATGTTGTGTCACTACAATTAGTTAAGTCAGTATTATTAAAATTAACACAATTTGGTCTAGTCTGAGCATTGTATGATTGAAACTAAATAAAAAGAGTTTTACTAAGGTTTATATTAAGGTTATTGCTACTTGTCCACAGGTTTATATCAGCTAATGCTTTATTTATGCTTTCCTCGTATGAAGACAAATCATTGCCTTTTACCATCACAGTCGTATCATCTGCAAATAAAACACATTTTTCAGTGGTTGCTTGAGGAAGATCGTTGACATAAATTATAAACAGCAACGGGCCAGGGTTACTCCCTTGAGGCACTCCCCATTGGTTTTCACGACTTCACGACGAAAATTCTGTCTAACAAGATTTTTCCCAACCTTCACTATTTTTGAGATCCCGTGCGTTGCTTTCTACCTCCCAGGTAAGTTCTGAACCATTCAAGTGCTGAACCCCTGACGCCATAGTTTTCCAATTTCCTTAATAGTATAAGGTGATCGACACTATCAAATGCCTTACTTAAATCTAGAAATATTGACGTAACAGGAAGTTTATTATTTATAGCTTCTGTCACAAACTTAATAAAATGAAAGCAAGCTAATTCAGTCGAACGACATTTTCTAAAACCAAACTGGTCAGGTTGAAACAAATTCTGCTTGTCAAAAAAATCTGTTAGTCTAGGAACTAAAGTTATCATGGAATCCCTAATAGCAATATATATTAGGGATTCCAACAAACACAATTTCAATATTCCCGTATGTTCCCTTGTATGGGAATATTCCCGGGAATGTTCCCGGAAATATTCCCACCTGGGGTATATTCCTGGGAATGGCACATCACTACCTGCACGTCTATCATGGGACGGCCGTGACATACTCTCGATTTTTCTCGCACTATACCTCTTGTTCTAATAAGTGTTCTAATAAGAGAGAGACGGATAGTGCGAGAAAAATCGAGAGAGCTCGCGCGCCATCCTGTGATAGCCGTGCTGATCGACCCTAAGGTCAGCAGACCACCGGCAGTGGTTGCTCAAATGTGGACAAGCTATTAGATCATTATCATTAGCTACTGTTTTTACCAGAGCCCCGTAAGTGTCATAAATGACGTCATAGTCACGACGTGACCCAAATAGCGGCTCCAGCGCATTTAGGCCGACCGAGGGCTTCACTACCATATTATAGAGAGGACCAAGTATTTTACCAGGAAGTATTTTTAGTACCTAGTATTTTTTTCAATGCTTGGTTCGATTCTATCTCGTTCTAATTCGATTTCTAGTAGCATATCAGTGAAGGGAAACTGATCGTGACGAAACCGGTATAATTCCAATAAAGTCTAGTTTTCCTTTGAAGTTGGGAAGTCAGTAACAGTTGGTTTCGTAAAACTAGTGCCCACACGGTTTAGGTGCCAAAGCGGACCCCGGGTTCTTTTAAGATACAACTGGGGAAAAGCTAGCAGGATGATGATGGTAATAAGTGATAATTTTATTTTTAAGTACACATTAATAGCACATTTACGTGATTGACAACTACTTCCTGCTTCGGATAGTATGACCTTCGCTGATGAGAAAAAAGTCTATAACAAATGGACTGTCTATTTAAAAATATTACTGTATGATAGAACCTATACTCACGGCCCGACATTTAAAAAAATATATCCCTTATTTCAGATTAACAATTTTTTTGGTGACAAAAGTGAAGTAGGCGGTACACAGTAATTAGTAACATAACATATCAAACGTATTACAAAGTTTTACATAACTTTTATAAAAGTAGTAGGTATAAAAAGTGACATAGTTACGTAAAACCGTTCGAAAAAATATGAAGTCTTCGTTTTATTGTAATTTGAGGTTTCACATTGTTGCTCAAAATACTATTTTATTAGATACAAAGATAGGCATCAATCATAAAAACGAATCTAAAAGACTTCATTGATTTTAGAAGGGTACAACAGTTATTATAGTGTTCAACTGTTCTAAAAAATAAATACTAGGGTTTCAAGTATTTTTGCCAAGTACCTATTCGAATCGTACCCCAGAAAAACAAAGACACAAGTACAGTTCTAGTTGGGATTTATGCAGAAATGTTGCATGTGTGTTAATGGTATTTATATATGGTGGTATTTATACATCGTGACCATTCATATGTTTGAGTAACGGACAACAAAATGTATATAGGGGTGATTTTGACACCAGTTTATTCATTTTAGAGGGTAGAGCAGCTTACGACGTTAGCGGTTCTGGTTCGAATCCCGTTAAGGGCAAATATTTACGTTATGAGATTTTTTTTATTTTCAGTCTTGGATGTTTTGTTTCTTTTAAATATATCGTCCTCGAGTAGTACACGAGCCTAATTGAGCTTACTATGGGGTATGCGGCTAATTACATCGTACTTTTAGTTCGATTTGTGTAATATTCTCTGCTTATATGTTTTTGGTATATACCTACAGGTCGATTCACAAGAGCTGGCGCGTAATGTCTATGAAATTAATGACAGTTTCATATATTTTCCGCGCCAGCTCTCGTGAATCGACCCTTATTATAATGTGTTTCTATATTAAAAAACCACTTCAAAGTTTTTATTTCGGATAGTTATCCATACAAAATGTTAGTAATTATGAAACTAATATATGCTATGTACTAACATCAAAATATTTACTAAAAATAAACTTAATAGCGGCCTGGTGCGGCAACTGCAGGCGCGTGCAGCCGCACCCAGCGCGCGAGCAGCGCCGAGTGCCAGCGCTGCGCCAGCACGTTCAGAATGCTGTTTGAGCTGTGGCAAAGACTGTTCTGTAGCGACGCGCACCGCTTTCTTATTATTGCATCGAAGCCAGCGGTGCGCGCCTCGGCAAACATTGTCAATGCGCTGCAGTAACGCGTTATTGTACTGCACACGCATTGAGATCTTTTTATTTTATTGCATTTTTTCTTGCTCTCTTTCCTCTAGTAACACGCACCAGTAAAGTACCTAGGTAGTTACCTATGCGTCTATACCGTAGATTTTCCAGATGTTCCATCGGAAGACCAGCGCTGGTCATTACGCCAGCCGGCACCGTACTGAGATGGAACCGTTTCGTGGCAGGTATGTTCCTACTTACCTACTGTTTTTTTATATGCGGATATCTGTCTATGCTTTGTTTTTGTCATGAAATGCCTTTTCTATTCTAATTGATAAAATAATATATATAACTAGTAAACTTTCACTTCCTTAGGGGATGATTTCCGAGATAAAAACTATCCTATGTCCTTAGACTAGATAGTTTGATCTCTATACCAAATTTCATCTCAATCAGCGGTTTGAGCGTGAAGAGATAACGGACAGCTAGGTACAGACTCAGTTTCGTATTTATAATTTTAGTATGGATTATCAATAATTTCACAGTAAGCGCCAGATAAGTTTGCGTCTGTGATGTTAGCTACTAGTAGCGTCGCTGAGGCGTCAGAGGGGGTCGAAGGGTGAGACTAACTTCAGAGACGCACACTTATGTGGCGCGTATTGTACGTACAGTCAGCGTCATATAGTTAGTAGCAGCCAGAGTTGCCAAATATTTTGTAACACACCCTTATTCTTACAGCAATAAAGACGTGTACCGAAATATTTGGATACCTTGGCTGATACTACGAGTAACTATATGACGCTGACTGTAGGTACTTGATGCAAGTATGTACTATAGGTAACGTATTGGAGCAGAAAACTTAATTTCCATTGAGATAAAAATTCAACACTTTCTCACTAGCACGAAATCAGTAACAGAATATTCAACAAGAAACAATAGTCTTAAAATGCTTTGAAAATCTCGTTAACGTTACCTTAAGATGGTGAGACTTGGCAACGCTCCCAGCAAAAATACCACAAAAACTTTGCACTCGTCAAAGTACTTAAGTCCTTGCTACAGGGTAAAATATAGCTTGATTTAAAGTCATGTATTACGTGGTTTTTCTTTTACAAGACTCAAACACGTTTACATGAAAAATTTAGAACATTTCGCGCCGTATTGACCTCAAAATCGTTCGTACCCTAATCGCAGTTGTATTCACAAAAGCTGGGCATTTACAACCGTTCCAACAAGCCAAATGAAATAGCTGCAGCGTAAGTACCTATATAGTTCGCACTGCCTACTGGATATCCAAAAGTATGGAAAGCCATCGCTGCCGCCTACCGCTGTTTATTTGTAATGTTTGAAGAATGTATTTTTAGATCCGTCAATTACCGTCCTACATTTTGTTTTTATACGTAGCTAGCTGTCAGTAGCGTCAAAGTTCCATAAGCAAGCTAGTTAATTTAGGTTAGATACTACCTATTTCTTGAAGTGCTAGGAGGATGATGGTTAGGTTAGTAGTCCAGTCAATGAACTGACAGCTTGTATGGAAAAAATGACAATTTTGGAAATAATTTATAATAGCTTATTTTTTATGTGTAACGGATATAATATCAATTAAATAGTTACCCAGCGACAAAATCCGACAAAATTTCAGACATCAATAAAATGATAAATTAACTAGCTTCTGAAAAGTCATAAAAAATATTAATAAATATTTTTGGCTTTACTTTGGTTCATTTATATCTTCTCTATAATATTCAAGATAAATCGTACAAAAAAAGACAATGCATGATTCATTGAAATCTACATAATTACTTCCGGGTGGAAAGTTTGTCGGATTCTTGAATAAATCATCTTAGAATAACATTTTAAAATGAAATCAACAAAAAAAACGCTATTATAAATTAATGTTTTTCAAAACCGTATTTTGCCTGGACTATAGGTACTATTTCTTCAAAACAAGTTGATCAGGCGCTCAATCAAGGTAAGCCGATGGGAATTTAGTTCTACGAACACCACGCCATTGCCAGGTATAAATGTACCTACTTACTAGAGCAGAAACGGTAGCTAGGACGTGTCCCGATTGGCAATCAGCCATGTTTCACGGAGAAAAACAAAAGATAACCACATTTTCAGCCAGCTAGGCACTAAATAGTTACCTTCATAAGAATTAATCTTACAGATGCGAGATTGTGTTTGGGAAATATGTGTTTATCTGTATCTAAAAGCGTGTTCATTGTCCGTTACAAAAACCGGAAAACCTCCTCTTAGGCTTAAGCCTATCGATATGGTAACTATCAGAAGGTTACGAATATGGATAGGATTTTAAAAACAACTTCTAAAATAAGCCTATGGAACACCTTGATTAGGGAAACCGGTTCCGGTCTCTGGTCCATTATCGAGCATATTTGTGTAAAACATCAGCATAAATCGTGTTCTTTTATTGCCATTAACGCCATTACGCCATCAGCTGCAATCAGACAGAAAACGGTCAAAGCTCCCATGCAGTCAGATTTTAATGGATTAGGCGTACTTAACTTACGATAGATAAACAATAGGTAATGCCAAACCTAACCTACGTACCTACCTTGCGTATTTTCGTGACACAGGTACATAAAATCGCTGCACCACGTTGTGATTTTAGAACGTAGCTTAAACTTTTATGGAACCAGAGCCGTGACAGGCATAACCACTTCGGATGTTTGTCCTGGATAATGGACTAAACCACCGAGGCGCTTTTAGGAATAATATAATGTTTCCTTTCTTAAAATCTTAGGATTAGGTTAGGTTAGGTGAACCGAGGCCCCGGGCTCTTTTAGGAAACAACCGGGAAAAACTAAACTAAGAGGAGGGACGGATAATGTTTCCTGAAGGTTTGTTAAATAAACATTACTTAACTCTCCTCATTCAATTAAAGGCCGTTTAAAACCAAATAACTCACTCGCATCATACGAGCGCGATGCTTTAGGATGACATTTCATTTTGATATCATAGTAGGTAGTCGGTTATAAAAATCAAAATAATAAAACCATAAACGTCTTTACTTTATAAATTCTAAAAACAAGTAAAGCAAAACACATAAACCTATTGCTAAGACAGTTTGTAGGTTTGTAGAACCAATCATTTGACATGAGTATACAATATTCTCTATACACATTTCCGTATTTTACTAGCACTTTGGCCACCATCCAAATCACAACATTCAGTATTATTCAAAACGTTCTCACTTGTACGCAGCTTATACTTGGCCTTCTGGCCTTCCTTCTGCGCTCCTTCTTTCGATGCACAGATAATTTCATTTTCATCCATCTTTCTTAAAAACTCCATCGCTTCAGGAACCGTCCGTTTTTTACTAATATACCACGCGATTTGAACTTGTTTTGAGTGATGATGCATTATATCAGATACAAGCTCGTTATCCGAGATTTTACGTGGCAGCCATTTTGCCTGCAAAATTATACTTATGAAGTAGCTACTCATAGATCCCTTCTCATCATTATAACTGCCATTATTGATCATTCCACGTAGTGCTTTCTGCGAAGACATACCCCAATATTGTTCGATGAAATCCTTATTGAAATCTTCAATGTTTGACCATTGATTCTTTATTATCAACGCCCAGTCATTTTCAAGTCCATCTAAGCAATTGAAAAGAGTGTTTATCGTTTGACGTTCCATTGGCAATCTTGCGAAGTATTTTTGCAAGTCTTCAAGAAAATTTAATGGGTGTTCTAACTCGATTGAAGAAAAGATTGGTTTTGTCATATCCTCGTAAGCAGTTTCTTGTTGTTTGCTTAGTTGATCCACTTTTGCTGTTACTTCAGCGAGCGCAGCTCGAAGTTTCCTATTACTTCGGTACAAGGCATGTTTTGCCTGTTTATCTGAAGATGTTGAGGCGTTATTTGGAGATTGATGCGTAGATCCCCTTGAAGAGTTCAGTGCTTGGTCTTCTAAAGATTTGAGTTGTTGTCCATGCTGATTTGTAGTGACTTCATGTAAAACCGCTTTTCCTTTTTTATCTAAAAATGTTGTTGCGGTATTTGGCAATTGATGATAAATATCGTTGAACTCTTGCTCTGCACGTCTAGCACACGACGGCTGCGACATACTCTCGATTTTTATCGCTCTATACCTCTTCTTCTAACTGTTCTAATAAGAGAGAGACGGATAGTGCGAGAAAAATCGAGAGAGCTCGCGTGCCGTCGCGTGCTAGCCGTGCTGTTGAAGCTTTTTGTTGATGTACATAATTATTTGTAGCAACTTCCTGTGAAACCGCGTATCCATGTTTATTTGAAAATGTTGATGCGTTCTTTGGCGATTGATGTGTAGATGCTATTGTACAGTTCATCTCATGTTTTTTAAGGCTACAAGTTGTTGTGCGTGTTTATTCATAATATCTCCCTTCAAAATCACTTTCGGATCTAAGATGATTACGCCAGGTTTTCCATTTTTCACCTGAAATCAATAAAGTTGTTGTGTTGTTAGTTAGAAAGAAAGAAAGAAGACATTTATTCACTACACAAAAAACGCACAGAGACAAAGGGATACAATTGACACATATTGTGTGTGTCTTCGTGGCAGTAAATCGGTTGCTGCTCAGCATTATGCCGAGGTATCAGACAGACACCTACAGCGCTGATTTTCAGACAGCACTGTACGTAGTTAACAGTAGTTAGGCAGGGGGGGGGGGACATATGACTCGAACAAAAATTAGGGCTTTATACGTAATGCCCAATATCTCGCAAACGAATCACTGTTTTGAGAAATGGTTATAGGAAACCCATAATATTTGAACGATACCCCACAACATGGGTTTAACGAGAAAAAAATTACATCCCGGCTTAGGTGTAACGAGGTACCCAAAAAAAATTTTTTTTCCAATATTTTATTCTTTTGTTTTGTCGGCGTTATTGACTTATATACCCATGCCGCATTACAGTTTTCTAGTAATAATGGTTACTGAGCTAAGCCGAAGAGGAACGGACAGACGGATTGACTACGGAACCCTAACAAATGGCCAATTGCGTCAGGCAGTGTAGGGTTCCGTGGTTGCCTGTCTGTATTTGATTGTTTAGGCACGCACCCAGTAAATAGCGCGGTTTCGTCGGCCGAATTTATACGAAAGTTGGCCTTTTCAAGTACATTTTAAGTTTAAATTAAAGGAAATAATTTGAGATGTTGGTGTCGCTAAGAAGCCTAAGTTTTCTGGTAAATGTCGCTACACGCCTCCCTAACGCGTTATATGAAGGAACTGATTGAACGATTTAGTGGCCGAGTAGAGGTTTAGAGTTCGAAACCGGTTTGGAGCATTGAATTTTTAAATTTTTCCTTTAATTTAAATTTATAATTTCGTTAGCAGCACTACAGCGCTTAATACAAAATTTACATTTTAAATTGGTCAACTATTACTCGGTAACTAGTAATGTCTACTTAGCAGTCCTAGTTTTTCTTTTTAATTCATTATATGTACTTACTGCCAGCGATAAGACCGCCTGTTGTCTACCTCTACCTACATGTTATTGTATTGTTTCTCTTTTTAACTGCTTTGTTTGTGTGAGGTGTGCAATAATAGTACATTGTGATACAAGTGAGGTATGTTGATAATTACATCAGAGGCAGAATTATCACGCGAGCCGCAGGTGAGCGTGATAAGAGAGCCGAGGATTGTAATTATCAAAGCTCACGCGTTTCATACGACGTTTTTCAACACATTTTGCGAGGAAAAATCCTTTTCATAAGATGAAAATTTTATAGGCCTGCCTAGTTATTTTCTTTACTTATTCATGGCAACAGGTTTTTACTCACATGTTGTATACATCGCCAAGAATTTCCAGTGGCATCCATTATTTTTATCACTTTTCTAGTCACCCCGAGTCAACATTTTTGTTAATAACCAAACACTCATTAACAATGTTTACAAATATCTGTGAAATAACCTCAAATGGCGCGCAACAGTTTTTTTCGTGAAGTTTGCGCAGTGCGCACGCATGAGATGAAATCTCTAAACAGCCAATATAAAATAAAATAAATAATTTCGTTTTAAAATGTTATCTTTATTAATTCATGTAAAATGTTATCAAAAGTGAATAGTTTTACTAAATTAACCGTGTCTATATCATATCCAAAAAGAAATAGTCAATTAATTAACAAAAAGGATTTAATTTGTTTAGTCGAGTAAGAATCCATTTGCCGAGAATTAAAAAAAAAGCTGTACATTCTGTACAACCCGGTTAGTTTAAGAATGCACCGTGTGTATGCATACATCTTGCTGCAAGGTGCCAACGTGACTTAATCGGGATATAACCATAACAGACAAGTATCGTAATGTTATTAAACACGCGTGTTTAATATCCAGGATTATGAGCCTAAAAGCGACACAATAAGAGGTACGTTACGAGCAATTGTGTTGAAAAGAGTATTTGTATTGTATTGTACTGCCACGATTTGTTCCATATTCCAACAGTTGCCGGCAGGGGGTTGGGGACACATGATAAAAATAAATAAAATTATTTCGTAGCATTTTAATAGGCTTTATAGGTGGTTTTAAAGGTTGTTTAACGTTACTACATTACGGAGCACATGATAGAGCAGAAATTAACATTAGAAACGTACTTACTTAACGTGTTTATAATGTTGAGTTTAATGAGGCTATGTTTTACATAACGTACATTAAATGTATGTTACATTAATGGAATGTTACTACATCACTCTTAGTAAGTTTTAGGTTTCAGGTATGGTAGAACTCAAACCGTAAGGTGTCAAGCAAAAAACTATAACGCAGTTTTAGTTTTTTGCTTTTTAAACACTAACCTACCTAAACTTTATAGTCGGTTTTTCCTTGCATTCGTTTCACAAAATTAACTTCGTGTTTCTTGCTTACAAATACAGAACGTTGCATTTACGCCGTGTTATTTTATGCTTGTTTTATGTTTTATTAACGCTGGATGCGGGTGGCGCGGGACTGGTCACTTTGGCACTCTTTGGGGGAGGCCTATGTCTAGCAATGGACGTCTTTCGGCTGGTATGATGATGATGATGATGTTTTATTATGCCTACCTATATAATTATTACTTAGGTGTAATACTTAAATACAAGGTTCATTCTTAGTGTCTGGCTGGGTCACCAAGCTCAGCTCGGGAAAAATACGGAGAAAACGAATTTTTAGCCAGATCGACTTCTCGCCCCCGTCAACGTCATATTCCTAATTTCATCAAAATCGTTAGAGCCGTTCCCGAGAACGGGATTCCAAAAGACAAAGAGAAAACATGTCCTTGTTATTATTAGGCAACTTCACTGTTACGCCTTGGCCACGACTTTGGTCTTAAGCGACCTGCGGCAGCGTTTTATCTGTTCATTGCGCGGTCGAGACGCGCAACGCACTGTGGTTAGTTGGGATCACACGCAATGAATTAGAAAAACCGCTGCCGCAGGTCGCTTAAGACCAAAGTCGTGGCCAAGGCCGCGTTTACGCACAAGCTAAAGTCGCGCGGCACACCAAGCGAGGCGTCAGGCGACTATGGGAACTACAAGAAACGCCAACTTTAGTCGCCTGATATGCGTGACCTCCAAATTCTTTGCCAGTATTTAGTCTGGTTAGTCTGAACTGAAAAAGTGAACAAAGTTCACTTGTGACACAAAAATTACCATAGAAATGTATGGTTAATTTTCGTGTCACAACGGAAAACTTGCATAGAAAATTTAATTGAGTGGGTTAAGCAGGCCAAGAAGTTGGTCCTTACCTATATCTCGCGCGGTATTACAGCTGTGAGTCTTTATATAAAAACTCTCAACTCCCAAGCCGCTCAAAGGCATCAGACTGACACAAAGCAGAATAATAGCAAATATTTTTCTGTTATTTCATTTTTGGTATAACGTTTTTTATAAGACAACTGCATTTTTCTGTACACCGTCATCTAACTGCTACTTGAGACGATTCTAACGAGCCCAAACTCGAAGGGGTTACGTCTGCTGAGTCCTGAATTTCCATGGCCACTTTCTGTTTCCATCATCAGATCTGCTTGATGGTACAGTCGAGTTCTCTAATATCTGCACAGACAACCTTTCAAAAATATCTATACAGAGACTTTATTGTTACTGACATAAGACACGTGCAGATATGTTTGAAAGGTTGTCTATATAGATATTGGAAATCTCGACTGTACCATTGTTAAGGTGGAGACCATAGGCGGAGAGAAAGACTATGTAGCTTACTTGATTTATTAATTAGAATTACAGGGTGTCGACCATGTCGGTCCAGTTTCAGGTGAAGAAGAGGGCGAGCCCTCGCACATTTTGCCTTATATACGAGTTATCTGGTTGTTAATTGACTTTATTGACATCTATCGTTACTACCGTGAACTAATTGCATTCCTTCTCGGTATATACCGATAGCTGAACACAGGTAATTCACAAAGTAGATGATTCCCTAATTATCGGTTAGATGGCGTTACGATTTTCATACATTAGTAACGTCACCTAGCCATCATCATATACATGAGAATTACGCCTGATGGCTCCGCCTGCGTGGGCGCAACTTATGTTAGTACTTAACAACCATAATATTGAATGGTAATCCAAACTATACTTAAGCCCAAAATTTCGGCTCTATCGGCTGAAGATATCTGCTTAAATTGAGTTGCAAGATTCCACCCGACCAAACCTAGTTACAAACATACATTGCAAGTTAAATAAAAACTAGTAAAAATAACATATATATGTTGAAAATGTTTTTTTTTACAAGTGGATAACTAATATGATGAATTGTAGGTATCCATAAAAAATAAGATCCTTAAGATATTCGTGGAACAGGGAAAAGTATATAATAAATTACATAAAGAGGACGGACAGAGAGGATCTTCAGTATCGCCGCAGATAATGCCCTGGCACTAATCTGTCCTCTCTGGCACCTGAGACAAGGGCCACTGGAAATGTGGCTTAACTAGCTTTTAACCGTGAGATAATAATATTTTTCTTTAGTTGGATTAATGTGTTAAATATAATAAGTTTCTTTCAAAAATTTCATTTTTGGTACAAGTTTTATAGCCGACTATACTTTTTAACTCGATGGGGTTATGTGGTTTTATTACAGAGTTCCTATGGCCACCTTCCAGCTCCATCATCAGATCAGCTCCACGTCATTATAATATTGCATTGTCAGGCGATTTATACATCCATGCACAACTCAATCGGAAACCGGGAAGTGGATCAAATTTAACTTGCAAGATTTGATTACAGACAAACAACGGGACAGATGAAAGTAAATAATTTAATAAAAACAAGAGTTTGCAATGTGATTAACAGTCATTGTTGAACTGGGGTATTTATTATTTTGTACGTTGTAAGTGTAGTTCGCAATTCCTTTTCTCGTTGTTAGACCGGTTACACGTAGCGACTTGGGCAACCATACAAGCACGCGTTTCTCGAACGCGCGATTGTCCCGCGACACTAGCCAGCAGCCTTTGCAAAAAAATGTACGGGATAGTTAACGCATCTTAGCCAACCTAACAAAACACAGAACTTTTGCACCTTATTACAAGGCAATAAAGTGCACTCATTTTTCTTTACGTTGGTAGTAGACCATAAGAGAATCCTAAAACAATGTATGAAGTTCCGCCTCTTAAAACGTAGTGGTTATTATATTCTCTTTGACACTAGCCATAGACCATTCTGTCCAAATCACCTACACGGTTAGCACAAGCCGGCGAGCGATCTGTCTCGTGGCGAGATAGAGAGAGATTTTTTTTATTTATTTTTTACCTGACTTGCTATAATAGGACGAACCCAATATAGTGGTCGAATTGCGTGGTTGGAGGGTAGCCTGGGGAAAATCCAGGGGGAGCCTCTGGCACGACCACGCGGGAAGATTTGTACACTGGAAAACTCTACGAGTTTGCGCTCCAGTGAGATTGGTTGAACGGTATCAACCGAATCTGGGGTGTGAGTGTATGGTGTCGAACTACTGGGAGTTTTATCGCTGGTTCGCTAAAACCTAGCCTAGCTGATAAGAGTCCAGCAAGAAACTCAGCTAGGCCCGACTTGGGTCGGACTGAGGCCCGACTTGGGTCGGACTGAAGAGAGAGAGATTGTGCTAACCGTGCTATTTATATCGATACTGTATCGTGTTTCTGTCGTGTTTGAAGCGCTGCAAAAAGTCGATGTCTGTTGTAACCGCTGTTATTATTTCAGGTTAAAATTATTAAACGCCCAACAAACATGGAGTAATAGAATTGTTAATTAACCACCACGTGTTTAAAATATAGCCATTATTGTAAAAGTCTGCGCTCCTTAGAAAATTAAGAAGTAGAAATTCCGAATTACTTCATACTCAAAATAAAATTATTTATAAATACCGAAGAGTTGACTTGAAAGATAACACGTGCTGTTTAAAAAAGGGTGTAACATTGACGATTATGATAACTAATACTTGTGTAAGTACCTGTTTCTTGTAAATCGTTGACTTAAACCCTTTATTTAATTGTAACTGATGGAAACAAAAGAGCTCTGATAAATGTCAAGCATTTAATTTTACTGATGTTTTTACTATTTATTTAAGACAGCAAGAATAGTTTATTGCAAAAATAACATGAGTAAGAGTTACCTAATTTAAGTATGTTGATTGTTTTCTTTAGATAAGGTTGCAATATTTCAATGGTTCACCGTGGTTAATAAAGCAATATGTTCAGATAGTGTAAATGTGTCTATACACTATTGTGTACTGCCAGGATATGAATTATACATTTTAAAGGAGGCTTAAAAACCTTAGTGTAGATAATTCTCTTTGATCTTGGTTATTACGGTGCGCCATAACAAACTTGCCAATTGTCAATGATTTAAAATCAGCTCCGTTTTTAGGGTTACGTTGTCAACAAGGAACCCTTATAGTTTCGCCATGTCCGTCCGTCTGTCTGTCTGTACAAACAGTACAATGCAATTTGGAAAAATATTTTTTTTTGTTTTTTTACGGTACCTCCCCTACACCTAAAGCGGGGATGTAAATTTTTTTACTCGTCAAACCCATGGTGTGGGGTATCGTTGGATAGCTCGTTCAAAAATATTATGGGTTTTCGAAAACTATTTTCTAAATCAGTAATTCATTTGCGAGATATTGGGTTTTAAAGCCCTAATTTTAGTTCGAGTCATGTCGTCCCCCCCCCTGCCGGCTAAATGGCTACGAGTGGGATGTGAAAAAATTCGTTGTAATAGTACATATAATGAATTTAAAAGGAAAACTATCACGAACAAGTAGGCATAAGTAGTTACCGAGTAATAGTCGACCAACCTAATGTGTAATTGAAAAGGCCAATTTTCGTACAAATTCGGCCGACGCAACCGCACTGCACGTCGATGTAACTAAGACAAACAGGAGACTACGGAACCCTACACTGCGCGTGGCCCGACACGCACTTGGCCGGTTTTTTACCTCACAAGTCTCATGACTATATATATTCTGTCTAACTTAAGGCATATGTGTTAGTGTTCGGGCAACATGTCTGATTGTGAGGGTTAAACGCTCTAAAATAAATTAACCGGAACATATTTTATAACTATTATTTACATATATTTAAACCTGTGCAGCTGTGGTGTTTAATCAATGTAACATACGAGAGGTTAATCATCAGTTAGCGCCCACAGTGTAACCGGGCCTGACCCGCTTATTATGCACGGGAGCAGTGGCCTGATTCCACAAAAATGACACGCTGGAATGGGATATACTTTATCGTCCACGAAATTGCACTGCGTCGACCACCAGGATAATAATAATAATAGCCCACGATTTCTGAATTGGATGGTATTCTGTGTATTATAAAATGAACTGAGTTCTGCAGAAGGGAATGTACAGTGGCCATCAGATATATCGGAGCGGCCAAAGTGCTCGCAATTATCTGAACACGTCTCTATTGTCGAGACATTTTTCGTCTCTACTTTCGAGGTTAGCTTGTTCAAAAATATTAAGAGTGATACGTTTGCGAGGTAGACTTTAAATCCCTAATTCGAGTACTGGGGATGTGAAAAAAAACGTGGCAGTAGTAGGTACTATCGACAACACAGCTAACTGACCATCGATGCACCTTAAGTGCATTGTAATAAGGTTCTATATAAACACAGGATGGTCAGTTAACAGTGTTGTCGTTTGTACACGTGAATTTAAGAGGACAAATATCTCGGCTAAGTAGTCATAACTAGTTACCGATTAATACTCGTAGTCAACCTTCTTAAAATGTACTTAGAAAGGTCAACTTTCGTACAAATTCGGACGCAAACGCGTCATTTACTTGGCGCGCGCGTATCGATGTAACAAAGACAGACCGACTCGCACTTGGCTGATTATTCCAGTTAGTTTTCCCGTCGTCCGTAGAAGTGTTACAGTTTTTTGAGCTTTTAATGCTTGTTATTCAAAAGTCGATCGTTATACTTCCACCGAATAAATGCCAAATCATTCAATACTTAATTGAATTTATATCAGTTATTTCAATCTTATCAGTTATCACGTAGGGTAGAGTAGAGACTCACTGGCCGTTTTAAATTAACTCAACGTTTCTTATGAATAATTTCTTCAGGAAAATATAGGTGTTCATGCCAAATACATATGACATAATAAATAGGTATTTAGTCTGCGGCAGTTCACCCTGGTATGGGCGTGGGTAGACCCTCACAAGGTGGACTGATTACCTGGTAAAAGTCGCGGGAGGCATCATTGTGGCACTCTTTGGGGAGGCTTATGTCCAGCAGTCACGTCTTTCGGCTAATATGATGATGATGCAAAATAATCACGCAAACTCGCAAATGACAGAAAACCGTTCATGCCATTCCACCCAGTCTCTCCGCGTGTTAACAGCCTTGCATTGTCAACTAAAACCCGGCCGTTGCGAATACGCCGAAAAAACTTTATTTCCTGTACTTTCCTTTTTATAGTCAAGATTTAGCACTAGTTGAATGCCCATAGAGCAGTAAACGAGTGATCCAGCCGTAAACCGATACCTAAACGACATAAAATGCGAATAAAACGGGATAAAAGCCTTTATGGTCGCACATAGACACTGTGATCTTAATTTTGTCTCTACTCGTAAACTTGGTATTTTTATTGGTATATTATTCCGTAGTTTGATTGGCATCATAATTATTGTTGTAATCGTCAAATCAATCATAAAACGGTCAAAAATATTGCAAGGTAATAAATAGGTACGAATAGGTTTAAAGCTTGCTAGAAGGTCACCATCAAGGCTCAGACGGCGCGACCTTCGTCGGTGGCTCGTTGAAACGAAATGCTGGAAACAACTGTCTACACGGTCCGTCCGGACCACGGTCGCTCTGTCGGAGGGGCTTGTTGGCAACCGTCTAGCGGGCGGTTTACCACACCCAAACTATTAAGGCTTTGTGTCTCTGGATCCATAAAACACCGACTTAGTTTATAAAATATGTATATACCAAAAGCATGAGTAGGAAAATTTTAAATTAAAGGAAAAATGGAAAAATTTAATGCTCCGTGCTGGATTCGAATCGGCGACCACAGGCATTCATGGCCCGTCGCCACTAACCAACTGAGCTATCGGAACAATCTGTCTCGGCCACCAAATCTTTCAATCAGTTCCTTCCTACAACGCCTTAGGGAGGCGTGTAGCGACATCTACCAGAAGACTAAGGCTTCTTAACGGCACCGACGTCTCAAATTATATTGAGAAATCGTCAGTAACGATGCGCCACCCCATACTAAATTAATTTTGTGGCCGAGACAGATTGTTCCGATAGCTCAGTTGGTTAGTAGCGACGGGCCATGAATGCCTGCGGTTGCCGGTTCGAATCCGGCTCGGAGCATTAATTTTTTCAATTTTTCCTTTAATTTAAAATTTATTATTTCGTTAGCAGCGTTACTGCTTAATACAAAATTAATTTCGATGAGTAGGAGATATGGAGTACCAATAGAGGCAAAATCTTCGACTGTATATTTATTACGAGTTAAAAGTATGTTAAATCAAATTTAGTACATTAAAAATATTTTGCTAATAGATTGGCTAAAAAAAACCTGCCAAGAAAAAAATATCCTTTTTATTACATTGCACTCAATAGTTTTACGATCACATTGTATACTAATCGAAAGTCGCCAATTCGAATGGTACGGCTACCATGAGTTTGACATTGTCATTTTTCGTTAACGAGAATCGAGTTTTCTATCTGTGCATCTCTATTGCACTTTCACAGTACGAGCGGGATGCACAGATAGAAAACTCGATACTAGTTAGCGTAAGCCGTCATTGTCAAACTCATGGTAAGCACACTGCTGTCTAGTTTGTTTAACTTATCGTTGGCTTAGAAAACCCTCCAATATCCATTTCAAACACAACTGAAGAAATTTCTTAAGTAGGTAGTCGTAGTCGTTCACTAAGTGTAAATTACTTCTTTCGAACTTAAGTACTTCGCACGAGCCAAGAAACTTGGCACACGATTAGTTTGAGCCGTGGAATAATTTCTAGAAAGTTCATCTCCAGGATTCCGTAACGTACGAAAAATAAGACATGATTAATGGTTTTTGGTGGTTACGAATTTATTGGTCAAATACAAAACATTACTAAATTGGACAAGTTAACCCACAATCCTTGCACTTACTTATTGACGTTCGTTTCCTACGCGATATTTAGGGGTGTCACTGTTTTCCGACCAGCGCATGGGTGCCGTGAGTGGATGTATGGATATAAAGGATAACTCGGTGACCAAGTGCCAACCAGCGTCGGGTCGGGCACGACAAGGACACCAAAAATGTTAACCTCGTAAGTCCTGTGTTTTTTCAATAGCAGTATTCATATCTGCTGGATGCACACAAACCATGCAAGTACAAACCAAGAATAGTGCTGCAGACCGAGACCTGTTTTAGTAATATATAAATAAAATAAAAAAAAAGAATTTGTACTCGGATAAGTACATTAGGCAGTTATTCGTGCTATGCAGTTTCATTATCAGGTCTGAACTACTATGCCTAGTTTGTACTTGTACAAGTACGCGGGGACTTACGAGGTTAAGATAAGATAAGATATAATTCGGTGTCAAAACTGTGTATAGGTACATAACATGACATAATATAAAGAGTCTCAACAGTCTGCCCATTTTGGACGTACAACTGTGAATCACATATTCGCCTTTATGACAATACGGGTGTAGACGCAACATTTATTATTACTTCAAAAAAAAAGGCAAAAAATATTCATAATGACTAATGACGAAAATCCCATTCAAATATCTCAAAAAATTACGAAGCTTCAACCGGTTTAATGTTGTTTGTTAGCGAGAGAAAACGCTAGCAGATCGTGACGTGTCACGATCGTGGAGCGTCATAGTGAATGACGTGGGACGAAGGTGTGTTTTGTGGAAAAGGGACAGAACATACCCCTTCTTAACACTTTGTACACTTATAACTTTGTGATTATTTAACCTCTTGCGTTGTTTTTTCTCCATTTGACTACATTCTTAATCCTTTTTCAAGAAAATACATCGTTATTGATTATTTTATTTAGTGCCTAACCCCTATTAAAACAAAAACTCTATACTCGATCAAAATCACACTCCTAAGTCCATTATTATCCACAAAGCCACCATCCACATTTATTATTCCATCTCAAACAAACAGCCTGCATAAATTGATACCTACAGTCTATCGGTGTAATGTAGAAAAGAAATCAAGACGTATTGGTAGCTTGCCCACATTTTATCGAAATCGTTAAGATTTATTGTCGAACAATTGTAATCCCTGGATGACTTGTTGCGTTTATCTTATATCTATGGGTTTTGTATTAATATACTCGTAGGTACATACCTATGTTATGTAACGTAAGATACAATATAGTTTATTCGGTAGATAAATAAGCTTTTTGTGATTAGATATAAGGTATAGGTTAGGTTTTTTTATACCAATCGTAAAAATCAGTATATTAAGTCTTTTCCGCAAAAAGTGCGTTATATTTAAATAAATGTTACGTTACATCAAATGTTAGGTATACCAATCATAGAACCCCATTATGATTGATTGTTGATTTCCTATCGCTTCGAATAAATGATTTGCGGCATACTATTTCAGTAACTTAGGCCGATAATACTGCGCAAGCGTATTGGCAAATACTACAAAAACATGCAGCCATAATAACTTTTTTTTTTTAATAATAAAAATTTATCAGAAATTCTCTAGAGTAACATTAATGAAAATTTAGACCGACCGTGGTCAAGCCGGACGTGCACCTGGCATCCTTACTCTACTAGTGATCTTTCGGCATTACAAGAGCTGGATATCCGCTGACACAGCCTTAGTTCAGTGCTTAATCAGCTTTAAGTTGTATAGAATGATAAATAAATGATTAATCCAGCTTCTATATGTGCAACTTACTTGGGCTATGGCGGAGTAAATGGGTCACATTCCGTGGCTGGTGTAAGATATTTTTATCTGAATTCAAAAAATGAGGTTTTTAATTTGGTTGAATTTATTTTTTATTTTGAATGTGTGATTGCATTGAGCAATTTGGATTTTTCTGTACCTAATAATCAACGCGTTTGCTCTCGGAGAGCAGTTCATGCGGCAAAGTGGAAAGGAATTGTAGAAATGTTCATGTTGCTTGGCGGAGTAGGTAGGTACTGAATAGAAATCGCGCCAGCCTGGGAGAGGCTTGAATCACACTGGCGCAGCCTGCGGTGGCGGTCAATAGTAAACTAGATACTTACGGTTAGGAACATTTATGGAAGTCTATTTTATCAGTATCAAATAACTTCGTAAAACTATAGACAAACCGGCAAATAAAGCCTATCGACCCAAACAGCGCTAATTGTGTTTGAACAGTCTGTTTGTTTGATGAAAACGGGCCATTTCCCGGCTCCCGGGAAACGTGAGTACTTTATACTTCGGAGCTCGAAAATGTAGTTACTGGTAAGTTATAAGATAAATCTTGCTCATCATCTTCCTAGCGTATTCCCGGTTGTGCCCCAAAGGAGCCCGGAGTTCGCTTTGATCTAATACCAAGATTTGGCGTAGGCACTAGTTTTACGACAGCGACTGCCATCTGACCTTCCAACCCCTCTGGGTCTGGGGTGGGGAAAACTGGACCTTATTGGGATTAGACCGGGTTCCTCACGATGTTTTCCTTCACCGAAAGCTAACAGTAAATAGGTATTCCGTTCATAAGTTCCGAAAAACTCATTGGAACGGGCCGGGATTCGAACAAACGACCGCCGCTTGACAGCCGCATGCCTGAACCACTAGGCTACCGTAGCTTCCGTAGCTCTCTTGATAAATCTTGCTGATATTCAAAAATATGTACATATCTATATATAATACATCTGCCGTTCTAAGCAAAAATGACGCATCTGACTATGAAACTCGTAATCAGAAGTGTCATTTTTGCTTAGGACGGCAGATATAGCTTCCTTAGAGCCATTACTGAAAATATTCGCAGCCCACAAAGGAGATGGTAAGTGAGGGTGTGAAGAGACTGTATCTCTCCTTTCTATTGTCTATAGACAGGTTGCTATTATCACCTTATGGTTGTTACTTCTTCATGTCACAGAAGTCAAATACTGTGACTTACATACATTGTTGTCGTTCTTATTTATACAATAATAATATCAAATTACCTTGCATATTTCTTTAGCCGCTCACTTGATTTCGGATTAAGAAAAAAGGTAGACTTAATTGCTTTAATTTTTTCTTTAGCAAAGAAGCCCGTCCTTAGCTTGGCAACCACAGTTGCCGCCATCAGTTTAGTGGTGCGCGAAATTGCGAGTGGTTATTTAACATCATTATAAAAAATAATGATGATGTTTATGTTTGTGTGTTTTGTTATAGGCAATGCCTGAAAGTATTATGATGATATGTTTACGAAAAACCCGGATTCTTTGCCTTTGATAACTATAAGTTAACAGTCCAAGAGCACGACGCTGGACTATTATATGGTATGGGCACTATGTCAAAGCAATATGAGTTAAATTCGAGCTAAGAGGATTTTTCTTCATTCGAATTTAAGTCATGTCACTTTGACATAGAGTGCCCATGCCAATACTAGTACAGCGTCGAGCACTCGGACGTTGTTTACTGCTCAGATATAAATATCTTCGCGGTCCGATTGTAAGACGGCGCGACGTATGAATTTGATGTGTAAAATCATTGTAATTTTATCTATAAAGTAGATACCCTCTTGGTTCCGCCTACCTGTTTATATATTTATATTCACCGCAAGCAACAACTCAAATTAAAAGAAATAAACGCAACCTCAACCAACTAATACTGCCATTTTCGAAATTAAAACTCGTCACCATCAC
This sequence comes from Epinotia bilunana, assembly GCA_947049275.1. Lineage (NCBI taxonomy): Eukaryota > Metazoa > Arthropoda > Insecta > Lepidoptera > Tortricidae > Epinotia > Epinotia bilunana. Next base: position 3,239,848 of record OX346268.1, on the reverse strand, counting down.
ATGACTATTAAGTTTATATATTTATATTCACCGCAAGCAACAACTCAAATTAAAAGAAATAAACGCACCCTCAACCAACTAATACTGCCAATTTCGAAATTAAAACTCGTCACCATATGACTATTAAAATTTATAATCACCTTCCTAATGATATAAAAAATCTAGGAAAATCCAAAACTGTTTTAATAAACAAATGTTTTTTACAACAAGGATTACTTTAGTAATGTCGGCAAGTGAAAAATGTTACCGTGTGTTTTGTGTTAATAATATTTTATTAGCTTTGTATAATTACTTATAATAATTAGTTAGCCCTCTGCTCTGATATTGCTGTGCCCTTGCAGGGTGTCACATGTATACCTACTTATGTGTTAATTCCATCCAATCTTTGTAATGTGATATGCAGTAAATTCTCTTCTATTCTATTCTATACCTACAACAAAGAACCCGATTGGGCTGCTCCAAATATGATTGACATGACATTCCGCTGTTTCGTACTTCTCCAGATTATTCGATTTGAATTTCATTTTTGTTATCAAATATGTGTCTAAAGAACAAAACTTATTACAGCTCTTTTGAAAATAATACTATATTATATTGAAATAAGAAGGACTCGCACATGAATCCCACGTAAAAAGACACAATGGCCATAATTATTATTCAACTTCATCGTTTTCAGACATTATTCATCCAGTAATTCAATTCGGATTAACACTTCGCACGCCAATGCAATGTTAAAATAAAAAATATATAAAGGCAGCTCGGCGTGCGTAGAAGCGAATGACAATCGAATTAAACTGAAAAATGAATATCGACAGCCCCCGCATAATTCCCTTTCAAAAGCACTTTATTAATTACCCATCGTAATTTATTATCAGAGGTATTTTGCGGTGTTCACAGTTATATAAAGAAGTAAGGCAACTTTGACAGGTGTTATGTCCGACCAAAATAAATATACTGCTATTTTAACAGCATGGATTAAAACGTTATTAATCGAGTTTTACCATTTTGATGGGTAAAAGTCAAGCCGCGAATGCCTAAAAAGTATGTCATATTTCAATAAAGACTCGTCGATTGGTAACGATGTGTTAATAGGTAAATAGTACATTACGTACCTAGGGCTGTAAATTCGTGAATGGCTCAGATCGCAGGTGTCATAAATATGCGATCTAGAGCTTTACGAATTACCGCCCGTGGTGCGTACACAATTTTACGTCTTCTCCTGGGTGTGAAGTGTGCTTTGCCGCTGCACCCGTGGGCGGTAACAGAGTGACGTAATTGTACATTACGTACTTAGGGCGGTGAATTCGTGAATGGCCCTTATCGCAGTTGTTTGTGGCCCGAACCGAAGTTAAGGGCCATAAATATGCGATCCGGGGCTTTACGAATTACCGCCCGTGGTAAGTAAACAATTTTACGTCTTCATCTGGCCACAATGCGAGTTTTACCGTACGCGCAGCGGTGTGACGTAAAAAGTATTGGATGGCTATATATAAGGTAAACGCCCTAGTACAAGACGTTGCACTAGTATATGGCATGGGCACTCTATGTACAAGTGACATGGCTTAAATTCGAATGAAGAAAAATTTAATTTAACCCACATTGCTTTGACATAAAGTGCCCATTGTCCATTGTGTGTTGTGTGCACTATAGTCCAGTCAATAAACTGACAACTTGTATGGAAAAAAATATTATAGCAGATTTCTTCTATGTAACGGATGTTATCAATTAAATAGTTAACTAGAGACAAAATCTATCAAATTTAAGACATCAAAAAAGTCGTAACTTAACCAGCTTCTGAAAGGTCTGAAAAAATTATAATTAATGATTTTATCTTTGTTTTGGTTCATTTAAAGAAATCGTACATCGTCTCGCTCCAAAAGATTCAATTCAAGATAAATCGAACAAAAAAGACAATGCATGCTTCGTTTCTATTTATATAAGTAATTACTTCCGGGTGGAAAGTTTGTTGGATTCTTGAATAGAGGATCTTAGAATAAAGTTAAAATGACATAAACAAAAAAACGCTATTATAAATTAATGTTTTTTAAACCGCATTTTTCCTGGAGTACTAGTGCAACGTTGCCTTAGGAAGTTTTCTGTATACACTGTGTTTTAGGAGAGAATTATGAGGGTGGAGTGATAAGGAGAAACGTAAGGAAAGCAAATGGTGTGAAAGGAACGGAGATCAATTGACTGAATTTATTTCCTGTGATATACTGGTTTTCGGTGTTTTCAATGTTAAGTAAAAAAGGGCAAGGCTTTTTGTGCGAAACCAAGGGATGACACAAGAATAAAATCAAAGAAAAGAAATAATAAAATATATATTATACATATTTCGTAATTCCGATAACTTCGAGGATAAAAAGTATCCTTTGTCCTTCCCGGGGATTGAAACTCTCTGCATACTATATTTATCTATACAAGTATGTTTATCATAGCCTAATTTATTCCAACTACTCACGAACCATAGGTAAGTTTGTAGAATTCCTATCAATTTAAATTTTCAATTCGAATTTAAATCAATTTCAATCCGAGTTCAGTAACGCGTTTCGCTTTTTGTAACGAAGCATTATATTGATGCTGTCTGAACCCGAGTGAAGAAAAATCAGCACCACAATATATAAAGGGCAAATTTGTGTGACGAGCATGAACATTTTGTTCCTGAGTCATGGATGTTTTCTATGTTTTTAAGTATTTATTTATCGATATATAATATATAAGTATGTATATCGTCGTCTAGTACCCATAGTACAAGCTTTGTTTAGTTTGAGACTAGCTCGATTTGTGTAAGATGTCCCCAAATATTTATTTATTTATCTTTCCTTCCTCGCGTTTCAGATAATAACAAAAAACATATTTGTGAAAAAAATGTGGAGGTCAGAGTCCTCACCAGAAGCTAAGTAGCCACATAAGTAGCTGGAAATATGCGCCTGGACAGACGGACAGATACTGCTGTCGAAGCCAAGTGTACGTTCCACAGCAGGATCCGTCCGTCCCCGTGTTAACGACGACAGGTTTCTTGTAGATACCAACATTTTCAGACTCCTGTGTACAACGAAGAAGCTGGAGATATGCACCAGGACAGAAGGACAGATGCTGCTCTCGAAGCCAAGTGTACGTTCCACAGCAGGATCCGTCCGTCCGTCCCCGTGTTAACGCCGACAGCTATCTTGTAGGTACCAACATTTTCACTCCTGTGTGCGCAGCGAAGAAGCTGGAGAGATGCACCAGGGCAGGACAGATGCTGCTCTCGAAGCCAAATGTGCGTTCCACAGCAGGATCCGTAAAAATAAAAGATTCCGACGAATTGAGAACCTCCTCCTTTTTTGAAGTCGCTCAATAATCGGCAGTATATTATAGCAAAAAAAAACACGTCAGAATTGATACATTTACGATAAAATTGAAAAAATAGCAACATTGACACAACAGATTTAAATACCAGCAGGTACGTTAGGTAGATTTTAATGTATTTTTTGTATAGTAAAATGACAGTTGTGCGTACTCGTTCTAATAGTTACACAATTACCACTCTGGGCACACATTCGTCGAGATATGTGTATATTTTCCGCAACACAATTATATGAAATAAATGAAATTTAATATTACAAAAAAATACAAGTAACATTGAAGTAAGTCAGAAAAATCTACACACTAAACTAAACCAGCACAATATTTTAATGTGAAATACATATAAAAATAAATGGAAACAAGATAGGCTCAACTAAACACTTAACTCTATCGCGTCCCTTGCGAAACACTGGAATATCATCGAAGAAAGTGTTGTTAGACATCAGGACAGATGGACATGCTTCTTCGAGAGAAGCACCTATTCCTCCAATAAATTGTATGGCTAAAATATTTTTGGCTCTACGATTTAAGAGTCCGCAGTAAGCTCGGCCGAATTTCACCTTCCCATACAAACGTAGTTACGCTGTCATTTTAAAACTACCTGTTGGATTGTGACGAAACTGCATATACATTGACATGAGGTGTATCTATATCTGTAATTAGTTTATATGGTTCCAGTTTATAAAACAAACGAGCAAGTTTTGTATGAAAAACTTAAATTCTCTGTATTTTTTTACTATGGTATCTGAAGCTACATAAACTAACTACAGACATAGATATACCTCTTATCATTGTATATGCAAAGTTTCGTTACAATCCAACACGTAGTTTTAAAATGAGAGCGTAACTACGTTTGTATTTGTAACTATAAAATAACGGTACAAAAACTCCCATAAAATCAAGACAAGCTCATAAAATCTTCGCAAAAAAGTACCTGATTCGATTTTTATTTCGCAAGGAATCGTAAAATTTGATTAAGTATGGTAGACATTTTGTAAGGACGCAGTAAATTTTAAACCGTAAATGTCTGGCTTCGTTGCACAAATTAAAACCCGTGGAGCCAGCTAATCAGATATGACAGGAGCAAAGCTAGCAGGGTACCGCGGGATTTGTACATTGAAATGAAAAATGTTTCAAATAAGTTCCTTGGGCGGATTCGAGATTTAAAATGTGATACATAGGAATATTACAACTCTCATGTCGCTGTCTTTAAAAAGCGAATGACATGACAGACATAAAACAAAAGCGACATAATATACGTTTCTTTCAATGTAATGGCCCACGAAATTAATGACTTTTATCATTGTGCGAATCCGTCCCGTCTGCCTGTATAATTTTGAAAAGCATCAGGTATTATGGTATGTATCTAACACGGAATAACAAACAATGGTTTGCTATTCCGTGGTATCGAATGTATCTGGGTAGATTTTAGTGACGTAAAGAAATACACGCGTCCAGTATGATAGTTCGTTTATTACGGACTGGCTGTGTGTAAGACGGCCGCACCCACACCCACGCAAGGCAATGCATCATCAATCATCAATATCATCATTTTCAGCCCGTAATCGCCCACAGCTGAGTATAGGCCTCTCTTCGAGTACGCCACTCGTCCCTATCCTGAGCTAATCATATCCAGAAGTGACCCACGATCTTTCTTATATCGTCCACCCATCGAGATGGTGGACGGCCGACGGTCCGTTTACTTAGAAGTAGCCACCAATCTAGAAAGAAAGAAAGAAAGAAAGATATATTTATTTACAAACACACACCTCTGAATCTGACACCTCTTTGGTCCACATACCATCATTTTGCCTGGCGAGGTGTCCTGCCCAACTCCACTTGAGTTTTGTAATGGTATCTCCCACGACGTGCACCAATGCCACGTCGGATCTCAATATTCCTGACTCATACATCCATACACATGCATCATTATATATTTTCTGTTTCAATGCACCTATTTCGATTCATTCATTACGTTCTCGATATTTTGTTATTTAAGTTCTCGACAATTATGCGTGAAAGTAAAAAAAAACTGAGCATAAAATGTATTTCATAACATATCCAGTTAAAACATGTTTTTTTCAAATAAATTACTAAGTATAAATAAATAAAATATTAATTACATTTTAAAACTTGGCTAATACTTTACGTAAGCAACAAGTAGTAAGTTTTTAAAATCGTTGACACGGACTCCACTCAGTTTTAACTCAAGATAATCTTTCTATTTAACCAATCTAACAACGACAATTCACCGTATACTTCTGAAACTATCTGTAATGATGGTCACTGGGTGAAATAATTACTTATTGACCCTAAAATATACAGTTATTTGTCATTGTCAGATAGCGATTTGTTAAGTTGGAGTAAGTAATAGGAGCCTGCCTTGGAAAAGATAAGTAAGAAGAAGATAAGAACCAAAAGGTGGACGTTGTTCTGCCTTTTCGCAGAACTTTTTTTGGCCGAATTTCATTTGCCAACTAACGTTTCGCCGACGATTCACTTTGACAACTAACGATTACCAAAATTTTATGTCAATTTTTGAATTCGCAGAATTATTATAAAGCGGATTATTATAACGCCTTTACACTTTTGGCAGACTCATCATTTGTCAAATCATTCACTCGGTCGAACAACTCTTGGACGAATAACGTTTAGTTGATGCAACAGTTCCCTTTTCATACATTAGGCAAGATACAAATAAGAAAAGATACTAGCATATTCTTTGGTTGGAAATATTACATTTATAAATAGAAATGTGACAACAGGGATTTTACAAAATTCATAAAATTCAAAACAAACTAACTAGGGATGATAACAAGTAATTTTAACTACATCAACAACAGAAACGAACCGCTAAAGTTTGTGCATACAACTTACTCGTAAATATGTCTCATAAGTCTATATCAGCGGATTAAGGTTTTGGCACTTATTTATGAGAGGATGTTAAAACTGCCTGCCTGCCTAAAACTTGAAAGAATACATTTTGTTCGTTCATCTATTGGGCACGATAGCAAAGGAATGAACGAACTATAATCAACAGTGTTCGCTCATTGGAATCGAAGCCAAAAGATGAACTTAAAGTCATTTCATTCGTTCATCTTCTGGGCACAGGTTCTTTGTTGAACGATGGTGTTTTTCATAGTAAAACAAACCCCAAAATAACCGTGTTGCGAATGGATAGTCACATTCAACTTTTGGTTCAAAAATCAAAGGTTAAGTAACGATTAATTTAAGCCATAAAAGTTTTATCTACCTATCTACTAATAAGATTTTATATCAACCTTTGAAAAAACTATGGCTTGCCCAGTAGATGAACGATTGGAACAATAAATATGCAATTTGTGATAGATAATTTATTAAAGGCATTAATCAAGAATATCACGCAAAACAATTCATGTGGCCGTTTTACTCAATTTTATACGTAATTTAGAGCTTAAATTTGAGAGAGCTTACGAGTATCTTAAGTACATCTCCATACAAACGGTGATTTTGGCGCGAGACCTCGACGCGATGACCGTTCACAGCCGCGTGTGTGTGGCAACTGCCTGAGAGTATAAATTCCAGCATCGGCAAAGGGATGACGCGTTAGGAAAAAAATATCGCGAGTGCGTAAAATGTGTCGTGATTTTTTAATTTCAATTTTTCGACAAAACCTTCATCTCTTGGGTGGCGTTCATCTTTTGGTTCCACCACCCTAGCAAGAATTTATCTGACCCAGTATTTCCACTGTAATGCCTCCGTCATTCTAATTTTGAAAGACAGATACATTTTGACAAACAAAGATACCTACATACCTAAACTGTTACTTACTGCTGTGGCGCAACGATCCAAAGTGCATCTTGGCCTTCGACACTGAAGACCGCCAGGCTTCCCTGAAGTGCCGTTTCTGTCCAATCGACGGCCCGGAGTTAGTTTAGGATCTTTTGGACTTCGTCATCCCACCGGTACCTAGGACGTTCAACCGATTTGGAATAAAAATATAACTGTCCAGACATCATAGGAGAATCGAAACTGTTGAACCCTTGAACACTTTATTCGAAATACAGTCCCGGGAAATAGTAAAAACTAGCGCTCAGCTCTGCACATCTAGCCAGTGAATCCAATTGATTACTTACGCCAATTATTGGGTTCCATAACACGCTTGGAAATGAAGTGACTTGTGTCGTAAAATCGCTACAAATCGCTATGGAAATGGGAAGATAAGAATATTGTGTCGCGCGTCACGCGAACGTTGTGACACGCTATGAAAGAAAGAAAGTAAATATTTTAGTAGCGAAAAAAGTACATATTATTATAAGTAAAATTAACTTCATCAAAACTAGCCAAAAAATAAACTCAGTGGGCTTATATTTATATACAACACTAGCTTCTGCCCGCGACTCCGTCCGCGTGGAACTGGTTTATATCGTAGCTCGATACAAACTTTCATCCCCCATTTCACCCCCTCAGGGGATGATTTCCGGGATAAAACTATCCTATCTCCCTACCAAAATTCATCTCAATTGGTTCAGCGGTTTAAGCGTGAAGAGGTAACAGACAGACAGACAGACAGACAGAGACAGACACACTTTCGCATTTATAATATTAGTATGGATAATAGGTATTACCGGTCAAAGGGTTTATTTGACACGTTTATACCTTATGCCAGATAACAACGGAATTTTAACGGCTAATTTGTCTGCTCTTTTTCGTTACTATTACAGTAGTACTTTTTAAACAAAACTATAGGTAATTTTTTTAACGTTTCACAATGATTTTCTTTGAAATCGCGTGACGTAATAGTAATGCATGATTTTTGTAATCTTATATGCAAAAGGGTATAAGTGTGTAAATGTTACTATGACGGACTGTATGTAGTTTTTTTTTATGGAGTTTATTCATGGGTCGTAAAACGGTAACATTAATTAATGTTTCTTTGGAATTAACAAGTTGAGACGTCAGTTGTGTCTCTGCAATTTGGGTTACCGAATACTTATCTTAAATAATACTAAATAAAATAGTGCACTGTTAAAATATAATCTGGGTATCGATGATTTTGTATTTAGACAAGTGACAATCAAATCGGTACCTACCTCAGTTGCCATAACATTTCACATGCTCTCCTTGAAAATATCTCAAGACTAAAATATAATAAACATCGTCACATCACGGTACTGCGTGGCAGTATTAACGGTAACGTATTGTGTCAGTGATATTATTGGTAACAACACAGCAAACCGAGCCAGACTACGGTATCGGGTATCGCCGTCGCGTCGTCAGCATCCATCAGCCGCGACACCGATTTGTCTGCGCCGACACAAATTGAGTTCTGTCGTCTTAACTACTTCACACATCACAGTAGGTGCGTCTAAAATTATTATTTAGTTAATCAATATTTTGTACACCTTATACAAACAAATCTAGTTGCGTTCTCGGAGCGCGAGGCTGAAGCGCCCCGCGATATCAGACCGTGGTTGTACATTTGTTGTTACAAATCCCTTTTGCAACTACAAATTAGAAAAGTTGAAAACCCGCGACATTTTCATTTTAAGGCCCAATATCTTAAAAACGGCTGAACAGATTTTCATGAAACATGGCTAAGAACAATCAGAATCACATCAGCTTTCGAATAAAAAAAACCGCATTCAAGTCGGAAGCTACGATACCACAGACAGATACGAGAACACAGATACACAGACACGCAGATACACAGACACGTTAAACTTATAACACCCCTCTCTTTGCGTCGGGGGTTAAAAACAAAAATATTTTCACTCCAACTTCACATCATTGCACAGAACTCAATCACACTTGGCTATGAACTTGATTTCAATGGCTTCAGTGTGCTAAATACCAATGTTTTTTTTCATCTGTATATCTCTTTATACATATGCGTGGATGCGGAAAGTCACTTGATCGGCTCGTTTCTTAAGTTGCATGCCCAGTGTCCACCTGCGAACAGAGATGAGGCAATGGGAGAAATGATAATGCTTATTTGGGTCCATTTCGTGACACGGCATAGCCTGATTTTTTTATAATTTCTCTATTAAAACTTGCCTTCGTCCGTGCTACTGTATGTTCTGTGTCAGCTGCGACATAAACTTGAGAACGTAATTTGAGGTTGTTAACGAAGCCGAGATTAAGGGGCCCTTCGATTCGGACCTGATCCGACTCCAACTAATATCACCTTCACAAGTTGGTTATGAGTCGGTTTTCCAGGCCTATATGACAGGCGTTTATTTGTTTTTTTACTCTCAATACAAACGTGAATATTCTAAAGCGGTATATACTGGAGTAACATAAAACTTTTTATACAAAATGGGAGCTGCCGTAGTTAGATTAGAAACTGGTTTCTGTCGCTATAAATTATAATACAAAAAAGCGATTAGAGACTTCGTATGAAAAACGTTCTACTCGCTCTATTTTTTTCTATTTTAATTACTAACCGGCGACCACAGGCATTCATGGCCCGTCGCTACTAACCAACTGAGCTATCGAAACAATCTGTCTCGGCCACTATGATAGACAGATGTCGCTACACGCCTCCCTAAGGCGTTGTAGGAAGGAACTGATTGAAAGATTTAGTGGCCGAGACAGATTGTTCCGATAGCTCAGTTGGTTAGTAGCGACGGGCCATGAATGCCTGTGGTCGCCGGTTCGAATCCGGCTCAGGGCATTCAATTTTTCAATTTTTCCTTTAATTTAAAATTTATAATTTCGTTAGCAGCGTTACTGCTTAATACAAAAATTAATTTAATTACTAACGTCAGTAACTACCTTTTATGGAGAGTTGAAAGCGTCTAGGCGATTCTTAGGAATATTATTTATTTTCTAGTGTATGCAAGCTAGATAATTTACATTAACTAATAAAAAATTGCCAAATCTTGGGATTAGGTGTCGAAACGGACCCCGGGCTGAAAGATGAATAAAATTTACCATAAGTTAAATGTAAAAAAGCCCATTGTGCCGAGGATGCTGGCGGCATATCTATCCTCGCTGTATTGCAATGCTGATAATACGTCTCGCGAGTACCAACCAGCTCTTGGATTACCAGTTTCATCAACCATACGTTTCACGATTTCCGCAAATAACGTAGCTAATGCAACGTGCACTGTTACCCCACGGACCCAGGGTCTTCATGCCAAAATTGCCAAATAGTACACAGTCCTATTTCTGTCGAGGCAAATAATTATGTTTAATCTATGACACTATAAAAAAAGCAATATTTGTTTGTTTATCTCGAACTATTGAAAGCTCAATATTGTAAAACGCGGGCGACTCTGCGCGCGCTGCTTGTATTTTATTTATATATATCAAAGAGGAGACTCCAAAGTAATATCTCTAGTACACAGTCGCCATCAGATATATCGATGCGGCCAAAGTGCTCACAAATATCTGAACACGTATCTAATACCTCGACAATAGAGAGATGTGTTCAGATATTTGTGAGCACTGGCCGCTCTCATATATCTGATGGCGACTGTACCCTACATAGTACTCGGCTACATACTCATAGCAATGACCGCAAAATGTTAGTGTCCTTAAAATATATGCTAATATAAAGTGCCTACAGATTCCTCCGTTAAAATTTCACTTTTATTTCAAGGACATAAAAGCTGAATTCGCTTTAAAAATATTCGCTTTGGTTTTAAGGTGTGTTTATTTTCCCAAAAATTAACTGAACCTAAATCAACATGTTCAATCATACTCTGTCCCAATGTGGTAGAATGATGTTCCTATTTTGAATAAATTTAATGTTGTTAGGCCTAAGTTAATATTTTGAGAGCATTTCGTTTATAAAATAACAACGCTTGTTTCTGAATTCATTATCTTCTCACGATTATCTCCCCAATATTGGGACAACCTGCGATAGCTTTGATGAATGAAAATCCAGTAAGTAGGTACCGCTATTGTTTTATAAACAAAAAACATTATTTTCACAATATTTGCTGAGATGCATATTCCCCCCGTAGTAAGTTGTTTTTCCAATGTTGTCATGCCATTTTTGAGCCTTGCCGGTATCTGATTAAGCTGAGAGGCATATTTATGTAAGTATGTATTATGTAGGGGAAGGTGGCTCAAAGAGGGCACCTTAACGGAAAGTAGAAAAAAAAATGTTTGTAACCCAGTAACATTATTCATTTATTTGTCACAAGGTCCATAATTAAACACTTTTCGATGGGTAATGGCTTAATTTATCGAAAAATTAAAAACAAAATAATTCTACGCAATTTACAAAACCCCTACGATTGACCGCTTTGCCCTAAGTGGGGGCCTAAAGTGGGCACTCGCTTAGGGCAAAACGGGCATGGGCTGGGGTAAAGCGGTCACGCACATTATGTACCGTAATGGGATAGCCATATAAAACAAAACATCTTTATTCAATTTTTATATTAATCTCTTAGCAGCAATCACAGAGCAAAATCACAAAAAAACAAACAAAACAAAAATAAGTTCTTCTAAAAAAATAAAAACAAACTATAAAGATCTGTTTTCCTCAACAGCATATAGATAATAGCTACTAAAATCTTATATATAATCAGTCACAATCAGCCTCTATCTGTTACCTATGTTCTAATATCAAGAACTTAATTTAAATTTCCTGACAGATTTCACAATAAAATGACCCTATTCCAGAATATGCAGAGCAAGATTCATGAGCCCACGAGTCGCAGTCATTGCATTTTATCCAGTCTTCGATGGGTGGATCTTCATAGAGCTCGTGGCATTCAAAACAACGATATTGCTCGGCAGGCTTAGTTTTGGTTCTCATTTTTTTTTGGTTTTGGTATATTTGCCTTATTCTTTGGGTTTTTAACTGTCAGCTCTTCTTTTATATTTCTCTTAACAGCCTTTTTTTGTACATTTTCTTTCTGGTTGTGTTTTTCTTTTTGTCCATTTTAAGTTTTTGCTCTTCTTTTATGGGTGTGCTTGTTAATACCTCAGCTTTTTGTGTTCTTCTGCGTCGGTTGGTTTTATTTGGAGCAACCTTGGGAAGTGGTCTTATTACCATAGGACTTACGTGTGTACTGCAGCTAGGTATAGCAAGGGCATCTGTGGATGGATTCGTTTTTTTCTTGGAGGGTGATGTAGGACCATCCTCATTGGAATGCTGAATGTCTGTTGTTGGCTGATGGGCCGTACCAAGATCATGTCTATTTACTGGATTATTTACCTGTCTTCCTGAATCAATTTATGGTGGCGTCGGAACACAATTTTGGGATGCAACATTTCAAGCCGGTGGAGGAGTCACATGTCCTTCCACTAAAGTTTCAGATGGAAACACATTATGGGTGTTTGCTACATCTTCGAGTGCCGAAGGGGAAGATGTTATGGTAGTATTATTAGCTTCAAGTGGCAAAGGTGCGTCAGCTTGTTGTTCAAGTAGCAAAGATTCTTCAACTTGTTGTTCAGTTTCAGTCAGATTCAGTGGATTTTCTGTAACAGTAGCTGGCAGAAAATCAGTTTCATCGAATATAAATCGGTTTGTTGGGAGCAGGCCAGTCGTCTTAAAACCGTTTATAGCATTGTTTGTTGTTGCTGCTTTCACATAAGCATCTGCAAACAGTTTGGCTACGTCATTCTGATTAATTATTCGTCCAGCATGCGCCTTTTGAAAAACGGCCAAAGCCTGCTTGAAGTAAATTTTAAGTGGCCCATATACGCAGTAATCTAAGGGCTGCATACGGTGTGTTGTATGTGGTGCCAAGGATACAAAAACCACATGATTTTGTGACGCGTACTCCAATGCTGGCAAATATTTGTGAGACTCGTGATTGTCGAGCACAAGCATGACTTTTTTTTCCGAAGTTGGTCGGACGGTCTCTACAAAGAGCCTTAGCCATTCCAAAAACACTGGCCCATTGATCCAGCCATTATCGGAACAAGTGCCTTGGGTACCGGGTGGAGCACCATCAAGAAGACGCGGGACCATTATTTTCCTCGCGATTATCATGAACGGGGGAATGAATGACCCAGCTGCATTACAGCAGCATACAACTGTGGTAGTTCTTCCTCTTTCAGTACTAGCTATGAGACCAACTTGTCGCTTTCCAGATTTTGTCAACACCCTCGGCGGTTTATTCGAAGATGTTTGAACGCCTGTCTCATCCATATTGTACAAACGAGTAGCATCAATTTTATTCTTATCAATTTGCTCCTCCAATAAATCGAACAATCGATAGACTTGGGGCTTGTTAAACCCTCGGGCTCGGGCAATGGATGTTGGCTCTGGTTTTCGTAAGGTTACGTCCGGATGACGTTTAACAAAACCTCTGTACCAGTCTACACCAGCGGCACCATTTTTAAAAGGGTGTGGAATCTTATTCATTTCGGCATAGTTGTAAACAAGTTCCAAGAACTCTTGCTTTGACAACCCGTAAAACAAATTGTCCATATGAAAGATGTATTCAACAAGCTCAGTTTCCTGATCGGCAGAAAATACTGTAATATATCTTCCAAGTTTTGCTTCACACGAACCTGATTTAAGATGTCTTTGCAGCGTCGTTCTTGGGATGCCAAATTTAGTTGCGACGTTTTTGACAGGTCTCCCTAGCTCTTGCACTTCTCGTATTGCTTGTTGCATGGTTGAGGGAGCCCATGACGCTTGCGAAGTCTTCCGTTTGTAACTATTTACCATCTAAAAGAGAAAATCCAAAAAACTGTAGCAATTGAAACCAACTAAATGTATATAAAACACACCGGGAAAAGCGGGCAGTGCCCGCATTACCCTGCCCACATAAAATATGCAAGCAAAATCTAACCTCAAATTATTGAGAAATAGAGAGTTTAATGTAACGGTATTGAAGCCAGATACGTAATTAATAACTAACAGGAATTGCTAATATCACTGCAAACATCAAAAATGAGAGAACACACGATACATACCTTCAAATATTTTTCAAAAAACAGCTTAAAACATTTTTTCGACGGAGCGTCTAACGGGGCGTGCTCGCAGGTGAGCCGGACGAATGACGCGAGGTGCGCGGGCGGCCGGCGGGGGGTACTGTCGCGCTTAACGGCCCCGCTCTTATTTGAAACGGCAATATTAAGTCCAGTGCCCGCTTTGGGCCACCTTCCCCTAAGTTCAGCGACAAGGCAATATGGTGACATCTTGAAGAGATTGAAGGTCGAAGGAACTCCTAAACTCATGATGAGTAGTTGATTACTCTGCAAAAACTGTACTGCTGACAGTAATATTTTTGTAGTAGCTGTAGTAAAAACTTGTACCGATTTTTTTTTCAGAAACTTACTACTTACAACTATTAGGGTAAGGTAAGCCCAAGTGGCGAAGTCTCCGCCTTACAGACGACCGCAGCAATAATAACACCACTTCTTGCTATTGGCACTATTGCCACTAAATAGGCACATTTGGATGCTGTGTTCCTAGTGGCAAGGATGCCAGAGTTCTCGAGCATGTGCTGTACTGGAAGTAAGGGATATTTGTCTGTAGGCTGTAAATCAATAAAGGCGGTTGTGATGTCTCTGGTACCGTAAGCCTCTAGGTACGGTCAAGGACTTTAATTGTTGAGCCATTTAGGTGCAACTAATTTTGATTTATTAATAAAGATAAAGATAAATTATTTGTTCAAACATGAGTAAAAGTACATACAGCTGTCATCGTTAAAATAATGCCCTTCATGTTTTGCCTTTCGGCGTACAAACTATTTTATATGGCTACAATGTGAAAACAATAAAAAATAAAAACAGGTGAAAATTTTAAATTGATGATTAAAATGTTTTGAATAAAATTACAGTCATAGTAGTCTATATCTAATTATTTAAATCTACATTAATGTCATGCATACAATCACATTAAAATAGTAATAATAATTTATCATTCGTTCATCCTATATCCTTGTCTTAATTTTCACATAGAATTATTTAGTAAAATGTCGTTGAAAAATTCATTTAAGCTATAATACCATTCACCTACTAATAGCATCAACAACTTACGCTTAAAGATTCTAATTGGGCTGTCCCTAATTGCTTTGGGTATCTTGTTATAAATTCTAGGGGCTAAACCAAATACACTTTTCTTTAGTAAGGCAGTGTTGGCGAATAGGCGGCAATAGTAAAGCTATGAAGTTTCCAGTATAAAGTGAGCTCTATATGGCTCAACAATTAAAGTCCGTGAATGTACATAGTAAAGTGTTTCCTTACAGGCATACCATATCCTTTGTACCACCGTCCTTTTTTTTAAATAGAGGCATAGACGAAAATTCAAGTACAATATTTGCTTTATTAATTCTGTCACTTACGATGTTGAATCACATTCGAATTATTTCACGTGCAAACGCGAAACCTATTAAAATACGATTATTACGTAGAAGAGATTAACTGGGGACGCCTTAGTCCCTCCAAAAAAACTCAATTGAGTTCCTCAGGAGAGGTAAGTTGCAGTCCATTAATCATGGGCGAGCAAAAATCTCCATGAAAAATGATGCTGTGCTTATTTTACGAAAATATCTTAATTACGAACCTTAATTATGGTTTTCTTAACGACCTGCTCCGTAAGTAATTTGGCTTGGTCTTAATTGAATTGGCTATAATTTGTAACACTCAAGATTAGTCTGTAGCTACAACAGTCAAGATTAGTTGTTCATTCTGTGTCAATTCGACGTAACAAGAATTGATTATTGGACGAGCGAGCGAAGCGAACCAAATTCTCCTTTTCAGATGTCCCACCGTCAAACTGTCCCGCCGTCTGGCTGTTCTCATCTATAGGTCGCAATTCACAATTCGTGAAATTTTGTGAACAGGTTCGATAATTATATAGCTTTTTTTGTCGATTCAGATAAAAAAAAAACAACAGAATCAAGAGTTTGACAGCTCACAGAGCCACTGGTAAGTTCTATGGTTACTCCATACAATATTGACATTTAATGTGCTAATTCTACTCCAGGCAAAATACGGTTTTGAAAAACATTAATTTATAATAGCGTTTTTTTTGTTGATTTCGTTTTAAAATGTTGTTCTAAGATGATATATTCAAGAATCCGGCAAACTATCCACCCGGAAGTAATTATGTAGATTTAAATGGAGCATGCATTGTCTTTTTTTGTACGATTTATCTTGAATATTATAGAGCAAATATAAATGAACCAAAATAAAGACAAAAATATCTATTAATATTTTTTCTGACTTCAGTAGCTAGTTAATTTATTATTTTTTTGATGTCTGAAATTTTGTCGGATTTTGTCGCTGGGTAACTATTTAATTGATAATATATCAGTTACACATAAAAAAATAGCTATTATAAATTATTTCCAAAATTGACATTTTTTCCATACAAGTTGTCAGTTCATTGACTGGACTATTCCTATTTGTTAGAAACCACCCCAATTTAACTATTTTATATTTAATTTTGCTCGGGAATTAATGAATTGATTTCTTGTAGGTAATGTACAATGTACATAGGTACAATGTTTCGGCATAGGAATTGGAGGCAGTTACAGACGTTGATCTAATTATATTATACATTTTGATCGTTGGTTATTTTATTTTTTGATATTGATTTACAATCAATAAATCAATATTCAATATTCCAATACGTGCCTATTTGATCTAGGCTTAGGCTTTCCTACAAGCTGCATTATATAATATAGCTATCCACGCCGTGGCTGGCGATGGCGACCCTAGCTAGTCACTTATCGCCGTGGGTAAGACATCCGTCGCTCTCGCACTCGCATACTTGTCAGAACGTGACGGCTGTCTTATCCGCAGCTATTAGTGATAAAATGGCAACCATGCTACGGCCGCAACTAGGGTTGCTTTGGCTTGCGAAAGCATACTTTGATTACAAACACAGATTTTGTTAGAATTTCTAACAAACGACGTAGTCAGCCACTTAGCCTGAGTGTAAGTGAATAAAAACCGCCATCAGAGGTCCTATCAGGGGATGAAATACGCAGCCCTATCTGCAGAGCGCTATAAATCTTACCATCGGCGCTCCGGAGCCGTGAAGGTATGTAGTGGCCAGCCACTTCTAAGAATCCGTATTTTTTTCAGCAGCAGCAGAATCCTCATTTCGAACAGCTGACCAAGGTAAGGGTAGCCGTAGACCAGAAAAACCTATCCAGCTTAAAACAGCCGACCATGATTGGCGACAAGCTACCTAGGACAGAGCACAGTGGCGTGTCTCAGTGTCGCAGACCAAGATCCACTTCGGGTCGCTGAGTTAGCGTAGTAAAGTAAGTACCTAAGTAGTTAAGATAGTATCCAAAATTAATGTTACTGAAAACTCTGTCTGTTATGTTTAACTGCTGATGCAATTTAGATAATTTGTGTTTCGCATAATTCTATTCCAGAAAGAATTAGTAAAACTTAAAATGGTGGGTATAATATTGTCTCGGAGTCATCATCATCAACATATCAGCCGATAGAAGTCCGCCTGGTAAAGGTCGCGGAAGTCCGCTGGATGCAGGACCGATCACTTTGGCACTCTTGGGGGGGGCTATGTCTCAGAGTGAAACGTACAAAAGCCACATGTCATAATTAAGTTAAACCTTAGTTTCGTAACCATTTTTGCGTGGGTTACCCGGAACGTGAATTGGGTCAATCAACCAGCCAAGAGGCATCTTGATGGCTGGTTGATTGGGCCAATTCACGTTCCGGGTAAGCCTGTGTGAGATGTTGCCACGTTAAATCATACTTTTGTTTTCATAATAATTGTACAACAAGGTGGCCTGCCGTAAGCTTGTTTGGCACCGACGTGGTACCAAAAAAAAAATGGTTCGAAAATGAGTTTTTAAATGTTAAGAACACCTAAATTTGGTGAACGGAAAACTTATAAAATCACAGTTTTGTGACCCAGAACGTTTTCAAATTTACTCGGTACTAAATATTTTTTGGCATACGTACCCTACGTCCCACTATTTGGAAAATAATGAGTTTATTCCGCTATGCTACCTCAGCGCGCCTCGCCGGCCGCCTGCCCCGGAAATGACGCCAAAGGCGCACGCCAACCGAACAGAACTGCGCACTCCCAACAGATACATTATCTCGTCGGTGGCCTGACGGTTTCCTGGATTATTTACGATTGATATACCTACCTATATTTGTTTTAGAAGAGACGGTTTACTTATCTAATCGCACTTGAGACCCGCATTAGGGTGGGTTGCAGAAACCGTTTGTAATCGTAAGCCGGTGTTCATTAAAATCAGAATGTATGGTAAGTTTGTCAAGTTTCTATGACAGCCGCCGGCGCGATTTTTAACGTTGATCGGTCTGTAATCTTAAGTTGGTGCAACCCGCCCTTAGTTTTGAATAAGGACAATAAAGGGTTGACAACGCGCTTGTGATTTTTTTAATCCATCAGGCAGGCAGTATGCTTGTTTTCCACTGTCGTAATATAAAAAAGGTACCTACATCAATCTAATCACGCCAGGATTGGAAACCATACAGTTAGTACAACGACGCTGCGGCAGTTGTGTCAGCGCGCAATTAAGCGAGATGTACCTACCTACAGTCAAAGGAACATGACACCCGTGTACTTATACAAATTTCTATGCAGACGGAGCCACGGCTTACTGTACATCGCGCAGTGCTCTTAACTTGCTGAATGACTCCAATGAACCCAAAAAGATCTATAATCTTAGGGCTACAGTGACATTACTGACTTATTACTAGCGAGTTAAAAATACCTGCCAACATTTTCGTGGCGATACGAGGGCGATAACACACGTTTCCCGATAAATATTATTATTGTGTGTTCTTGTGGGGTTTATATGCCGCTTCGACCAGCAGGTGATCTATGGCAGCCCTTTTTTTATATTTCACCGTTAAGACCCGTTGCCTCTAAGAAGTTCCAGATTCTTTGGGCGGTGATATGTTGTACCTCTTCTGGGTGCACTATGTGCCGCCCTAGGTAGATACTTATTTTGTGCACGAGTGTTCCGCAGGAGCAGAGAATATGCATTGCTGTTTCCTCTGTCTCCTGGCTCCTGGCAGAACCTGCAAGTTCCCGATAAATAATGAAAACTGTCTACGAGCATGACACCCACCTAGTAGGTAGTTAACCCGTTCGAGGACACACTACACCGTACTAGCGTTTTTCTGCTTCGAAGCGAAAATCCATCGTAAAGGCTTGACTCATATATGAGTCATTGGCCTGGAAGGGATAGAACCGTGAACGTGATTACAAAAGAGTATTAACGAAAAAGAGCTATTACCACGAAAATCGACGAAGTTCGTATATCTTCGCCTCTATCACACTTATGGTTTATGGTACTCATGCAACAGAGACAGATATATACGATCTTCGACATTCGATTTTGTGGTAGCGTCGCAGTCAAAGCGGTGGCGGAGTGCGATACTCAGTGGACCGGGAATCCAGACACCGAATACGATTAGAAAGAAAGAATGAAAGAAGACATTTATTCACTACACAAAAGACACACAGAGATAAAGGGAGTAGAAATACAGTACAATTGACACATAATGTGGTGTCTTCGCGGCAGTGAATCGGTTGCTGTTTCAGCATTATGCCGAGGGGTCAGACAGACACCTACAGGGCCGATTCATGGTCCGTAATGCTTTTTATTTGGACTTTGATCTTTGTATCAATATTACAATAAAATAATGGTGTAGGTACTTTTCACAATAAAATTACGAAATATAACAATGTGTGTTTCTGCATGTTATAGATTATTTACGATTGATATTCATCAACGAGCGAGCGAAGCGAACGACGTTCTCCAATTGAGCTTGGGCCAAAATTCTTTCGTATGTCCGGATGTCCAGATGTCCCGCTGTCCGGCTGTTCTCCTCTACAGGTCGCAATTCTCAACCGATTCTGATGAAATTTGGTTATTAGGTTCAATAATTATGCTGCGAGTTGAGAGATAAGAATTTAGTTGTCATTTCCGGTTTTTCAAAATAAAAAATAAATAAAAAAAAGGCTTTGAAGAACCACTGGTAGTAGAAAGTATTAGTAACGCATTTTGGATGGTGCTCCAGTACCTAATCTGAACGGTGATATGATATTTACGATTAGTGTCTGTATGGAAGCGCTGTAATATCACATGACATTGTATAATATCGCGCGTAATATCACGAGGTATTATTACACAATGTTGTCGAGGTAACAATAGGCGAGAAATTTAATCTGCACGGGTTAAGAGCTGAAAATAATCTAGCCAAACGATGCTTCTGACAATATCCTAGTGTGAAATGTCATTTATAAAATTTCTACTGCGTTCTTACCTAAATACAACATGAATGCGTTTTTAATCCATTCCTGTTTATAATAAGTAACAATATGTTTCTCATTCAATTTCAAAACGTTTTACACTTGCTAGAATTGACTACAACTACTTTCTGGGATAACTTTCTAGGTTTCTTTATCATTTACGTCCAGGAATTTGAAGGAGCATTCCCATAATATTATTATGTCATATGGCTTTATTTTCTTAAAATGTATTTTACAACCGAATTTCATAATATACACTTATGTTATAGGACAATAATAGACGTAGGCAGCAGTAGACATCTTTCGATTAAGTGCGATAAAAAAAATTATGCGTTTTTAATCCATTCCTGTTTATAATAAGTAACAATATGTTTCTCATTCAATTTCAAAACGTTTTAGACTTGCTAGAATTAACTACAACTATCATCTGGGATAACTTTCTAGGTTTCTTTATCATTTACGTCCAGGAAGGAGCATTCCCATAATATTATTATGTCATATGGCTTTATTTTCTTAAAATGTATTTTACAACCGAATTTCATAATATACACTTATGTTACAGGACAATAATAGACGTAGGTATTAAATTTAAAATAATCCCCGGCATTCGCTGTAAGCGCGTACAGATCGCTGAGCTCTCCCGCCAAGCATCTCCTAAGGCACTCCTCCACAATATGAGCTGTTGTTTGGTCTGGTGCTCTACAGGCGCAAAGTGGTGAAGACTTGTAGCACCTTATTATATACTAGCTTCCGCCCGCGACTCGTCCTATATTTTAATCCAGGTTATAAACTATCATCGTGCAAAATTTCATTCAAATCGCTTCAGCCGTTTAAGCGTGATTGAGTAACAAACATCCAAACATCCAAACATCTAAACTTTCGCATTTATAATATTAATAGGATTTATGGAGGATATTTATTTATTTATGAAGGTTCCATTACCAGTCACTTTGCCGTGACATCGATCTCTCGGGACCAGTCTGAAAACCAGCGCTGGGACTCGCCCAGCACATGGGGCCCATTGTCCATAAATTGTTTTTATTAAGTTATTGTTTGTATTTAGTAAGTTTTTTTCTTGGAAGTTATTATGTTTTCTTCTTAAGGTTATAAATAATTTTCTGATTCTGATTCTGAACGTTATTTCAAGTATCGAAATAAATGCCACACGGCCAACAATCCCTAATCAAAAGTTGATGCTTGAAGTATAATTTGAAAACTTTTAATGGTAGGTACCGTTCTTCCGGCCCTCCTGAAACCAGATTGCAACTTTATTATCTAACTTTAATTTTTGACGCGCATTGGAGGTCAATGTGACGTGACATTTTGTATTGTCATTAATTATATTAAAAAGGACAATCTTAGATGGTCTTGTGGTGGATGTCACGTGTGCAAGTACCTCAGTTTGTATATAAATTCCGTGTGATACGACACACTGCACTGCACCTCCGTACGGCGAAATTTGTATGCAGCTCCGCACCTCCGTCCAGAGATGCGGCGCAGTGTGACATCCGCCTAAGCTAAAGCATCACACATAATGACACCTTTACTTGTTACGTAGGTATGCGGTGTTGTTCCTGGTGGTGAGTTAGGTCGCCAGAGCTCCCTAGTACCCGCTTCACCTCAACCTTCACGCCTAACAAAACTAGACTAGAGATCACGCTTAGTTACTACGAATCTCGGCGTAACGATATATTTTTGGGTGAGGTTTAAACAGTTTACAGAATAGCGGCACTGTGTTCACAGTGAATGAGCTGCTCATATTTATTATTTATTTATTTAAATCAGGCAACAAGGAACATATTACAAATATCTTAAAAAACCGGCCAAGTGCGAGTCGGACTCGCGCACGAAGGGTTCCGTACCATTATCTATAAAAACGGCAAAAAAAGTGTGTTGTATGGGAGCCCCCCTTAAATATTTATTTTATTTTATTTTTAGTATTTGTTGTTATAACGGCAACAGAAATACATCATCTGTGAAAATTTCAACTGTCGAGCTATCGCGGTTCTCGTGATACAGCCTGGTGACAGACAGACGGACGGACGGACAGACAGCGAAGTCTTAGTAATAGGGTCCCGTTTTCACCCTTTGGTTACGGAACCCTAAAAACTAACCATACAATCAATATATAACTTATTAATAACTACAAAAACACACAATTACTGCGACGGGTTCCGTAATTCGTGGTGTCAGGTAACCGACCGCTAAAAACGTCGGAACTTGACTCTCTTCGGCGAAAATTCTTTCTTTGGGGAGGTTGGTAGATGGTCTGTTGGAACTCTGACCAGAATATAATTAAAATTCACGTCATGGCGAGACAGGATGAATAGCTACGGTCTTCACGCGCACATACTCCACTACTTTCTCTGCCTTCGTAATGTAGTGCAGCCGGGACATGTAAAGCTGCTGTCTTTAGATGTCAACACAGCAAATCCTCAAATCAATAAAGGGTCTACAACGCGCTTGCGATTCTTCTGCAGTTGCAAAACGTACAGTACATATAGGCTTCGGTATCTGCTTACCATCAGGCAGACCGTTTACTCGTTTGCCCCCGTCTTAGTATAAAATAAAACACATCAGGAATAGATTTAATAAGGATCGTTCAATAAAAGTTTTGTAATACTCCACTAAGCAAGCCAATCCAGCAGATCGATCACGTGACGCATTGTACAGTCACGAAATTTGATTGTTGTGCCATTTAGGGGTCACTTTATATTGGACAATTCATATCATATGTATGGACAAACCATATAACCTTCATCCCTAAATGGCTCAACAATCAAATTCCGTGACTGTACGTAAGTTAGGTAGTTCTAAATGACAAATTTTATATGGGAAAATGACAGTTAAACTGTGCTAAAGCGCATTGGAAACGTAACGTGATTACCCCTCTGAGGCTCTAGTATAAGTTTAACCGAAACAAAACGTTACGACCGCGTTTGCGTTTATCTGTCAAATCCCATACAAATTGAGGGTAAAACGCAAACGCGATCGTAACGTTTTGTTTCGGTAAAACTTATACTAGAGCCTCAGTTGTAGATGGTATAACAAATCTTCTTGAAACCATGTTCTTGCCACCAAATCTCTTGAGTACAGTTTATTATTACCAGGCTAAGGTTCACCATTACAAAGTTATGTTAATATAGGCCAAGTTCTGGACTCATAAAACAGAATTAACTTCCTCAGTAGGCAGCCATTATTTTGGAATGGCAGCTATCAGCATTGCTAATAGTATAGCCTGATAAATTAGAGACCGGAGGTATGTTATATATGAAATGATTTGTACAGTAAGTAAGTACTTTTTTTGTATCTTTTTTTGTTTGACTACGTTCACTTTATTTGGATTCTTTGATTGAGATCGGAGTGAGCTCCGATGCATAATCTCAAATCTCAACTCCTGGTTTAATTTAATGGTTTGTTGGATAAAAGAATCGCAAGCACTTTTCATTAAAAATGTTTTTAACAACTATCATATGCCACGATTATCTACATAGGTTCTACTAGTTATTCTATATCCCTGTTCTAAGGTAGGTTACTGCGACAAAATACAAAAACTTTTAAATATGCGCAGTATCAAGTAGCTACATTAGAATTATGCAATAATAATTCCCTCTCCAGTGAACTCAGCTTGTTAACGCAGCACTGCTGAATGGAATTACAGTAAATTGCACGAACTTGGCTTGCGCACTGCCGAGCCCGATCGGAAACTTTTCTTATTAACATGCAGATTGCATGGGACAACTTTGTTTATTAAATCGTATATATACGGTTCAGCACGTCGATTTTCCATAGCAGTGTTCGAACAAAATAGGTACAAACAAGCTTCTGATAATAAATTGCTTTTTGAGATAAGTATACAATACAAATACTCTTTATTGTATACATCTTAAAAGAATAACAAGCAAAAACGTCTGATGGTCTTATCAATAATCGAGCGATCTCTTCCATACAACGTTTAGGTAGCGAAGATCTAGTAATATATTCATCAAGATTGAGACGATTGACACGGTTCTAGTTAGCCCCAGTTTATATTTATGTATATGTACTAACATTATAAAGTAGAAAAGTCTGTGAGATTGTAGCTTTGTAAGTTCGTATGTTTTGGGTAATCTCTGGAACCGCTTCTCCGATTATTTTTATTCACCTGCGTGTGGAATGGACTTTCTGGATGGTTAATAGGCTATGCTTTATTCTACGGGTTTGCCTGAGTTCTTTGCAAAGCCGCGGGGGCAAAGCCGCGCGGGCAGCTAGTACCAAAATAAAACAAAAAAATATAATCCTGGTCAACTGTACCGTTCTGTTAATTACACATAAAACAAAAACAAAAGACGCTTGACTTTAATAAACTCTTTTCTCCTGGTCGTTACCTACGTTCAAAAGCTATTATTCAATTTGCCCAACAAAATTCTTCCTTATGCCATTGCGTGAAAGTGTATATTTGAATGAGTGTGCGAGTTGTAGGTTGGTTTTCTTTTTATTTGGCTTTTATCTGGGCCATAAATCAGTAGCGTCGAAGGCTTGAAAGCTGTCACTCGCTGGCTTTGTAAAAGCTACCGGATTTATAAAGCTTCCTGTCAATCTCTGGGACTAAAGCCCAATATCCATTCAGAGGCTTAAATCATTTAATTTTTGACGATTATTAAAAGAAGGCTGAGAAAAAAAAATGTTTTAATAATAGTGGTATTGGTGTAGGTATATAAGTTTAGATGTATCGTACTTGACTAAATATACATAGGTATGTCAGAGACATTATGTACGTAAAAACATAAATGTGAAAATGGGAGCCAAGTTCAATACTAAAGAATATGCGTGGTTGTCAACTTCGCCGACAAAAGAATTGAGATCTAAATGGGTGCCAAGTTCAGTAGGTAATCCAAAAAAAAAAGGTATTCTTAAGAACGTGCAATTTCTTATTTTTTCTACTACAACAATATTTGCAATATTTTATATAAAAGTATAACATCTTAAATTTTAACAGTCGAATTATTTACACAAATTAGATAACTTAGGATAAATTGATGCACAAGACTTGACTTGGCTAGTTTTTACTAGTAGAAAATGTGCTTGTTGTGTTAGCCTGTAATTGGATAAACACTGTTTTGTTTTTGTAACAAGTTTAGTTCCCAAGTCACATGGTGTTGTATGTAGTGGCATACTTTAAATAAATAAATAATATTAGAATAAGTATTACCTAATTGATAATATCAACGGGGAACAAATTCGTCTATTTTCTGAGTTTATTTAGAATATCAAAGGGAAACATAGCTAATACTTGTGTATTAGTGATTTTTAAACATAACATAACATATCTAATGTTTTTGCGTTTTAAAATTGTTTCCCTTGGAATTATATTTCTGATGTTGTATGGAATCATGCATAGTTTGGGTTTGTTTCATTACCAATGATCAATACAATACATCAAAACAATAGTCCAAAATCCTTGTCAAAAACAAATATTTCCCTTCTATTAACATTAACAACAACGTCATAACTTAATTGCCAGTAAGTGAAATAAATGATTGAATTTACAAAATCTTTGAACTTCGGGACAAAGACAATAATTGTACAGAAAGTGATAAAAGACAAATCTTAAATCATTAGAGGAATAAAGCGAAGGGGCAATACTAAAGTGAAGACAATGCCGACAATTTCAATGCGAAGTAGATAACGCCATTTTGAATATGTACGGGTGACCGTTCGGGAAAAATATAACTTTCATATTTCACAAACTTTAACTTACACTGCCGAACATAACCAATGTTTAAAAAAAATACGGGCCAGTGCGCGGTCAAACGCTTGCATCTCGAGCCGCAGAAGTGCTCTTTCTTATATTTTCCAACATATAATCTATGTATGTAGACGATTGGTGAAGGTCATGTGTGTTCATGTAGGCGTTTTATAAGCAGTTCAAACTTAGCATAGAAGTATAGCAAAACTCTGAATTAATCTATGTTACAAAAAATATTTGCATAGGTTTAAAAATGGCGGAGGAAATAGGGTACTACCGCGGCTTGAAATTCCATATTTTTATAGATCAGGTACCAGGCCGTCCTTAAGCTAGAAAACTCAAATCATGTCATCCCACTCTATACCGTATGGTATACGTTCCTTCGTCTCGTTAGGGTAATCACGGTTGCGCGTAATTATCGTAGTAAGTATTATGCCGGGCGTGCGACGAAGACTGCGTTCGGATGAACTGTCAGGAGGTATACGAAATACTTGTTTAGCAGAAGCGGCCACCCTGACATTAGTCAGTTAATAAATAAAGGGTTCCCTTTTAAAGTTTCTCAAACACACAATATACATCCGTACGTTTGCAATAGTTCTTTGTCTCAAGCGCTCCAAGACGATCTCAATGGGCGAGCAATGCCTACAATTCAATTAAACCCACGATCGATGTACGAAGTTTACACCGCCTCGGAGGTCTTGCGGCTAGTGTGGTAGTGGTTTCATATCTAGCTTTCGCTTAGTAGGTCAGTAAAATTATACATGTAATTCACGTAGCGATTGTGGTGTTGGAGGCGGATGGAAGTAGTTATAGCTGGAGAGAGAGAGAGTAACCAATGAAAATGTGCTAAATAGAGTGTGGCAAACTAGGCAGTTCTTGAGAACTTAGAAAATAGAACAGGAAAGATCATAGGGCACTTCCTACGACGTGAAGGTTTCATGCTTAACAAAATAGAGGGAAAAGTAGAGAAGAAGATCTGGAATAAACTACATGGAGCCACTCAAAAAAAGAGTTATTGTTAGGTCGTCCCAAGACGTCAAAGTGGTTGCGTGGGACCAAAGTAGATGAAGGGCCTACTTTGAGCTACACCGACAAGAGCTTATGTCTTAAATAAGAGTAGAAGGACCGATTGTTAAGGTTTAGGAAGGGTAGGTTAGCACATTTATTCAAGAGCCTCCCTAAGGTGTAATTAGAAGAGCGGAAGGAATTGAAAGATTCGCAGCCACTAGTGAACCCGCGGTAGCTCAATTGGCAAGAGCGATGGACGGATTCCAGAGGTTGCGGTTTCAAATACCGCTCGTGGCGAATAATTTTTAAATTTTCCACTTTGATCGAAATTTAGCCATTTATTGCCAAAGAATTCGTAGCGATTCTCTAGTTGCTGATTACATGGGGAACACCGTATGTAAAGAAAAGCGCCTACGAACGGAGCGCCCACCTAACGGGTTCTTGGCACTGAAAGTGTTGTTAGATTAGGGCAAGAGGGGTGATCACGTATGTTTTTGAACGCACGTTAGGGCAACTGTCATTTTCCCATACAAAAAGCGAGATTTTAATTTACCCGACGCGCGTACAATGCATTACGTGATCGACCTGCTGGTTATGATGATAAATTTACCCGACGCGCGTACAATGCATTACGTGATCGACCTGCAGGTTATGATGATAAATTTACCCGACGCGCGTACAATGCATTACGTGATCGACCTGCACGGGGCGTATGAAGATTGCCATTTAAAACTCTTCGCTGTGGATATGACATTCGTTCACTCTTGTCAGTACGTGACAGTTTTATCCACAGTGGTATATGTGATAAAATGGGAAGGCAACGTTAGCCCTGTAGTTCCAGATATATCCTGACCCTAGGTACTTAGGATTCATTAAATGAATGAATGAAATCATTTCGGATAAATACATCACAAAATTATGTTAGCAATAGGAAATGTATTGCACAGGTTGTTTCATTAATGAATGCTCTTGAGAATGCACATGCACAGTCATCCAATGAGTAGGGCCCCTACAGCGCTGACAAAGACCAAGGCTGACCAAGTGTCCATCCTTTCCGCGACCACATTTAGGAGAGTGTTGGTGCTACCCCACACAAAAGGTCATTAAAGGTCAGTTCAAACCGATTTGTGTTTTTTCTGGAAATGGAATACATATATGCATGTCACTATAAAAGTTGGAATTGCGGTAAATCCTAGGATTTACTGGTAAAACCTAATATGTACCAACATGGGTTGGTAAAAGTCCGAAATGCTTGGAATCATTGTTCACACATGGGTATTCACCTACCTATTCTACCTTGAGGTAGGTCTTAGGTACGACGACGAACGAAGTAAGCGTGCCGCGGTAGCGGCCGGTGAAGCGCCAGAACTGATATTTTTTTAGTAATACTTACAAGATTAGATCAGCTAACGATAAAGTCAAAACCATTTGGCATATCATTAAAGGAGAATCGGGAAAAATTAAGCATTCAAATAGTAAATTTGCATTGACCACGTCTCGAGGAGTGATCAGATCTGACTTGGAAGTAGCTCAAGAATTTGAATCCTTTTTTACTAACATTCCTATTAAAACAACTGAAGCACTCAATTCATCTTGTTATAAGGCTAAAGCTTTACTAGCTGATAATGTAAGTCAATGTCAAACAGAATTTAAATTTGAATACATAGATCAGGAAATCATCGTTAGAACCTTTAAGCAGCTTAAAGTAAAATCTACTGAAGACTTGTGGGGGATGTCAGTGAGAGTATGTACTGCGGTCATACACACACTGGCACCTCACTTGGCTTTTATATTTAATAAGTGTTTGGACGAGGGCGTTTTTCCCGACCTGATGAAGGAAAGCAAGATAATTCCATTGTTTAAAGCTGGTGATACCAAAATCCCTGGTAACTATAGACCGGTCTCTGTCTTGCCGGTGCTAAGTAAAATATTAGAGAAAGTAGTAATGACACAACTTCTTACTCATTTCAATAGGAACAAACTGTTTCATTCTCAGCAATATGGCTTTACCAGAGGTCGGTCTACCACTGACGCGGGAATTACTCTGATCAGGAATGTTTCCGAAGCATGGGAGGAAAAGAAGGACACCGTCGCCATTTTCTGTGACTTATCGAAGGCGTTCGACTGTGTAGATCATCTCACTTTGCTGACCAAGTTAAATCACTACGGAATTAAAGGAAAAGCTCTGGACTTGTTACAATCATACTTATCAGGCAGAGTTCAAAAGGTGCTAGTGAATGGGACTCGGTCGGCGAGGTCAGAGGTTAGAATCGGCGTGCCTCCAGGCTCGATATTAGCTCCTCTTCTTTTTTTGGTTTACGTCAACGACCTACCTTTTATGGCGGAACACCTATCTCGAATAAATCTTTTTGCAGATGACACTTCACTCATTTTTAAAATCAATAGATTGGCCCAGGACGTATCCGACATAAATAATGCCCTTCAACTGATTCACGAATGGTTTACTGCCAACAATCTCGTATTAAATGCGAATAAAACAAAGTGTATACACTTCAAGTTACCAAATGTTAACAATCATATTACAGGACTGAAAATCAATAATGAAATGCTACAAATAATAGACAACACTGTTTTTTTGGGGATAACAATAGACTCTAGACTTCAATGGGGACCTCATATTGTAGCTCTCTCAAAAAACTGAGTTCAGCTGCATACGCTGTAAAAAAGATTAGACTACTTACTGACGTAACCACTGCAAGACTTGTTTATTTTAGCTACTTTCATAGTGTTATGTGTTATGGCATGTTACTATATGGCAGAGCAGCTGATATCGAGTCCATTTTTGTTGTACAAAAGCGAGCAATTCGCGCCATATACAGTTTGAAAGGACGTGACTCTCTCAGAGAGGTGTTTAAAAAAATTGGAATTATGACCGTGCCAAGTCAATATATTTACGAAAACATTATGTACGTAAGAAAAAACCAAGCGCTATTTCGAAGAGGTTGTGACATTCATGATAGAAATACTAGGAATAAATTTAAATTATTAGCAGTTTCAACTAGATTAAGTAGAGTTTCAAATTCGTTTGTCGGTCTCTGTACACGCTACTACAATAAACTACCTGACCAAATTTTGACTGTCAGAAAATAAATTTAAGGCAATTGTAAAGCAAACGCTGGAAAAAAGAGCCTATTATAAACTCAGCGAATACTTAGACGATAAAGACATATGGGCAAAGGCCATCGTTATACCGAAGCAGACTGTAAATATATAATATTGTTTAACCCCTGACCTTCAAAAAGTGTTCTCGAAGAATTTATTTTGAATAAATGATTTTGACTTTTTTTTGACTTTTTACATATGATGTATTTAAGTTCCTACAAAAGTTCATTGCCCTTGCGTACGAAACCGGTTGAGCCGTCGCAAGTTATTGGACGCATCACAGGCACATAGAGTCAGCCATTTTACCACATTGCAAATGACTCATCGTGGATCAAATTCATCAGGCAGGCTGTGCTATTGCTGTACATTTGACTACAAGATAATATTTCAGGCTCACATTTCTCATTTTCCATAAAAAGCGTCATATTAATGCCAAATTTTCTATTGTGATTTATCCTATATTTAATAAAAAAAATAAGTACAATTTACGTCACGCTAAAGGTAAAGGTCATCACGTTCCTTAATGAAACATTAATATCAGTCGAGATTAATTGAGATGGATGATTTTGCACAGGGACCAATTCCGAGATGCGTTTTTACGCTTTGAAATTACATCTACACTAATATTATAAAGTGGAAAGATTTTATTGGCTGTTTGTGTCTTTGTATTGAATAGACTCCGAAACTACTGGACGGTTATGAAAAATTCTTTTACCCACATTATCCCTGATGAACATAGGCTACTTTTTACTGCGGAAAAATGCTTCATTCCTAAGGGAAAACGGGTAATCCGTGCGAAGCTGGGCCGGGCAGCTAGTGTTAAATATAATGTGTACCTTTGCTCGCAACCTTGTTTGCTCCATCGTCACCATATCAGCCAAAAGACGTCGAATGCTGGGCATAGGCCTCCCCAAAAGAGTGCCAAAGGTACCGTTTCTGCGCCACCCACAATCAGCGGAATCCCGCGCCTTTTACCAGGTCAACAGTTCACCTTATGAAAGGTATTCCCAATTTTTTTGAAGTGAAAAGTTCTTTAGCGGCGCTGTGCACTTTTTGGGATGGAGAAAAATTGTTAAACTCGCCACAAGTGTAGGAGCGTAGGAGGTCACGTGACTAAGTTGGGAGAGATTCGGGACGAGGGGGGGGGGGACCAATGCGGTAGTACGAGACTGGCTGCGCCATTTGACTGTCACTACGGTACCTATTCGTCGATTCGAAATGTTAAAATATTCAAGTCACTTCTGCCTTTTTTACAACAACGGTTACTTACTGTGATCACAAGCGCGTTGCCGACCCTTTATTGATTTGAGGATGAGATTTTTGGTGATCGGCATACGACTAAACGTCTAAAAATATTTTTTTTTTCACAATCAGTTCATAATAATGATGTCTAATATGTTCAACGTTATTGTTTGAGTTGGCAGAGGAAGAAAAAAGAAAAATAAAGACACAACTTTTGTTTAGATTCCAATTTTTTATTAAACCGTGGTATGTTGGCTTCTACTAAAACTAGAAAAAAATATATGTTATCAAGATACATAAACCCGTATTAGGTAAATGAATAATGCGCGCGCGGAATTACGATGCGAAAAGTTGAGCCAAATTGACCTCCTTATATTAAGAATGAAATTGTTAAACCCAAAACTGAGGCTCTGAAAATCCGGTAAATGCGAATCGCGTAAATAACCGGATTTATTTGGCCGCGTATTTCGCGGTTGGACTTGACAGGTGACAAGCCAAATGTTTTCATTTTGTAATTTTAATGGAAGCAAAGTAACAACGTTTATAAATATGCTCGAGTATTTTAGGTTTTAATTAGTAATTTTATTCATCCTCATCTTCCTAGCGTTATTTCCGGTTGTTCCCTAAAGGAGCCCGGGTTCAGCTTTGCCACCTAATCCCAAGATTTGGCGTAGGCACTAGTTTTACGAAAGCGACTGCCATTTGACCTTCCAACCCAAAGGGAAAACTAGACCTTATTGGGATTAGACCTGTTTCCTCACGGTGTTTTCCTTCACCGAAAAGCTAACGGTAAATATGCCGTACATAAGTTCCGAATAACTCATTAGTACCAGCCGGGATTCGAACCCACGAACGCCGCTTGACAGCCGCATGCCTGAACCATTAGGCTACCGTATCTTCTAGTTATAATTATTACCATTGTTTTTCTTTTTTTTTATGGACTATCTTACACAAATTGCTTGTACTATGGGTACTAGACGACGATAAACATACTTATATAAAGACCATGATCCATGACTCAGGAACAAATATTCTTGCTCACCACACAAATAAATGCCCTTACCGGGATTCGAACCCAGGACCTCTTGCTGCGTAAGCAGGGTCACTACCAACTAGGCTAAAGCGGACGTCAAATAAAATTAAAATTATTGTGTAACTATAATTCTTGCGGAAATGAAAGCAGGTAGTGGTGCTATTCTGGCTGCGATCTTCTTTAATGTAGAGTTCCTCAATTGGGCTGCTCCAAGTTCGATCAAGATGAAATTCCGCCGTGTCCTGCCTCTCTAATATGAC
The DNA here is from genome assembly GCA_947049275.1 of Epinotia bilunana. Lineage (NCBI taxonomy): Eukaryota > Metazoa > Arthropoda > Insecta > Lepidoptera > Tortricidae > Epinotia > Epinotia bilunana. The sequence goes on along the minus strand of OX346268.1, from coordinate 3,206,936 downwards.
ATCCCTGATCAACCCCCAGTATCGATACGAAAATGTGAGGGAGATGGGATTCCGATGGGCCCTCTCTCTCTAATAATAGTTAGTGGCTCTGAGCTGTAGAACTTGCGAACCTGTATAAAACAAGATTTGTTTAATTTAGAAAAGCTGAATCGACAAGAAAACTATATCACTACATAGTATAAAACAAATTTCTGTCCCGCTGTATGTCCCTATGTATGCTTATCTTATCTTATCTAATCTAGATATCTAGATCCCTTTCGGATGCACTTCGACCCAGCGGGATCTTTTGTGCATTTACCCTCTCCTTTATGCCTACTCCCAAGCTCGCTCTATCATTTCCACGAAGCGGATGATGCAGCCCAGCGGGAGCACCTTGAATTCCTTTGGTTGCGGATAGTTGTTACCAAAATAATTCATTCTTTGTCTGGCATGCCCTATGTATGCTTAGATCTTTAAAACTACGCCTCGGATTTTGATGCGTTTTTTTTTAATAGATAGAGTTATTCAAGAGGAAGTTTTATATGTATAATATACTACCCGTGCGAACCTGGGGCGGGTTGCTAGTAATTATTAAATCGGCTCACAAAATTTCACATGCTACTTATAGAAGAAGACAGCCAGACATCTGGACGGATGGACATACGAACGAATTTTGGCCCAAGCTGGAATGTTTGCTTTGCTGGCTCGTTCAATAAGATCCCTTATCGACCTCGTATAAATACGAAGCCCAACACTTTGCCTAACGGCTCAAGCCTCAACACTAAGCCTCGTACGTATCGGTAAAGTATTTACCGGTAATTGAACGGGCGAGATCGGCGAAATGAGGGCTTTAACTTAATATCGACAGCGGTGTTTCGTCAAAGGTGTTCTTGAGGTCAATTTGCCATGCACTTTTTGCATTCTGCGTTCATATTAGAGATATATAAGAAACTCTAAGCATTCGCACACAAATGGTTCCGTACTAACTTAGTTGATAAATGCTTTTTAATGTGAAAAAAATAATAAACTGGATAGTGACTTAGTTTCATTTCATTTACGTTATTATTAAACAATGTTATACTATGTAAAAAAAAAAAAAATGGTGTTAAAAAGTGTTGTTTACAATAGCGATGTGACGTCCTGACAGCCGGATAGTCGCACTTAAGGGTTCCTTTTGTACCTTTTTGGTACGGGACCCTAAAAAGATGTCCATTTGTTGCGCTACTCGATCTGATACATAATCTCGGCGTGAGGGGAAGTGAGCGCGCGATACACATTTATAACAAATTAATAATGCGAAATTAAAGTGTCAAATTGACCCTCTGAGCGGCGCGGAACAATGTTATCTTGTCATGGCGTTTAGGACTTAGGTGTTTGTTTACTTAATCCCTCGTTGCTTTCGTGGGTAACCGATTTAATAAATGTATGCACCATCAGCTCAATCACGGGCTGCAAAGCTGTGCTTTAATATTATTTGACACCTAGCTAGCGAGGTGTCAGTTACAATACAATCTCTTATATTTTGAAATATTTCTATTTTTTATTTATTTTTTAGTTGCGGAATACGGGTCACATTATGTTGGTACAAATAAACGTTACAGTCCGCCGTACTCTCGTTAAATAAGCATGCAAATTAATAGCCTTTATTTTGCTGTCGGTTAAGAACAGACAAAATATAGGGATCACATTACTAGTTTTATGTTTAGAAATTCAATAACAGAGTAGACACATAGTTCGGATAGCCATATAAACAGTTTATTCTTGAATTGTTTCAGGGGTAGGTCTTTTATGTCTAGGAAGCTTGTTGAATATTTTGATGCACATTAAATACGGGGTGCGACTGGTTTGTTTTAGACGAGCCTTTGGTACGTAAAGTAGATTTTTTAGCCTTGAAATTTGGTTATTATATGTGAAGACCTCACCATTTCTTTAAAAGTATTGTTGGTTTCCACGAACTTTGCAGATCTCTGGTCGATATTCATTCTTATGTACGTGGCTATAGAGCATACTCCGACCTGGTACCGATCACATATCGACAGGCGCAGCGTGGGTAGACAAGGTGGACTGATGGCCTGGTACAGTCAGCCTCATATAATTAGTAGCAGCCATGGTAACCAAATATTTCGGTACACGTCTTTATTACCGTAAGCATAAGGGTGTGTTACGAAATATTTGGCTACTCCGGCTGCTACTAACTATATGACGCTGACTGTACTAAAGGTCGCGGGAGTCCACTGGATGTGGGTGGCGCTAGAGCGGCCATTGTGGCGCTCTTTGGGGGAGGCTTATGTCGAGCGGTGGACATCTTTCGGCTGATATAATGATGTCGATGGATGATACTACAACCTCGTATGAGTTCAACCCTTTTTACAGGTTGAACGCATGCGAGGTTGTAATTGTATTTACCCGACTGCCGAAGGAGAGGAGGGTTATGTTTTTCGAGCGTATGTATGTGTGTATGTTTTATTCTTTGGCACGCCCTGCAGCCGTTTGACGGTTCGCGACATATGATGTGTATTTGGGATTCGACAGCGGTTTTAGTTTTTTCTGTAAATAGTCAACGCATTTGCTCGAAAAGCAGTTTATACTTAAAGTGCACGAGTGTATGTTCATGTATGGGGCTTGGCGGATAACGTCCTAAATTAAAGTCGGTTAAAACTTTGTTATTATACAATTGTACGTCGATACACGCAGGAGGGACACGGTGTGTGAACATAAAAGAAATCGACGGTTCGACACGATTCGCAGTTGTTTTCGTGTTTTGTTCAGCCAACAGACATAAATTTAAGTAGACTAGCAGGTCGATCACGTAAAGCATTATACGTATGTTAGGTAGATCTAACTGTCAATTTATATATGGAAAACTGACAGTTGGACTGTCCTAACGCGCGTTCGAAACGTTATGCGATTAAGATTTTATGAATATCGATCTCATTAAAAGATCAAAAATATTAGAATCTCACTGGGGTATTAGACTTTAAACATAAAATACACAATCTACAAAAAACATAATTATAGCAGGTCATTTTTATCTGAAAATGATTACGCATGAAACCTAGTTTAATAAAAAATAAGAAAATACTTAAAACAACGTTCATATGGACCACGATCAAAGTCGAAAAATATATTAGTATCGACCTTCAATGTGTTCATTATTTGTCCATTCAGTAAATAATTTAGCAGCCAAAGGCGCGCTTTTACTGTCACTACCAGGTACCCGCCTAGCGGGCACCTACGCCGTAAGTGATCGTCTACGAGCCTAGCGCGTAGCGATCCTTGTTATTGAATGTATTAATTATTTAGCTGAGGTGCGTGATCTATGTAGTTATATGTCGATGGTTCCGCCAATGTCCAATTTCGCACATGTCCGCTTCGTGACGTCACGTCGCGGACAGATGCAGCCTGCACGAACGTGCATGGCTGTGAGCAAACCAAGAGTTGTCTCCTGCTCTACGTTTTGAATTGAAAGCGGTGTTTGGTTTCATACGCTTAGCCAACTATTCCCACATTGACTCAATGTGGGGCTTTTTAAATCAGGTTATTTAATTTTTTTCTTGAGGAAATCAGTCTAATCCCAATGTCTAGGTTTCCCTCTGGGTTGGAAGTTCAGGTGGCAGTCGCTTTCAGTAAGCTAGTGGCTATGCTAAATCTTGGAATTTGGTGCACAAGCGGACCCCGGGCTACTTTAGGGGACAACCGGGAATATTTAACTCTGATATCATCAGCATAATGCCAGTGTCCGGTTCACTGCCGCAGAGACACACTTGTTTCATGTTTTATCTGTTTTCTGCTTTTTGATTATTTTATTGTTTAACACGTGTGTCCTGTGTGTTTGTGAATAAATGTATCCTTCTTTCTTTCTTTACGAGTTAAGTACAAGCATTATCGTAAAAATCCAGATGGGCTTGAATACGGTAAAGTTTTTTTTTTTTACATTACAAATAAATAAAACTCACGAAATGTAGAATACTAGCAGCCATCGCGGCTTTGTCCGCATATTTTAACCCGCAGTTCAAAATTTAGACTATATATCCATCTATACACAGTTGTTTATTTTTGTATTTTTTTTTAATCATAGGTTCCGGAGTTTACACCATACAAACTTACAACCCGCGTCTAGCAAAGAACGCAGGCAAACCCGCAGGATAAAATATAGCCTATGTCCGCTCGGATAGTCCATTATTTATAGGTGAAATAATTTATTAATTCAGGTGAGCTCGTGTGATTACGGAAATTATTAAAAACATACAAAATTACAAAGAAAAAATGATTCTGTCAAAAATTTTATTTTTGGTACAAGCTTTTATTGCTGACTGTACTTTTCTGTATACCATCATCAACTACTCATTGAGACGAAATTAACGAGCGCAAACTCGATGGGGTTATTTGCTTTTATTACGGAGTTCCTCTGGCCACCTTCCAGCTCCATCATCAGATCAGCTCCACGTCATCATAATATTGCATTGTCACGCGATTTGTATATTCGTGCAAAATTTCAACTAAATCGGAAACCGGGAAGTGGATCAAATTTAACTTGCAAGATTTGATTACAGACAGACAGACAGACAAACAGACAACGGGACAGGTGAAACTAAATAAAAGCTAATAATAAAACAGTCTTCATATAAAGTATATATGTAAACCCACGTGTCGAAGTACAAACAAAATTGAGTTGATTTTTGTTTCGACTCCGTAGCGCTACGAGTATTCGTAGCACTTTCGTAGCACCCACCATCTCGTAGCCGAATAGAGCACGTGTGCTACGAACCACGGTAGTTTCTATTGGATTAACCTATTCAGTACCGATGAAGCCTGTTGGCGTTATTTGTGACTAATTTCAATAGCGACGCGCGGGTCTAACCGATTTCACATTCTTTTCATAGTATGAAGCCTAAGATCCTAAACGATTTTATGGATTTTGCTAACACACGTAGCCAAATAAATAATTTATGAATAAATCGAATGCGACACTAACTCGGTGCGTGAGATCGGATGCGGTAGAATAAATAGTACTCCTTGTTAGTTTATCGTGTTTAGGGATATTCGAATACGGAATTAGGCTAGGCTTACACAAAAGCGTTTCTTTCCCTTTAGTAATTCCACACAAACGCTCTTTGTAAAGAATAGCCAATTGCATGAAACCCTGTAGTTTAAAAAGAGTACTGTGAAAAATAACGAATGCGGTGAATAGCTGTTGTGAATAATAGTGAACAAGTTTCTGTCAACAAATTAATTTTTGGTAAAAGCTTTTATTGCCGACTGTACTTTTCTGTATACCATCATTAACTGCTCATTGAGACGATTCTAACGAGCCCAAACTCGATGGGGTTATGTGGTTTAATTACGGCGTTCCTATGGCCACCTTCTGATCTGATGATGGAGCTCCATCATCAGATCAGCTCGACGTCATCATAATATTGCATTGTCACGCGATTTATACATGCATGCAAAATTTCCGCTCTATCGAAAACCGGGAAGTGGATCAAATTGAACTTGCAAGATTTTATTACAGACAGACAACGGAACAGGTGAAAGTAAATAAAAGCTTGTAAAAAGAAGAAACACTGCGCTGTACCTTCACAAAAACCGAGCATAAGTCCTAGATTTAATTGCACGTATGAGACGCTGCGTAAGTAACTCTTAAGACCGCTGTCGATTCACGTGCCGCTAAACTATGAGTGCTTATTTTTCCGCCCTACGATTTCATGAGTGGGTGCCTCAACCAATTTGCCTCCAAGCATATCTAACTTGCCTAACGTGTATCCGGATTTGAGTTTCAATAAAACTTGATAAGGTCCATATTGCTGTAGCAGGTTGAAGGTGTGGCTTTCGTGTAATGCGTTGACATGATACTAAATAGCACGCAGACATGAAACAATTAAGGCCGCAAAATGGTGCTGTCAACTTGTATATAAATTACCTTGTTGATTTGCATATTCTAGGTGTGGATTGGATTACATTGAATATATAAAATGTAACGTCATAAGTAGATCGTCATTGTGATTGTCCTCTGATAGGAAGGGTCAGTTCTACAAAATATCTTGGAGTCATTATAGATCAGAGACTCTCATGGCAACAACATATTGAACATAAACAATAGGGTAAGAAAACTAATTTGGATTTTTAAAATACTACGGCATATTACCTCAAAAGAACTCCTTAATCAACTTTATATGACACTGGCACAGTCCATTATGACCTATTGTATTCCAACTTGGGGAGGTGCAGCAAAAACTAAATTTATGGATGTGGAGAGGGGGCAACGGTGCTTGCTAAAAGTAATGTATTTCAAACCATATCGGTATCCAACCATAGATCTGTATAGTTATTGTGACCATGAGGAAACTATATATCCTACACGCTCTCTTGAGGTTACACAAAACGTTGCCATATGTAAGCTATAATAATGAGCGTAGAAGAAAAACTAAGGCTGCTCCCCTGCCAACATGTCGGTCAATTTTTGCAAAAAGACAATTCGCGTATCAGTCAGCCTACCTATACAATAATATTAACAAAGAAACCAACATTTACTCTATGACGCTGTTCGACTGTAAAAAGACTGGTAGATATGTTAAAAATACTTAATTATGAGCAAACAGAAAAGTTACTAGGAATAACATAATTAGTATCAAACACACACACACACACACACACACACAAAACACACAACATGTCCACAGTTATTATGGTAAGTAAATAAGAATATAGAATAAATAAAAATAAATAAAGACTATCTAAAGATCTGTAAATTAATGTTACTAATCAATGCATGTTATTTAAGTCTACTTTGGGTGATATTGAATACTTGCTGCTACTGTGGAAGAGCGGGATTTCCTGTTACAGGTGTATATTCACTTACTAGGAAATTCCGGCCCCGTGAAAAATATTATTTCATAATTTACCCGAATATAGATTTTTGATTTTGATTTTTTTTGATTTTTTTGATTTTTGAAGTAAATAACTTGGTTTACTTGGAACTCTAGAGTGTTAACACATTAATTACCAACTAGTGTCTATATGTAGCGATAAGCGTCCGTAGCGGTCTGTCACACGTGTGTCGTAATTGGTGGTGAATGGGTTAAAAAGATTATTTTTTTCGTATTTTATGTATAGCTAGGTCTTCACACACGCATTCTAACGAAATTTTCTACCGATATTGCTGACGCCGGCGGCGTGTTTATATGGAAAACGCATATAATATAATAATAATAATTTAAATTTTAGTTTTTTTACTTACGGATCTGTTATTTATTTTCTAAAGTATATACAAGTAGATAAGTTACATTTTACTAAATTAAATGAAATCTAAGTTAAATCTAAAATAACCATCGTATCGTGCATGCTAGCGGCTTATCCTCGCTGAATTGCAACGTTGTACGAAAAAGCCTTCACAGTTAACTTTTAGTTTTTTTTTTACCGGAGCGGATGTACCTATGCATGTATGTGGACAAAAAGCTATGTACTTTTGCTATTATATTAGCAAAAAGATAGTTATCAAAAAACCTAACAGCCTGCAAAAAGCTGTTGTTTTTTTTATAAACGAAAAAAAATTAAAAAAGTTTATTAGACAAAAAATAAATGCAAAATGCTTATCACGACCCTGTGTCCTGAGATAGGAGCTGAACACTATGTTACAGGACCCAGTTTCGTATCAAAGTTTTTACACAAGTACCTATATTATAGGTTGTACAGAGCATCAGTATCTTAAATAATCTTTTGATTTTACTTGTTTCTAAGGGTATGCCTATGAGGTTAAATCGGATTTGTTTATTACGATCGTAAAAAGTCAGTAAGTAGTTTCCGCAATAACGCAATGTTTTACATCCAACATTACCTTACATGACATGTTGTTATCGGTCATTACACACCCGTTTGTTTCAATAAGTAAGTACTCAAGAAGTAAGTAACCGATTGATTGTTGACGTTGCCGTGTAAATAAGGTCCAAATTCCATCAGCACGAGACGCGTGCACCATTCATCACCCGTTTGACGGCAACACGTATTAAATTCGGACGCGGCTTGTCTAAGTGTAAAGAGAAGCGCGGAGAGCAAAGATAATATCTTACTTAATTAAAATTGCGATATTATATTACTTATCATCATTCAGTTGACCTTATCTCACTTGTTACTCTGATTACAGTATGTATTTTTCTTCCATACCTCTTAGTCGCCCGGCACCTCGACACTCACTTCCTTCCTACTCATATATTTTCTCACGCAATCATTTTTCTTTGCCATGCTCTTTAACCCTCCTCATCCAAAATGTCATCACTTCTCAAATTATCTTATTAAGTACGCCAATGGGTAGTAGCTAGTCCATACTCGGGCCCACTGCGGTTTGGAGAATTCGCATACATATTAAAATTTCTGGGCAGAGACATTTGTCTACAAGTTTCCTCACTACATACATTAAATTCAGTAAAGAATGGACCTTTAGAATCGAAATTAGTGATATTTCATCGCAAGTTTGCCTGTGTTCTTTGCAAGCCGCAAGGTTAGCTACCGTCAAACAGGCCTACTTTTCCCCTTTTCTTTCGAAAAACACGAATATCTCATATTTTTTATATGGTAGGATGATATTTATTTTGTTTAACGAATCCTTCGCAGTAATACGCATGTGCTCATGAGGAGAATATTTTTTTTAATCAACATCTATTCCAAATTTTTATCGATTTTGATCGCAGGTAAAGTTATCTGGACTTTTGCCAACATTGCCGATGTCAAATTATTGACGCAACTGTAGCTCTTATGATGTTGAGATAAGACTCAGTCCAACATTTTGGGCCAACATGGCGTTCTATTTAAACATTTCGGTCTTAAGGTAAGTTTTACACAGTACAGATGGGCCATACACCTCACAATTTGCTGCAAGCTCCTGGCTGAAGTTAAAGACATGTATGACTTAAAGCAAAGTCATAAATATAATCTGGTTTCTACTTAAAATAGTAAGGTTGCTATAAATATGTTGTATTGTTCATTACGAGATTTGTTTAAAATTTGCTTTTTGGGCAAAGTTCCCTCTGGTGGCAAAGTAGGCATGTTTTACGGTTACATGGTTCTAATGAATGAGCGCTTAGCACTTAGTGACACTTAAGACGTGAATGATGCATTTCATAATTGAACGAGCGAGTAAAGTGAACGAGGTTCTCCGTCTCAGTTTGGGCAAAAAATCTTTCATCTGTCCGGCAGTTCTCCTGTACAGGTCGTATTTCTTAACTGATTCTCGTGCAATTCTGTAAACAGTTTCACTAATTAAATCGTTATTTATGTCGACTAGGTTTTTAGTTTTTTTTTTTCACGGGCACGCGAGTCCTCTCATCACATAACCACTAGTATTTAACCCGTCAAGCGTCCTGTAGATTAACGTTAATCTACAGCAATTTTGTAGCGTTAGTGTCCAGTAGACACACGCTAGTCTGATTAGTCCAATTTCTGTACATCGATTCGTTATGGTGTCAGCTTGATAGATATTTTACTAGCCAATAATATATCAAATTACTGGCAATAATTCATTTGTTACCTAATGTTCAATTGTTCGAAACCTTACGAACAAATAATAGTTTTATAGCACATTTTCTCAGGATTTTATTTCATATATTAGATTGGTGTAAGGTCTTGTGAATTTAGATAAATTTGTGATTTTGTTCAACCAGTGCTCAGTACTTACGACTGTCCGCCATGACAGTTGCATTTTGCCGCGGCACAAGTTTGTAACGAGCGCGCACGTGCGCGTAAATAAATATTTGTTGTGAAGTAATTATTAGGGTTTTAGTAGTCAATTTACGTAAAATTGACGCATAAACTAGCCAGTATCATTTTAGTGTATGTAAAATGTGATATGTGGTTATAAATTGAGTGAAAATTGTGAATGCTTTGTGATGGATGTGACGGAAAACGAACATCTTGGAATATAAATAAATATACCTCTCACTACAAGTAAGTGCAGCTATTATAACATATTGTGCCGAATTCCAAATTTATCTAGCTCTCTAACGATATATTAGGCATCATATATAGATTATTCTAGGGTAGGTAAAATTCCCATGTCCAGCGGAAAATCGGCCGTTTCTTGTTTGTATGGGACATTTCGGGTATATTTTGCTACGGGAGGTCTAACACCTGACGGGTTTAATAGGCATGTCTGAAACTCACGGGAGTTTTCTATGTAAAAAGGTAGGCTCTTATGACTTGCGGCGATTATTCCAGGTCAGTTGGAGTGCAAATGGAAAAGGCGCCTTTCGATCATAGGGAGGCTTTATTTATTATATCTTTTATCCACTCGGGCTGAAAGGACGTTACGCTGGTTACCACAAACCAAATAGATTTCTTTTTGTTACATACTTTTGTTGTCGACTTTGGGTTAGACAGGATGGGAAATTCAAGTAAGGGTTCGACTTTTTTGACACGATTATGATTGAAGGTCTTCTTTTATTAGATATTTTTTACATACATACATACATATAATCACGCCTCTTTCCCAGAGGGGTAGGCAGAGATCACGGATCTCCATTTGCTACGATCCTGACAAACCACTTTCGCTTCACTCACTTTCATAACATTTCTCATACATGCTCGTCGGTTTAGGGTACTTTTGACCTGGCCTTTTAGTAACATTTCTCCAATTTGATCGGAAAAAGTAGATATTTTTGAATCCATTCAACGCCAATCACGACATACGTGCGTCAGTGTGCTACGGGCGTTTTTCGCTACATATCGCTGGTAGGGATAGTGTAGCTATAGCATTACAAGTGTAGCGTGACAGTGAATGAGTTAAGTCAATCGTAGTCAGCACAGGTATGTGACATTAACATTTAATAAAAAAAGTACAAACGATTAGATACAGATCCGGCGCCAAGGACCAATGTAGAAGTTGAAGACCGCTGAAGAGAGGCATTTGAGGTAGAAAAAAAACTCCACCAAACCTTTTTTAATAATATTATATGTACCTAGGTGCAAAGACATTCACGGTAGAGGAAAAAGAAGAGAACATTGCTAAGCTACAAACTCTGGTCATATCATAGACAAGTGCTCCGTTGGACCAAGTTTAGTAAGGAACACTAAAAACATATACACATTTTCATTTCAAAGTCCAATATCTCAAAAACGGCTGAACAGATTTTCATGAAATATGGCTAAGAACGCTCGGGATAAAATTATCTATGACACAACAAATTAAAAGATTTTTCCAAAATCCCAACTGATTTTTTCAAATTTTACAGCTCACTCCCACGATCAAGTGGAATCCAACGACACCTCATATGTCGAAATCCGTAAAACGGTTTAAGCTACAGGGCGTGCAAAAGAATAAGGTCACATACATACATACATACGCTCGAAAAACATAACCCTCCTCTCCTCGGCAGTCGGGTAAAAACGAACGGGTTGCAACGAAATCTCAATGACATTGTCACAGTTTTTCTTTCAATCAGGTCACGTGTCCGTCTTAAGAATTTTCAATCTCTCAAATCTCACGGTCACGTGACATCTTACGGTCACGTGACCTGTGGCGAGTTTAACAATTTTTCTCCATCACAAAATGTGCACAGCGCCGCTAAAGAAGGTTTCACTTCAAAAACTAATCGAAAATCAGTTCATCCGTCTGAGAGCTACGATACCACAGGCAGATACACAGACAGACACGTTAAACTTATAACACCCCTCTCTTTGCGTCGGGGGTTAAAAAGGTAGCCTATGATGCCCGGAGCATAATTTCGTATAGATTGAAACCTCATTCATCAAAATCGGTATCTTGAACGCTACGTAAATACAGTATTACCATAAATATAAGTTACAACGATGTACCGGCGCAGAAAACATTTTTTGAAAAAAAAAAAAACCAATCATAAGGCAGCGCGCTTGCGCGGGTAAAATCTTCATCGCCCATTGGCCGAAATTTTGTGCGTGACGCCGGCAGCTCCGGGAAAGCACGAGTTCACCTGTCATTGCATATTGTAGCTTACGTATAGTGCAACAAGGTCTTTATTGAAATGGTCATACTTTCGATTTCATTCGGTACTTGTCAGCACTCGTCGGCGTGGAAGAACGTTACGTAAAGTGTAAATGTTTTTCTTTCTCTTTCTTTCTTTTCTAGTTCTGGAGTTAAGAAACCCTTTAATACAAACTGACAAAGCTACACACAGTCACAAACGTTAACATTTTATAATATTACATTTTGTCTTTATTTGCTTGTTTAAGTATATTTACAACTATGGCCCTGTGAGGTGCATAGTCGCGAGCCTGTGTATAAAAAAAAACAAACGAAAAACTGAATCGACAAAAACACTGTAACTATTATAATTATTGAACATGCTCACAAAATTTCACGAGAATCGGTTGAGAAATGCGACCTGTAGAGGGGAACAGCCAGACAGCCAGACATCCTGACATACGGAATAATATTGGCCCAAGCTTAAAAGTAAAACTTGGTTCACTTCGCCCGCTTGTTAAATTAGGTATATTAATCAATTTTAGTGTTTCCGTGTAAATAATCTCTGAAGTCGAACGACAACGCAGTCGTTCTTATATTTAAGACACGAGGGCTTTGAACACGGTGTCCTTGGCGTTCCTTAACAGTTAAAACGGTTAACTTTTAAAACACGTTTTAATCCTTTAAACCATCGTAACTACATAATGGCCATAATTTAACTGTGTACTAAAAACTGTTCCAACTTCAACACTTAAAACTTGCTACATTTAGACTAATAACACGCTGGCTAAGCATTATGATGCGTTTTGTAGGATAGCCTAATGGTTTGTTAAAGGAGGTCACACACGGCACTGGGCAGTATGCTTCTGTATACAAAACAATCCCGATTTGATCTAACGTAGCCAGTCTTATCTCGGCAACCAAGGCAAATATTTCCGGCAACTTTGGACTGACAGCCAAGTGGTTCAATCGTGTGTCTCAATCTTTCCACCACGACTTCAAAACCCTGACTCCTGCAGAGGTGGATCTTCCATATAGGCAAACTAGGCAAGTGACTATAGGAGCGCGGGGTTCCAAAGGGGCGTGTGACGAGCAGCACGCAGTGCAGAATACGCGTGTAGACTCGAAAATTATTATTTGGTACTATCGACAACACAGCTAACTGATCATCGGTGCACCTTAAGTGCATTGTAATAAGGTTCAATATAAACACAGGATGGTCAGGTAACAGTGTTATCGTTTGTCAAAAGGAAGAAGGCAAAAAAATATGCCTAGCGACGAAAATCCAATTCAGATATCTCAAAGAATTACGAAGCTACAACCGTTTTAATACTGCCAGTTAGAAAGAGATAACGCTCGCAGTTAGTGACGTCACAATCTGCGAGCGTCATAGTAAATGACAATCGTTTCATATGAAGTTGCGTTCTGCGGAAAAGGGACAGAACATACCCCTTCTTAAAACTTATAACTTTGTGATTATTTAACCTCTTGTGTTGCTTTTATCTCTATTCGACTACATTTTAAATCCTTTTTCGAAAATATTGCGACATTATTGATTATTTTATTTAGCGTCTACATCTACACGCCTATTGTAGTATCCGTGCAGAAAATTGCACGGATTCTTTACAATACACGGGCGAAGCTGCGCGGGCAGCTAGAACTTTATATTTTTACAACCTGTATTGTGAAATTCTTATGAATTGTGTACGGCATGTGGTACGTATTGCGTTCCTGGGTGCTGACGTGGTGAGTAAGATCGCCAGAGCTTCCGAGGATAAGCTTTGTTCAGTGTCCAAGTTCCTGTATTTGTTTCAAACAGTCGACACGATGAAATGAATAAATGGTTGGCAACGCGCTTGTGGCCCTACAAGAGTCGCAAGTGTCCATACTCTACGGTGACTGTCCATCAGACAGACAGTGGTTTGCCATCGTATTGGCATAAAAAGACCCGTGCTGATCTACCAAAGGGGATCGCTTCGAAAGGTAAACAAAAAGTTCGCTAAAGCATGTTAAGTAGGGCGTAAAAAGTTGGAGGCGCCTGGATGGATTGGAAAGTTTCCTTTGGAGGCGAAGTTCTCCAAACAAACAAAAACGCCGACGGTGAAATCAATATCGGTGGACATTATTACATTTTCTTTTAACGCTGACTCACGCAATAGTAGTACAGTATGCAATTGAGTGAATGGCCAAGCCTGAAACGGGCTGTTCATACTGATCCGAGTATGTATAAGGAAATCAGATCATGCTTGACTCGGAGTCATTCGTTGGTGAACAAAATCAAACCATTAACAAAATAAATTAAGCAGAAAGCGGTGTTATTTGGTCGTTTTGCATGAGCGTAGCGGTAGCAAAATAAGACTAGGTAATGTATGACATGACAGTAGAAGGCAAACAACTTGAGCAAATGACATTGGCTGCGCAGAAGCGAAGTCCCCTTTGGAGGGGGCGGTGAGGTGCGACAGCGGGGTACCGTGTCAGCCATGGTAGCCCCGCTGATTGTTATTGCTCCTCTACATGATGGCCCATCCTAATGGCCCACTAGGATGGGCCAGCGTGTGGAGAGGGTAGTGGTGTCAGATAGCTTATGGCGCGGCGATGTCTTTCTCCGTCTAACGCATAGTTGCGTCCTGTACGATGAGTCGTGATGGCCCACTGTATAGAGCAGGCTTTAGATCGGTTCTCTTTTGCGTCCCGCACCCCGTCCGCGTCCCGCTGTCGCCCTAGTACACTTTCGGCCAGTGATAAAGTGATTTCAATTTTTATACCACGTCGGTGGCAAACAATCGTACTGCCCGCCTGATGGTAAGCGGATAGTTTTGTAATAATGATTCGTTGACTTACTCGTCAGTTATTTATTGAGGTTTGGTAATCTGTATTTTGTTTTTCAATTATTTACTGTTTTTGTTGAGTTAAAATAAGAAAAGACTATGACCACAAAGTAACGTAGTAGAGTAAAGACAGGCAAGAATATTTTTTCTTTTTGTTAAATTCCAAAGTGCTTCATTAGTTAAAAATTACACATAAGTAAGGTAAACGCAGCTATTAACGACCCATCCGAAAATCGGAAGGTATTACCGACCTATTATAGTTATTCGTTATTTTTACGTTTCCAGAACTATTGTAGCTGTAAGTAGGGAAGGCTATACACACGCTTGTTCCTTGAGCATCGTATACTTTTACTTTAGTGTGTGTAGCAGTGGGCAAAAGAGATAAAACACGTCAGTTCCTGCGGGGGAAGCGCGGACGCAGGTCGCGCCATACTGGCTCTGGTTCCTCCAAGTAAGTACGTGACTTTTCTGCTTAAGACATTTATACGAATTTGTGTATTATTAATTATATCCGTTTATGTGTCAGCTTCTGATTTCTTACCACATTTGATTGAAAAAAAACCATTTTAACCGCTAAAACTATAAATTAAAAAAGGACGGTGATAGCTTCGCCAGTTTTTGTTGTGGCAGCTATCAACGACCCCTGAGTCGGTAATGGCCGCAAAGTAATGTTTATTTTTTCTTTCTTTTATGTTATTATATTATTTTATAATTATAACACACGTTTTTTGTAGGTCGATTGAATAAAAAAAACCTACTTTTTATGAGTCGGTAATTAATTTTATGTGTGTCGTTACATATTTTATTGACGACCCAAACCCGAGCAAAGGAGTCGGTAATAGCAACCATGAGAAACTATTACCGACCCATATGAGTCGGTGATAGCAACCATAGGAAACTATTACCGACCCATATGAGTTGATAATAGCAACCATAAGAAACTATTAGTAATAACTTCTTATGGTAGCTATTACCGACTTATATGGGTCGGTAGTGTTTTCTTATGGTTGCCATTACCTAATCCTATGGGTCGGTAATAAAATATGTAAGGACAATGTATTACCGATTCATAAAATATGGGCAATTCATAGTCGTAGTTTTAGGACATACTCGGGACATACCCATAACGATCGGTAATAGCTGCATACAAATCGTTAATAGATTCATAGCCGTTATTATAGGACGGTAATAGCAACAATCGACTTCGTCACTTCTTATATTTTTTTAATACGATAATACTTTATTTATACACATTTGACTGAGCAAATATAATCTTTATACTTAACAGTAACATTTAAAATTAAAAGACAATGTGATGGCAACCAGTATACTTAAAAAGTAAGGTCGATTTTAAAATTGCCTTAAGGGAGTCGTTAATACCTGCGTTTACCTTACACATTATTACATAAAAAAAAATATTTTTAATTCCGTTTCCGTTGTTTTATATATTCGTACGCTGACGCTCCTGCAAAATACGTGGCATGCTAGCCGCTCCGCTCTTCTTCAGCTCGCCGCCCGTCACCCCGCACGACTCTAAGACCAATGTCGTGGCCAGGTGTACCTAATAAAAGATTGGTAAAAGGCGATTTCCTGAATCGTCGGTACGGAGGCGCTACGATTTAATATTTAACTAGCTTCCGCCTGCGACTTCGTCTGGCTGGGAGATAAAAACTATCCTATATTTTAATGCAGGCTATAAACTATCTTCGAGCAAGATTTCATCGAAATCGGTTGAGCTGTTTCAGTGTGATTGAGTAAAAAACATCCAAACACATAAACGTCCACAGATCCAAACATCTAAACATCCAAACTTTTCTTGTAATCTTGAAATTTATGCATGTAATTTTTATCGTGTAATAAATAAATCTAAATCTAAATCTTTCGCATTTATAATATTAGTATGATAGAAGGATTTATTATGTGAAAGGAAACATACAATATAACAGTTCCAGTAAAACTCGCCAAACTGTGACGTTTGATGGCGTGTGAGTAAGTAAGCTACCTATCAGTGTCAAGTCAACTATCAGTCGTGTCAGCTCCGATTCTGTACGCTTCCTGGCTTGCGCAGTGGCAGGGTGGTACGGATGCAGCGCTGCAAGCGGATCACCCCGCATCCGCGCATGATATTACAACGCGTAAATACGCGAAAGACCGGCGCTTGTAATCGCCAGCACCATGCTGAGTTGGGACCATTTCGAGACGTGTTTTATTTATATTTTTTAATCAATGTTTATCTTAGGCGTGTCACGAATATGTTTATTCTTTCTTTCTCACAAATATGTAAGACATTATACCATCAAACAAATTATCGCATACGGATGCCGCCCGCCAAGTCAAGAAAGAAATATACATACATGTAAACACAAACACAGGACCATTTTAATCAATAAAATAAACAAACAAAACAACTTATAAAACATGATGGTTAAAAATCAGCGCTGTAGTTTCACTGCCGCAGAGGCATGCTCATGTTTTATAAGTTGTTTTTTGTTTGCTTATAGACAGTAGGTACTATTGGTGACTCACGGAAACGCTACAAAGGCGAAAGCGCGTAAAAATTACGGAAATAAAATCCCCAGCAGATACGGGTAAATTTCACTACCCAGACCCAACGGGTGGAAAGATAAGGCGGCTGACGGAAGGGCGGAGTTTACGTGACTAGGCCCCGAATTACTGAAAATATATTTCGGATTTCTGACTGACGTGGCACTACCTAGTGATCCAGAGTGATCGCAGCTATTAAACCACGTCACAGTATGTATATAATGTAGTCAATCTTCAAGTATAGTGGCTGTGGGATGAGGATATATTTTGGAACTTATACCTGGAGAGTAAAGTTCGAGATTGCACACTTTTTAGGGTTCCGTAGTCAACAAGGAACCCTTATAGTTTCGCCATGTCCGTCTGTCCGTAACCCTTAGCTCAGTAACCCTTACTACTAGAAAACTGTCATTCGGCATGGGTATAAATCAATAACACCGACAAAACAGTGGAATAAAATCTTGAAAAAATATTTACGGCTTTATAGCCCTATTCGAGTCCACCCACTATAAAAAAGGGGTATACACTTAATAAAAAATCAATAATGCTGTATTTTATTGAAAAATAATTAAGAATATAGTCAAATGGAGAAAAAGCAACGCACAAGGTTATATGATCACAAAGTTGTGTCCAAAGTTTTAAGAGGGGGTATTTATGTTACTTATGTCCCTTTTCGGCAAAACGCACCTTTATATGAAACGATTGTCATTTACTATGTCGCTCGTGAATCGTGACATCAAGATCTGCTAGCGTTTTCTCTCTCTAACAAGCAACATGAAAACTTTTGTAGCTTCTTAATTTTTTGAGATATAGTCGCATGGGATTTTCGTCAGTAGGCATATTTTTTTGCCTTCTTTCTTATGAAGTAATAATATGTTTTGAGTCTACACTATATATCGTTAGGTACGAGTGAAATGTTAGTGGATCACGATTTGGGTCTCGTTTAAGTATCCACATTTCACATAATTAGAAATCACATTACATTAGGCTGCCATAATACTTGTAGATTATTATTTGTTATTATACTTACGCAGTTTGTTAATACCTTCACCAAAACAAACCCTCTGGTTCTCGAGTCGTATGGACGTAACCACCTAATGATACTCGAATTAAGTAAGCCCTAATAAAATCAAGTACACAAAAAGAGTCCGAACTAAATGGCTATTTATTGCACAAGTTGGTAGAAATCTCTAAGGGCCTGTTACGGCAGTTACACATGATCACAGTTGCTGCTTGTAATGGAAGCCGGTAATGTTTTAGTTGGTGGGGAATAGTAATCTCTTATTTTCTGACCTTAAGTGTGACCTTGACTGTTTGGTTCAGAGTTAGCTTTACGTTTCCGAGTCTCCTTATTGGTGTGGCAGTGTAGTATTTTTGATCCTACTAATATTATAAATGCGAAAGTTTAGATGTTTGGATGTTTGAATGTTTGGATGTTTGTTACTCAATCACGCTTAAACGGCTGAACCGATTTGAATGAAATTTTGCACGAAGATAGTTTATAGTCTGGATTAAAATATTGGATAGTTTTTATCCCGGGTCCACGCGGACGAAGTCGCGGGCGGAAGCTAGTATTTCATAAAAAAAAATCGTGACCAATGTTTTACTAATCTTCTTGCATTTGTTTCAAGAACCATTTTATTGGCAGTGTCGGGCACTATTGAGACTTGAACTTACGATTTTGTTAACCTACCGCATACAAAAGTGTAAGTAAAATTTTGGATGTTTGTTACTCGATCACGCTAAAACAGTTGCATCGGTTAAAACGGACGGAACTTTGTACACAATTTCTTATCCAAGAAATCTTGCCGGAACAGAATGATGTTAAAGGAGAAATTCAGTTCACGCAGAGAAAAACAGTGGGCAAAACCTAGCATATTATTATAACCTCTTCGAAAGGAAACAACGTAGGTTCACAAGATAGAGTTTAATTCGAACTCGTAAAGTGCAGTACCAGAGGGGCTACCGCGAAACGAAAACGAACTTCGTTCGTGTATCTCCGTCTCTGCCGCACTTGATAGTTCGAACGACAGAGAGGGAAATACACGAACGAAGTGCGTTTTCGTTTCGCGGTAGCCCCTCAGTACTCGTACCTATGTTTAAAACTGTGTCACATTAAGTAGGTGTTTCGACCAAGACACCGTAATGCGCTCCGGATGGTTCCGCCGAGCATGGTTCGTAATGGCAGGTGTTCAAGAACTTGTATGTACTCGTAGAAGTTGCACCTAACAAGAGAAGATTTTATGCAACGAGTATAAGGCTCGGCTCACACAATTTAAATTCATGGACAGAACATAACTTTAATTTGTCAAGAGCAAAATAAAGGTCAACAATTCTGCATAAAGTGTTCCTTTGTTTTTGATCTCGAGTGATTCAGATTGTTTACCTTTGTTTTGATCTCGAGTGGTTCAGATTATGATTCGGTGCATGAATTCAGACTGAATGAGCCCAGCCTAAGCATTGCACGTCGACATTCCGTTAGCGCGGTCTATCTCAACGCCAGCGCCATCTCTCGGCGCCTTGGTGCACTACAAAAATATTTTCTGACAGGGTAAGGATAGCACATTCGTAACTTTTAGCACTTGTTCGCCTTAAACAAGAGTTCTACACCGAATTACAGATTTACAAAACGTTTGGCGTTTGTACAGTCATTAGTGTTTTCGTGCGTGTTTATGACACGTTTTGTG
Organism: Epinotia bilunana; assembly: GCA_947049275.1. Lineage (NCBI taxonomy): Eukaryota > Metazoa > Arthropoda > Insecta > Lepidoptera > Tortricidae > Epinotia > Epinotia bilunana. The sequence goes on along the minus strand of OX346268.1, from coordinate 3,186,975 downwards.
CCCTTGTTTATTTAACATGAAAGCTTCACATTCGCGTCGATGATATTATAGGGGTGGGAAAAGATGGGAACTGCACGTACTAGGTACGCGTATGGGCCCTTTTTTAGAAAAAAATATTTAAGTGTCGCCAGGACGCTTGAAGCTTCCTACAAAGATAATTTGGTTCCCATTTAATGCTAGGATAACATGAAACTTTGTATACACAATGGCTTCCGTCATATCTAGTTTGGAAACTAGTTTCTGAGGTTAGAAATTAACACAGATAAATATACAAGTTTGTAGTTTCCGATCTAGGTATGGCGGATCCTATGGTGTATAAGAAATTTCATGTTTTCCAGGATGCCGTTTTAAAATGAGAACCAAAATAAGTTTGTATGGAGAGTCGCCCGTGCTGTGGACTCTTAACTTGAACTGGTTTGGTTGTAAGTACGAAGTATGTAAGATAATGTATAATATGTATGCAAACCATTTTTCAGGCATTTGCTTGTTATCTATCTGATTGAGCTGGCATATTAATGTTATGTATGTTGGGAAATGAAATAAACAACATTATTTTAATTTCTGATTTCAAATATTTTTTGCATAAATATTCAATTTGTTATAATTTTAATTTTGTTAATTTCTCGTTCTCCTGCAGTTGCGCTAGTGCGTAGCATGTGAGTTCCTACAATTGGCCCTTTATATCCACTGTCTATTTTATTGTGCAAATATAGCTGTTGGTAGTTACTCCTAATAAATAAATAAAAAAAATATACGTGTTACCAAACACTCACTCGCTCCATCTCTACGCGCGATACTTAGAGGTTGTAAATCAAAATAATGCGTGCTACTTCAGAATATTGCGGCAGCCATCGAAACCAACGACTTTTCTTTGGTCGCCCTTAAAAATTCAAGAAATGTCTCTATTTCGCGGCATTTCCATAAAGACGTGCTTCTTTTCTTTGTTGATGCTTTGATATATTTGGCACCTTTTGTCACCTCCAATTTTACTGACAATGTTTGTAAAAGACTATTCGGGTCATACACAGATTTAGGTTCGCGTGTTTCCTGTGGACATCATCAAAGTTAAGGGCTACGAAGCCTCATTTTTGTTTCGATTCTTAATCCGCATAAACGGCGTCTCCACTTCTATATTACTATTCGATAAAAACATTATTTATATGCACGTGAGCTCTTAATTATTGACCACAGGAGAGACGCCTTTTAATTTATACACTGTGTACGAGTAAGTAAACACACACATTTGTCTCTCCTGTGGGCAATAATTAAGAGCTCACGTGCATATAAATAATGTTTTTGTCGAATACTAATATAAAAGAGGAGACGCTGTTTATGCGGGTTAAGAGTCCAAACAAAAATAAGTCTTCAGTAGCCCTTAACTTTAATAATGTCCACAGGAAAGACGCGAACCTAAATCTGTGTATGACCCATTCAGGAGACAAAAATTGGTACTATATAAGGTGCTTAAGAAAATTAAGATATTTTAGAAAGTTTTGACAAATGTGATCATTTTTACTTACACCCCTAATCTTACCTATTTAGACTGTTGTTATATTTTTAACCGACTATAAACAAGGAGTAGGTTCTCAATGCGGTTGTATTGTTTTTTATCATTATGTTTTTTTAGAACGGAGAACCATTTAACAATGGAGTAGAAGATATATTTATTTATTTATTTTATATTGGCAGATGAAAATATTAAATTGCAGTTATCTCTGACTTAATTCTACATGGTACATAATAAAAGCAGTTATAGTAATAGGTTAGCCTAAAATTGCGTCTGTCTCAATATAAGTGAGATTTCGAAGAAAGTTTGTGTGTGAGAAGTACGATTTTGTTTAGGAAAAGTTAATGAACAGTTAGGACTTGCGCTTGAGCATAGAGAGCTGCTGTTGGATAACGAAAAGGTCTTTTAAAAATTACTTTTATGATATTGTAAGTACTTAGTTATCATTAGTAGATAAGTATTTTTAGACAGTAAATAAGGAAACATTCATGAGTGCTGTTCGCCAACAAACATATATATGCAATTTGGCTTAATTTTACATTTAATTTATGCTGTGTAACCCTTGTTATGGTACAATAAAAAAATAAAAATAAAATATATATAACACAGTGCTGGGAAAAACTCTTATAGTCTGCATTATTAAGTATAAGCGCTCATCGTAGAACTGTATTTGACGCTCCTGATCACGTAACTTGTCGGACGTACGTAAAGACAACTCAACTTTCTTTTTCCCATACAAAGAGTGGCATTTATATCTACCTAACGCACGTACATTGCGTTACGTGATCGACCAGCAGCCCCGCTATTCTGTAACTTGTTTTAAGCTCACCTCTACGCTCACCCACAAATCTATCTTGATACCGCGATGCGTAGTAACTAAGCGTAGTTGGAGGTCTAGTTTCGTGACGGGTGATTGGCGGGGTGAGCCGCATTAGCGCGTAGCGAATAACAGCCCAGGAGTGGACGTCGCTGTCCCGCTTGCCGCCTTAGAACTAACTTTAAAATCTACCCGTGAATTGGATCTTTTTCCAATAACTTTCAAATGCAAATTAAGTACGCGAATTTTCTACGGAAAGTTCAAAACCAGGTCACGTCTTTAAGATAAATAGGTTCCTTAGAAATCGACGTCTAACAGCTGTAGCATGTAGTCAGAAAATAAACAACCTATTGCACACGATTTTTGAGTTGATTTTCCTTTGTCTCTTTTTTTCAAGATATATCATTTTCGAACTGGAGCTATAAGTAAGAGCGATTTTAGATGAGATACATTTTGGGTGGTAATTTTAAAGAGATCGTAGAGTGATCTTTTGGTTCGTAGTGATCTGAACTGTAGGCGTTTTGACTTAAGGTATATTTTAAATGCACTACGTGTGAGCTGAAAGTGACCTGACCGAAGTCATATCAGGTTTTCAATAAATATTAGTACTATTGGTTGGATCACGCAATTTCAGTTTTTTTCAATTTTCTTTGTGATTACAATAACCGTACACGGATTCATTTTTCATTTGCATATCACTATACTGACAATAATCGCTACACGCTACGTTCATAGCCAATCCCGTGGTTTTCCTCGTATGTAGCGGAAAGCGTTTACGGTGTAGGCGCCCGCTAGGCGGGTACCTGGCTGTGAAAGTGATATGGTTTAGTAGGTTGTCTAATTAACGTGTACGGCTAGAACCGCTGCAACCAATAAAAGTCATTACCATGCGGCAATAACCTTATTTTTCTTTTTTTTGAATATCGGGCAAATGCGTTTACGCATGCCGTCAGGTCCCGGCCCACGACGGGTATGACGGACTAAACGCGGTAAAAACCTTGCACTACTGTCTAAAACCCCAAAGAGTGCCAGCTCCTCCTTGTAATAGAGGAACGCCGCGGGATAGCGTTCAACATTCGACCGCATGCATGGGGAAATAACCATTTTAGATTATTGAAATAGGTATATATATGGATTACTATAGACAAGAATAATTTCGAATCAAAATGCGGGTGTCAAAAGCCTGCGCTTTCGCTACGCGCTAATGCGGCTCACCCTGTCGGTCACCCGTCACGAAACTAGACCTCTACCTACGCTTAGTTCCTACGCATCGCGGTGTCAAGATATATTTGTGAGTGAGCGTTGAGGTGAGCTTAAAACAAGTTACAGAATAGGGGGGCTGATCCTAGCCGCAGCATACTTGAAGTTCTTGTTTCGAAGTCACACATAAAGTTAAGATTATCTGTGACTTAGCGAGATGTATTAAATCAAGAAGTACAAACTAGACAGACAAGTTTGGGCTTGCGGTCAGGAGCGAGTCGACTTGGCTGTAGGTATTTAGTATTTGCGCTAGCTCATCAGCATTAACACCTTCACTGCGAACACTTTCGTAGCGCTACGCTTGTAGCCATAGTGTTTCCCGCTAAGTAGAGGGAAGCGCGTATGAACAGAGTGCCCGCCTCGCAGTGAAAGTTTTTATATCTACCAGCGGGCTTAGCACGGTTGCCATTTTATCACTTATCGTTGTGGTAAAGACGCCCATCACGCTCTGACAAGTATGCGAGTGCGAGAGTGACGGATGCCTTATCCACAACGATAAGTGCTAAAATGGCAACCGTGCTACGCCCACAGGGCCACGCAATGGCTCTATTTCTTGGGCCATTAGAAATTGTCAAATAGTTTTGCCCCCTTTTTTAAATCATTTATTTTGGACATCTAAGGCCCATACTTACACATTCCTTAAAGACTAACATACATAGCTATAGTAAAGCTACCTAATTTTTAACTTACATTGTAAAACGACCGACGATAGCGATAGCTAAAGCGTACCTAACACGGTTTTCGCTCGCTCTTCGAATCACCATGTACTCGTAACTAAATAGTTTTTGCTTATGTGTATTGGATAAATAAATAATAATATTTAAATAAACATACAATAGAATAATAACATTAAAAACTTTATTTAGGCAACTAAACAGCGCGGCTTTGTTGCTTTGTCAAGTCCGGTGTAGAATTCGGTAGGTTGATATTAATGCCGGTGACAGTACTGTGCGATTCCAATAAAATGAGTCTAGAAACGCCATCTTGTCTATTACATTCCTCGCCAACTTTATAGATAGCTAGTTTAATTCGTTTGAAACAAAATATCAAACACAAAAAGATATACCGTTACTAAATCGCTGTTTAAAGTAACGGTAAAACGTTATAAATGTTAGGAAAATATATTTCATAGATTTTGAAAACAATATCTTAGGCAGAAAATTGCTCAGTATTCTGCAATTGGCCGGTACAGAGTGAAGTCTTCCAATTCAATCCCAATTTAATTAGCATCGCATAAAGTAAACGTCCCAGTGCCAGACACTGGCCTAATATATGACACTTTTAATCTTTCAAAACAATAGTGGTGTCAACAACTAGGCATTAAGGTGTCGAGCATTCGGACGTTTATCGTAGTAGGTATGTTTTCGCTTTCAATTATCTCGGAAAAGTAAAAAAAAACACAAACAGAGGGCTGTCTTTTGACGACATGCTTCATATTGTCTCTATACAAACATTTACGTGAAAAAATGGCCCTAAATAATATCGTCAAGGATATTTTACCTACAGCAAGGACATCATTCACAGACAAAGAAAAACATATAAAAGGTAACGAGCCAACGAAGAACGGGAAATGAAATGCAAAAAATAGGACAACAGGGCGAAAATTAGGGCATGTATTCTGTGACGACAAAAATTAGGTATTATTAATTTTAGGTTTTTAGGGTACTTGACTTTAATCTGTTTAAAATTAAGTTGAAATGGCCGTGGGTACTCTCATGCATGGGCTTACACTGAGTTCAACGACGAGTGATTTTAAATGTATTAAATAAATAAATAAATATTTGGGGGCAGTTTTACACAAATCCACCTAGTCCCAAAACTAAGCAAAGCTTGTACTATGGATACTATATAGACGACGATGCACACATATATATATAGATAAATAAATACTTAAATATACATCCTACTATCCTGATAATTATATTAGGATATACCATTTATAAAAAAATGTTTGGATGTTTGTTACTCAATCACGCATAAACGGCTCAACTATTTTGGATATGGCACGAATATGGTTTTATAGCCTGGATTAAAATGTTGGATAGTTTTTATCCCGGGTCCACGCAGACTAAGTCGCGGGCGGAACCTAGTAGTACATAATAGAGAACATCCACGACTCAGTAACAAATATTCGTGCTCATCACACAAATAAATGCCCTTACCGGGATTCAAACCCGGGACCTTCGGCTTCGTAGGCAGGGTCACTACCAACTAGGCTACAGAGGTCGTCGATTCGATAAAGTAAGACTAAAACTAAAGTATACAAAGATACGTCCTTAAAATCTCATGGGTTTCATAAAAATGCTGTATAAAGAAGCAGTGGCTAAAACACCATTTCTACGGTGCATTGTCCAATTCAATCCTTTGCTAGCTAAATCACCTTTCATATTTCACTTGAAATGAAATGTCTCAGCACCAAATGAATAAGTACCGAGCGAATTAACGAGTGAGCCGATTCGACATAATTCATTTGCACTCCGAATGGCTAGAAAAAGGTGGTTCAAATTCAATTGTATTTTTAGCATTATGCTAACAGTTCATTTTTTGGTACTGATGATGATGTCCTCCCAGACGTATCCGTCGATTTGAAATTGATTGAACAAGTTACTACTTATTTGCGTGCATGGGCGCGACTTGCAAATCCGAACATGGTCTTGAAGCTCCGATGACATGAAAAACAATAAAGGTCTCCGCTTGAGTTGGCTTAGTTTTAGGAAATTTTTGGTACTACGACGGCAAAGAATCATACGGTCTGCCTGTTGGTTAAGCAGACACTTTCCAGAAGAATCACTACCGCGTGGCCGATCTTTTATTGATTTGCGGATTCGTTGTGTTGGTAGTTAGAGACGAACGCAGTTGCCTCACTGTCTTCACAACACATCCTCGGGAGCTCTAGCGACCTTTCTCACCAGGAACACATCACCTACAGAGCAAGCAGTGGCGTCATTATTGCTGCGGCCTAAAGCGCAGCTTACGTAGCTGTATGGCTCCAGTGCCACCACTACTGGGCTTGTCAAATAAAAGATGTAATGCATTCTTAAATCTTTTTTTTGTAGGAAGCTTATCGGTGAAGGAAAACATCGTGAGAAAGTCGTCTAATCCGACAAGGCCTAATTTTCCCTCTGATTTAGGTCAGCTGGTAGTAAAAATAGTGCCTATGCTAAATAATGAGATGAAGTGCCAAAGTAGACCCGGGGTCCTTTAGGACACAACCGGGAAAAACGCTGGATGAGATGATGGCTCCAGTGACAAAATTAGGCGTATGTCATTGACCCATTTATGCAATGAAATTAAAATAATTTCATTTTTTATGTTTTTATTATCATCTTGTACTTAAAATAATAAATAATGATGCCTTTTCATTTTATTTTTGGGTTTTCTAACTACGTACAATTACTCTACCTTATTATATTCTAAGTTCCTTTTTTGCTTACACTTGAGTTTTATTCAAATTGCTTTAATTTCGTTCAGCAGCAATCTCATAGGACTTTCCGAGTGGCTGCCTCCATAATGAAGTCGCGGACATTCCAACCGAACAGGTTAAAATTACGACAGAAAAATGTACTAAAATTACGAAAAAATTACAAAATTAAATTATTTTCCGCCATTAATTTGTTCCACTGAAGATGTTTAGATAAAAATGGTGTCATTTTTGAATTTGCCTGTGGAAGGTGCAGATTTGCGAGATCTCCAATTGATCTACTTGTGTTTTGAGTAATATCTTGGTGTAACGTTTGTAATAAGAGTTGACATAAGATTTGCGTAACATCAGCTAACCTTCACGTAGACTTATTAAATTAGGAGGAGACAATAGTACAGCTTGTCATCATCCTTTCCTTGCCCTTATCCCATTTACTTGGGGTCGGCGAAGCAGGTCTTTATATTCCATACTTCTCTGTCAGTCGTTAACTCATCACTGATGGTGACTGATGTATTAGTCTTAACTGTCCATTTATTATTCCATTTTCTACCTAGATCTATCATAATCTACGACTTAAAGGAGTGGCCGCTCATTAAAAAAAAATGACAACATTTTTAGCCAAACCCCTTTCGCCATATTGCTTTGAAACTTGTTTTAGTCTTAACTACCCATTTATAATTCTATTCTCTAAGTTTCAAAGCAATATAGCGAGAGGGGTTTGCGTAAAATGTTGTCATTTTTTTATATGAGCGGCCACTCGTAGAAGTCGTAGATTAGAAAGAAAGAAAGAAAGAAAACATTATGATAGTTCTACTCAAAACAAACATATTTTGTTATGAAATGTAATACACTAAAATGCATCGGAGCCGAGATATTAGCAATATACAACTTATATTTTCACAGGTCATATTGTAAATGGTAAAGTTATAAACTAACCTTCAAACTTATATATTTCGGCTCCAATATTGTTTAACGAGTTTAATTTAATGTATATATGCATTTTTTATTTATTTATTTAGAAACACAAACAGTCATAATAAACTTGTTACATATGTTGTACACAATGTACAATAACTGAGAGGTTATACAAACAGACCTGGAGGTTCATAAAACATAATATTAATAAAACCAAAAAGGAAAGGTAAGAACAACGTAGTATATAGTATAATAATGCACAACTAAGCATACATACAGTCAAGGACAATGAAAATGGGCCACCCTGTGCAGTAGTTGCCACACAAACAGACCCATCCCCAATGCCCGTAAGTGAATATTAAGAAGACATATTAAGAGGTCCTCTAAACGATTATTAAACAACTTAGAAAAGTTGAAAATCAACCCGACCTTTTCATTTCAAAGTCCAATATCTCAAAAACGGCTGAACATATTTTCATGAAACATAGCTAAGAACACTCAAGATCACATCAGCTTTCGAACAAAAAAAACCGCATTCAAATCGGTCCATCCGTTTGGGAGCTACGATACCACAGACAGATACACAGATACATAGACACACAGACACGTTAAACTTATAACACCCCTCTTTGCGTCGGGGGTAAAAAAACATCCTTGGCCATACAAGGTTACCCAATGCCCTTTACATTTCTAAACACGTTCCTACTACCATGCCTGAATATGTGCTGAATTTCCATTTTAAAATACAGAATAAGTACAGTCACAAAGCTTGCACTGAAATTTAATATAAGTAAGCGTATTCATATAAAGTTCATATTATCCTTTGTTCCGAAGCATTGAAGCTTAAACAAACAATAGGTACTAGCATTTGTGACTTTTAAATTAAGATATATAATATATATATACTAAGTATTACTGAGTTCAATGAATTTGTCGCATAACATCTTCAGAACAGGTCTGTTATGCCCGTCGCTTCTGATCCCCGTTAAAAAGAAAATAGGTTTCTGTCAAAAATGTCATTTTTGGTACAACTACTACTCGTTGAGACGATCCTAGCGAGCCCAAACTCAACGGGGTTGCGTCTGTTAAGTCCTGAATCCCCATGGCCTTTCTGTCTCCATCATCAGATCAGCTCGATGGTACCATAATTAAATTGTCATCCAAACTATACTTAAACTCACCATTTCAGCTCAATCACTTGAAGATATCTGCTTCAAAATTGAGTTGCAAAATTCCGCCCGAACAAACATAGATAGGTACCTACATTGCAAGTTAAATAAAAGCTTGTAAAAACCGTTTCCTGTGGTCCATTGTTAAGGGCTTACATGTATGTATAATAGTATTTTATGCAACTGATCCATAATGAGAGGTCTTAAAATACGAGTGTGGTTTAGTCATAATAGGATCACACGAGTGTTTTAAGGCCTAATTATGTACAGTTGCAAACACTACTTTATCTACACACATATCATGACTCGAACAAAAATTAGGGCTTTAAAGCCATATCTCGCAAACTAATCACTGATTTGAAAAAGACGGAGACGCGTTTAATAATGTACTTAATGATAAACAATCAACCCAACAACGAGGCTTTGGTGGCCCTTAACTATGGCAAAGTCTACATAGACCGTGGGCCCACTCCCAATACACCTACGTCACATGACAATACATGAAAGTACACGGGAGATCCTCTGGACTTACTTAAGCTAAGCGAAGATGCAGCCGATTGGGTGAAAATTTAGATATTAATTTGTAAATTTGTAAAAGCGACCATGAATTGTATGCCATACGACTAAATAAACATGACAATATGATAAAATACATGGCCAAAAAAAAAAAACCATTGGCCGAAAATTTGTATGTGACAACAGTACGAGACTTTGTGGCATCATTTAGCCCTTTAATCGTAGAGAAAGTAAAGCTAAGTCTGTCAGTCCTGAAATGGCCGGAAATACTTGGCAGACGGTGGCAAATTTGGCAACTTTTTGTATGACCCAATTGGGTGCAATATAATACAAGTAGATACCAACTCATTACTCGCCAAGAAAACAATACATGACATGACACTTAGCTAAGATATAAACTACGGTAGAAAGCAGGCAGTATTACCGCTTACAGCTGTCTTCCTGACAACCTTTGGGTAGCGGAATGCAAGCAAAAAATATCGATATGAGTAGATGATGCAAGCATTTAAAAGAAACAGTGTACTAAAAGGAAATTGTGGTGTATGTCGTGGCAAATGTGTATGTGCATATTGTGTCTACAGTTTGTTTTCATGTTTTTTTGTCAAGAATAAATGTTTTCTTTCTTTCTTTCTGAAATACAAATAAGCAGATATAAATACTCACGTTCTCTTGTGGTGACCACGTAGGTGCAGCGAGGGTAGATGCCACACTAGGTGGACTGATGACCTGAGGAGTAATCACCTAACGTTTCGAACGAACGTTAGGACAACTCCACCGTTATTTTTCCATACAAAAGGTGACATTTGGATCTACCTGACCCCCTAGCACAATAAGTTTTATGTCGGACATAAATCATTCGTCCCTTTCTGGCAAATATGCGAGTGCGAGAGGGACGAATGCTTTATGTCCGACATAAAACTTAGTGTGCTAGGGGGTCTGACGTACGTACAATGCGTTACGTGATCGACTAGCTGATAAAGGTCGCGGGCGTCCGCTGGGTGGCGCAGGACCGGCCATTGTGGTACAGTTAGCATCAAAAGTAACTGCGCAAAAGAAGACGTCAACTCTTTATTAAAAGGGAGTAAGAGCTTTTGACGCCTTCAATTGCGCAGCTACTTTTGATGCTGATTGTACTCTTTGAAGGAGCCGTATGTCCAGCGGTGGATGTCTTTCGGCTGATGATTCTGATGATGATGCGATGATGAACGTTTATCATCAGAAAGAGCGCGAAACACATTAAAGTCTCTGGGCATATTTTTTTCTTCCTTATATTGTGTGATTGGGATGGGAAATAAACGAACCGAATCTAGAACAAATTGTTATGCACAACACAACGGTTACCGACCGCATCGCCACAGACGTACCAGCATAAGTATGGCCTCTGATTATACGTAGTTGTTACGAACATCGGTCTCAAATTATAGTGGAAGTTGACTCAAGGAGTAGGTACACGGTTTTTAGAATAGGTGGACTGAAAACTGTAAAATATACTCCACTCGGAGATACGCCGGAGGCAAGTGCGGTAATATATTACTGAGATATGTCGACCACTTCTCTTTTATATTTATTGTTGGCCTTGTTATTTGGGGACTTTATTACATGTACCTACTCACAATGGTTCTATCAGTCGCACTGTAGGTATACATATACATGGACTGTAAAACAGATTTTATTGAACGAGCGAGCGAAGCGAACGATGTTCCTCGTTTCATATTGGGCAAAAATTCTTCCGTCTGCCTGTCGGCCGAAATGGCGGCCGACATTTAAATCTACCTAACGTTCGTACAGTCAGCAGCAGAAGTTGCTAAGCAGTTTTAGTGCTCAAAATGATCTACACATGAACTCTAATGTCTAGGGAATAAGGATCTGTGTAGGTCATTTTGAGCACTGCTTAGCTACTTCTGATGCTGACTGTACCTACAATGCGTTACGTAATCAACCACGTGGTTGCAAACAATAATCCTATTAGGTTCAGTCAAGTGTAAAAATATGTATCGATTTAATCCTCTCATAAATATGTACCGAAACCTTAACCGCTGACAGCAATGGGACATATTTATGCGTACGTAAGTTTTATGTAGGCATATTTATACACTTGACTGAACCTTCTTTTCTCTACGGTTATCAAATAATGTGGTTGCAAGTTGGCTGCGTAATTAATTACACAATGAATTATTCTGACAAGTGTAATAAAAATAATTTATCACAACCAAACAATCCATTTAAATCTGTACAATTTAATGAACATCATTAAATATTGTATTCGCAACGCGACAGAGCGTTGTAAATTTTATACCTATTTGCAATTTCCGCTCGCCATAATACCAGTGTACTTCAAAAGTGAGCCATAAATCAACTGAATACAGCGCATTTTGCTAATAAAGGCACGTGAATATGTCATACACTGCCAAACAAATAAAAGCGAGCGCGAAACAATAGGCATGTAAATTGGATTTCATTCGCCAATACCACATTGATACTTGTAATAATGAGAATTAATTGAAGCCCATTGGAGTACATTTTTATGCAAGTATGGTGTATATAAGTATGGTACATAATAATAATAATGATATCAGTTTGTGTCGTAAAGTGCTGTAGTTTCGTTTTGAATGGACTATTTAGACGCAGTTCGGCCAACTAAAATAATCTGAAGTAAATAGTGCGAAGGGCACCGAAGGCGCTGCTTTATTCATATAAAGCAGCGCCTTCATACGTGCGTAGTGTGATGTTACTGATTCGACCAGCTCGCCTATTCACTGTAATTAGTGGGTAATACGCAATCAAAGATCTCTTGAAAGTGCGAGTAGCACTGCATTTTCTGCAATTTTATGTTAAAATAAAATAATAATCATCATATCAGCCGAAAGACGTCCACTGCTGGATAGGCCTCCCCAAAGAGCGCCACAACGACGAGTCCTGCGCCACTCGCGTCCAGCTGAGTCTCGCGACCTTTACCAGGTCCAGCCTCCAAGTCCACCTTGCGAGGGGCTGCGCCTTCCGATACATGGTCGCCACTCGAGAACCTATCCGTCCCAACGGCCATCCTGCGCCACCCGCATCCAGTGGACTCCCGTGACCTTTACCAGATCATCAGTCCACCTTGTGGCGGGTCTACCTACGCTGCGCCTCCCGGTACGAGGTCGTTACTCCTTGGAGAACCTTTCCGCGTCAACCGCTATCGGTTATTATCGTGATATTGAATGTACGGACTACAGGGACGGATCTCACTGACAGAAATGCATGGCCCAAACCAGAGCCCAAAATAGCTTAATTATTTATATACATAGCTTATTCGGACAATGTGTTCTTGTTCAGTTTGACTTATTTTAAGAACTATCATTGTAATAAGGTTTTTTTTGGCAAAAAATGACTGACTGTTGAGTTCGATAGATAGATAGATTAAATAGATTCATTTATTTCACAACATACAGCTGCACTTTAAATTACTCAAAGTAAATTTTTAGGAGTCTATGTTGTGATCGTCGGTTGCTTGTTAAGGCGTTTCTTCTTAACAGTGGTCTTCTTTTACAGAAACGCTGGTAGAATGTTGACTTGTAAAAGTGCCATTAGGGCCTATTTGCAGAATAAAATTCATTTATTGCATTTATAATATATCAATCCAATTAGAATATAAGCAACAGAAACAGTTTAAACAAGCTTCTGCATAGCATACGTATGTATAGGCATACTACTGCGTAGGTTATACAGAGCAATCGGTTCCCTAATCCTTTTACTGTACTGCACTGGAACGGGTCTCACTCAATTATTGTACGGACCAGACAGAAGACTCCATTAGTATGTCCGTGCTCACTGCACTGGTTCGAGACGCTCAGATGTTCCGAAGCTTCGTATATTTCGAAGTGTAGTTTAGATCATTTCAACTAGTGTATAATGTAATGTGATCGGTGTTTCTGAGGAAAATGTAACGGTTTCGAAACGCTGTCCTTAACATCATTTATGTGAGGTAACAAAAATTAAAACATTACGAATCGATTCTCCATCACGTAAACTAACCCCCCTTTGCGAAAAGGATCGTTGTGTCTTTCCACCCGGAATAAACTCGGTATTTTTACTAACTATGACAATTACGGATCGGTACGTACGGGCTGCAGTTGAAACGACGAAAGGATTTTTTGGAGAGTTTTGCAGCAAAACAGAATTATGTAAAGGAAGTTTGTAACTAAACTTATTATGATTACAGACATCGCGCACTTCAGTCAACTAGACTGCAGTTTTCCCAATTTTCACCAGCTGATTTCGTTTCCTTAGCCTTTGCTACAAAAAAACAGACTTTATCCCTTTCGAATATGGTTGAAAATTGATGAATCCAGCACGCATTCCCTGAGGAGGAAGAGTTAAAATGCAGCCTCTTAATTAGTAGCTCTAGGTCTACCGGGGTCAATTAGACAGTGAAGTTTTTCATTCACATTTTATAGCAATGGGTTCCACGCGCAAGCCGAACTATCGTGTCAGAAGCTCAGAAGGAGCGCGCAAAAAGATTGATATATAATTTGAATGGGAAATGCAAGTGGCAGATTGACCCATTGGCCACTTGCCATCAAAGTTGCAGCTGAGATACGGCACACCGGTCAAATTAGTTGCAAGTTGCCTGAAGTGGCTTGAGAGTTGATAAACAATGTTATAGTTATAGTATAAGTAGTCAGGTAAGGACTCGACCTGGCTTGGTGGTAGTACCTACAGTTGATGTCAAAGATATGCTTACACTTTTGCATCTTCATATAAGCCGAAAGAAGTCCACTGCTGCGTGCCACGTGGTCGCCAATCGAGAACCTTTTCGCCCCAACGGCCATCGGTTCTACGTGCAATGTGCCCCGCCCACTGCCACTGCCGCTGTATTTTTACATCTCTTTCGAGTGTAATACGGCGAAAATTTGATACATTATCTTTGTACGACTGTACGTAAATGCAGCATTTTTAGGCCAGAGTTCGCTAGGATGCGCTTTGTTGAGAACGAGGTACCCAGTATCACAATGAATCCTCAATTTTTTTATTTATTTTTATTTAAAGGATCGGCAACGGTCTTTTGCATTCTCTGACTTCCATAGGTTACAGTGTCTTACCACCAGGCAGGCCATCAGCAAGAAACCTATAGTATAGACAAGGCATATGCGTGCCACCGAAAAACTAGAATGCAGCTAAATTGAGATCTTGTTTTAGGCTGACGGCTTACCATTAAAACCTACTTAATATAGAGAAATGTATTATAACTTCAAACGAAAGAATGCAAAAAATAGGCCTAATGACGAAAACCCCAGTCAAATATCTAAAAAAAATACGCAGCTACAACCGTTTTAAGAGTCCGCAGCAGTAAGCTCGATTCTCCATACAAACGTAGTTACGCTCTCATTTTAAAACTACGTGTTGGATTGTAACGAAACTTTGCATGTACAATGACATGAGGTATATACAAATCTATGCCTGTAATTCGTTTATGTAGCTCCAGATACCATAGTAAAAAAAATATAGCGAATTTAAATTTTTCATACAATACTTGTTTTAGCTGTATTTCGTTTGTTTTATAAACTGGAACCATATACACTAATCCCCCTCTTTGCGTCGGGGGTTAATAATAATATAAATCATTATTAATTGACCCTTATTTGGGTAGATAATCGTTTGTCTGTCTAAAACCAATTCCGCCGATTACGTTACGCATTGTATGTCTGTCAGGTAGATCTACCTGTCTAACGTCGATTTTTGTATGGGAAAATGATAGTTGTATTGTCCTAACGTTGCGCTCGTCCGTAACGTTACGTGTCCTTTGCAATCGTACGGCTATCACTAGACGGCGCCGCGCGAGCTCTCTCGATTTTTCTCGCACTATCCGCCTCTCTCTTATTAGAGCAAGAGGTATAGTGCGAGAAAAATCGAGTGTATGTCGCGGCCGTCTCATGATAGACGCGCTGCGCGTAGGATACGCGCACCTTGATTGCGCGCGTCTTGATTTATAGGTACCGTATTTTACTTTTCACTAAAATTGCCGCAAATAAAGTCGCCCTATACGAGTATCATACAGGGCGTAAGTATAGCTGATATCGTTTACAGTTTGGATTCCATTGTTGCTTTAGTTTCCTTTCAGTAATTCAGAATCTTCCAGGCATATCGCTGTATTCCGTACCTAAAGGAATTCAACGAACAAAGACTAAATTGAAATTGTAAGTCTTTAAAAATGACATTGAGTATATTTTAGATTTAAGATGACATTATTATATTATTATGACTATTGCATACTTATTATTTTTTGACTTCGGTCAATTGAAAGCTAGGGTGGCCTGTCCTAGCTAATTATTAATAATCGACATTGTACCATTTATCATTAAGTATTTGAATTGTTCCTGTTGAAATCAAACATGAGAAACAATAATAATAATAATAATAATAAGGTTATTATTATTATTATTGTTTCTCATGTTTGTTTTCATTTAAAATTTGATTTTTATTGACTTTTTATTCATAACTGTTTTTTTTATTTCTATAGACTATGACGGTATTTTTGTGAATCCATGCTATTATAATTTTATGTTATGACGCGTAAATTTTCAAAATGAAATAAAATAATCTAATCTAATCATATCACTACTTTTTTCCAATGTAGAAGAATAGTTTGATTTCAGAGTTCGAATAGTCGGTATAATATAATTGTATAAAAGATTGAATAATACACAAAATGTATTACTTAACAAACACTTTATTAATATAACAATAATTTATCAAAATAACACAATCAATCTATCGTTCGGCGTGCTGTCGATATAAAATTAACATTACATTTCGAACAGTGTCACAATTTAAAAGGTTATAAATCTCTTTCATGATTAATCATGATGAATGAAAAAAAAAACAGTAATATGAATCCTATACCGAAATGTCTGCCAACTGTTAACATGAAAAATACATAATATTCAGTTGAAGTTCGTTAAAGGCCTGTATATTATCCGCTTTATTTGACAGAACCCATTCTCCCCCTCAACCTGTCTTTCTAAATCTGAATGACATAGACGTCGATTATGCCAAGGTTACAAATTTAGCTCAAACGACTGTTTTTTTTTTAATTTGTAAGCATAATTAGGACAACAGTTTATGGCACTATATTTGGTGTTACATTAAATGTGAACAATTTTTTACTTAAAAACGGTGACACTGTTTCTCAAAATAATCTTTAATCACTACCACCTATTATAATAAATATATATTATAATAAATAATATATAGAGTTCTTGACGAGTAAACAAGTTTAATGTTTTAAAATAAAGTTAATACGTAAATCATTTAAAGCATAGGCCAGAAATTGTAGAGTATATATAGGACCCGCAAGATTTCAAATAAAATGTATGTACGAGTAGTTAATACTAACAGGAGAAACGTACACTCATAACATTGTTTGAGAGTGGCTGCTACAAGCGCGACTAACATTTTATGTCATCCATAATTTTAACATGCACTCTGTATTTGGTAGAGATTACAGGATCAATGTTGAGGTTTATAACCAAAACGTGACCAGATCAAAATTAATTTAGGAATAAAATTATTTCCATAAATGCCACTGAAATATATTCCTGAAATATATTCGACAGAATTTTAAATAAATTTTAATACTTTAGTTACAACGTATTTAACAGAATACATGTTAAATATGATTACTCACTAAAAATAACAAAATTTAGGATACACTTCAAAAAATTAAAATATTTTTGTAATAGCTACTCTCCAAACAATATTTCTATAGATTCAAAGAGATTAAGACATCTACCTTATAATAGAAATACTCATTAGTATCTTTGAGAAGATTTCGACAACACATATTTTCTGGCGATTATTATAACTATACTACAATTAGTTTAATATAATGGCAATATCTCCCGTTTTTAATATCCTACATAAAGCTGATTGATTCTCTTTTTTCATAATTATTTGTTTTTTGCAAATTATGATCAAGCCTGTATTCAGGCTAATCTTAAGCAAAAATTTGCAAAATTATGACAAAATGGTACGTTTAGAAAACGTGGCATGTTTTTTTAATTTTGCGAAGATTTGCAATAAACCGTTTGACGGGTGTAACAATAATAAAAATGATATTATTAATGATATACATATTTTATTATTGCAAACGAGCCATACCACGCCATTGTATTTTGTTATATACGTATAGTTGACTAAAAAGAGATGTATCCATTTTTTCAATTAATACGCCTTTTGTAGACGACTGATACCTTCTTTTAATTTTTTTAGTTAAATTACATGCTTTCATTGGGTGAAAATAATTCGTTGTATTTGTATATGAGTAAAACAGTTTGTTTTGATATAAATAAATATAGAATTCCTTTATACAAAAAGGTCAGTAAGTAAATATAAAAATATTATGCCTTAGAACGGACGGTTTTACAAACAAAACAATTTGTTATGTTGAAATGCGTATAACGGTTGATGAAATGATTCCAAAAATACTGTTAAAAATTTAGATTTTTTGTAACATACTTATTGTTTTTTTCAATAAGCCGTATCATGCATATTCGGAACTAACTTGACACCTATTTACACTATCAGTTCGTTATATCTACATTCAATTTTGCAAGTACAACATTACAAGATTCCAATATCTAAACACTCACGACAATTAGATAAAAAGGTTTATCGATTCGATTATGATCACATTATCATATCATAATAGAACTAATAATAAAAACAAATTTCGAACTTAAAGAGTACTTTTCACCGTTCACATTCTGATTTTGCGATAATAACCAAATCAAAAAGAACCAATGTAAATAATCGAATATTGATACATAAATAAAATTTTGTGGTAAAACAAATCGATAAACCTAATATAGAGCTTAGAAAGGCCGAAATGTTTTAAGAAGGCTACATGAAAGAAGTAAGTAGACTGAATCGCGACTTTTATTGAGCAATTTCCTAAGAATCTTTCCAAGGTTCTAATAAATATAATTTCTAGTTCGAGGCATTTTTAGTTTATAGAAGCCGAGCACCTAGCGCGTAATCTTTTATTTTATTATCAGGGAGATATATTCCGCAAAAAATGTGATTTTTATTTTTATTTATATCCAGTCGTCAACGATAGTTATTCGACGCAAAATATAAGTGGAAATTTATTATAATGATGCAAATTATTAAAAGTAGCTAGACGTCCTTCGAGGCGTACTCACGTATTTATTAAGAAAATGGGATCGTTACTTGGAATCACAATAAGCCAATAAGTGAAGTTTGATTCCACTTAGGATAAAATTTAAATCTAGGGAAAGTTTATTCAATCAATGGAGATAAAAAATTCAAATATCAATAATCTCTGACATTCTTACATTTCAAATTAAAACCTTATAAAATCTCTAAAATACTGAAGCACATTCTAAGTAGGTATTGAAAATTTAGAAAATCTAAAAAGATCACTGAGAGCAGCGTCGAAAATTTCTAATTTAATTAAATTCGAAATTAATTTGGTCCAAATCCAGGCAGAAATTTGTTTCTTTAAGTCATAAAGAGTAGATTTCGTTGAAATGACCGTGAGTGGTAAAATATGAAAACGCTACTTTTAATTACTTTAATGAACCAATGACACAACATTCGTACGATGTTTAGTTTTTTTTTAAATATACACTAGCAAAACACGTTATTCAAATTCATACTTCACTAGCAAAGAATTCATTCTTTCGAGGTATCTTCTATCAACTGCGTGCAAATGCATTAAATCTGCATGATTTACACTGAGGCGTTAGATGAACTTAAAGTCCGATAGCACTATGCTTTACATCACTGACAAGCCAGTGTAAATAAGGCGTTAGCGAAGCCATTTCCATTATTGCCCTTAATGAAAAGATAACCGTGCTGCTGCTGTCATAAAAAGCAAATTAGTTGCTTATTAAATAGTATCATAACTAATCATAAAACAAGTTAAACTCAAAATATTTCAGAATTATATCACTAAATGGCAGTTTATCTATTAAAGGAAAATATATCTAAGGTATAACCGAATTCTTCACTTTTTATTGAATCATATTTTCAACATAGTGTTTTAATGATAACCTACCATTTATCTAGGCGTAATTAAATTTAAGAATTTAACAACGAAGTCTTACTTTTTTCATTTAAAATTTAAACGCAGATGAATTTTATAAAATTCAAGTAACTATTTTCCAATACAAATCATAAAAGGCGTGAGCCTTGTCTTCGTCGATTAACTGTCATAAAATGTATTTCTTAAAACGTGCCTATAGATACTAGTTGAATTTTGCGTATTTAAGTATTTTCTTCAAAATAAAACATAACATTAAACCAGTCATTATACTCACGTACATTTTGAGAAATAACTCTTTTATCCCTTGTTCTCAAGCACATGTTTTGAATGTCATACATATCTAATAATAACTTTGGCTATTATACATCTCGACTCTAGGCACCTAAAAACGAATAAATTAATAGCAATTGCATTATGCTATTTACATTTGTAACATGTGTTTTCCATAATATTTATTCTAGATATTTGGTTAATTATTGTGATTTTGAATTATATTAGTTCAAAGTCACAATATTAAACAATTATATTTTTCACGGTACGCTATTGAACACTTGTTACTTGAACATAATTATTTATGCCTACATAATTTATTTACAAAACTCTAATTAAAAAAGGGTATGATACTGAGTTGGCTTTATCTACAATAAACTCTCTAAAAAATAAGTCGCGGCTCCTTATTTTTTATAAAACGATTTGTACCGGACAACAACTCTTAAAACTCCTTGCCTGGAATATTAATAAATGTGAATGTTTTAGTTTTTAGATCAGGTCGAAAATGTAATTACCTTATCTATGTAATTATGCGGTCTTGGTCTTTATGCTACTACTTTTTTTATTTACATTACATTTGTGAACCATTTTACGTTGTAAAAAACGTGAAGGAAAAAATTATGGGTGACAATAGGGGTATTTTTCCAACTTATTTCCAAGCAAAGATTAATAAGAGTAGGTATTTGCTTGGTACAAACAACGTAGGGAAATAAATATACGTTACGTAATTTATATTATATAGCAATATAATTAATAAACTTCGTATTTTACTTGATGTACTCCATTAATGGTACATTACTCTTTTTATTTTTGTAATTTTGTAACCTACGGTGCCTTAAATTGTGAAACACATTATACATTTTCATAAGAAATATAACAGTATTAAATAAAGTTTATTAACAATTATCAAACGGCAAAACGGCGAATTCAAAAAGTAAGACATACCTACAGTGACTAATTTTGTTTATATTTATTTATGGATTTGTAATGAATTACATTGCTTTCTACCTAATTTTAGCCTGCTAGGCTCGATTACGTGACCTATAGAGAAATATGAAATAGAGGGAAATGTTTAGGAAGGATAAAAGTTATGACAAAGTCAAGAGTTTTTATTACACTGTTATATATTAATCGTTATGGGTTTAAGAGCCAATATTTTGTGGTCAAATATTGACAATTCTCCATATTGTTATAGTAAAATAAAACATATAGAAGTTTATTATTTACCATGTTAGATTTTACATACCTACAGGCCGATTCACGAGAGCAGGCGTGGAAAATATATGAAACTGTCATTCATTTCATATACATTACGCGCCAGCTTTTGTGAATCGAACTGTACCTAATTTATAACTGCTTCAATTCGCACAAGATTGTTCATACTTTATATACATGCATGTATTTATTATTATGCATTTTGCGGCCAAAAATAGGAGCGTCATATGAGATGCCAAAGACTCTAAATTTGATCAACCTTTAATAATAATTAAATTAACTTTGCTATATTTTGATCACACGATCACCTTTCCGTAGTAAATAATGGTTGTAATCTAGATCTTTAGTAATCATTTCAAAAAATCTCAAAATTGTAGCTTCACGGCATTGAACTCATTGGTTCTTATTTTACGTAGGGTCTTAATCAGAGGCAGTAAGAAATAGAGAGAAATTCTGCAGAGTAAAAACAACAACCTAGTTAAATAATATTATCAAATCGTCGCGGCGCGCAGGCTATAGAATATAAACGAACACCTCTATATAGAACGGACACCTCTTTTGCGCTCTCTTTCACACCAATCATAAGAGAAGATAAGTTCAATAATAGAGAGCAACAGCAACATTTTATAGCGCCGTGCGCCGAAAGCATTTGATAGTAGTAGTGGTAGTAGTTCATAACTTAAATCAGCCAGGAACAGAACCCACGCTAATACTACTTAAATTATAAATCTGGTATGACGTCATAGGTTGCCAAACTGGACATAGTAAGATAGATGAGCCAGAGAGAGAAGAAAATGCTATTACTAGTGCGTCTATACAACTCAAGTCAGCCAGGAAGCGTTTACACGCTGATCTCACTTAAATTAAGAACCTAATATTATGACGTCACGTCATAAGCGTCAAAACTGGACACGATAAGATAAATAAGCTTGAGAAAGAAGAGGATACTGTCACTAGTATTGTCTTCATAATTCAAATCAGCCAGCAACAAGAACAGCAAGTTCCCATGCTATTCTCACTCAAATAAAAAATCAGGTATGACGTCAAACGCTTTCAAGCTGGATATAGTAAGTTAGATGAGTTAGAGTGAGAAAAATATACTGTCACTGATGTTGTCTTCACTAAATTTAAAAACCTGGTATGACGTCATAAGCTTCCAAGCTGGACATGGTGAGATAAACGAGCCAGAGGGAGAATAAGAAGATGGATGTGCATATTTTGATGCCGCGCGGGCCGCCCAGCTCGCCGCCGATGGACTTCCGTCTCCTGAGCACCAGGACGAGGACCGCGAGGCATGCTTCAGAGCAGTACATGGTGACGCTGAAGGCGAGGCTGTGGGAAAGAATACGGAATGAGAAACTAATGATATTGCAGTCTTGAGGCACGGCAGTGCCCCTGCAATGTCGAGTACGTCAGTGATCGACTGAGGAGCGCCGCTCTCCTAGAGCTACCAATAATTTATGATTTAATGATAATGACATCAATGTGTATCAGCTTCAATAGATTTTCTATTATAATGGTTAATTGGTTAGGACCTCAAATTATTCATAGTTACTTCGAACTCAGCTTCTTCGATTTTGGGAAATTTTGGGCTTATTTTATTAATTATACCTATTAATGGTAATGGCGCAAGAACTGAATTTGCAGATCTATATTAATAATAGATACATTTTTAGGCGTATTTAAACCTTTAATAGATGGGATAAAAGGGTGGAGAACCTTTGTGGTTTTGAATTAAAGTCCTTAAGAATCGCCAGGACGCGCGACTCTCCATACAAAGGTAGTTTAGTTTTTATTTTATAACAACATGCTACATTAACGTGTAACGTAGTATACACAAAGGCAACCGCCATATCAATGTCGGAAATTAGTTTTTGTTGCTAGAAAATAAATACACAATAAAACAGAGCGAGTAGAACGTTTTTCATACGAAGTCTCTAATCGGTTAATTTTTTATTCCATAAATAAATAAATGAATTTTATTCTGGAATTAGGCCGTAATGGTAAAAGTGCCATTACGTAAGTCAAAATTCTACCAGCGTTTCTAAAAAAGAAGACCACTGTTAAGAAGAAACGCCGAAGCAAACTCAACAGTCAGTATTTTTTTGCCAAAAAAAGCTTATTACAATGATAGTTCTTAACCTACGTAAAATAAGTCAAACTGACTATGAATAAAGAAAAACAATCATCATAATGCGCTTTTCTACAAGAACACAATATGTCCGAATAAGCTACCTATATGAATAATTAAGCTATTTTGGGCTCTGGTTTGGGCCATGCATTTCTGTCAGTTAGATAGTCCTCGCGACCCAATAAGCCTTCGAAATCAATGTTTTTTTTAAGAAGGTAGTTTTTAAAAGCTGGAAAGGGCAGAACTAAAATTTCATTAGGTATTATATAGCAACAATAATTAGTTCCTGACTCAGAAATTAATCCTATTGTGTATAAAAAGTTAAATGCTATTCCAGTATGCCGTTTTAAAATGAGAACCAAGCTACGTTTGCATGGAGAGTGGACTTGCATCTCTATTATAACAATATCAAGAACTTACTTTCCCGGATCTACGAGGAACTTCTCGCCTTTGCTCCAATGCACGATGGCGGCGACTGTCCACGCCACGCCGATTCCCAAGAACACGTTGACCGCGTTGGAGCCGGTCACGTTGCCGACCGACGCGTCCGCGTACTTGTCCTGGATGGCGGCCACTTTGCTCGCGAACGTGTCTGGAGAATTAGGGAGGGGTTAGATTTCACTTGCACGCTTAGTTCGCTTCGTATTTAGGAGCGAAAGCACAAGATTTGGCAATCATGTTACTTTCGAGAATGATTCAGCATGTGTACACAATACATATCTCAGGGTCATAAAGGTGGTGTACTATATGGTTTATTTCCCGAAAACTGGTTGATCTTTACACTTAACAGTGTCAATGAAGTTAAAAAACTATTGGGGTAATTAGAAAAACTGAATTTGGTTTAATTCCATTCACTTAAAATAGCTATAAAAACTTTTTTTTTCTGTTATCTAGCTCTTTCAATCGACAGTTTGATAATACCATAGCTATTAAAGAAACGAGGATATGTCATCAGAAATGATCAAAGTCACTATAGTCGATGGAATGTACCCACATATTGCCCAAATTACGATTATTCATTAATTATATGATTTATAACTGAGGTGATTTTTTAAAGTACTACCTTAAGTCCTGTCTACTTTAAGTCATACAAGGACACCATAGCCGAATTTAAACTTTCGTTAGACATGTTGAAATAATGCTAATAATTACATGGTTCTACTCACGTATTCAATGTCACTACGGGCAACATGTTTCTAACTCTTCGGGAGTTCTTCTTCACGGTAAGTGTTTTTGCGGAAGTGTCGCTTGAATCATGAAAACACTCATCCTGAAGTTGAACCGCGTAATTATTAGCATTATGATACCATATTCGTTTCATCTGCACGTTTCAGCTATTTGAGAACCTTGCTACGCTGTGTAAGATAGTCTCAAAGAGCTAAAAGCCCTATCACCCTGATGGCTAGCACGAACCACGATGTAAGTTGAGAAGTCACGTTTTAACCACTTACTCGTACTTGGTGAAATGGTCTCTGGGGCCATTTAAACAATAAGGCACCCATCCTTATTATATAACTGTTATTATTACTTAACTTTGGAGTCATTATCGATTTATGCCGTATATATATACCAACTAGGCTCTTCCTACTCTACCACAATTGAGCTGTTGAAATTTGCAGAACCTGAAAACCTAAGAGACGGCGTTACTATTTAGTAGCATTTAATCAGCACACGCCACACGGCACCGACGGAATATTAAAGAAACTATGTACATAGTTATGTACATAGATTCTTTAATATTCCGTCCGATTTTTTCTTTGAAGTCGCATGGCGCTTTCAAAGATAAATCTCCGGGTTATTGCGCCTACTTATTTCGAGCACCTACCGGCCGATATAAGAAACGAACCTTGTGACCAAATATTTGGGCGTAGACAGAAATCTTTTGTTGTATAACCCTGTACTCTGATCACAAGTTCATGGAAATAATAATAATAATAAATACTCTTTATTGCACCACAACAGGAAAGAAACATCTTACAAAAAAACAATTGCTTAATAAATAATGGTAACAACAGGCGCTCTTATCGCTTTAAAGCGATGTCTTCCAGAAAACCTTAATAATGTTTAAAGTAATTATTTGATTTATTGATACCTAATCTGATACTATTTCTTGTGTAACATTTATATTTTATTTCTACTTTGAAATCGTAATACTTAAGTTGACATGGTTTATTTTTGTTTAAAATTAATTATCCACTAGTTGTTAAATGACAATCCGTAATCGGAGATACTATTTCCACATTCTGTATGACATTTTGAATTTTATTAAATTTTTATTTCTTATTGACGATCGTGATAAGGATTCTTATAATTTTGACATTGTATGCGAATCTATATTGTAATTTTTATCTCGAAATAAATAAATCTAAATCTACATATCAAAATTAGTTAATGAATTTGCCGCTTGATGCTGATATCCTTAGTACAAACTCGCTAACGAGATTTTTTCCTGTTATTATGGGGTCAAGTCGCCTTCAAGCTCAAATTGGGAACCAAATACAGGTAATTCAACCGGGTATAGTAAAGTGAAGTATAGTGAAGTGGAATAGTGAATAACCTTTTAGTGAAGTGTTGTCGTGGTGAACGGAAGAACAGTCAGGTGCGAACAGTGCAAATTACTTACTCAATAAATATAGTAATTTTATCGAGATAAACACTCAATATCCAAGATTAGAAATTAGTTTAAGGTACGACCACACCGCTGCTCAAAATACGCTAACGCACCGTAAAATGCTGCAAAATTTATGAAGAATACGCGACGCATACGACACGTTAACGCGTATACGCAGCGTTAAGCACCGG
The DNA here is from genome assembly GCA_947049275.1 of Epinotia bilunana. NCBI lineage: Eukaryota > Metazoa > Arthropoda > Insecta > Lepidoptera > Tortricidae > Epinotia > Epinotia bilunana. The sequence goes on along the minus strand of OX346268.1, from coordinate 3,160,904 downwards.
TGTGGTCGCTCCCATACTTAGTCAAACTAACGTACACAGTTTTTTTTTACAAATTAATTTCTTGTTCATATTGGTATGGTGTGTTAACCTGTTAGTAGTTATACATTAAGCATAATACCTACACTATTTCTAAGTATAATGTAATAAGTAATACCTTTTGGTGAACCTTTAAATAAATATGTGTTGATTGAGTAGCAGTATTTCTTTAGAAGTTTATAAGATCAAAACAAATGACACAGAAGTCTTATCCGGTATACTAGTCCCTATGACCACAAATACTATGGCCGTAACAGAGTCATTGGTGCCGAAAGCGCAGTTCAAATGTTAGGCCATGTTTCCTATGATGGCGGTGACTGAAGCAATACAGATGATAGAAATTCATACAATACTTACCCGGTATACTGGTCCCTAGGGCCACAAAGACTATAGCCGTGACAGAGTCCTTGATGCCGAGAGTGCACCCGAAGTGTGAGGCCACATCTCCAATAACAGCGGTGACCAAACCGATGCAGATGATTGAGATCACGAAGCACACGTAGCCCCCGCCAATATCTGGTTGAGAAACACGAAATCCGGTTACAGTAATAAAGAAAGAAAGAAAGAAGACATTTATTCACTACACAAAAGACACACAGAGACAAAGGGAGTACAAATACAATACAATTGACACATAGGTAATGTGTGTGTCTTCGCGGCAGTGAATCGGTCGCTGTCTCAGCATTATGCCAAGCTGTCAGACAGACACCTACAGCGCTGATTTTCAGACAGCACTAATGTAATGAGCAGAGCCCGGAATTCTCACGGCAAAACAAAAGACTGTCGCAATCTTACTAGTGTTAGAAACATTTTGGTATCGATATCGAGTATTGTTATTGAATATTTTAAAATACTTCGCAACGGTTAATTTAAAATAATATACGAGATATCTAAAAAAAACTTACTCAACCTGAACAACATACCAATTAGAATGAATTTTCTAAATTCCTTGACGTCGAGTGAAGTTGAACGATCATTTAGTACTTATGCTTGTATATAAATGGCTTTATAGTGATAAACGAAACTGTCTGTCTTCTCCCAGAGAATGTTGAGAAATTAATGATTATATACGTTTATACTAGTTATCAGAAATAAAATGTCATGTGCTGCTGTGTGTACTGACGTGGATTTCGAAGAAGAAATTGCATCTGTTTCTATGTAATTTTATACAAACCTATTTTTTGGACCGTTTTTTTTTCTTCTATTACACAACTATCGATATCGATAAAAAAATGTTACTAACACTAGTAAGGTTGCGACAGTCTTTTGTTTTGCCGTGAAAATGCCGAGCTCTGGTAATGAGTACCGAATGACTATCGATCCAATCTGAGGATCTAATGAATCATCCTATTTAAGTTCTGGACGGACTCCTTTTCTAAGCTTCATCATTGTAATCCTCAGCCTGTAGTCGTCCACTACTGGTCAAGCCTTTCCTAATTGGTTCGAGGTTCATCGAAACAGAGTGTTAGTTGAGAACCCAAGTGGTACATAATATTTCAGCTTCGTAACAGGAGAGTCAGAAGCGTCATTAATGGTCATCGGGGGCCGATTCGAGCTTCAAACTGTGACGTCCCGGACATGCCATAAAGACGTCCTCACTTTTGAGTCTGATTTAAAAATTAGAAAAGCGTTATCTCTGATACTTTTTTTCCCAATGAGCGTCCATACAAGCCGACTCCCACGAGCATGTCAAATATTTTTTATTAGCCAAGCCTATGATTATATACTCTCTTTCATAACTTTTTTGTTCAGGGTTGCCCGTCGAACATTTACATCGTAGTGTTAAATTACCGGAAACGTAACCACAAAAGGGCAGAAATTCCCACAGTTAAAAACGCTCTTTGAAACCTCAACACATTTATAGCGCCCTTGGGACGCAAAGCCCTGATTACCGCGCCTAATTTAAACCACAACGTTTTTGTCGAACACGAATAACTCACTCGTATTTCTTTACCATATGTACCTTGGAGCTGTCAAATCATTATGATATTTATCTTAAAGCGCAATAAAGTCATGTTTGTAATTATTTATGATAATGTGATAAGGTTTGGAGTTCGTAATTATGGAATGTAATTATTGAATCTTGCGAAATTACTTCCGAGTATGAAAAGGAACATTCACTTGTAAGGATTCTGCAAATTTAATTAGTAAATTGCCGTTTGCTTGTAATGCTGCGGCATTTTCTCTTTAATACACCAATTTCGTGTGTTTTCTATTCAAAACTAAATAATATACACAGTTTCGTAGGATCTTGTAAGCAATCAGGGGAAAAACCACTAAGCTATTTTTCCCTACAAAATGGCACAATTTATAACATTTATAGGAAGGTTAACAATTGATCAAAAGTAGGTACAGGCGCAAAATAAAAGGTTCATCACTTATGAGGATTATTATAGACTTATACGCTAATGAAACAAAATAAAAAAGTGGCAATTTTATTCGACTAAACATAGGATTACCTGTGGGAGGAATGAGAGCAAAAATGATCTTCCAGAACAGCGTAACTATGTGAAGAATGTAGTCTGACACTGACGGCGGCTCATCAGGATCATCCGAGCCTGAAATAGGAAAAATATTAAAGACATGGTAAGAAAAATATAACTGACAAAGCTTTTTTAGACAGCAAACTATAGCTGAGACTGACCTCAGTAGCTTATATCAACGACCATTCTAACGGATAAAAGAATTTTCGAAATCGGTTGTGGTTCCAAAGTCTATACCTTATAAATAATACTAAGACCTTCAGGGTGGATAAATGATTCTTTTTCTACTCGATTTTAGATGTTTCGTTTACCACTTAAGTTGGCTTATTAATTGTATTTTTGTGGACATCTGTTATTGGCAACTGTTTAGTTTTTTAATTTTGTATTTTTGTATGTCCCTATTTGATGCTTCAAATTGGAAGAGAATCGCAACTGCAGTAACACTGTAATATATCTATTTATATCAACCCATAGGAAAAGAGCGAATCACAAAAAACTTTCTCAATAAAACTACGTAAAAACTTGTTTGAAATGATATCTCACTCCAGGGGCCGTCGACAAGGTTACAATCGACAAGCGCTAACGCCAATAGAAAACTAATAAAACACAAACAACAACACAAATAAACACTTTTCGTTAACATCTGTCATTCTCATACATTTTATTAGTTTTCTATTGGCGTTAGCGCTTGTCGATTGTAACCTTGTCTAGGGCCCCAGGTCAAGTAGCGTCGCAGAAATATTCTCGAATATTCGAAGCTTTTATAACGAACCTTGCGCCTACAACTTCGTGACTTTTTAGCTTAAAAGCCTAATGGTTGTTTTAAGAAAAGTTTTATTTTATGAAAAGTCTGATGTTGATATTCTCAATCTACTGATATTCCATATTTTTATTTACTGTTCCTTCTAAGTATCGTGTTATCTCTCTTAAAAAAACAAAGTACAAACGACTTCAAAGGTATGTTATTCCATTGCAATAAGGCGAAAAATGTAAACATCTGTTTCACGTCGACTGTACACTTACATAACTTCAATTAATAAACAAATAATTCAGAAACAAGTGAAATCCCTAAAACTATTTTAACGTACCGTAAAAAAATGTGTTGATGTAAAAGGGATATAAGTTTTAGTTAACACAGGATTGGCTTTAAGAATAGAATGTTAAAGACGTTTGTCTTTTTCTGTCGCTTTCAAATTTGTGTTTGGGGATAACACATTTAGGTAACAGATTTTTATATATTAGAAAAGGGTAAGGTAGAGTCTTGTAATTGCAACTAGGTATATCTCTAGGATACTGATTATACAGGGCATTATTAAATTTAGTTGCAATTAACCTTGTTGCAATTACCAGACAGATATACCTAGTTGCAATTACAAGACAGATATACCTAGTTGCAATTACCAGACAGGTATACCTAGTTGCAATTACCAGACAGATATACCTAGTTGCAATTACAAGACTCCACCTTACCTGAGCTGAGGCGGCGGAGGCGGGTCCAGGGGCAAGGAAAATTTGCGACCGGTCGCTACTTGCGTTGGGTCTGTCTCTATGGTAGCGGCCTGTCCGGCGGTTAACATGGTAGATGGCCTCGGGGGGAGCTCACAGTTGCTAAGATCCTCGAGGCAAAACTGATTGGGCTCCTTCACGAGGTTACCGCCTGTTAGCTGCCTGGTTCTACCGTTGGAAACAGGCAGAACGGAAACAATCAGTTGAGCCTATATTTGTATATCCCAACCCATCCTATCCCGTAAATCCCGTCTAATCAGCCGTAAGCGATGACGTGGCATGTCGCAGCGGGCTTTCCATCCACAAAGAAGGATGGTTAGCGGTAAAATGCCACCCGCGTGTTTGTGCCGTGCGCGGGGACCCGTACGGGTGGAGAGGGAGATCCTGGAAGCTGAGTCGACCAGCGGTCGGGATAGTTACTGCTGGGAGACAACACTCTTCTTTGGCTCAGGATTCACCTTACACGGGCGGTCATGGCCTAGCCAGCCATGATCAATCGGCTGTCGTGTCCAGTCTGATGGCCACGGGCGAGTGTCCTGGGGTATGGGGTCTGTAGTCGGCGGAGCACGGGTTACGAGTCGTCTGAGGAGATGACGAGTAGCTCGGCACCGTGCGGACTCACAGACAACATACTCTCGGGGCGCTATGTCAGATTGGTAGCCCTGATGCGTCAACGCATCCCCAGGGTGTGGGCTCCGTGGTGGGTGGGGAGCCAATCTGATGAAGCAAGGTCAAAGGTCACATGGATAACATAAAACCCGAGACGAAGGAAGGAGGGAAAGCCGTACCCGCAAGGGATGAGGCCAAGGCGCATAGCGCAAATGCTGTACCGGCGGCACGCACTTCTGTCCCAGACAGGGGAGCGAGAGCAGGAAACAGTCGAGCAAGGGGGTCCGCAAGGACGCAGAAGGCGCGCAGCGCATTTTCAGGCAGAGGCCATGGTGGAGCGGTCCAAACCGGAGGCACCGTTCGAACTTTTCCCCACGGGTCGAAAAGCGGACACACCCAGCAGGTCCCCGCAAGGAGACCGGCTGGCGCAGGTGCCGGAGGGGAGGTCAGCGGAACTGTGGCCATCTGCAACAGGCCGGCTGGTCCTCTTCCGAATCCTGCTGACGACCCGGGCGCCGTTGATAGCGCGTCCGTACCCCAGAGCGCGGATGCGTGGTCCGGTGGAGGAGCTGTCACTAGCAGGAGGCAGAAGAGGCGAGACAACGCCAAGGCGAGAGCTCACACACTGAGCGAGGGCACCCCCCAGGATGCACCCACTTCGGGGCCAGGGATGGTGCAAAAGAAGAGGCAACTGGGAGCCAGTGGCGACTCCTCTCTGCTTGTCAGCGACTCCAAGCGAGTGAAAGTCGCAGCTTCGTTCGCTGAAGTGGCTGCGAGCGAGAGGATGGCCATCGTCCCGGAGGCCTTTCCGGCCGAGAAGATCGGGTTGGGGCATCTGGGTGCCATCCAGGGGCTCATTCTGGAGCGTTTGGTTGATGCTCCGGATCCCCTACCCCGAGTCACTCTCGGCAACGTAGTGGCGGGCGCTCTCCACGTCAATTGCCAAGGGAGAGAGTCCGTCACATGGCTCAGGTCAGCAATCGGAAGCGAGGAGATTGCTGGCCTGCGCCTAAAGGTCATGGACGCCAAGGATCTTCCCAAACCAGTCAAAATGGCATGGAAAACGAAGATAGTTGGCGGCCATGATGTTAAGTTGCTCCTCCGTGTGTTGCAAAGGTACAATCCTGCGCTACACACGGAGGAGTGGAAGGTGGTAGACACCTTGGTGTCGGACGCGAACACCAGGCGCATCATATTGATGGACCGGGTGTCAGCCGACGTCATCAAGGCCGCGGGCTACCACCTACACACGGGTGTCGACCTGAGCTCCTTCAAGCTCCTAGAGGACGCGGAGGAGAGGGCGCTTGAGGGGGCTGAGGAAGGCACTTGTGCGGGGCCGGGCGCGGGGGGTCCGACGCCGGTGGAGGGCGCGGGGGGTCCGACGCCGGGGGAGGGCGCGGGGGTTCCGCTGCCTGGGGAGGCCGAGGAGGGCACACCTCCTGAAGGTAATGTGCCTATAGGCACTGACAAGGAGTCTGAGGGGGCTGAGGTAGCAAAGAAGGAGGGGCAGTCAGAGGAGGAGGACGGGAACAGGGAGGGCTCCGGGTACGGACCTGCTGAGTCCCGCAGGGCCCGAGAGTCATCACCGCTATCGGTGATCGGCTCAGAGGACCTGCGAGGATTGGCGGATCTGTATCTGGGGGCCTCCTTGTCTCCCATGTCCTGCGACGAGACTGTCCAGGAAGTGGCTGCCGACCTCAGCAAGCCGAAATTATAAAAGCGCCAATGGCGGGTCTAAGGTGTGTACAAATCAATCTACAACACAATAAGGCAGCCACTGCCCTTCTGGCAAGGCAGCTAAAATGCGACAAGTTCGATATTGCTCTTATTCAAGAACCATATGTATATAAAAGTGAAATAAGAGGCTTAGGTGGAACGGGGGGAACAATTGTTCACCTGCGTCCAGATAATAACAATAACATAAGGACATGTATATATGTCAAAAATGGCATCAACGCCATGCCTTTACATGACTTCTGTTGCAGGGATCTCACCACGGTGACGATCCTAAACAAGGGGGAGGGTAAGGAGCTCATACTATCATCAGCCTACCTCCCCTATGAGGCAACGGATCCCATCACACAACAACTGCGGGATCTTGTTGCATACGGCAGCCGGGCGAACTCCAACCTGATCATCGGCTGCGACGCGAACGCTCACCATGTCATCTGGGGTAGCTCAGATGTCAACAGGAGAGGAGAGAAGGTACTGGATTTCCTGGTAAGCTCTTCTCTACAATTACTGAATAAAGGCAATGAACCTACCTTCGTCAATTCTAGGCGGGGGGAGGTTATTGATTTAACGTTGGCTACTAACAACACTAGTAACAAAATCAACTCATGGCACGTATCTGATGACGTATCCCTTTCGGACCACAGATACATCTGCTTTAGGTACCAAACCAAAATAAAAACAAATACGGTACGTAAACGGAATCCTAGGAACACGGACTGGTCGGCCTTCAGAAGGGATCTGAAAGTGGACCTAGGAGACCCAAAAGGTAAGCTAAACTCTATTATTGACATAGAATTCGAAGCGGACAAAATAGTACAAGCCGTATACACGGCCTTCACTAATAACTGCCCGGAAAAGAAAACCCTGGCTAAAAAGTTACCATGGTGGACCCCAGAGATAGTCAAGCTCAGGAGGGAAACTAGGGCAATATTCAATGACGCAAAGTCATCCAATGACTTCGGTTACTATGCACAAAAACTCACAGAACTCAGCAAGGCTGTGAGGAAAGCCAAAAGGAGAGCGTGGAGGAACCACTGCGATCAGATTGAGTCAATACCGGAAGGAATGAGACTAACAAAGGCATTAGCAACCACAAAGTCGGTACCGCTCACATCCATCAGGGACAATGACGGTAGAATGACGAAAACGGGGCTGGAGACCCTTAAGGTAATGTGTAACACACACTTCCCAGGCTCAGTAATACACGACAGCGGAACAGACGACGGTGCAATTAGTGCGTTGGAACAAACCACAAGTACAACGCGACACAATTGGGACACGTCTAAAAAGGTAGTAGATCATAAAAAGATAAAGTGGGCACTTTCAACATTTCAACCTTTCAAAGCCCCGGGGCCAGATGGAATCTACCCCATTCTACTACAAGAAGGCGCTAATGTACTAATCCCGCACCTTAGCAGATTGTACAGGGCGTGCTTGGCCTTCGCACACGTGCCGCGTGTGTGGAGGATGGTAAAAGTAACCTATCTACCCAAACCAGGTAAGGCGGATTACAGTGAAGCCAAATCGTATAGGCCGATAAGTTTATCGTCGTTTTTCCTCAAAACACTGGAGAAATTGGTAGATAGACACATAAGGGATGGCCCTTTAAGGAGACATCCGCTGCACGAACTGCAATGTGCATACCAGCCAGGGAAGTCAACGGAAACCGCACTTCACCTGGTAACAACCAAGGCTGAACAGGCTATAGAGAATAAAGAACTATGTCTGGCAGCTTTCTTAGACGTGGAGGGAGCGTTCGATCGCACCACGTATAAAGCAATCAGCGAAGCGGCTGCAAAACATGGTGTAGAGCCGACCATTTGTAAATGGATAGGCAACATGCTAAATGGCAGACTAATAAAGTCATCTCTCTTGGGGGATGAGATAATGGCCACGGCCACAAAGGGATGTCCGCAAGGAGGGGTACTCTCACCAACTCTCTGGAGTTTGGTGGTGAACTCACTCCTGGTGGAACTCAATAAAGGTCCCACCCACACGGTAGGATACGCTGATGATTTAGTGATACTGGTGAGTGGGAAGTTCCCAGGCACGGTATCAGAAATCATGAACAAGGCACTGCAGACAGTGGAGAGATGGTGTGACCGGCACCAATTATCCATTAATCCAGGCAAAACTGTAGTGATACCCTTTACTAGGAAAAGGACCCTTCGCGGCGTACAGCAGTTAAAACTGTACGGGAGGGTACTAGAACTGTCCAATGATGTGAAATATCTAGGTGTCACTCTGGATAAGGAACTGAATTGGAAGAAGCATACAGATCTCACCATTACAAAGGCACTCAGGGTATTTGGAATGTGTAGATCAGCATATGGCAAAACATGGGGACTGAACCCAAAGGTACTGAAGTGGATCTACACCATGATGGTGAGGCCCATACTATTGTACGGTAGCCTGGTATGGTGGCCAAGGACTTTAATGAGCACATGCAGAGATGCCCTGACGAAGGTACAGAGATCGGCATGCATGGCTATAACAGGGGCGTTTCGTACCACACCCACAGCGGCGCTAGAAGTCCTTCTGGACCTACCGCCACTTCACATGGTGATTAAGTCAGAGGCGCGCAAATCGCTCTACAGACTAAGAACTCTTGGACTGTGGAGCGACAGCAAGCCAAAGACTAAGCACACAAACATGGAGACTGACGGTTTCTTAGACAGAATAACAAACATGGGATGTGATAAAATGCTACCCAAGTATGTATTCCACAGGAACTACACAACAAAAGTTCCATCCAGGGCCGAATGGGCCGAAGGTCTAGAACCACCGAGGTCTGGTGTCGAAGACAGTATATGGTACACGGACGGATCTAAAATGGGATCCGGTACGGGAGCAGGCATTTATGCGATTGACTACAGTAGTAGTGTAAGCATGGGTAGTTTGGCAACCGTCTTCCAGGCGGAGACATACGCCATAATTGCCTGTGCACAGGAGAATATAGACAGGCAAACCAGAGGGCAGACCATCTATATCCTCAGCGACAGTCAAGCGGCCCTTAAAGCGCTTACGGCGCCGAAAGTGGATTCCAGACTAGTCTATAACGGCGTCCAGGCACTGAATAAGCTTGGAAGGCACAATAAGGTGCAACTAGTTTGGATACCGGGGCACGAGGGCTACGTCGGCAACGAAAGAGCGGATGAGCTTGCAAGAGGGGGGTCTACAAATCACTTTGTAGGTCCAGAACCATTTGTGGGACTCTCACAGAGAACCATAACTTCGGCTTTTAAAGCATACGCCAAAACCTCACACCAACACGAGTGGAGGAATGAGGCGGGCTTAAGGCACTCTAAGCTCTTCATAGAAGGAGCGGACTCGGGCTGGACTAACAAGCTCTGGAAATCCAGCAGGAAGCAACTCAGAATCATATCTGGGGTGTTCACAGGTCACTTCGGGGTCAAGGATCTCTTGGCCAAGATGGGACTGTCGGACAGTTTAGACTGTAGAATGTGTGGCGAGGAGGACGAGACCATGGAACACTTACTGTGTGAATGTCATGCCCTTGCCAGACAAAGAATGAGTTACTTTGGTAGCGACTATCCGCAACCAAAGGAATTCAAGGTGCTTCCGCTGAGCTGCATCATCCGCTTTGTGGAAATGATGGAGCGAGCTTGGGAGTAGGCATAAAGGAGAGGGCAAATGCACAAAAGATCCCGACGGGTCGAAGTGCATCCGAAAGGGCCCTCATCTAGATAAGATAAGATAAGATACCTGAGCTGACAGTAAGCGCCTCAGAGAACTGCTCCTTCCAAGACGAGGTGCCTATAATTATTGATGCGTTCGCCCTTTGTACCAGCTTGTCCACCGTGTTCTGCAACAAAATAACAATAGCGTTATTGAAGCCACAGTATCTTGTTAGTAATTTTGGGAGATTTTGGTGATGTAAAATATAGCATGAGAGCTAGGGGAAGAAGAGCAACGCGATGGTATAACTTGTTACTTAATACGCTGAAATAGGCTAGATTTTTAAATGTTTTATATAGTGTAAAGCGGAGTACTTTAAATAAGGCAACGCCTGTAATATCGGTTTTTAAGATCACCTGCTTGTTACAAATAAAGTTATTATTATTATTGTACGTGCGACCAGATATCTGATTAGCTGGATGTCCATACTCATAATCATACTCATTTATTTGTAAAATTAATTTACATATCAATAAGAATTATACACTAAGTATAGGTATATTAATTAATCATTGAAAGTAAAATAAAAACCTCATAGGCAATTCATTAATTGAGGGAAAGGTGGAGAGCGGATATTAAAAAAATCTCGGCGACAGTCCTCGACCGGCTTAAGGGAAGAAGATCTTAGTTTAGAGACCAAAGAATCCGTTATAGTGCAAAAAATGTCGGCGACAGTCCTCGACCGGCTTCAGGGAAGCAGATCTCAGTTTAGAAACCAAAGAATCCGTTATAGTGCAAAAATTACAGCACCTAAACCCTATTCTATATAAGATTAGAAAAAATATCGTTCATCGTCATATAATGATATATATAATCGGTTTTCCTTGGAATGCCAAGGAAAACCGATTTGAAAAGCAAGAAAATTGGATTACTATGTTTGAAAAGCACTTAATGATCGAAATATGTTAATATGTGCATTTCTCTTTGATATTCCATAAGTACAAACGATGAATCGTTAGACGAATTTGCAATTTGAAGAATGTTGATGTATGTATTATAATTTATTACAAAAGATTTAGCATAGCATATACACGTATATAAATGAGCGTTGCCTTGGTAACACTCCTTAGTAACACATTTCCGCTCGTTAATCTGTAATCAGCTGAATGGCAGACTTTTCCAAGGATCGGCCTAAGTGGAAGCCTGTGCCTAACGATGTAAGCAACCTTAACGAATACATGCACACAGCTTTCACCCCTATTTCCGAAGTATTAGGATCAATATCGTGTGACGATTGTCCGCGTGTCCGAAGCAAGGGTGGTTAATTGCCTTTATATGCCTTTATATAGTTTATTATAAGTGAGTCGCGTGATTTGTGTAATCAGTCAAGTAACAGTTTATTAAGGTGGGTATTCACCGACGCCCTTCGCCGTGCCGTTTGTATCTATAAGACAAATGGATGGAAATGATATTTAGACCACATTCACGGGTACGCACATAGTTTTCACTTGGTCGTGGCTGATCGGGCAGTTGACGCTTTCACGACGATCCAATTGGGTTACCCCCGTGTGCTCGAATGTTGAATTTGGGCATTCATTATAGTTTCTTTCGGATAGTAGGTACGTTGTCGCGTCACGCTGCCCTTCCACCCGTTTGGATATATATAAAGGCCGCGCCCGCGCTAACTTATTTTAAAAGTATAGTTTTGACGCTCATTGACCGGGTTAGGCGCTAAACTAAACTCCATTTGGCTTGTTGGAGTAGTCGTTAATTGCATTTATAGTGTACTAGCTTCCGCCCGCGACTTCGTCCGCGTAGACCCGGGATAAAAACTATCCTATATTTTAATCCAGGCTATAAACTATCTTCGTGCAAAATTTTATTCGAATCGGTTCAGCCGTTTAAGCGTGATTGAGTAACAAACATCTAAACTTTCGCATTTATAATATTAGTAGGATTTTCTAGTGTCATTTAAATTATATAGAGGTTCTTCTTTAAAGACACATTTAGCCTAAATAGTAATACCCGGTGGTGCTGGTTTAAACCCCGGAAAGGGCATTTATTTGTGTGATGCGTATTAAAGTCACGCTTTTCTGCGTATCTGTCATGATATTTTAAATTTAATAAATAAATGGCTTTAAATAGATTTGCTGTCGGTTACTAAAAAAACCTTATTATTTCACGAAACCCTAGCTTAATTTGACAAAAACTAACTAAGGTCCATATTTGAAGCCTCGGTAACGCATTGCAGTGCCAACGATTCTAGTCATGAAGAAATACAACAAAACGGCCAAAGACTTTGTTTATCCTGCCGGACACTGCGAAATTAAGGGTTAAATGCCTAATAAAATAAAACGAATAAAACCACAAATTAACAAGTCTTTTTCAAAATACACCACTTCAAATACCCATCCTGGGTGTTGTTATTTTAATCCGGCTTTGGATTCGAAATATCTTAATACCAGGTGCATCCTTGTTGAAGCTGAGTTTAACAACGCTTTTTACTTTCCGTCCAGCATTCACTAGCGTAGAGGGAGTGATTCGGGGCAGCGTATTTTAGAAATCCCGTTGCGAAGAACACTAAAAGTTCAGAAAATGCAGAGAAGTCCCACAAGTGCCATGGAATTTGCCACAGCAGCTAAATAATATTGTTCAGAGAACTAGTTTAAGGGGATGCCTTGATTCGACTCGACCACGCCCCCTTGACAGAGACACGCTTATGCCTTCCGCGCATGAGAGAAAGAGTAGCAACACTTTCGGGAATGGCTTTTTTGAACAAATTTCGATAAATACCTAACTTAGTTTAGATGAGATAAAATACTATTGTATTAACTTGATTTTGTCGTAAAATAATGTATTGTTTGAGTAGGCTGAGTAAAAAAAGGAAAATAAAGACCCAACTTTGGATTTTTTTCATCATAACTTATAGCAACAGAAACTATTATTCGACCTAGTTATGGCGGATTCCATTATGTATAAAAAGATTCATGCTAAATATTCCAGTACGCCGTTTCGAAATGAGAACCCTTTCATTACTACTACTTCTGAGAATACTTTCATTCTAAAACGATATGATACAAAGAGAAATAATATAATGGAAAAATAAACCATCTTCGTTTGTGGCCCCCGACAGGACCTCCGTCAGGTCCTTCGGGGGCTACAGGCGAAAATGGTTTATTTTTCCATTATATGATTTATCTCTGCATCATATCGTTTAAAATATTATTGCGTTACAATGTATAGGTACTTTCATTCTTATTGTTTACGACTTGTTTTGTTATACATTTCCAATATGCTCCACCGCTCATCAGAACTCGGGCAGAATTTAAATTTTATCAATATTCGTCTGATCGAGGGAAGGTCGAATGCGCGCCCCATACAAACGAGCTCATCAGGCAGTCTTGGTCATATTTATCGCTTTATCGCTTCAGTGCGTTCGGAATTTACAATATAGATTTCATTTCATCGACGTTAATGAATGATGTTTGATTGGACAAAACTATTTTTTGAAGTGAAAACTTCTTTAGCGGCGCTGTGTCACTTTTTGGGATGGGGGAAAATTGTTAAACTCGCCACAGATGTCACGTGACCTTAGGTGAGAGATTCGGGACGAGGCATGGGGGCGGGGGGGACCGATGCCGTAGTACGAGACTGGTTTTGATGTAAGACGTACGGGGCTTGGGGGCGGAGGCGGGGGAGGGGTTTTTTTTTGCAAAATAAAATTATTCAAGTTTTCACTTACTGCCGGCACTCCCGGAGTGCGACCCGGTCTTTTTTAATTACTAAGTATACAGTGATTTTCATTAGACCAGCAGGTTAATCAATAATCACGTAACACATTGTACTGTACGTTAGGAAGGTCTTAATGTCAGTTTTTATATGAAAAAATTACAGTTAAATTGTCCTAACGCGCGTACGAAAACGTTACGTGATTACCCCTCAGCTGGTCGAGTACGTAACGAATTGTACGCACGTTAGGTAGATCAACTTAAATGTCAAATTTTATATGGAAAAATGACAGTTGGATCTACCTAACGCGCGTTCAAAATGTTACGTGATTGCCCCTCTGGTTCTACAGAACCAAGTGTCAAAAATTCCTGCTAAGACAGATTTCTTCTCATCATCATAATACTTAGTAGTTTTGCTCTTGTCGGACTAGACGCTTCTTTCGTAGTCAACATCATACTTTTTTATTTGTAGATACCCGTATACAACGGTTTTCCTATTTGCCTTCCGTACCACAGTACAGTGGCCGCGATTTCCCGTCGAAATCCATCTAAATTCTGCAACTTCGGCGCTCTATTTTCATTAACGCCGCTGTCACTGTTCTGTTACGAGAATGTGTATACGCGATTAAGTCGCGTTTAGTCCAAATAAAGTATATAAACATCGTTAAATATTACAATTTTACTGTTCATCTAACTGTCACATCAAACTAAGAATATTATTAATTCACTTATCCCTTCCTAATAGCGTCGGCAGCTAACTTTCGAAACCGAAAGCACTAAGAGCCTAATTATTGGCACTAGACGCAGAGCAGTTTCCGATGTTGCTCCAGATCGATGGCCGCACTATCGGATAACTCTCTCGGTGTGATTGCGTCGTAAAATGCTTTCTTTTCATAAGTTGAGCTCGAATCTCTCAAGCCTTGAGTGGTTTAAGTGTTTGTCGATAAAAGCATAGTTTTACTAGTGAATAAAAATGGGTATTTATGGGTATTACTAGTATCTGTAAGTGACGATTTTATTATTCGTATTGATAAAATAAAACAAAACAAAAGAACGGACGGCAGATGGACTGGTGTCATCAGAAGATGCTAGCTCCATCTTCACATTCGAAAGGTCGGATTCGTCTTCTAGTGCCTCTGATCCTTTTGGAGACAGCTCTTAAAACTGAACTTTTCGTGTGATATGTACTACTTTATTATATTATTATTCAGTCCAATATTGACACCTACCATTATACTTACAACTCATGCAGAGAGCTTTACTGTTTCATGACACCGGATCTTCAAGGTTTGGATTTGCAAGTGACTCGCGCACGTAAATAATGCGACATAGTGAAAAGGCATGATTAGGCATATTTTCACGTCCAGCATAAGACGTTAGTTTTAATACGATGCTCATGACAATCACATTGATCTTTCTGTTCTTTAGAGCTATATTTTACCAACTTGTACTACTTTCTTCTCCAAGGCTGTTGTCACTAGCTCCATCGGTCATCGTCCCTGCGACAGATATCAGCTGAACTGAAAATCAGCGTCACGGAATGTGTCTTCTGGCTAACTCCGTGGCATTAAGCTGAGTGCTAAGTTTTGTTACACTTTTATTTATGTATAGTTTTTGCACTAATAAATTATTTTATTTCTTTCTTTCTAGATATGGCCTGCCTAATGCGCAATT
Source organism: Epinotia bilunana (assembly GCA_947049275.1). Lineage (NCBI taxonomy): Eukaryota > Metazoa > Arthropoda > Insecta > Lepidoptera > Tortricidae > Epinotia > Epinotia bilunana. The sequence goes on along the minus strand of OX346268.1, from coordinate 3,145,495 downwards.
TCTACTACCCATTCCGTATTATTACCTTGAATTCCTTGCTCTCCTTAATCCTCAGCTGCGCCCTGGTGATCTCGCCAGCCCGTGGCAGCCCCATCAGGGCCACGGCAGCGTCTTCCTCAGGCAGGGTCGCCAGGTGATTGGCTTCATTGTGGACAGGGTTATCGTCGTCTGGAAAAAAATGCGTCATTGAATTGGGGGAAACAGAGATCCAGGAACCCATTTCACGTGTAGTTTCAACTTTAAAAGTCTATGCTGGCAACATTCCAAAAGGCACTTGTTATTGGTCTCGCCTCATTATTCAGTTTGGACTGGTAAATTTGCAACTTGTAGCTTCGTGAAATGGGCCAAAGAAGGGGGGACTTCTGCGGATGAAAAAAATAAGGGTTACGCGCTTCGAAGGGCGCCTTGCTAACGTGTACGCCTACAACACGTTGAAATCAAATTAGAATGCGTTTATGAATGAATATGTAATATTCGTTTATTCTTAAGTATGAGTAATAGCAAAGCTAAATAAATTTAGTTACCGATTCTACTTTCTTGGCACAGTTTATTATTTGCGATTATTCTTGGGGAGCGTTACTTAGAAAGTGGAAAGAAATTGTGGTAGAAGACAGGGAGAATAAAACGTTATTATTATACTTAGTTTTAACTCTATTGCAATTAATAAGTTCGTTTGACTAATTAGTAGGACCATTTTTTTGCAATAGGGTTTTTACTACACAAACACATTAACCACAAAATACTAGTAGCGAATCAAACGACACAAAAACTTGACACAGTTATATAAGTAATCATAAAATATTTGTACAAACCAGAAAGTACTCTGCAGCATAATATTTGACATCAACCCTAATTCTGAAAAGCCACATAAATCTATGAATTGATTAACTTCAAATTATGTGACATTTCGAGTAATGAACCCATGGCAAAAGCTCTGGCTGAAATTTCAGGCAGCAGTGGCACATAGCACTAACAGGAGAACTAAGATAGAGATCTGGTAGGACTCTTGTTCAGATATCACGGAGCGAGACCAACTGCGGTGTGATAAGGCGAGACGATATAGTGCGGTTTCTTTTTCTACGCCGAATTCACTTCTTTGTGCCTAGTAAACAATGCGAGTGTCTTTCATTGTTAAGTGTAACCGCTATTGGAGTAATGTATTTATTAAACCTGGTCTTGGCGATGCCTTTGGCACGTGGCTATTGTGGCTAGGCAATTGTTTTGTTGGATCAAGTTGGTCTTAATAAAAAAATAATTTCCCGGGTCCACGCGGACGAAGTCGCGGGCGGAAGCTAGTGAAGAATAAGTTGGATATTACTCCACTGAAGAGCTTAGCTCATAAATGGACCCGATTCTACAGTGGCTTCTAAACTTCCTAATTTTATTTAGGTGTCGCTAAAACACTTTACTATTCTATGAGCAGCTATCATAATGCAATGACAGCGCTAATTTGAAACTGACGTTTCTTATTTTAGGCGGTCTATTCAACTTACTTGGCTGCCTAAATGCTATTCTAAATATGCCGTTTTTAATCTGCAGCCTAAATGATGTCTAAAAATTAGACATTATTATATTATTATCTAGTTTTAGGTTAGTAAAGCCAGGTGCACGTAGAATCGGGTCCAATATACTCGTAATATATGATGAAGAGGAGAAACAATTATAGAGATCGCCTTCCAACCAAATGAAATTAAATATTTCAGAAACGATTACGCGCACCCATCAAAGCATGAAAGCCACCCGGATAATCCAGCAAACCGAAAATAGGTTCATTTCTAATCTCTAAAGCCGTGTTCGTAATCGAGGACTGTTCCATACAATCGGACTAGCTTTCAATTACGTTTTTTTTATATACTATGGTATCTCGGTTACAAAAAAGGTTTGTGTTATAGGTACAAAGCTAAAATATAAATAATAGATAAAAGATAAATGCTCAAATACATGGAAAACATCCAAGACTAGGCAAGAAATACTCGTGATTATCTCACAAATATTTTCCCATACTGGGATTCTCGTACTCGAACCCTAGACCACTACCTACGCAGAGGAACTCGTACTACCAAACACGCCAACGTAGTCGTGAAGTCGGTTTCCATGCAATTCGCCAAATGCTTATAAAATGCATATACGGGATGTAACAAAAATGGGATGTAAACCAAACAAGACCATATTCGTTTTTATTTTGTTTAAATTGAAGTTTTTGTTTATGTTTACATTAAAGTTTTTATTTACATTGCTTGTGTATGTATATTGTGCATACTATTAGGAGTAGAATCAAGAATGATTCTGGAATATAAAAAGTGGACGTCAGGTTTACCCAATCTTATACTGAACCTTTTTCCGCATGCCAGGGAAATTAAATTCAGTCAATTTGACTTTGTCAGAGAGAAACACTATCTTCTATTTTCTAACACTATCTGTACAACTGACCAATGAAAATATATATGAAGCTAGATTTATGTTTATAGTAAGAACATTACTAGTAATTAAAGTGATTATTATCCACCACCTTTGCAGTCTTTCCTAATCTTGGTCAGTCTTGCGAGCGTAGCTGCGTCCTTGAAATCCGCCCATTTCTTATGTTATCGAGCCATTTCATCTTCCTTCTTCCCCTTCCCCTTTTTCCCTCTTTTTTCCTTCTATTGTGCTTTTAAGCAGGTCGATTTTTTCATGTGCATGTAGATTCATGACTAAAATAGGCAATCTTTCTCCGCTTAACCGTGGCTAGTACTTCCTTTTTAGGGTTCCGTACTCATAGGGTAAAAACGGGACCCTATTACTATGGCTCCGCTGTCCGTCCGTCAGTCTGTATGTCCGTCTGTCACCAGGCTGTATCTCATGAACCTATTTATGTTGCCGCTATAATAACAAATACAAAAAAAAACAGAATAAAATAAATATTTAATGGGTTCCCATACAACAACCTTGTTTTTTTGCCTTTTTTATGGATAATGGTACGTAACCCTTCGTGCGCGAGACCGGCTCGCACTTGGCCGGATCTTCTACATGAAACTAAAATTTCGAAATTTGGCTCGTGCCCGATATTCAAAAGGAACGAAGAAAATTATAGAATTTAATTTAATCTCAGCATATCAGAATAAGCGCTACACTGGCTGATTACATTGAAACTGTTTCAATGGGCACACGGCTTAACAAACTTTTACATTCTAAACAAAACCATAAAACTATGTGAATAAAAGTATAAAAAAAGAAACCACTTTCACGACTTTATCGCCTCTTTATAGGCGAGTAAAATACATTGTAGGTAGTTGTTTATGGTTGCTCAAATTTTAATGTAATCTAATAATTATTATTATTAATGCTCTTGATTGCAGCACGACAAGAGAGAAACTCTTACAAACAAATATAAATAATGGTAACAACAGGCGGTTTTATCGCTTTAAAGCGATCTCTTCCAGACAACCTTTGGGCAGCAGAAAACATTTAAACTAGAATATTCTCCGTTGTAGAAAATATTGATGTTGATAACCTGTGATTGTATTCGAGTTTTTGCGACTTAATTCAAGCATTATTCGTGCCATTTAAGCCCGAGACTAATATTATAATCTGAAAGATTATTTATCAAGCTTTTATTTTATTTTGCGTGTTTGTTTAGTTGCAAGTCTGTTTTGACCTACTTTCTGTCTATATGACAATTTTGCATATTTACGCAAGTCGGATCATCACAAACGGTCCAGCGGTTTAAATGTGATAACTAGCACAGTAACTTTTGCATTGGTAATATTAAGCACTTAGTATGTATAACCAAGTAGGTATATCGCAAACAATGGTATTCCTGCTGGGGCGAGTTAGACGGGACGCCAACAGCATTCTAAGTGTGTTTGCCAATAGATTTGACGACCCAATCCTCAAACATTGGGTTGAACTCATTGAAGAGGTAGCCTTAAACTGTCCCGACTAAAAAATTATCATCATTAATTTAAGAGTTATCCTCTTGTCGGTGGAGTATTTTCCATTTCTCTCCGTCGTACGCCAGCCCTTTAATTTGCTGATACGACACGACACCAGCTTTTTCCTTTATTTGGTCTATATAACTGCGTCGTGGTCTTCCCCTGCCTCTCCTTCCTTCTATCTTTCCTTCCATTATGGTTTTAAAAAATATGTATTTTAATTTGTATTTAATTTAATATGCTTACATTGTATACTAACTTATTTTTAATATAATAATTCAAATTCAAAATCATTTATTTATTTCACAACCATATAATGTATTTTGTTTTTTGGGTTCCGTACCCAAAGGGTTAAAACGGAACCCTATTACTAAGACTTCGCTATCCGTCCGTCTGTCTGTCACCAGGCTGTATCTCAAGAGCCGCGATAGCTAGATAGTTGAAATTATCACAACTTATGTATTACTGTTGCCGCTATAACAACAAATACTAAAAACAAAATAAAATATTTAATTATATACAACAAACGTGTTTTTTTGCCGTTTTTATAGATAATGGCATCGAACCCTCCGTGCGCGAGTCCGACTCGCACTTGGCCGGTTTTTTCATGTTACTAACAGCTATGGAGTCTGGTGCTCCGATATAAAGATTGTATTATTGTTATGTCACACCTCGTTCTTTATCATTACATTTATATACTCTTAAGTGTCAAGAATATCATCACATAACATCAATAAGTTTAAGAATGAGGGATTTCCTCAGCCCGATCTGTCGCGGCAGTCAGCTCGCCAGCTCCACCAACCGAAAAACAATCTCAAAAATTCCTAGATGTTACCTAAAGCGTCACAACACAAACAGCGTGCACATCTCTCCAGAATTAAACACGACGAGAACATTTAACCGGATAAAAATGAAAGCATAAAGCGTTCTTAATTCCCACGAACGCGGTGGAAATTCCTCCGGTTTTCTATAGGCGCTTTCCTCGCGTTGCCGAGTGTTAACGTGAATTTTTATTAACGCCGCTCTTAGTGTTTCTGCGGGAATTACAGCATTCCGTGTTTCTTTTGAGTGAGGGGAGTTTGCGGTTATACTTATCTCTGTGAGATAAGTCGATATGACATAAAACGTAGGTATGATACCTTGGCGAGTTTTATATGCCGGTTCGGTTTTTCCGCACCCGTAGTAACTAGGTAGTTTCTCGACATTCATAGGTGCATGTAATATGCCAAAAAGAAAATATCTTTAACATTGCGTGCGAATTATTTTTTTTGAACGAATTCATCTCTTTGTACCAGGCATATAGAGAAGACAAAGCAGTCTTTCATTGTTAAGTGTAACGGCTAATTGTTTACGTTGTACTAACTATAACGCTGCAACTACTAGTAAAAACTTGTTAATACCGGTATACCGTTCGGTTTACTTTGAACCTTGCTACTTTAACACTAGTCACTATTCGAGTAAAGTATTTATTAAACATGACCTTTTTATTATTATTACGAAGCGTTTGTGGCACGTGGCTAAACAATGACTGTAGGACCGATCGGTCTTAAGATAAGATCCGTTATAGGTGAATGATTCGCAGCATATCCGAACAGTAAGACCGCAGAGGAGGTCGGAACTCGCGCGGTGAAGGGTGTTTTTTTAATACCACTACAATGGCAAACTATATAGCATACACCGTAAAGATTATAGACGTCTGCCTGAGGCGATCTTGGAGTCATAAGCACGTTGCCGATCCGTTTTGGACTTGAGGATTCGTTGTGTCACCAGTCTGCGGTCTAATTTATAGGTATCCAATGATAATGATGCTGAATGCTAGTTCATCAACCCTAATGACAGTATTTTGATACCATCTGTGTACAGTTGCCATCAGATATATGGGAGCGGCGAAAGTGCTCACAAATATCTGAACACGCTCTATTGTTGAGGCATTAGAGGCGTGTTCACATATTTGTGAGCACTTTGGCCGCTCCGATATATCTGATGGCGACTGTACGTAAGGTAAGGGTAGTATTATACTATAACTAACTTGGTTCGAAACAATCGCTACAGGTTTTTTGATCGAGCGAGCGAAGCGAACGACATTCTACTTTTCAACTTGGACAAAAATATTTCTTTTGTCCGGTTGTTCAGCTGTTCGCACATGTCTCAACTGATTCTCGTGAAATTTTGTGAGCAGCTTCAATAATTATAGGGAGTTTTACCCGATTCAGTTTGGTCAAAATTACAATAAACCATTTAAAAAAATAAGCAGCGAACGAAAAATACATAGAAGTCTAAGTAGCGCCGCAAAATGCCTCCACAGATTGGGTGCCATTGCCATTATGCGTTTACTTCGAACATGCGCACACCGGGTTTTAGGCACGTGTTTGAGTAGTTTGTAAGGAGCTGGCATTCTATGGTTTTGTTCACTGGGACAGAGTTCTACAGCTCATCGAGCCACTGTGGTGGAGCCCGTGTGGTGTCGGGTTAGAATATCACCACCCCCTTTCTTCCCGTGGGTGTCGTAAAAGTCGACTAAGGGAGCAGGATTGAAGTGTGTTGTGGGCGATGGGCTAGCAACCTATCACTGCAATATCACATTTTGTCGATCTTTTTTATACACACATTTATGCTAAAAGTGGCGCTGGAACATGAGTTTCATATGCTCTGCCTACCCCTTTTGGGAATAAAGGCGTGAATGTATGTATGTATGTATGTATCTTATAACAATTTCTTGTGACGAAAGTTGGAAATAAAAATGACATCGCCATTTTCTCGTGAAAACGGAGTAAGCCTATTATTTTATCTAGAAATCTTTTCACTTCAAACAACTGACCGTATCAATAAACTGTTAGAAAAGGCCCATTGGAAAAAGTTTCTTTCCACAAGAACCTTTTCATGTAACCTATAAGTTAAGCAATGTTTGCGTTGATATAAATCCCGATGGACTCCGAACCGACACGCAAAGTTTCGGGTTCGATGACTGACCCAGAACAAATCTTTTTATTCAAAGCCCAGCCGGGTCAGTGGTAACGACTTTTATTTGAATAAAGGGCCTGTCTGTTTATTCGTCGTGTTACTGTGGGAACTTTATTAGCGAGACTTAAGTGGGGTTCTAGGTCAACTTACGAATTCCTGCACAAAATAATTTTATTTCATTTCATTTTATTTGTCATTAACAATAAACCGACAAAGAAAGCCGACCCTGGAGTGAAAACAGTGCGGAGCTAGCGTTGACAGCCCAGCACACTTTGGCTGAGTGCCCTGTTTCGGGAGCAGAGAGACAGGAGGTGCTCGCCCGAATTGGGCATGATTTGTCGCTCCCAGCCGTGCGGGCTATGGTGTCCAGCAAAGCAGCCTGGAAGGCGATGCTGGACTTTAGCGGGCACGTTATGGCCGAGAAGGAGCGGGAAACCCGAGTTGAGGAAACCCAATGCACCGCCGCAGAACTGGACGCAGGCGTGCAGTGCACAACCAGCGCTTGCCGCCTTGAACAAAGACTGGTTCCCCAGCCGGGATGGATGCGGAAAAGCATTTCCCCACGAAAAATAAAAGGTCAAATTGTAACGTAACGCATGATGTGTTGATATCCCGACTGTCTTGTCTCTGTCTTTCAAAATCAGGATAAATGTGAAGTGAAATAGATACCCTGGGGATGTCTCTTTGTGTTAAAGAAAACTAATGGAATGGCGACCCCGGTTAGGTTCAGCATGTATTTTGTTGTGAAAAAACTAGTACAAATTGGTAATTGTTTAGACACGATGAATGGAGGTTTTTGACTTTTATTTCTAAGAAAGTTCTAAGATTCAGTGATTATTATCATTTGTTCTGGGTGTCTTTTCCCCGGGCTCCTTTAGAGGCACAACCGGGAATAGCACTAGGATGATAATGTTCTGAGTGTTTTTTTATAGAGGCTGTTCTAAGAATGTAACGATGCGTTAAAAGGAACGTAATCTCTATACAAATTTTCAAATTTGATATCCCAATTCGAATTCAACGTGACAGTGCACAGTTTTTCCCTGATGGTTGAGTTTGATCCTTAACCTTGATTGTTAGGCTTCACCTACGACCTTCAGGCTGACACTGGCGCCCAACGTGGGGCCACGATCCAATTAACAAGTTTAATTCAATCTCATATAAGGTTAACGCAGCTATTAACGACCCATCGAAAATCGGAAGGTATTACCGACCTATTATAGTCATTCGTTATTTTTACGTTTCCAGAACTGTTCTAGCTATAAGTAGGGAAAGCTATACAGGCACTTGTTCCTTGAGCATCGTATACTTTTACTTTAGTGTGTGTAGCAGTGGGCAAAAGAGATAACTCGTCAGTTTCTGCGGGGGAAGCGCGGACGCAGGTCGCGCCATACTGGCTCTGGTTCCTCCAAGTAAGTACATGACTTTTCTGCTTAAGACATTTATACGAATTTGTGAACCCTATACTTTATCGTGTATTATTAATTATATCCAAGGGTCAGCTTTTGATTTCTTACATTTTATGAAAACAAAAACCATTTTAACCGCTAAAACTATGAATTAAAAAAGGATAGTTATGATAGCTTCGCCAGTTTTTGTTGTGGCAGCTATCAACGACCCCTGAGTCGGTAATGGCCGCAAAGTAATGTTTAGTTTTTCTCTCTTTTATGTTATTATATTGCATTATAACACAAGTTTTTTTTACCAGTTTGAAGCTAAACAGTTAGACTTTGTAAAAATCTTTTAGCGACACATAAATTGTTGACAAGTTTTCTTATTTTAGCGTTATCAGTTTAACAAAAATTATGATAATTTAGGTAAATCGATATTTTATAGTAATTTTCGTAAATGATTGTTTCTCGTTTAAAGCCGTATTATTTTGTTCATATTGTTTGTGATATTAATCACTAACAATCGATTTTGTAGTCAGAAGGTCGATTGAATAAAAAATGCCTACTTTTTATGAGTCGGTAATAAGTTTTTATTAACGACCTAAACCCGAGCAAAGGAGTCGGTAATAGCAACCATGAGAAACTATTACCGACCCATATGAGTCGATAATAGCAACCATAAGAAACTATTACGACCCATATGAGTCGGTAATAGTAACCATAAGAAACTATTAGTAATAGCTTCTTATGGTAGTTACTACCGACTTCTATGGGTCGGTAATAAAATATGTATGTGTGTGTATGTATTACCGACTCATAAAATGTGGGCAATTTATAGTCGTAGTTTTAGGACATACCCTGGTAACGATCGGTAATAGCTGCATAAAAATCGTTAATAGATTCACAGCCGTTATTTTAGGACGGTAATAGCAACAATCGACTTCATCACTTCTATTATTTTTTTAATACGATAATCCTTTATTTATAGGCATTTGACCGAGCAAATATAATCTTTATACTTAACACTAACATATAAAATTAAAAAACTAAATGTGATGGTAACCAGTATACTTAAAAAGTAAGGTCGATTTTAAAATTGCCTTAAGAGGGTCGTTAATACATGCGTTTACCCTAGAGCCCTTATGAGAGTTTGCTAAAATTTAGGCTAATATACCTACCATAAAAACCGTCAAAGGTTGTTTTTTTTTTCAATATCCCTTACTAGTTAATGCTTCCTTGCCAAGCAATGCTTGAATTTACAACAAACATTTCCTTTGTTATCGGCACACTTGCCAAGAATCACGATATATCTCCGAAATATTTGTCAGCGGAATCGTTCCAAAACCTCCCCTCCTCGCAACGTGCACGGAATGGGAACGGGACCGAGGCTATAAAAGCCGTCGTTCTCACGCCAAACGGCAATTGAGCGCGGACCTTCGACGCGGACGCTTGGACAAAATGCGATGGGATTTCTGCGCGGAGATATAGAAACTTGAAATAGAAATTGTAGGTGCTTAGAGGAACTAGGGGTTTCTTTTAGTGAAATTCTTGGTACAGTCGAGGTCAAAAATATGTTTACACTTTTGCACCTTATTACAAGGCAATAAGGTGCAAAAGTGTAAACATATCTTTGACCTCGACTGTACATTTGGTGGTTTGTATTCCTGGTATATCTGTTCGTAGTTTCATTACTTAGTTTATTAACTGGAAGTACCTCTCCACAGGATAATACACATAAATACGTTGTATATTTTTCTAGTAACTTAACAAGAAATTCCGCAAAATAACGCCTGATTCAATCAGTTTTATAAAGTGTTCTTGGTACTTAGTTGTGAGCCCTAATTATGATCATATGCACATTGCATCATAATATCATGTAAATTGTATATATTTTTATTACATGACTATTTTAAATTTTTTTGTTAATTGTTTAGGTTTAAGTTAGGTCCTCACCGAAAATCAGCGCCTCAGCTTGCCGTGGCTTTATGCTGAATGTGGAGCCTGTTTAACATCCTCGTATTTGTATTTTCTTTTGCTTATGTTTTTTTTAATTGTGTGACGTTAAGAGTCCGTAGTAAGCTCGGCCGAAATTCACCTTCCCATACAAACGTAGTTACGCTCTCATTTTAAAACTACGTGTTGGATTGTGGCGAAACTTTGCATATACATTGACATGAGGTGATGAGATCTATGTCTGTAATTAGTTTATGTAGTTTCAGATACCATAGTAAAAAAAATACAGCGAATCTGTATTTTCTCTTCATAATCTCGTAAATAAATTTATTTTCTTTCTTTGTTTCTTTCTAAATATCTACATTGATTGCTACCACAGGCAAAAATAACGCAAGTGTAATTTTATCCTACGGCGGGGGCAAACAAGAACACGGCCTGTCTGATGGTTAGCGGACATATCTATGGTTACGGGGTCTGCTTGTGACGCGCTTGTGATTCTTCTGTGATTCCTCTGAAGTCGCAAGCATCTGCATGTGATTCCTTTGAAGTCGCAAGCATCTGCTTGTGATTCTTCTGAAGTCGCAAGCATCTGCTTGTGATTCCTCTGAAGTCGCAAGCATCTGCTTGTGATTCCTCTGAAGTCGCAAGCATCTGCTTGTGATTCCTTTGAAGTCGCAAGCATCTGCTTGTGATTCTTCTGAAGTCGCAAGCATCTGCTTGTGATTCTTCTTAAGTCGCAAGCATCTGCTTTTGATTCTTCTGAAGTCGCAAGTCATCATCATCATATCAGACGAAAGACATCCGCTGCTTGTGATTCTTCTGGGGTCGTAAGCATCTGCTTGTGATTCTTCTGAAGTCGCAAGCATCTGCTTGTGATTCCTCTGAAGTCGCAAGCAGATCTGCTTGTGATTCTTCTGAAGTAGCAAGCATCTGCTTGTGACTCCTCTGAAATCGCAAGCAGATCTGCTTGTAATTCTTCTGAAGTCGCAAGCATCTGCTTGTGATTCTTCTGAAGTCGCAAGTCATCATCATCATATCAGACGAAAGACATCCGTTGCTGGACAATCTGGACATAGGCCCAAAGAGCGCCACAATGACCGGTCCTGCGCCACCCGCATCCAGCGTACTCCCGCGACCTTTACCAGGTCATCAGTCCAGCTTGTGGGGGGTCTATACCTACGCTGCGCCTGCCGGTGCGTTTAACCGTGTTATTATTGGTATTACTTTAACCATGTCTCACGGAAGTTTAAATTCGAGAATGTCAAATATTTCTTTTTTTTTTGTTTTATTAAGAAACAAACAGTCGTACATAAATCTTGAGTAAGATAAAAATAACATAAAAACAGGCCTATACTAGTTTCCTGAAAGTACAACAACTAAACAACAACTAAATAAATACTGTTAAATATTTGAATTGTTCTACAAAAACACTAGATTTTAACTGAACGGTGGCACGAAACCATTTTGCTGAAGGTTAATAATAATACCGTGCTGGAAATAATTTAAATAGTCGTAAAACAATTGAAATATTTATTTTAGAAGGATTATTTGCATGAGCAATTAAGGATAATTACGACAAGTCGATTTTTATATGAACCTATATACGCTACCTGGTAATTATTGTACTAGGTATTATTAATTAAACCCATCTAAGTAAAGACCAGAATGAAAAAGGTTGGAGGAGGCCTTTGCAGATTGGCAAACAGATCTATGGAAATTAATCAAAGCAGAAAGTACTAGACTAATTGTAAGTATTAAGTTACAATTTAAATACAATTATTAGGTTTAATTAGATCTGAATAAATATATTATTATTATACGAAGTAAGGTCGCAAACAAATGAGGTCATATTGAAACAAGCAAGTCAACTTTGTCAGTCGCCATCAATACAATATTGCTTCGGAGTACTGTCAACTGCATTCAATAGTATACTATACACAAAGCTCGGGATACACTGTTCTACTTTTCCTTAGAATTATTTCAAAAATTATAACAAAAATAACGTTATCATTAACAAAGAAATAAACGTTTTATCTATTATCCTCTCCAGCTTTATTGTCGGCAACTTAAGTACTGGCATTATTACCGGTGGTATTATTCCTAGACGTAGACAAAATGTATTTTTACTATCCCGTATAATTAAATCAAAGAGATAAATAAATCAATGTAATTATACGCGATTCAGTTTCGTTCAGCAAAACAATAGAATAAATGATCGTCAATTGTAATGGTTCAGATATATTTGAAGGCTGTACTTAATGTTTTTGATAGCGCCTGTATAATTAAGCTAAAGTTATTAAGTGCTTGTCGATTTAGTAGTAGAACGTAAAAGCGCCAAATTGCAGTCGGCATTACAGGCAGTTTGATACAGTACACAAGTTTTTGCTGTAAGTATTGCAAAAAAAACCATTTATTAAAAATCGTGTGTTATTCTCACCTATTCGCGTTCAAAGAAAATATAATAAGGGGCGTGAAAAAATGTACCCATGAAAATAAAATAAATTCATTACTATTATGACACTGAAAGAAATTTATAGATCTGCCTGCGATATCGGCAGTCCCGGATTAGCATCCCGATGTGGGCATTTATTTGAGCGAACACGACAACTTACTAGTCCTCAGTCTCGGATTTCTTCTATGTTATACTAGCTTCCGCCCGCGACTTGGTCTGCGTGGTCTCGGAATAAAAACTATCCTATATTTTAATCCAGGCTATAAACTATCTTCGTGACAAATTTCATTCAAATCGGTTCAGCCGTTTAAGCGTGATTAAGTAACAAACATCCAAACATCTAAACTTTCGCATTTATAATATTAGTAGGATTATTAGGATGTGTTAATTTAAAAAAGTACATACAATCGTAGTCTAGTACCGATATTAATTACATGCATTGCTTAGTTTCAAATAGGTAAATTTGTCCCCCAATATTAATTTATTGAATAGCTACAAAACCCGAAATAAAAACATACCTACTCAAATTGGTTCATCCGTTTGGTAGCCAAACAGACATACAAATACACAGATACATAAATATACAGAGACAATAACTTTATCCCTCGTTTGCGTCGGAGGTTGACACAAACATTTGACGATCGGTTAGCCTAGTGGTTAGTGACGGTGCGAAGCTGGAGGTCCAGGGTTCGAATCCCAGTAAGGGCAAATATTAGTGTGATGTCTTGGATGTTTTCTATGTATTTAGGCATTTATATATATTATATACATCGCCGTCTAGTAGTGTTATGGGTAACACAAGCCTTATTGAGCTTACTATGGGGCTAGTTCAATTTGTGTAAGATTGTCCCTTAATATTTATTATGTAATACTAATTTATTGAAACTTCGCAAAAAAACGTGCGTTCAAGAATCGGTCGCGCCGTATAGAGCTCAAAATAACATTTTAACGATACACTGCCCAGTGAAATAGACATCCCCTGCTGTTATTACATGACCCACTGTGGCACGGCTTACGACGGTTAGTAACTTTAATGGTACCTTTGGCTTTATGAAAGGATCACGAACCATTGTAAACCTCGTAAGCGTTTGAATGTTCTTTGTTACATTTTAAGTCGCGCCGCTATTAGACGTCGACCAGTTTTCGTGAAAACAAAGGAACATTTAAACCAATTTCATAATAATAGAATGGTTACTTAACCATGACCATAATAGGAGAAGATTCTACATTCCATGTTTACAATAAAATGTCTACAGTACTCCGACTTGATGTTTTTTTTATTAATGGTTATTGATCAAATGTGTTGCCAAATCAAGGGTGTTTTGCCCAATTTGTAATTAAATTTGCACAATTTGAAATTAAATTTGACCAATTTGTAATTTAATTTGCCCTATTTCTAGTTTAATTTGCCCATGTTCTAATTTAATTTGCCCAATTTTGAACCCAGCCCTCCCCTATCATATGTTATCTGAAGTAAATAAAAAAAATGAATTACTTATCGTGCTAAAGGCGGACTTGTTACCTATCTCTACCTTTCTCTATCAGTCCACGTTAACGCAAAGCTGAAAAATTGCATCTAATAAGTTGCGCAGGGTGTAAGGGACATCGCAACGAAAACTGAAACGATAGTTTCTGACCGTTATCGTTAATTGAAATCACATTGAAGCCACGCGTAGCCATCGGTAAATGGGTCATACACAGATTTAGGTTCGCGTCTTTCCTGTGGACATTATCAAAGTTAAGGGCCACTGAAGCGTAATTTTTGTTTGGACTCTTAATTCGCACAAACGGCGTCTCCTCTTTTGTATAACTATTCGATACAAACATTATTTATATGCACGTGAGCTCTAAATTATTGACCACAGGAGAGACGAATTTTGTTTTATACACTGTGTAAACACACACACAGTAGCCCTTAACTTTGATAATGTCCACAGGAAAGACGCGAACCTAAATCTGTGTATGACCTAATTGCTACTTTATAGCAAAGTGTCACCTAAGACTTTTCACTATCAACTATTATTGCCTTTGTGTACTACTAAACCTTTGCAAGTTTCAAATTTAGCCGCTTTACATTGCCAGTAATATCGAATGCATACAAGCGAGTGTAGGTATCTATAAGACAGACTGCATCGTAATGCGAAATTTTGCGCGCAGGTGGTTTGAATTGTTTGCGTTAAGGCCACAAAACTCGTGACGTCATTTTATTGAATTTGCAATACAATAATGAGAATAATATTACTTTATCCAGTGCTTACCAATAATACGACACATTGTTAAAGTTCAGTAATAGACATCCACTAGGTACAAAAACAGCTAGGGTCATCTACGCGCATGTGACACCCCTGGAGTTGCAAGCTTCTTGATTTTATTTTGTTACCGTCTAACACTAAATATAATTTTAATAATAATAGCATTTGTTGCTTTAAATAAGACCTAGGTTTAAGTAGGATGACTGAAATAAATGTCTTGAATTGAAAACTGAATAGACTAAGCTTACCGTCAGGCGGGCTGTATGCTTGTTTGCCGCCGAAATGGCATGAAAAAGCTGCGCCCGAATCTATATGATATAATGAGTTCCCTATAGGGATTTCCCCATTTTCGAATGACTGTCATATCAAAATGAGAATGACCGAAAGATGAAATACAGGCGATATCACAGGGATATTCCGTTCGTCAATTACGACAGCGGAATTGTGGCCCGGCTATAATGCTTCGCGATAGGGCTCTTAGCAGCACGGTGATTGTTTGACCCAATGCTCAATTTTACAACGAGTGCGAAGTCGTAGTCCGTAACAAGTATCGTACGAAGTTTAAATTCTTAACACTTTCACTGCCAAGAATCGCTACGCGCTACGCTCGTATCCTATCCCGTGGTTTTCCTCGGAGCGGACGGCGACTACGACTTAGGCGCCCGCTAGGCGGGTTCATGGCAGTGCAGAAAGAGTTAATTGTCATTGGGCAAGTGCTACGTCACTGAAAGTGTTAACGTGGCAAATTGCTACAAAACGTCATCGATCAAATTCATAAGAAGGTGTTTGTACGGTACATTAGAATTCAACATACAATCACAAACAAAACAACTCAAACTCCAAGACTACACAGACACACAAATAAAACACATTATAGCCTTAAATGCAATAGCAAACCAAAAATAAAATAAGTCTTACTTGTTGAAAGTTAGAAGAAGCCGCCGGGAAGAAGAGACAAGAAAAAGAATACAATTAATAAGAAGAAATAGTAAAGGTTGTAAACAAAACGTCAGCCCATTAATGACTAGCATCTCTGTAGAACTTACAAACCGGTATATTTTTCAATTAAAAAAAAACTGAATATACCTACAAATAAAATCTATATAATCATTGAACCTGCTCACAAATTTTCAGGAGAATCAGTTGAGAAATGCGACCTGCGGGCGTAGCACGGTTGCCATTTTGTCACTTATCGTTGTGGATCCGTGACTCTCGCACTCGCATACTTGTCAGAGCGTGATGGGCGTCTTTACCACAACGATAAGTGATAAAATGGCAACCGTGCTACGCCCGCAGGCCCCGTATCATGGCCGGCCTTATCACGCGATAAGTGACAAGATAGAGCGTAGGTCTCGTTCTATCGAACGGTGTCAGCCAGTGGCGGACCCTCTATCTTGTCACTTATCGCGTGATAAGGCCGACCATGATACGGAGCCTGTAGATAACTGCCCGACAGACATCGGACGATCACTCGCTCGTTCAGTTGAACGAGCGAGTGATCAATATCAATATCGTGATCAATATCTTGGAGAACACACACACACAGACAACCTTTCACAAATATCTACACATGCGGATTAAGCCAGTAGTAATAAAGACTGTGAACCTGTAGGTAGTTTTGAAAGGTTGTCTAATGTCCTTTTGAAAATAAAACCAATACAATATTTATAGGCAAATCTTTTAACAAAGGGTCCGATTGAATGTTGTTTACAAAACGCATATATTATAATCAGGTATGTATATATTCCTTTCATAATGAAAAATATATCTTTAAAAAACTAGTAAATTGTTACGGTTACGTCTTGACGTAAATATGTCCATGATGCTTGCATCATGGACATATTTTCAATGTGTGCTTCGTCAATTATTTTAGTCTAATTTAGGTAGGTAGGTTATTTTAATAAGACAATTTAATTTATATCATTCTAGTGTTCAAATGTACTATAATGTATTAAATTTACACAACCTATGAGTAATAGCTAGGGTAATATTATGCCAAAACTAATACTCTTTTGAAATGAATCAGCTATACTGAACAAGCGACCCGCCCCGGCTTTGCACGGGTACTATATTATACATATAAACCTTCCTCTTGAATCACTCTATCTATTAAAAAAAACCGCATAGAAATCCGTTGCGTAGTTTTAAAGATCTAAGCATACATAGGGGCAGACAGCGGGAAGCAACTTTGTTTTATACTACGTATGATGTCTACACAGTTGCATACTACAGTTCCAAACCGTTTTCAATATCTCGGTCAAACAATCTTTTTCCATTTATTTGCTCGGTCAACCTCGGTTCGCTGAACGTACAAAAAGCTAAAACTGGGTTAAAGTATGGACAGATCTGGATAAAATCGGTGCACAGTTCCCAGATATATTCTACATAAAATACAGACATCTGAACGAACGTGGAAAACGTTTTTCCAGTAGAGAGTGGTTTAGGGTGTGATTTTTGTAGGGTTCCATTTATGTGAACGATTTATGAGTGTTTTGGTCTTGAGATACCTTGAGAAATGGTAGGTTCAATATAAATACAGGGTGTACCAAAAATGGGGTGTGAACCGATGAAGGGCTCAACAGGTATCGTTTTCTGATAAGAAAAAACAAAAAAAAATTGACGCGATTTTTTTTTCCTTTTTATGGAGCGTTAGCCAACTGGGGTGACGAGCTCCATACAAATGTTAAAAAAAACGCGTTTTCTCTTTTCTTATCAGAACACCATACCTGTCAAGCCCTTGATCGGTTCATACCCCATTTTTGTTACACCCTGTATAAGTCTATTTAATGTGTAGAAAAGAAATAAAGTTAAAAAAAAATGCCGAAAAAACTAAATTGGCGATATATCAATCCTAATATTATAAAGAGTGTGAGATTGTTGCTTTAAATAATTTATAAGTTTGTTTGTAAACTCCGGAGCCGATGAAACGCTTTCGATTTTTTTTCAGCTGTATGTGGAATGGAATTTTTGGATGTATATACGCTACATTTTATCCTGAGGGTTTGTCTGCGTTCTTTGCAACACGCCGGTGACGCGATCTTACCGTATTTGCCGAGTATCTTACCCCAGAAAATGCCTAGTGACTATTCGGCTAAACATACTAGTTTAGGGGACAAAACCTGAATAAGACATCAGAAACAACGGCAGCCATATCGAGTTATGGGGATACCAACATTTATCTCAATTTGCGTAACGCCGGGTGTCAATTCTCCTCAGCTCTGTCCAGCTCGCTTGAATTATTTATAAGCCGAGGCAAAGGTGAATAAGAACTTTTTGTGCAAAACCTTTGAAAGAAAACATTTGTGAACTCTTTGTTTGAACGTGAATTGCGAGGGATTATTTTTTGTTTATTCTGTTCGTGGAGTGCGAAGTCGTTGCTTTGTTGACGATTCTACGAGACACATCATAACAATTTCTGCACGAATTTATTTCTAACAAAATAAACAAATGTTATTATGAATATGAATCCGGTGTTAATCATACTGCCTATATGTAGTGCCTTTTGCCAGGATCAAATATTTTACACTTGCGTCCGCCCGCGACTTCGTCTGCGTGGACCCGGGATAAAAACTATCCTATATTTGAATCCAGGTTATAAACTATCTTCGCGCAAAATTTCATCTAAATCGGTTGAGCCGTTTAAGCGTGATTGAGTAACAAACATCCAAACTTTCGCATTTATAATATTAGTAGGATTTGTAATTCACTTGTGTACCTACAAATGCCATCCTGAGATTTTTTTAAGACGCACTTACGCTCTTCGCGTTGTAAGTCTGGAGTTAATGTGACTTACTTTATACTCAATGACAAATAGTTATATTTTATACAAGGGTGCAAAGTTGTATTTTACCCGCGAGTCTGGAATTAAAACACGAGCAAGCGAAAGGATGCTATCGTTGAACCACGAGCGAAGCGAGTTATTCCAAAATAGAATCCTGAGCGTAGCGAGTGTTTCAATACACGAGAAGTAAAATACATTTGCACCCGTGTATAACACAAAACTTTTCATCTCACTGTAGCAATTAATTAATTAATTTAAATAATAATAAAAAACAATTTTACAGTAATAATAACGTTAAGTAATATTAAGTAGAATTTTGGTCAAGTGCGAGTCGGATTTTAGTATTCCCACACATTTTGAGCGCCTGATGAAGAATACAAGCAATTTTTAAAAGTTCTTAAATATTTATTTTATTCTGTTTTTTAGTATTTGTTGTTATAGCGGCAACAGAAATACATCATATGTGATTTTTTTGTATTATTAGGGTTTTACATTTTTTTATCTGTCAAAAGCTACTTAAACACGCGTGAAGGTCAAATTAATTTCCCTACTAGTGGATAAAATACGTTTTTGCCCACTGGTTTTAAAGTATAAAAACGGCTTTCCGAGGCAGTGAGAATACTATGGTGCTTAATTGTAATGAAAAAGTAAGCCGGAGGGAATCGAGTTTTATGGACGCCATAGCTCAAGTATGATTATGAAGTCACAGTAATCACATGATTATTTATTATATTTGATATTATGATGATGGTATCCTGTGGTGTAGCAACCGGGCGCAAACAAGTTTGCAAAGTTTGTATATGTATGTACATTGTAACTTTACTTATTTATAACTAGCTTCCGCCCGGGATAAAAACTATCCTATATTTTAATCCAAAATTAGATTATACCAAAAGATTAAAACGACGTGGTATATTCGAACACAGCAGTGTGGAAACGCGGCTTCTTCAATAGGAGCGTGTCAAAGGAGACTCGTTCCAAACATCATCAGCAAACTACATCAAACCTGCTTATAGTCAGAATGACTGATTGCAAATAAAAAGGAAAGAAAAAAAAAATAATCCATGCTATAAACTATCTTTGTGCAAAATTTCATCCAAATCGGTTAAGCCGTTTAGGCGTGATTGAGTAACAAACATCCAAACATCTAAACATCCAAACATCTAAACTTTCGCATTTATAATATTAGTAGGATTTAGATGTAATAAAAAACTGAAAACTAACTAGAAGTTTACACATTATATTAAGAGCGAAAATCAGAACATAGATTTAATTCCATCTCAAAACGAAACATTTAATTTGACCGCTAGCAGAAATTATTAGAACTCGAGCAGTGACAAAAACTGAAACTCACTAGCGCAAACTTTACTGCGTTATTTTCGCTTTGTCACTATTTTCTTTCAGATCAAAGCCATCATCAAAAGTCCTTTAAAATTGAGTTCAAATTTTAGAAAATATTTTCAATTTTTCTTTAACATAACAGTCTGTTTTTAGTTTAGAGCGAATTGAATTCAGTTCGACACAATATTGTCATTGGTCGCCGTAAAATTGCAATAAAATGGATGGATAGGGTTTTTTACAAGCACAAGTTTTTCAAACCTACGAGGGGAAGCATAATATTTTTAATAGAATAAATAAAACGCAATTTTTTGTTCACAAAATGTTAAAATAAATAATTGTAATAATATGCCTCAATTGGTTTGCGTAGTTTTGTGAAAACCGTTAGTTCTGTTAATACATTTTTCACAGTAAATGTTTACTAAGCAGAAACGTCCGCTAAAGAAATTTCAAATTTCGAAAAAAGCGTAAAATTAAAAGGAAACGGCGAATATTTTTTTTATTTTTTTAAAATAGATTTTCACATTAGTTTGTGTCTATTGGCTTGGTGAAATATTCAGGAATTCTACGTAAGTATTGTATAGCTAATACTAATGTATTTAACCCCCGACGCAAAGAGAGGGGTGTTATAATTTTAACGTGTCTGTGTGTCTGTGGTATCGTAGCTCCCAAACGGATGGAGCCATTTGAATGCAGTTTTTTTTTATTCGTAAGCCGATGTGATCCCGAGTGTTCTTGGCCATGTTTCATGAAAATATGTTCAACTGTTTTTGAGATATTGGCCTTTAAAATGAAAATGTCGGGGGTTTTTCAACTTTTCTAAGTTGTATTATTTCTGTAGTTATATTACTTGTATTTCACAATATAGTTGTCGTCAAAGACACGGATACTCGTACAATTGAGCACCTTACCCACTTTTATACCTTTACAAAAAGGTAAAAAATTACACATATTTTTGACGACAACTGTACCTAAACCTGCTATAAATCAACAAGCCACCCTTTTCACGTAGCTACCTATTTGAATAAAACATTTCATCTTATATTTATTATGATTGGAGCTTGTATTAAAAAATAACAATTTACCGCTGTGGTGGCAAGATATTGTTAAACTCACACAAAAGGTTTTTATTTTAAAGCTCCATCCTTACATTTTGAAATAGAACAACAATAAATGGTATTAAAAATGGCAACGCAATACAATGTACAGTCGGCGTACACAGATAGGATAGTACTGGGGGATAATAAAAAATATCAATAACAAAACGGCGTCGTTGGCAAAGGGATTAGATTTGTCAATTTTCCGCTCGCTGACCCAAACAGGGGAATTCCAGGGACAAATAGACTTATTAAGATAAAGGCCATCAGTATGTCGTATTGTGTTCGTAAATTGTAATAGTATTCCTGTATAAAAGGACGTGAATTCATGAATTTTTGAAGGTTCTTCTCAGACGAATTAGAGCGTGTCGGCACCAGGATTTGCTGTGTTGATCTGCAGGCCCCTCGCTCTAAATGCCGCGCAGCATTGCTAGCTAATATTTAGTTTGTTTTGTCCATAACGTAGAAATGCAACTGGGCGTGTGTAATGTTTTTACGAGAATTTTCGTTTATCGTTGCTACCCGAAAAGAATATTCATCGTGAAATCAGCAACATCACTTCTTTGAAATGAAACACCTTTCAACCTACGTCATTTAGATCTTAAATCTACGTACATCATATTGCAGTGGGTCCCATGTGGCATGTGGGGTGACATGCAGGTATTAGAGGTAACGAGACAGCTGATTTATTAGCTAAGCAGGCGTGCAGCGATGGCATTGATTTTCTCTTTCTACCCTCACATAGTGATTGTTTAGATTTAGTCAAGGTTAGGTGTCGCAATTTATGGAAGGAATACTTTGATGAAAGATCCAGAAAGGTATTTGGTATAAGACAGCGGCAGCCCCTCAAATCCCTAAATATTCCTTGGATTGATAACAGTCCTCTGAATAGACAAGGTCTCGTTCTTTTTTTGCGATTGCGTTCTGGACACATGCCATTGAATTAGTTTGCATATCTCATGCGCAAAGTAAATTCGCCGTTATGCAGTGCGTGTAATCGCGTATATGTTTACCGTGTATTAATGGAGTGTGTCCGAAATTATGCAGTTAGGCGACATATATTAAGGGACAGTTCCATCGGATTATGTAATAGCTATTTAGCCAATACAATGTCTGAGATGGTCGAAAAGATATTATCCTTGGTAAAATATGGTCTGAAAGACAGATAAATTTGTTTTTAGTTTAAGTTAATTAGTTGGTGTATAGAACTTTGTTAATTAAGAGGCATTTATGGAGCGATATATTCGCAATAGCGAAAACGCTCACGAATAAATAAATAAAAAACCCAATAAGTAGAATTTAATCTCTTTTGGTGGTCAATTAGGAACATTTTAAAACGATTGTTGTTGAAAATATCATAAATATATCAAACTACCAATTACTTCATAACCTGTTGTTGGTACTAGCGCTTTATTATTCTAATGATGTAGTATTTATTTGCAGTCCAGAAATTCCACCTTCGGTCAGCACTAACAATTCTTACTCCCGTCTCACATTTTGCATTTTCGGTAATTTCCAACATCAGCGGCTTTCATACCAAGAAACCTATTCACCGAAACATTTCAAAAACACGTTACCAACATATCTTGAGCTCAATCTTTTCATTCCGGCGTGGCTCCAAACTTGCCCATCCACTGATCAAATGTAAATAAACCTGCTCTTGCTTTAACTGGTGAGATTCAGGCATACATAAAACATGACTTATTTTGTCAAAACGTCATATGTGCCTTTGTAGGTTCGTTGAATTAGGTTGTTTTAGTTCTACAGCATTTCTACTCGTACCGTTCTGAGCTATATCGACTTTACAAGATTTACGTCTGACAGTTTTGAGTATTTTACGTAGTTTCAGGAATTGGCGCCCTTACACTGCCAATTTTTTTGTCATACAAAAATATGATAGAAGAGTGAATTAAAATAACTAATTTGCCATTAATCTGATCAGTAGGTAAATACCGTTATTGATTCCAAATTAAATTAAAGGGTTGAGTCGGTTCGACAACCAATGGAAACTTGTTTTATATTTAAACTTTAATTTAATTAGTAGATGTTTTTGCTAAATACAAATTAAATACATGTGTTATTATTCTTATTATTATTTTCGTATTGACGAGAGAGACCTCATTCTGTTCTTGACACGTTTTATTGTCATTGACCCGCATCTCTGACACGACAGTATTACATTAATGTTCCTTTTTACAAGCTTTATATTAACTTGACTTGTTCGTATGTAAGTATAAAAGTATGTAAGTTGTCCGTCAAATCTTGCAAGTTAAATTTGACCCACTTCCCGGTGACCGATTGAGCTGAAATTTTGGGTATAAGTAGTTTGGATGACAATTCAATAAAGACTGTACACGATAAAATCCGGCCATGCATGATATGGTATACATTTTCTCCGAATGCACATATTCAAGCACTTATTTTATTTTAATAATCTGTAACTACTAGCAAATATAATTCAAATAAATTCAAATTACAATGTATTAGCTTCTGTGAGTTTTCGTCGAAAATACTCCACTATACCTTTAAATGTTTGAGCATCGTTTTTTGATAATCTGTACTCACTTCCTACTACAGCCACAAAGGTAATTATATTTTCATAATCATTAATATGCTCATTAGAATGTTATCTTACCAAAAAAGTACGTTTTGAAACTATTTTCCATCTTAGGTAGTCGGAGAGGCTTTCTAGTCCAGGCACTGAAAGTTGTTTTTGTATGGGAGGCAATAATTTGTCAAAAAGCCAAATTGACCAAAGTTAAAACACCTCAGATCTATCTGGATCTAAATGTAATTGTAAAAATGTTAACTATTGTAATAAATAAAATTTAATGAGGTATATTTAAGCTTATAAAATTCAAAGCACGAGAAAATAAATACCAGGAAAATTGGTAAAGCTTGTCAGAATACCGTGTGCAAGAAAATATAGGTACCGTGGAATATAAAATTCTCTAAGTCATAGATGACCTACCTTTATATAATGTTTGGATGTTTATTATGTAGTTTGATAACCACAAAACTATTTTAATGAAGAGCCGCTCCAAAGATTTACAAGATTCAAAAGATTTACCATAACATACATGGCCGGATTTTATCGTGGACAGTCTTTATTATGGTACCATCGAGCTGATCTGATGACGGAGACAGAAGGTGGCCATAGGAACTCCGTAATAAAACCACATAACCCCATCGAGTTTGGGCTCGTTAGAATCGTCTCAATGAGCAGTTGATGATGGTATACAGGAAAGTACAGCGGCAATAAAAGCTTGTACCAAAAAAGAATTTTTTGACGGAAACTTATTATTTGTTTGACGCTTAATAGAGAGCGTATATGTAGGTACATCTCTAAGAACATTAGAATAATAAAATTGTTAATTGTATTTGGACGCTCAGAGACCTTATACATCTCTGGAATACTGAATCAATATAATTTTAACTTCTTGTTAATGCTGATATAGACTATATAAACAATGTAATGGATAATATTTTGCAATTTAGTTTTATTATTCATTTAGTGACATTTAGTTTGTTAACTACACCGTTTATATCGGTCCATAGTTTAAATGATTATTAAGTAAGATTATTATTATTTTATTATAAGTTACCGTTTGAGATGTAAAAGTGCCCTTGTGGCCTATTTGCAAAATAAATAATTGATTTTGATTTTGACAAAACTTATTTTTTACAATACTTAATATTATGTAGGTCCTTGATTTGCGGAAAATTACATTTTGAATTTTTATGGCGATTAGTATTATAATTGTTTAAAATGTATTTGTTTCCTCGCAAATGTGATGAAATCATCGTGTGCGATGTGTAATGTAAGAATTTTACCATGCTTGTGGCACAATGAATCTATTAAGAACATTTTTAATCAGTGTTTTTTTTTCAAGTGTATATTGTCTGTGGTTTGAGTTATACAATACATGTTTATCATCTAGAGTTTGATTAAAATATTACGAAGCAAATCACCTGTATATTTTATCCCTAAAATCTGTTAGGCAAAAATCTCATCCCATCGGAATATTATTTTCTTCAAATCCCATTTTTTATTAAAAAGAAAACTTTATTTTTTATTTTCTTTTATGATCCCAGTAATTTTGAATAGTCAGCGAGCTTTTTTTGGGGTTTCTGACGGCACTGTTCTAAATATCATATGATATTTACTAGTAGTTTTTCGGTGTAGGAGAACATCGTGAGGAATACGGTCTTAGCCCAAAGGGTTACAAGTGTTCCCTCTGGGTTAGAATGCCCGATGGTGGCCCTTACGTAAAACTAGTGCCTATGTTAAATCTTGGGATTGGGTGCCAAAGTAGACCCCGGCTCCTTTAGGATACTAGGCGGCCAGGAACGCTAGGCGGATGATAAATGACTATTTTGTTTGGAGCCACTGGCATTTTTAGGATAGGGCATGTATCTTCTACCAACGGGGTCCTGTCTCTTGGCCAAACAACTTTTAGCCAAATGTATCATTTGACAAATGTTCCATTTGACCTAATGCATTTTTCGTCAAAACAGTGGTATTTTCGGGTATTCTTTGAATATCATCAAATAGAAGTCATTAGGTTAGGTTAGGTTTGTTTCATAATAATCCTATAAAGCTTTCTATTTAAGAAAAAAATGCATCAGGTCAAATGAAACATTTGGCCAAAAGCTGTTTCGTCTAACATTAGTGAACCTCAACCAACTCTTTTTCCGCCTTCGTTCTTGCATTATGAATATCATGATCATGGCTTAGCTTGTAATGATCGTGTTTCCAGCGAAGTCGTGAGCAAACTCTAGTAATAATTAAATTAGTAAGAGTAGCTGGCATTTGAGCGAAAAATCGATTGACCTTATTGCGCATACTTTTCGTTAGGTACACGTATTCATTAGTAAAGGTACCGCAATAATATAATGAAATTGCGTTCGCCGTTTACGGTCCTATTTAAAATATAATTCCCTGGGCGACCGGGCTATGCTCGGGTGAAAACATAGAATACATACATACATACATTCACGCCTTTATTCCCAAAAGGGGTAGGCAGAGCACATGAAACTTATGTTTACGCCACTTTTAGCATAAATGTGGGTATAAAAGATCGACAAAATGTGATATTGCAGTGATAGGTTGCTAGCCCATCGCCCACAACACACTTCAACCCTGCTCCCTTAGTCGACTTTTACGGGTTTCTGGCGGGTCCCGACAGAAGCGGGGCGCGTGGGGAGCAGCCTGTTTGATCACTCTAGCGGTTTGTTAGGAAATATCGCGCTGCGCGCCCGCGACGGTGCTGTTTGTTTGAGCCTTTATAGTTTCTGGAATAAATTATTTAAGTACTAAAATCTATTTTCATAATTTGAAATCTTAGTGAAAAAGTGAAACATCTTGTCAGTAAGAGTTTAAAATTCCATTAATTGCAATTATTATTGATTTATCTCAAATCAATCAGCAAATGTAATCAGCAGAAAACGCAAAAACATTGTTACTTTTTTAATAATCCTTCCCTATTTTTAACCCCATTTCAACCATAACCACTTCTTATAACGGGAGTCGGGACGTCAGTTATTCGGGGCTGCGAAAGGAATATAATAAACTAGCCTCTGCCCGCGACTCCGTCCGCGTGGAACTCGTTTATATATCGTAGCTCGATAAAAACTTTCCTCCCCCATTCCACCCCCTCGGGGGATGATTTCCGGGATAAAAACTATCCTATGTCCTTCCTCAGGATTCAAACTATCTCCATACTAAATTTCATCTCAATCGGCTCAGCGGTTTAAGCGTGAAGAGGTAACAGACAGACAGACAGACACGCTTTCGCATTTATAATATTAGTATGGAAGTATGGATTAAATACGTCACAATCTCGGTCGGGTCTTATCGGGCTTTAATCAGGGAACTGGGTCAATGCCCCCAAGGTCCGGGCCCGGTTCAGGGTGTATTATGTCATGTAATAGCCGATCTCGCCTTGATCGAAACCAGGCAAATATGGCGCTTCTGATACACCAAATAGTATGAGCACAAAGTTCAAAATCCCAGACACATCCATCGATATTGTTATGCGAGATATAAATCATTTTATATTTGGGCTTAAGGAGGCTTAATTTGCGGGTTGTGTTGTGATAATGCGAAGGATTTGAAATTTTTATTAAAAACGATTGTTTATGGGATGTTCCAAGTACAGTTAGTTGATAAGCCGTAGCCGTAGATTCTTAGTGTTTCTGTTCTCTATGTTCGTATATATATATATTTAGGTATTTATATTTGTATATATTTTTATTTATTTGTCTATTGTTCTTATTTATTATAAATGTATGTTTAATGTATGTTTATATCTGTACTTGCACCCACCGCCCACAATTTGTCTGCTTTGCCCAAAGGTTGACTGGTAGAGAATGCTAACGGCATTAAGTCCGCCTTTTGTACGATAAGTTGTTCTTTTGTGCAATAAAGATTAAATAAATAAATAAATAAGCGTCTAAGCGAGATGGGTATTACTTACTTACAAAATTAAAATGTAGTTGAAAGCTACTTGATATCAATAAAAGAGAACACTTAATAATTATTTGGTAATGTTCATTTGCCACAATACATTTTCTGCAAAAATCCTAAATGATCTTTTTCAAACATACTCTCAGTAGGTTATTTTTATCGCACTAAGTGCGTTGTAAAAATTACAAAGATGCTTGTATAAGGTCACTTCTCCATTATGCGGAGCGGAAACCTGCGGCACTCAGGAAACACTCGTCTAAAATTTAGACCCGCAATAAATAATCTATGCTGACTCGGCTGACAGTTTACACCAGCAGCATATGAAACTTCATTATAACTGAAAAGTATTAATAATAATAATAATATAAATTCTTTATTCAGATAACTGAGATCCAAGTTAACAACCACACGCTCTGTAAATTACAACTTTCTCATAAAATGCGAGTCGTCTCTAATAGCCAACTTTCTGTGTACTTGTTGAGCTAACTTTGTCTTTATATCTCACCCGAATCTTATATTTCCGGCTTCCGAACGACATAACTTTTATGGCAACATGTGACCAACTTATCAGTGCTGCCGTGTAAGGCGTCGCTGCTTAAATCTTGTCAACAACAAGTACGAAATCAAGACTTTTTGGGTGTTTGCCATCGGCAAAGTTATCCTTGCTGGGATTTTTTATACTGTTTTGCGAGCAAGTGTGATTGGTTCTCTGTATTTATGATTATTACGGCTCGAGAAGCGATAAAACTGGTTAGTTTCCAATTTGTTATGATTGTATGAGTCGTTCTTTTGCGTTGCAATAATTATTGAATATTGTTTGACGCATTAACTGTTTTTACTTGTATTCTTTTACGAGTAACATTTAAAATATTATTCTGCATTAATCAGTCAATAAATAAGTTCTTAATAGGATGGATGTAAGTTCCTTTTGTAACTAACCCCATATGGATATTTATCCGAAATAAAGTACTTGAATTGAATTGAATCAATGTATTCGTTCCTAATTGTCTAGTTAACAATTAAGCATAGAAATAAAACTTGGTACGAGGCAAATATTCTTGAAACAATCAAGATATTAAATTATATTGAATTAAGCAACATATTGTAGTGATTTTTTTCCCGTGTGTTTTTTTTCGAGAGAATATCTTAACTCAAGGTGATTTTTGCTTCATTCAAGATAATGGCGGGCTTGCTAATGAATTTCTTAATTCAAGTATTTCTTCTGGGTGTTTAGTAGTTGTGGTCGCCACTCTATTCTCAACTTTAGAATGATACTAGCTTTTGCCCGTGGCTCCGTCCGCGTGGAACTCGTTTATATCGTAGTTCCATTATAAACTTTCACCCTCCCCATTTCACCCCCTTAGGGGGTGATTTCCGGGACAAACTCTAGTCCTTCCCCGGGACTCAAACTGTTCATAAAGTTTAAATTTTATAGCTCAAAAAAAGAATTTCCACCATACAAACTTTGCACCTCTATTTAAACTGCTTAGGGGCGGGTTTTTCCAAAACCCTAAAATCACTTTTCTTGTATTGTAATAAAAAGTCCAAACACAAAGTTTCAACTCCCCTTTTGCCCCCTTGAGAGTAGAATTTTCAAAAATCCCTTCTTAGTGGGTACTTGCGTTATATAAACTACGTATTGTGAAAAAACCACCTTTCTAGGTTCACCGGTTTGGGCTGCGCGTTGATTTAAGTGAGTGAGTCAGTCTGTCAGGACTGTTACGTTTATATATATAGATTTTTATGCCTTGTGTGACATAAAAACCAATTTAAGTATTCGACTCTTCATCGCATCATTAATAGGCTGACATCGTACTATAACTCAAGTGCAGTCAATAAAATCCCAAACAGTGTAATAAAATACTACATTTGAAAGCCATAAACACTACAGAAATTCTGAAGCAACTTACGGTTATTCAAACAAAAAACAGTAGCCAAGAAAACAATACCCATTGGATTACACTTGTCAACTGAGATCAACTTAGAATATTTGTATTTATACGTGACGTTTGAACCAATTCCAGAGCTTTAAAGAGTTAGGTATCTATCTGCATGGCCTTCCATAATGGCAAAAAGGCGCATCCAGACCTTCCTGCATTACCACGTGATGTAAGCTATAAAGGCGCCACTTCACAATGGAACACGATGGCTGATTAAAAATTATCATCGCCGCGATCATGACTTGTTGTCTACACAATCGTGAATGTCCATTTACTGACAATGTGGATGTGAAAGCGGCCGCTGCCATGACCGGCATATGCATTAGATTAATAATATAATAATAATGAAAAAATATAGTAAATAACACAAAAAAAATGTCCGTATGACACCTTTTTATGCATTCACTTGTCAAAGAATATTTAATAGTGCGACTGAATACTTATTTGAACAATGCCCGTGGTCACTGATAGACTAAGGGCCGATTTTTCAATTCCCAGATAAAACTATCTGTCAGATAAATGTTAGCTCTGTCCTTTTCTTTCGTATGACTTGAGAAAAAGATGGTGATAATTTCAACTGACGGATAATTATCTAGAGATTGAAAAATCGGCCCTAATCCACACAATCGTACGATTCTGTTATCCACCATCATGAGCCATTACGAAATGGAGCTTTACGGCAGAGCGACGCATGGTCCTTGCCTCCAAAGACAGGACTCGGAATAAGCCGCATCGGTACGATTCTGTTCTATAAGATAGAACGAGATCTAGGTGATTCTGTTCCCTATCTCGCTCTACCTTAGCTTTATACCGTGCGCGGCGCTGGAGCGTGAGGATGCGCCTATACAGGACCAAGACTAAAGATTACGAAGCACGACGGATATTATGATCATATTGTTTTGCCAAGTGTAACCCGGTCAACACACAACTTACCGGGAGCAAACGCTACTGAGACAGTAGCCGATGCATCAGGCAGGAATGTCTCAAATACTTCTGCCGGGACAAAATTAATTCATGCACAAACTAATAGTAGAAGCCAGATAAATTCTAGACTAGGTCAAATGCATCGACTATGTTTTAACAAACAAAACAAATTCAATAGTTAACTAGTGCTCAGTCAAAATGATAAGACTTTCCAAAGTTTCAAGGCTTAATAAATAATTCAAACCTTAGTAAAAATCGAAAAGCACTAATCAATTGTTCCTACAAAATATACACTGATATAATTTCATACAAATTAAAAAGATATAAATGTTAATTTTAACTGTCTACCATCATTTCCAGAGTATAACTAACAGGTACAATCAGTTTTTAATCATCTGCAGAAAATTTACCACCATGTTTTTTACTTCACACATGACCATAAAGTGGGCATTACCGTGAATGGAAAATCCCACTTTCCGGTCAGAGCGAAACGTAAAAGTTTGTACCGCGGCCAGTTATAAAGCCTCAGACCGCATATTTATCGCCCTAGCCTGAGAGAAACTTTGTTTTATCGTCTTAGTTGAGAAATGTACTATTACCTAAGTGTGACTCCTCTTTTTGTAGTTTATAAGTCACCTGTCATTTCAGTCAAGTGTAAGATCATTAAATCACTTTTAGGTTATATTGTAACCATATGAGACTGTTTGTTTCTTAATAAATAAATAAATCAATAAATATATAAATAAATAAATAAATAAATAAATAAATAAATAAATATTGCATATGGATTAAAACGACTAGTGTCAGAATTGGATTTTTATCAGCAGGGGACCAGTTTCTTTTACTACGGGAAATCTTATGTCTTACCATTTTAACTGAACAATATAAAACATAGTGAATGCACTTGCCGACTCGACGAACCACTAACTGGATCTCTGCCATGCTTAAAATTAATCCTCTAATAAACTAGTAAAAGACAATAATAAATTCAAAATAAGCATTAGTAAATTCAAATTTCCGTTGAACATTCCTAAATTTCGCAAGGTCGCTAGTTACTCGCTGGGTTGACGAAAAATACACCTTAACCAATTTTGTCTAAACCCATTTTTGAGTGATACTCGTAGCTAAGGCGGGACCTTGCGAAAGCTAGTCGAGTTTAAATCTCACGGGCCAACGGACCAAGTTTGTATGTTGGCCAAGTTTCACATTTGTGAGTTGGCACGAGTATGTCGGTTAAGTTAGGCGAGCGCTAGACGTTATCGTTATGTTGTCAGTATTGGGCCGTTTTCAAAGTTTGAAAATGGAACTGCGACTGAGTTTAAAACTTAAGACTGTGATTTCGTTAGTTTCTTGCAATTCCGAGCAGCTTCACAGTTCTTCGCGATTATATAACCATTGTAAGCCGTTCAATTGCTTAATAAATGAAAATAATTTTGCTCACAGAATGGAATAGGGTACCTATAACACGATTTCTGAGTCTTAAGTTTTCAATAAACCGACGTCGTCGCTCAGCTCACCCATTTACCTAATTTTGTAATCCATTCTTGTAGTCAGCATTAAAAAAGAATAACTGCCAATTAAAAAAAAATGTCGCCACCTTTTCGAATTTCAATCAAATTGATTTTTAGTTATGGTATCTGAATACTTGTCGAATCATATGTTGTGAGAGATGGATGTAAAAATTTGTCATACATTTCTGGGTCAACCAGAAACGCTGAGGAACCTGACGTTATAGCCCAGCAATGTATGCCGCATTTATATTGACTGAGGAGCGCTTTCACATCACAATGATGTACAGTCAGCATCAAAAGTAACTGCGCAAACGAAGTCTTTATTAGTAGAAGGGAATATGAGCTTTTGACGTCTTCGATTGCGCAGTTACTTTTAATGCTGACTGTACTAATTACTACCAGAGGCAAATATATTACAATAGATATTACGATTCAAATTTTATTAGCGCTCATGTGAGTGACATCTTAACACATTCATTGCCCAGAATCGCTACGCGCTACACTCGTAGCCGATCCCGTGGTTTTCCTCGTATGTAGCGGAAAGCGACTACGGCGGTCTGACGCATATGTGTCGTCATGGGCCCTGAATGGGTTAAGGTCCTATGTGACAACTTTATATATCGCCAATTGTCACTGTCATGTCAAGTGACATAGTTCTAAAAGTTATAATTAATTAGTGACATCAATATTAATCGTACATACCACCGACCAACTCCGGGTTGCCGAGGTTGACGTAGAAAAGCACGTCCTTTTCGTAACTGTCCTCCTCTATGATATGGAGCGGGATGAACTTTCTGCAACAAAACAAAGTTAAATTAGACGATTGTGACTTTTGTGAGCATGACGTACGTACTGGCCTTAGCCCACCCATTCAGCGCCAACGACGACACACGGGAGTCAGAGTGCTGCGGGCTTCTCACTACAGATGCAGTTCAACCCATTCAAGGCTAATGACTCACATATGAGTCATGTTTCTATGTGGGATTTCCGCTACAAAGCGAAAACAGGCTCGCGCTTCAGCGTAGCCTCGAATTAGCTGCTGCGGACCACGGCTACGCGCTACGGCGTAGCGCATGTAACAACCCTGCCAAGTGAAGGTTATACGAGTATTTTCAACAATATAAAATGATTCAATACGGATTGACAATGGGCAACGAGTAACAAGGAAAAAATATGACGTGACAAAACCAGTTATTACGCCGATCGGTTTTAAACTGCGAAAATATAGTTAACAAGTTCCATAGTAAGCAAGCACTGCATTATTTATTTTAATATTATATAACACACTTATTTGCGCATTACATAGTTATACCTTCGTTCAATTTCAAACTTCATTTTTTTAAGTTCTCCTTTCACGGACAAACTTCACGCTATCCATTGAAATTCTACGAAACAAAGATCTCTCAAAGCCAATAAAAGACAGAAAACCCTCACAACAGTTTACTAAGAACACCCCCGGGAACTCGATAAAGCCAACTCGTTTAGGTGAGAAAATATTAGTCTTATCCAGGCAACTCTACCGTTACTTGTGCGTACCTTTGTGAGGACTTAAAGCGATTTATCCTGGGAAAAGGACGGTTAGTATTAACTTTGTAAGGGTATAGGGAAGTTATTAGGGAAAAGGTAGCGTTTGACGATTCTTTGTAGAACAACATGGCGTAGTATGTTATGGCGTAGTAAAAATCGTATACAGACGTGTCTGTATACGATTTTTAATCTTTGGAAAATATTGCGTTCAATGAAACGCCGCCGAGACTGGTGATGTTCAGATATTATATGATTATTGACTATATTATTTTTCGTCTGATTTAACAGAAACATGATTGCTTAAAATGTCCTCAACAGACAAAATCGAAAGTTGGGTCTTTATTTTCCTTCTCAAATAGCACATTGTTAGTACTTAGCAGAGCCCGGAATTTTCACAGCCAAACAAAACAAAAGACTGTCACAACCTTTCTAGTGTTAGTAACTTTTTTTTATCTATATCGATAGTTGTGTAATAGAAAAACGGTCCACAAAATTACGTGAGGTTTGTATAATATTACATAGAAACAGATGCAATTTCTTCTTCGAAATCCACGTCAGTACATACAGCAGCATATGACATTTTATTTCTGATAGTAATAAAGAGTATATAATCATTAATTTCTCAACATTCTCTGGGAGTAGACAGACAATTTCGTTTATCACTATAAAGCCATTTTTATAAACTAAAAGATCGTTCAACTTCACTCGACGTCAAGGAATTTAGAAAATTAATTGTAATTGGTATGTTGTTCAGGTTGAGTAAGTTTTTTTAGATATCTCTCGTATATTATTTTAAATTAACCGTCGCGAAGTATTTTAAAATATTCGATATTAATACTCGAAATCGATACAAAAATGTTTCTAACACAAGTAAGATTGCGACAGTCTTTTGTTTTGCCGTGAAAATTCCGGGCTCTGGTACTTAGACACAAATAAGTTTAAATGATAGTATATTTTAACCCCCGACTCGAGCGGGAGGTGTTGTAGATCTAACATGTTTTTTTTTATTAATATTTATTTTAACATGACACTGTAAAATATGTGTACCGTCAATACATCATTTCGCCAAACTGCGGAGCAGTTTGTTGGCGATGAGCTTGCTCGTTTTATGACAAAAGTAGACATGGAAATTTCACTGTACTACCAGCCCGACGTAGCCTATTCATAACATAACTCAACATATTTTTCATTAAGTGCAAATAAGATAACTGAGCCACTGGCGGGACAGGACTACAACGGCGCTTATAAACTACCTTGTTTGTGTGTATCTGTCTGTCAGTGGCGTCCTACATCGCAAATGGATGAACCGCTTTCAGTGCGGTT
The DNA here is from genome assembly GCA_947049275.1 of Epinotia bilunana. NCBI lineage: Eukaryota > Metazoa > Arthropoda > Insecta > Lepidoptera > Tortricidae > Epinotia > Epinotia bilunana. Next base: position 3,110,668 of record OX346268.1, on the reverse strand, counting down.
ATGTATGAATTGAAAATCTTGTCTGTTGAGTTATTTTAGCTACGCTTTATGTGCTGGTGTTGTTTCACACTCCTTCGATCTATGTGAGACGTAATAATAAAATACAGTGCAATGCAAAAAACTTTTTGAATAATTTCATGTAGCTTTCTTTCGAAACCGCATTTAAGAGTCCGGAGTAAACTCGGCCGAATTTCACCTTCCCATACAAACGTGGTTACGCTCTCATTTTAAAACTACGTGTTGGATTGTGACGAAACTTTGCATCTATATTGACATGAGGTATATCCATGTCTGTAATTAGTTTATATGGTTCCAGTTTATAAAACAAACGAAATACAGCAAAAATAAATTTTGTATGAAAAACTTAAATACGCTGTATGTTTTTTACTATGGTATCTGAAGCTACAAAAACTAATTACAGACATAGATATACCTCATGTCAATGTATAGTTTTAAAATGAGAGCGTAACTACGTTTGTATGGAGAATCGAGCTTACTGCGGACCCTTTAACGAGTAAGAACGTTTTTTTATGGAGACATTTTTTATGCTGGATCAGGTAAGACCCTTGGCTGAATACAATATTCTTAATAATTAATATTCAACATGGCATCCGATTTGATAACGCCACGTTCCAAGATCAAGATACCAGAAACCAGCAGCCGAATAACAAGGAATGGGTTTATTCTTTCGATAACCCAGTGAGTTCGGCGTACGGGTAATAGGTACCGTTTAATCCTTAGAAACAGCCACTTAGGGAATGAAAGTTTGTAGGATTCTACACTTTAAACCGACTTAGTTCTAAGTATGCCCAACATTTTCATATGCCACTGAATTGGTAAAGCGGCGGTGACCGCTGCATTGGTGAGGCGGTATCGATCCCCATCGCCACCATGCGGGCTAAGTATAGCCGTCCTTCGGCGAGGACAGAACACGTGGCGGCAGTAGACTCACTTGACCAATAAGCATGTCCTCGATACAGGTCATTGGTTAGAATAGAGTAGAATATCATTTATTCATGACATCAACACATAAATCACAAATACAAAAGAGAGAACAACATTGCCACGAAATGGTTCCATCTCAGCGTTGTGCTGGCCTGGTGGCCAGCGCTGGTCTTCCGATGGAACCATCCGGTGATTCCACGGCGTAACACATATTTTACACTCGCACAAAAAAGAAAAAAAAAACAATAAAAATTGTAATATAAAACAAAAAACAATACCGCAAAGTTGTCTTTGTATAATCAAATTCCCGAACGCAGCCATAACCTCGTCAACCGACCAACTAGCGCCAAGTGGAAGTTCCCGGCAACTAAAACGTCAAACTAACAAGACAAGACTGACGTGTGATGTGATGCGACGCGGGCGTAATGCCCATTTAATGACAGGCGTAAATAAGTTTTGGAACACATGCAATTATTTGTATATGCTACTCTTATCCATTAATAAAATCGAAACCATAGGTTAATCATTCTCATTTTATTTATGTACATTGTTCTACGGATCATACCTACATTTGGCACCTACATGAAGATAGTTGAGTTTAAAAATTTCTAGAAATTATTCTTAAATTTCCTCCCTCAAACCTTCTTGTGGAATAACCTCGTGCCGAGGTTTTCCCGAGACACTACTGTCTGGGGTTCTTCGAGAAAAGAGTGTCTATTTTTAAAGGGTGAGTGCATTGTAACACCGTTAGATTTGCAAATGTCCATAGGCTACGATGGCTGCTTACCACAAGGCGTGCTGTACGCTTGTTTGCCAACGACAACGTATACAAAAACTGTCCTTCCTACCACTTTTAAGAATATCAACGTTAGTTTTAAGAATGTACTAATGATAAGTACGATATTTGTACACGACTGCCCAACGAAAACGAGTGTAAAGTCTTTTATGGACTAAGTAGTTCGGGTAGGGCTATAGGTCGACCGCTTGAACCCACCCGCCCGTTATCGTCATACCCCTGCACCAACGCGCCGCGCAGGTGAGGACTGTTAAACAGTCCACCTACAGAGCACTTTTAGTATAAAATTGTCCGCTATTACTTATTTTAAAATATTAGGCTTCTGCTACCTCAGTGTACTGCGCGCGTGCCTCACGTCACCGTTATAGACAATCTTGGCAAATCATTCATGCAAGCTTAGTGATTCGATTTTCCTTTGATCGTGGTTGAGGTCAATTCGTAAAAGCTGCCGCGAGTGAACAAGAAACGAAAGTGTGCGGAAACCGTTGGCTGCGAAAGGGTGTTTAATAAAGTGTTCCTTTTGCTTTTTTCTCGGAACACTTATTCGAAATTATGGGTGTTTACTAGGAATCACGATTGGTGTTGCTAAATAAAAAGGTATTTTTTCCATGGTTTGCATTTTAGATAGCCCATATAATGTGAAAAAAATATCGCATAATGGAATAAAAAATTGGAAAGACGTTTCTTACCGGAATTCAATGAGTCGTGATTCAAATTAGATATAACGAAAAAACGTACCTACGTAAAAGAAGGTAATTTATACCTACTTATTACATTGCTATACTCGAGGCAGGGTAGAACTAACTCCGTTCAATCTAAAACGGGCTTGTTCTCGAAAAGTGTATAGAATGGCATTAGAGATTTTTAATAAAGTACCTGCAAATATATTAAAAATTTATGATGAATGAGGATGTGCCATGAAGAGTAAAACAGAAGAAGCGCTCTTGGACACCATCAGCACTAGAAGGGGGAAAATTATTGGTCATTTGATTTGGCACGACAACTTCTTTAAAACCATAATGGAAGGAAAGATAGAAGGAAGGAGGCAGGGGAAGACCACGGCGCAGTTATATGGACCACATAAAGGAAAAAACCGGTGTCGTGTCGTATCAGCAAATCAAAGGGCTGGCGTACGACAGAGAGAAATGCAAAATACTCCACCGACAATAGGGCTGTTAAATTTATGATGATGATATTGAAACATGATAATTACAGATTAAACAAAAAAATTATTTGCTTTCCTGGCAAATAAGGCGTATTATTCCATTGATGAATTTAGAAGGGACTATTTTTAGGTTCCCTCGCGTTGCTATTAACATTAACATAAGACGAAAGTTAATTGAACATTATAGTAGCCTAAGCATGCTGCATGTTAAATTCTTCATGTTTTTGTTTACCCTCTGGTAAGGCATAGTGATAAATATTTACCAAACTGTAACACCTATTGTAATCTATGTCATACAAATAAATACGTTGTCTGAGAAGAATCTTTGCCATATATGGCGATCTGAATTCCGCGGTCTGTATGAGGCGGCCCCGATATTCATCCAAAAAAGTTTGAAATTCCGCTGACTCATTCGCATAAGCCAAAGTAACAGTATAGAAAAATTAGGGTTGATAAAGACCCAAATTGCAAATAGAGAAGGTTCAATTTGGTCTAATTCGTCCGCATAAGTATCCAGAATAAGTAATCTAAATTACTAAGAGTAAGCTTGCACGGTGGTTTATGAGGATTAAAATAAGGTTGTGATTTGCTTAGCTCGTCGGAAAAAGGCATTGTGATGCTGTAGATAAGTTAGTCCTGTTGTGGAAAGAACGACTGTAAGTAGGATTTTCTTGACTCTTACGTCCTTTTCAATTGGAAAGCTGAATACAGTGCTAGGTTCGCTAAACTGCGTATAGTACTGGCTATCGGCCAGTTTCGGGCAAGGAATGTTTGTAAGTTAGGTTTGACCGTAGAGTGAAGATACGAGAGGAGTTGTTAATGTTATCCAAAGTATATAAAAACGAATTGAGGGATGAAAATCCACCATAGCTGTTACGAGCAAGTGGAACGGTGTGCGAGGAAAAAAAACCACATAACTATGCGTGTGGGTAACCACAGAGATGCTTGAATGAAGCTACACTCAATCATATCTGTGGTTACCCACCTTGCGGCACCATGGTCATACCAGCTTCACACATTGCATACGTACTTCGTATTAGCAGATTTGCAGAAAAATGCCTATACAAAAGCTCTTGAGTCTTACCACCGGAGTCATTTTAAGTTGTGCCGAACTTGGCTTAATGGGAGATTATTCTAGTTTAGTTTTATTTTTACCTTTTTTGGTTATCAAGAAGCGTCTTCATTAATTTCTCTGCCCCGTGGTTCGTTTATGACAGATAATGTCAACGTATGCGTCATTGCGTCGTAAAATTAGACGATGCGCTTTGTCGTCGCGACGTGCTATTACGTCGGGATTACAACTTTTTTATAATACTTGCTTAACGAGATTTAATAACCGTTGTCCTTGTACCCTGTTAACTTGAAAGAACTGTGATTAATACTCTCATCTTACAGAAGACACCGCAGCCACAGTAATAGTCTACATTCTCCATAAAGTTTTTGTTGTTGTGGTCGACACAATGCAGTTTGAAACCCATAATTGGTATAGCAATGCGCTTGTGAATCCTCCGAAATCGCATGCGACCATAGGCTACGATAACAGCTTATCATCTGACAGGCCATATGCTTCTTTGATACCGTCGTCGCTTAAGAACGAAAAATATTTTCAGAGGGGCAATACGGAAGTTGCAATATTTTCATGTTTGCTTTCATTTGGAAGAATCACACGTAGAATAGACCACGAAAGTATGAAAAAAACTATAATTTATTCTAGAATTCCTGTTACAAACTGACAATTTAAACTTTCGCGCCTGATCGGATCTACAGTTCCTGTGACGTCACTCATGTGTGTCACTCGCCATATTTGTTTGCCCGTGGTTAGTCCCTAGATGTCATAGAGTTGCCTAAGTTTTGACTTTTGACAGGAGTGACGTCACCAGACGCTGATTGTTGGATTAAAATACGTTCCGTTTCACATTACTACAATCGTAATTATTGTTTGAAATTAGTATACCTAAACTAAAGTAAAAACGTTTCAGTAGCTATTATTTCGTTTTTTCAACATTTTGTTCACAAAAAAATTATAAATATTATAGCTGAATATGCAGGTAAAGACGCGCGCACGAGTTTTCTAGAACCGAAGTTTTAGCATTATAATTAACTAATACTCATGTAGTTCTTAAGTTAGTTAGTAGTTAATTATCTTTTACTAACAAATATGTATGGACCTTGTCTGAAATAAATGTATTTTATTATAGCTGCATCTTCCCTATTGCAATTTTTTTCGAACGAGCATTCGAACTTACTCATAGTGAATTGACATCACTCAAGGAATTGACTCGCAAGTTTCTGAATATTCTTTATCAAGAAACACAATGGTCGTTCCTTACACTTAGCGAGTCCTGTGAAGCACTCACGGCACATTTGTAACCCATTGTGCGACTATCGCCCTTCAATAACGGGGACTGGTTGGCCCGATATATATGGGACAGGTTTATAGAAAAGGCGTAAATGGGATGAAATAACTATACTTAAGCGGCAATTACACTTCGTCGTCCGCAAAAGTGTAAAAAACACGTTATTCGACCGCATTCGGCGATCGACAGCTGCCAACGCTTAGTATTAGGCGGCGAACTAATGTGAAGACGACGTTTGTTGGCCTAAGTAGTTTAAAATGAATTCGGCGACTGCATTAGGTGAACAACGCAGTGTAATGCTGCTTTAGAATGACTGCTAATTTACTCACAGATGCAAATTCAGGTAGAAAAACACCTTGTAATAATAACGATAAGCCAACTCTCTCTGTATGCGTCCGATCATAAAATTTTCGAAAATACCTCTATGTGTTATCTTCGACTCTACTCGCCTGTAAAAGGTTCGGGTACCATTCCCGTTAGCAGAAATTTGGTGACAAAAAATATAGATCTCCCAAGGTTGACAGGCCAGTAAGACAGTCGTTTTCGGATAAATGCGAACACAAAACATTAAGTCATTCAGAAAAGATTGAATGGTTTCCTTCAAACAGCCTCTGTTCTGCACAAAGTTAAAGAAAGAGATGTTTCCTAAAACGATTCTGTATTCCCTTGGCGTAACACATAAATTCTCACAGAGCCGACAGTGACCCGCCCCTTTTAATCAAACGCTTTCTCCTGTCACTTCCATGGTGATAATGTCTCCCTAATCGCTATAATCGAACTCCTAATGTGTTCCCGAACTACCTATAAGTATCATATGAGGGCAAATAAAGCGCTTATCACAGTTGTGCCCTAAAGGCGCCCGGGGTCCGCTTTGACACCTAATCCCAAGATTTGACTGCCATCTGACCTTCCACCCCAAAGGGAAAACTTGACCTTATTGGGATTAGACAGGTTTCCTCACGATGTATTTCCTTCACCGAAAAGCTAACGGTAAATATTCCGTAGACATAGTTCCGTAAAACTTATTGTTACGAGCCGGGTTTGGAACCTACAACAGCCGCATGCCTACACCACTAGGTTGCCGTAGCTTCCTTTATATATATTTTCATAGTCATAAATAATTGTTTCTCTCTCTAAATGTAGCCGTCGAAATAGTATGATTTGAAATGGATTAAGAGGACAAATCTCGATACGTCATAGAGATAAGGACTATACAAACTGTTAGAAACTACTTCTCTCGCATATACCTGATAGGTAACCGCACGTACATTTAATCCATTAATACTAACCTAAAACTCTTAAACCGACAAAAAATTCGATACGAATCTCATAAAATACGCTCAATGAATAATTCACACTCGTTAGCTTCTATGCTGCGTACGCATTCTAAGTCGCATCTTCAAAAACTTACAAATAAAAAATCATTTATGACTGAAGCTTGTATGTTTATACAAACAAAATAAGGTTGGATTTCGAGTGGCCCGTTAATGTTACACGCGATGTTGTGAAAGTAAGTCAAGTAGAAGCAAAAAGATGCGTAAGTCAGCTTGGGTGGGATCATTTATCACAGGCCCGAGAGCTGGGCCTTGAGACTACTGTATCTCAGACGGAAAATGCGCAGCGAAACGTATTGGAGCAGAAACGTGATAAAAATTTACATAATTGATTTGGGAACATCGTGGCTACCGTTATACCCACATTAATGGTGGCTTAAAATAAATTTGCACAGAGGGTAAACATACAGGGTGTTTGGCATTGCGTGTGCCAAAAGACTAGGGTGGGTAGGTAGGGTCACTTGCAACACATTTTGAGCCAATTAACACTCGTCCTGCCCACTTTGTTTTTTTATTATTATTGGTGGTCTTAAGCATATTGTCAGAGCTTTTACACGTGCAGCCTGTGGGTGAGATGCTCGCAAAGGGCATATAATACTGTTACTTGTACAGTACAACAATGTCCTCAGAATGCTGTTGAGGCTGCCTAAACACTGCAGTGCCTCTGGCATGTTCGCCGATGCGCGGACTGACGACTTTTATGCCATCAGAAGAAAGAGGATAGCATCACTGTTAAGGCGTGTGCGGGGCAGCAGCAACAGCATGCTGAGGATGTTGGCCGAGCGTCTCGACTGCCCGCTCACTAAATACTGGATTGATGTGGTTATTGGGCGAGCAAAGTAGGACAATAGACAGCCTCGCCCCCAAGATGTGGTTTTTATTTTTATTTTTATTTTTAATTTTGTTTTTATTTTTAACTAGCTTACTAACGGAATAACACCATAATTTTAGACAGATACCATTTTTTGCCGAAAAGTTGTAAGTTGAGAATAATTTATTGAAAAAACCTTATTGCTAACGTTACATTCTGCTTGCACTGTTACATGATAGGGGAATTGATTAAATGCGCCCGAACTAGGATAGGATAGGAGAGGACTAGGATAAGGATAAGTGATTCTAGACGTGTCGTATACCGTTAGAATAGTCATGAACTGAAGAACTTTTTATGATACTGGAAGATCTGAGGAAGTTATTTTTTTAAATTGTGCCATAAAGTTGAGTTTGATGATTTTTATATAATTTCCTTCACACTTTGTCGGCTCATATCCTTTTTTTCCTATCTAAATGAAAATAAGATTTTTACAGAATACGCATACATTAAAGATTAAAAAAACACAAAAAGTGTATGCTGTCACATAAAAAAAAATCGTTAAGCAAAATGGAAATTTTTTGGCAAATGCCGAGATAAAATTATAAATAAAAATACACCCTGGGCAGGACAAGAGTTAATTGGCCCAAAATGTGTTGCAAGTGACCCTACTTGCTCACCATAGTCTTTTGGCACACGCATTGCCAAACACACCCTGTATTATGCACCTGTAGTGTCTTGAAATAACATCACCCCACGGGTCTTCAGTTGTGTATCGTATTATGAATGAGATAAGAGTTGAAGTGTTTCATGAGAAATATTATTATGCTCATAAATCCACAATTAATTTAATTGACTGATTGACGTAACTGGTGACCGAAGAGCTGGCGGCTTTCTCGCGCAACGCATCAGCATTGCAATTCTGCGAGTAAATGCCGCCAGCATCACTGGTACAATGCCTCGAGGGCCTTTTTAGGGTTCCGTAGTTAACAAGGAACCCTTATAGTTTCGGCATGTCCGTCTGACCGTCCGTCCGTCCGTCTGTCCGTCCATCTTCGGCTTAGCTTAGTAACCATTACAACTAGAAAACTGTTATTCGCCATGGGTATATAATCAATTACGCCGACAAAACAAAAAAATAAAATCTTCAAAAAAAATTTTTTTTGGGGTATCCCCTACACCTAAAGTGGGGATGTAACTTTTTTTTCGTTAAACCTATAGTGTGGGGTATCGTTGGATAGCTTATTCAAAAATATTATGAGCTTCTTAAAACGCTTTTTGTAATTAGTGATTCTTTTGCGAGATATTGTGCTTTAAAGCCTAAATTTTTGTTCGAGTCATGTGTCCCCCTCCCCCCCTGGCGGCTAAATGGCTGATACTTGGGAATGTGAAAAAAATCGTGGCAGTAGTACATATAATGAATTTAAAAGGAAAACTATCACAGCCAAGTAGGCATAACTAGTTACCGAGTAATAGTCGACCAACTTAAAAATTTACTTGGAAAGGCGCGTGTCGATGTAACTAAGAAAAATAGGCAACTACGGAACCAAACACTGCGCGTGGCCCGACACGCACTTGGCCGATTTTTTGATTTAACTTAGTTTTAATTAAAAAAATTAATTTAGTTAATGTTAGTAATCATCTTACAAAATATTTTTTTTTTACTGGATTTATTCTGTGCTCTGCTTGCTGCTCTGCTGGTACCTACCAGAGGCGGCATGTGAAAATATTTTCGATGGAACAAAAACCCCTGTAACAAAAAGTTATGAAAGAGTTTAGAGTACGTTCTATAGGTTGCCTAAAAAGAATTGTTCAGGGGGTGCATTGGAAATTATCGCGTGCTTTGAAACGCCATTCCGACTAGATTAAGAAACAATCTGATTTAATCGATACATGATTGCCTAACCTCGATAGAAAAAAACTCGCAAGTTTGGTCCTTATTTTCCTTTTTTTACTCAGCATACTCAAACAATAAATTATTTTACGACACAATCAAGTTAATATAGTATTTTATCTCATCTAAAATCTCTCATTAAGTTAAGTGTTTATCAAAATTTGTCCAAAAAAGCCATTCCCGAAGAGTGTTGCATCTCTTTTTCTCGTGCGCGGAAGGCATAAGCGTGTCTCTGTCAAGGGGGCATGGTCGACTCGAATCAAGGCATCCCCTTAAGCAAGCTGGTGTGAATCGACTTGTATGGCCGCTCCGCCACTGCTAGGTTCACCATCTGGGAGAACAGGCGAACATTTTGAAAACAATCAAATTACATGTGGAAGACAGGCTCAGATAATACCGTAAACAACTTTAGAACAGAATTCACATCAATCAAGCATATATAGGTATATTATCATTAGGTACTCATCCAGCTCAACTTTCACGCTGCGTGACGTTGTCTGCGTGAAGTGAGCGTTTATTTCACGTTTAACATAGTTGTAGTATTTTACCTCCATGACAACGCATTTCGGGGATTCCTGTCTGCAACGATGTAATCTCGCGAACAAATTTGTATTCCGTATTCTTTGAGTTATAGTCGGGGAAATGTGGACATTCGCTCGTTACTTTTAATAAGTTTTACATACTTAAAGCTTCCATTCTATTTAACATTGCTTTAACACGCCGTATGTAAAATTTTAGCGTGTAAAGATAGTTGGTGCGGCCCGTTCGATATCCAAACGGAGCACGACGCGCCAACGTGCCAAATCGAACGGTGTTGGATATCAAAATTCAACTTTGGAACATCAACGCTAATGTCAACGTGACAACGTGAGAGCGCAGTTGTTGGCTGCCACGCTATAAAAATTCACTATTTTTAACCGGTAACATAACCCGGTCATTGATCGATGGCTGGCTTTGTCCACAAGTATACTCCGTGAAAATAAAATCAGAGTGGTTATTCTGTTGTAAGCTATCTTGCAATATTACGCATTTCAGGGATTCCCTGCACCGGGATATGTGTAATTTCGCATACAATTGCGCTTCGCAATCTTTGCGCGACGTTGTTGGGTTATGAGAAAATTCCCTCTTTGTTGTAGCCGATGAGTTTCATCTTCATTTATTACCGTCCATACCTACGGTGTTCACTTTTGGGGAGGGAATACGTGAAAAATGTCTATTGTTTTTACCAATTACGCAGTAGGCCGTAAGCCCACTCCCAATACACCTACATCTCATGACAACACGATACAATGTATGGCAGCAGGTCGAGAAAGTTGTGCTGAGCAAGAGAAAATGAAAGGTGGCAACTTTGACGCGGTTTGCCAAGTACTTACGGCCACTTCAGACCCCGTAGCATGGACGGCCTTATCACACGATGCGTGACAAGATAGAGCGTCCGTCACTGGCTGACACTGTTCAATAGAACGAAACGGACGCTCTATCTTGTCACTTATCGCGTGATAAGGTCGACCATGATACGTGGTCAGGACTGACAGACTCAGGTTTACTCTCTCTACGATTAAAGGGCTAAATGATGCCACACATGTCTCGTACTGTTGTCACATGACGTAAATGACGTACCCACCCATACAAATTTTGACCGGAAGTGAAGAACTTTCAAATTTTTTTTTTCTTGCTCTACAACTTTCTCAAGCTGCCGCCATGCATTTTATAGTGTTGTCATGAGACGTAGGAGTATTGAGAGTGGACGTATACGGACTACAGTGAGTGTATTGTAATTCGTATTTTAATCACAATATTATTGCGATGTTCAAAAATTGAATGGATAAGTTCAATACCGTCAATATTTGCGATAAAATTATTGTGATTATATCTATGTGTGTAATATATATGAGTAGGTATCGCGTGATAATATTAAGTGTGTAGTAGGCACCAATACGAGCGCATTCCTCGTACAAGTCATTGAAGAGTTCCACTTTCTCCATCATCAAATCATCTTGATGGCTTTATTCTAACACAAACAGCACCCGTTCACGAGTATGACGCGTATCTCAGCCATCGCCTCCCTCAACCATATGTTAGGGAAGGTGGCGACCCGATCAACGATGCCGCCGCAAGCAAAAACCTTTAAGCGAGCATGACGTATTCAAGCTGCAGGACATTCATACAGACTAAATTAACAATCTTAAGAACACGTTTTAAAATGAGAAACCTCAATATAAGAACTATTACTATATCTTATACAAATTAACTGGCCAACTTAAACTTCTATTCATAATTCATACGTCATGCCATATACTATTAACATAATAAAAACTTGTACATTTCAAAACAATAGGGGCAAAAAAGAACAATTCCAGTTTGTTAGAGATTTAGGCGGTCTCTAAGTCAAAATAAAATAATAAAGTACACTAATCAATTCTGAGAGATGTATCTCCAATCGTCAAAATAGGTATCCTCAGAGATGTATAAGGTCTCTGAGCGTCAAAAATATAAATCATATAATTCTAAAATCAGATGAGGAATGAAGTCTCTCATGTCAATTCTGCGCGCAACACTAGAGTGAAGTTACTTTGTCGTCCTTGCAAACATGAATTGACCGGACTTCACAAACAGCACCCGTTCACGAGTATGACGTAGGTATATCTCAGCGATCACCTTCCTCGGTGTTAAGCATATATTGTTACGCATAATATACATATGAGGTGATAAAAATAAACCCCTTTAAAAATACCCTTATTTATAAACGACTATCAAACCAAGATTAGCTAAAAATTAGAAAAATCGTTTGTTTTTATGCGTCACATAGACATAAGTGTTAATGAAATAGGTATGGACAAAGCACATTTAGCTAACTTTTTTACATAAAGGGGTAAGAGCACAATATGTTCGTTTCGTTCTAATCAATATTTCGTGTACAACCCTACATAGCGCTACATTAATTTCTAGGCATACTTAAAGCCTCATTCAACAGACGCTGTTTGCAAAGCCCCTTCACGCACTTCAACGAAAAGATCCTCCCTCCCAGGATTAGTTCGTCAACTCACACCCCTATCAAAGCAACCTGCCACCTAATAATAGTTCTTAATGCCTTGATAATAAAGAAGTAATCCTAAGGAAGATGATTAATAGAATGGAAACATATATAAGCCACGTGTTACATTTCATCAGACGGGACGGGAAGTTTGTATTATGCGACTGCGATGAATTTGGAAATGGAAGAGCTGTCAGTTCATATAAATTTTGACGTATTTATATGAAATAAGTTTCTGTCAAAAATGTCATGTTTGGAACAAGGTTTTATTGTCACCAACTACTTTTTGATTCTCCATACAAACGTAGTTACGCTCTCATTTTAAAACTACGTGTTGGATTGTAACGAAACTTTGCATATACAATGACATGAGGTATATCTATGTCTGTAATTAGTTTATGTAGCTTCAGATACCATAGTAAAAAAAATACAGCGAATTTAAGTTTTTCATACAAAACTTGTTTTTGATGTATTTCGTTTATTTTTAACACACGAAAACATTCAAGAATCAGGAACAAATATTATGTTAATTTAATTTATAACATAACTAACCCAGGATAAGTATGTATTAAAACACTGTGGACCCCAGATGTTGTCTTAAGTAAAGGATTTATTATTATAGGAATAAAGTTGAAAAGTGGAAAGCCTACTTGAATTAGCTTAAAATCAGCCAAATTATAATCAAAAATTGCAAATTTTGCAAACTAACACAATTGATAAGAAAATAAATAATTTCCTTGTTAAAAAAAGGCAGAACTTTTTCAGAATTAGCATTCAAATTTGTAAATAAAGGGTACGGCAACTGACCATTTTTTTGTCGTTACAATCGAGCCATTGTAAAAACAAAACGCCGAACGATAATTCAGGATTGGGATTAAGTACTTTAAAAACCGTGTGTCGGTGACATCTGCTATAACTTTGTGTAAACCAATGCTTACCAGGGACAGGGACACAGTAGACATATATCTTAAAATAGTAAAACTAGTCGCTCTTGTTATATAACTTATAATAGTAACACTAGTAAAGATACTGATTTTGCTAATACATTTACTGTGCCGATGACATAGTACGATTACTTAGTTGCTTATAAATACCTTCTCCGCTATTAACTTTGAACTCACGGAAATGACTGCCGGCTGCTAGGGCACTATGCAGTGTTTAGAATTTGTTTTGTAATAGTTAGTAAGTTGCACTATAGAGTTTACATTGTCATTTTGACAAAACTCTTTATACCGCGTGTGATGTCCATTGGAACATTAAATTTTAAGTAACGATAGCTTTAAGTGTTGTGAACCGTACCGTAACCGTAAAATATAACAATTACCTTTTCTAATGCACACTTTTTTTTAAATGTACTGCTAACATTTTTTTGACGTTTTAGAGAGGCAGAGCTAGTTTCCAATGATTACTGTCAGTTATTAGCTTTGTTACCAAATTAATTTGAATGAAAAAAGGCTGTTTTTTTACTAGATTAACTTTCATTACGGCGTATACTTTCAGCCCTTAAGATATATGTTCTTATGAAAGTTACACACTGTATAAAATTGAATACGAGAGGACACAGAGGTAAATTAGTGCCCGTCGCTTTGCATCCGTTTTACAGTTTAATACGTTTCGGTTTCCTTTCAAATGCGCCGAGTTTAGGTGCCAGATTGACTGCGTGAAATAATTTTAAAAAATATATGCAAAAGGTTGACGGTTCCAGAATAGAAATAGGTTCAATTTGAACCTATTTCTATTCTGGAACCGTCAACCTTTTGAACCGTTCAAACCTAACACAAACTCAAGTTTGTGCTTGCAAAAAATAATCAATTTAGGAAACATTTTAACACGTTCAGTATCCCCATACAAAATGATCTGACTATATCACACGTCCAAGTGTGCTTACATTTCGAAGCTGTGAATCTATTGTGGAAGCATGGACTCCTGAAAAACAGGTGCATGGCCCATCATAGGGGACACTCGGACAGGAAACGTGTGTGCATTTGTTTATTTCCAACATTAAATTTTTCGATAGAAATAATGTGATCATGATATTCACTGTCACAATATAATTGTTACTGTCCAAAATAGTAATCAAACGTCAATTGCGACAATATTAATGAATGACAGACACCTTCGTCCGAATTGAAGGCGGGTGAAAAAGTCGGAGGATCAAAGCCTCTTGACTGACGTGCTCTCACAATGGGACCGCGCTCAACACGATTGCCATCAATTTGATTGATTCCTCCTAGCACACAGATTTTATATGTGTGACTAACGTCGAAACTATTTTCTGTATCACAGACAATCTTAGTTGTTACGTTTTCTCGCTTAGAAGGTATGTAACGAAACTCTGTTAAATAATAATTAAAGCAGTGGGTTAAAGTTAAAATAACTTACTATTATTACATCCTACAGAATCTACAAATTATAGTTCCTAATTCAGGGTTATAATATGTGTTTTTGCCTATATATGCTTCCGTAGACTATTATACTAAATACATGAAACTTTTACTTGGCTTCTATTTTACATCAAAAAATTAGCTTTCTTGCAAATTGTTGTTGTTTTTTCCGCAAACAACCAACAACGCATTCAATATTTCAACGATGAACAATTACAGTAAAGTCGCCGTAAATGGAATTTGCTGCTTACTATGTAACCAAACCACCATAGTGAAAGAGAATTTCAATATAGCGGTTTGTGTAATAAATAGGCTCCTTAAAGAATAGGCTTTAAATTGGTAAGTACAAATTATTTCACCAAAATGATTTAGGAAATGAGACACCTGTCTGTTCCCTTACAGTTTTCGTAAGTATTTATATATATAACAAAACTATAAACATAATTCCCATTCGAAACGCGGCTAGATAATGGTAGTACCGTGCAATTTCTATGTATACCTACTTTTGTCATAAAACGTGCGAGCTCATCGCCAACAAACTGCTCCGCAGTGTATTTCGGTACACAAATTTTATAGTATCATGTTAAAAAAAAACATTTTGTGTTGTAATATTCATGACGTTAAAGACGCTTCCGGCAGTGTCTTTAACGTCATGAATATTACAACACACAGTTGCCTAATTCACCGTGTCATACTGATATTTACTGTTGCCTGCGAACTTCTTCGTCGAGAGAATTAAATGGATTGGATCCCCTGTCACACTGGCGTCTTTAACACGTGTAATTTGCCGCTCCACGAAACTTTGCATAAAATATAGGATAGTTTTATCCTGGGTCCACGCAGACGAAGTCGCGGGCGGGAGCTAGTAGTAACATAAAGTTGAAGTATACTGACAACGTAACCTACTTTAAATACGGGTACACTAGATAGATGTGCAATAGGTGTTCTAGCTATGTCATACTGATATGTTCTGTGACCTGCGAACTTCTTTGAGGAAATTAAATGGATTGGATTCCTGTCAAACGGGCCTCTTTAACACGTGTACCCGTAATGCGGCAATTTACCGCCCCGCGAAACTTTCCGCTGATTTATACCGCAACGGCAAATAGTAAATAAGGTTTATAGAAGTATCTTTCGGACAAGGTAGATAAGCGATAAAGCAAATAAAGGCCAGCAGAGTAATCGGGTAACTTTTCGAACGCGCGTTAGCACAGTCGATACTATAATTAAGGACATGGCAATTTGTATCTGTGTTTTATAACTAGTATTTAGTAGTACGTACTCTCTTTCTTTTTTTGGTCGGTCCTATGTGAAAAAATAATGATTATTGCATTAAATAAAAAATGTTTTAAAATAATAATAATAATAATAACTCCGTCTCCAAAGGGCCTCTACGTGTTGGATCTATATCCCCACGCACGCCTTCCAAATGACCGGGGTACGCCCCGCGAACTTCAATCGGAGATACATAATAATATTAATAATTTTATACAATTTTAATACTAACCTATTAATATTGTATAAAATTCGTACACCTGCGGGCGTAGCACGGTTGCCATTTTATCACTTATCGTTGTGGATAAGGCATCCGTCACTCTCGCATTCGCATACTTGTCAGAGCGTGATGGGCGTCTTTACCACAACGATAAGTGATAAAATGGCAACCATGCTACGCCCACTGGTTTCCAGTAGAATATACCTACTAAGCATTATTTATATACCAGCTAATGTGACCATATTCAGGGAATATATTATTCATTCATTCATTCAAGTCTGGAACAGACGAAACGCCTCCATCGGCTCTTGCCAGTTGCAATGTTAGGGACAGAGTGAAATTTTGGTGTGTTTGGATTCCTGAATTGGTCTGACCATCTAGTTGGTGAGCGACCCTGCGTTCCCAACGATACTAACTTTTCGAGGCGATCGACTCTACTTCTCATTATGTGTCCAAAGTAGCTGAGCACGCGCTGATAACATGTTCTCGAAAGACGTCCTTAAATTTTCAGCTGTGAAAGGATTGACACATTTATGCGTTATAAGTAGGTACAAATAGAGGCAAAACGGCCTGACCTAACCTAACGATTTTTCTCGTAATACATTTGCTACAAAAAGATAAATAGTACCTACATAATATTGAAGAGCGCTGGATATTGTATCTAATACCTACACATTTACATGTTCTAAAGTCCCTGCTACGATGTCTAGAATGGAAAATATGTAGTCTGGTTAAATACCCCCATTCAACAAGAAAAAACATTTCTACTTGCTTTATTATGCTTACCTTCTCTAATTCCGTGTATTCCGCGCGTCAATTTGCCGCTCCACATAACTCCTCGCTGATTTATCTCCGACCAGTTGAATGGGGGTAGAAACGTCGTATAAGAACCCCTATAACAGCCTTATACAACCTTTTTTGGTGTAGTACGAAAGAATACCATTGCAAGTTCAGCCAGCATAGTGTAGCTTTTAGTTGAGATCGGTTTTGTTTCAGGGTAAACTTTTTCGTAAAAAACACAACTTACGTTTTTGCAAATAAAACTAGTGGCTCTGTGAGCTGAAAAACGCGCAAGCCTGCATTTTATTTTGTTTTTTTTTTCACCTGTAAACTCAATGTGATTTGAAAAAACCTATAAGTATAATTAACGAACCTGCTCCCTAAATTTCACTAGAATCGGTTGTGAAAAACGTCCTGCAGAGGAGAACAGCTGGACAGAGGGACAGATACCGGACACCGGACATACGAACGATTTTAGGGCCAAGCTGAAGCATAGAACTTCGTTCGCTTCGCTCGCTTGTTCGATTTACAGGCAAAGCTGTTTTTTTACTACAAATATCATTCAACCAAATAAAATAGTTTTTTTTTAAATTAAAGTTTGTGATTTGAATGTTCAAAAAAGAGTTATTAATGGCCTTTTTAAAACACTGGACGAATATACTATTTATAGTCTTTAAGGAAGACGACGACGAAGTTAAAAAAAAAAAAACAAATCTAAGCTAATTGAGTGCGCAAAATGAGCTTAACAAAATCAACACTGTTATCACAAAAAGACTGCCAGCAGCACCTACAATTTACAGCGTTTAATATTATAATACAACAAAGACAAAATGGTCCTTTGCAGCAAAAACGACTTAAATCAACAATACCTCATTCCTCATTTCAACCTTATTCTACTCTAAACAAAGTGTAGATTTGAACTCGTGTGTTTCATTTCAACGGCTTTTAAAACAAATGAGTGGGCCAGCACGATACGTCGACTGCACACATTAGTTGGTGTAAAATACTAAATTGCGAGCTAACAAGCTAACTTTTCAGCTTCTACCGCGTGTCCCGAACGTTATCACAGAATATTAAGTACTTACCAAGTGTATACAAAAATTTTCCGGTGCTGGTGTTGAAGCGATGGTATTGTAATGTAGGCAAATAAATAAATAACTACAACTTAGAAAAGTTGAAAAACCCTCGACATTCCCCTCCCTCTCGGACGGCTCCCAAACGGATGAACCGATTTTCGTTTATTTTTTTGTGTCATAGATAATTTTATCCCGAGTGTTCTTAGCCATGTTTCGTGAAAATCTGTTCAGCCGTTTTTACGATAGTGGACTTTGAAATGAAAATGTCGGGGGTTTTTCAACTTTTCTAAGTTGTAGTTATTTACAATAAATGCGCCGTAGTTTATTGGGGCTTCTCACGGATCGTCATCATCAGCCGAAAGACATAGGCCTCCCCCAAAGAGTGCCACAACGACCGGTCCTGCGCCATCCGCATCCAGCGGACTCCCACGACCTTGACGAGGTCATCAATCCACCTTGTGGGGGGTCTGCCCACGCTGCGCCTTCCGGTACGTGGCCGCCACTCGAGAACCTTTCCGCCCCAACAGCCATCGGTTCTACGTGCAATGTGCCCCGCCCACTGCCACTTAAGTTTAGCGATTCGGAGGGCTATATCGGTTACCTTGGTTCTGCTGCGGATAGCCGTAGCACGAATAACTGTATAGGTGATTGTTTTCAATTGTGAGTGCATTATGTTAAAAATAATAAGCAAATCTTATTTACTTAATGATAGTTTTATGATTGGATAGTGCATGTGATGCTATAATCTAAAAAAACTGTAGTCTAGTTTGAGATAGTTAGACCGTACAATATTTAATGTAAACAAAAACTTCAATGCAAACAATAACATATAAAAGTAAATAAATCTATTTATGGAATCGCAGCACGCTACCGAAGCTATGAGTATATTTTTGTTACAGCCTGTATAGTCCCGTACCGTACCATATAATATTTTTATTTATTGCATGTACTTTTACTTCATAGAACTATGAAATACAATCTGTTTGGAATTAGGTTTACGCCATCGAAACATGAAGTAAGCCGTTATGAAGGTTGTACCTGGTTGCTTAGTAAAATACTTGTTTCAGTAACCTACGTCAACACACACACAACAACAACAACACACAACACAAACACAACAACAATCCACACCAACGATAACACACACAATGGACAATGTTATTAAAATTATATATTTTATTAAAAGAACATAGTCACTAGGTTCTGGAGGAGAACATTTATTAAAGTTAAATTCATATTAAAATAGTCCAGCTTTTCCAAAAAGCCATTATAAATGAAATAAACTGAAACTCTTTGGGGGAGGCCTATATCCAGCAGTGGACGTCTTTCGGCTAATATAATGGTAATGATGATATAAATAAAGTGCATGTATTGTTAAATATTTATGGAACTGTGTGACCTAACTTACATACTATTATTTCTTTGACATGTTAAATTACATTTTTACCAATAAACTATTGTTTAGTATTGTAATCTATTTTAGATTTACAATCCTTCTAAGAGTAGGTATAAAATGAACGTCAGTTTAAATTTTCCCCGACGTTTCGCTTCAAATTTTCTAAGCTGGCGTAACATACTAAGCTGCATTAAGCTCTTTGTCGTCTTCAACAGTCTTTTACCACCAACTTTAGTATACATATATAAAATTATATTCAATTATGAAGCTTCTTTACCCGAACTCCATTTAAATGTTAAGCGCTCGCTACAAAATTCTAATAAATTGTCACCCTCGCCGCAACTTTCGCAAAGGCTTATCAATCGTGTAATAAAATTGCAATCCTATTTAAATTAAATAAAGTTCAGATTTATATATCTGCGTTTATGGAGGCATGTCATTCGCAGCGTATCAATGGCTGAAGGGCAGAGTATACTTAGGAACAAAATTGGATTGGATACTTTTAAAAGTGGGCAGCGGAAGCCGTATTTAGTTATACGGAGCGAGGATTTTTTAATTTAAGAATTTCGTGGCGCTTTTTGGCTCTTATTTTTTTGAGTGGCGAATGTCCTTTTCCGTTCGTCGTCGTCGTATGGACAATCTGCTTCATAATAAGTAGTTGGAAGACGGTGCAAAGAAGTAGAGTCGGAATAAGTATGAACATGAAATGATTGTTTTTTAAAATTTTGTTTAAAATTATATTAAATCTTATACCCGGGATAAAAATGATCTCATATTTTAATACATGCTATAAACTATCTTCGTGCTAAATTTCATGCAAATCGGTTGAGCCATATAAGCGTGAATGAGTAAAAAACATCCAAACTTTCGCATTTATAATATTAGTTTATATTCACTTTAGATTATAATAGACATTTAGTCCATGAAAGCCATTCCCAAACAGTGCTCCTACCAGTTTTCTCGTCTGCGGAAGACAATCTCCTAAGGCTAGTAAGCTAGAAAAGTTAGGCGAGTAACGGTTCATTGCGTGCTGACCAGGCACAGTGTGATCAATCGACCTTTACAGATCCGCAATGTAATGCTACTCGCCCAACTTTTCTAGCTTACTAGCCGGCGGTGGGACCCGTGCCTAAGGCCCATCGTATGACACAAAATGCCATTGAAATCAACTACGATAAGGAAAAGAGTCGAATTTAGTTTGTTTAAAAAAACTGCAGAAACAAAACAAATGCTACTCTATGCTAATTGAAAATGATTGAAATTCCTTTCAGAGTATATGTCCTTCCTGTAGATAGATAAACGTGTCTCTTACTTGGAGGCGTGATTTAGAATAATCGAGACATCCCCTTTAGTCCTCCCAATTCTACTATAGAGGTCAACGCGACCGGACAAGATTCGACCGGAGCCGCAAACAAGTGATATAAAACGACAAAATGTTACGTAAAAATCTCGGCCAAGATTTCCAAGATGGCCACAAATACTAGTAAACAAAAGTAAAGCCTCGACTAGACTGTTTCTCGGAGGCTCTAGTATAAGTTTTACCGAAACAAAACTTTACGATCGCGTTTGCGTTTTACCCTCAATTTGTATGGGATTTGACAGCTAGGGAGGATTACGACTACCGGCCCCTCCCTCCCAACAAACTTACTGCCTACCAACATCTTCAACAGCAGCACTTCTGGCAGCGGTGCTCCAGAGACTACATCAGCCTACTCCAGGAGCGCCAGAGGTGGCGCAGATGCAAGGGCCCTTCACTCAAGCCTGACATATCTAGCGTCGAAGATGGTGGACGTCTGTAAAATTATAATAATTGAATAAACAAGAAAAAAGGGATTATGTCTTTAACTTTATCTGCAAGTGGACATTTATCCGATTTGAGGGCTCTTCACGTAACGTTTTGAACGCGTTAGGTACATTCATATTTCCATATAAAAATAGACATTTAGATCCAACTAACGTACGTACATGCGTTACGTGGTCGACCGCTTAGTCGTCATTTTGCCCAATACTTCAATATTCCTAGATTACAAAACGACAATGTCAAAATGCCTCAATCCCAGGAATACCTATACTAATATTAATAAAATCTATCTTATCTTTATATTATTTTATTAATTCCATCAAATTCAGTCTCAAATTTGGACGTCCTTAATTTGCACAAACTTTTGTAGAACTTCCCATTTATTTTGGTATTTAGTTCGCCGCTTGAAAAATTTTGCTGTGCCTTGTCTTTCACATCTTCTTTTAAGAGTATTAGTTTGTCATCTATGTAGCAA
Organism: Epinotia bilunana; assembly: GCA_947049275.1. Taxonomy (NCBI): domain Eukaryota; kingdom Metazoa; phylum Arthropoda; class Insecta; order Lepidoptera; family Tortricidae; genus Epinotia; species Epinotia bilunana. Next base: position 3,088,928 of record OX346268.1, on the reverse strand, counting down.
AGTGTAAAACGAGCTAGCACGTTAAACGTTCGGCGTGGGCGCAGTACACTTTTGAAACAATAAATTGTAATGAAAAAATAGGTCACTAACCTAGATGAACCATTATTTACAGAGGACGAAATGTCTGTATTGAATCGACATCGGTGTCATAAAATTCGACTACGGAATCGGGTTGATGTGCGTCCGTTGTGGCCTGTAGGCCTGCTTCTCTTCAGAACCTGTCTGCCGCTGCAATATTACATTATCTCCGTCTTTGAACCCACAATAGAGTAACACCAAATAAATTAATCGATAATATTGATTTTTCTCAGAAAAGGTTTATAAATATAGTCAAAAGGGGAGAAAAGTAATACTCGAGAATATTGATGTACAGATAACTTTGTGATTATTTAATCACAAAGTTATCTGTACATAGTTAGGTAGAGGGGTATATTCTGTCCGCTTTTCCGCAAAACGCACCTTCATATGAAACGTCTGTCATTTACTATGACGCTTGACCGTTTTCTCTCTCTAACTTTCGTAATTTTGTGATATATTTGAGTGGGATTTAAGTGAATAGCATATTTTTGCCTTTTGCTTCTTCTGGAGTTATACAAAAACATGCTTCAACAACCCTAATAATGGAAGTGGTATCGGAAAATATGTCGAATGTTCTCTGCCTACCCTTTCTGGGCACACGAGCGTGAATGTATGTACGTGTGTAATAATCATATACCCTTTTACATGACACTATCTAATAGTTAAAAAATTAAGCCTATATAAGCGGTTTATAACACGCCAGCCTAAACACGGCTTAATAAATTTCCTCCGTCTACGTCCCAACAATTCTGAAATAAAACGAAATCTGCTGGAACCGCCGAAACACATATAAACTTTTCCGTTTTATTCCTCACCATAACACAGCTATAAATATAATATATGCTTTTTAGAACGAAACCGGCCGTATTTGTGCGAATGTGATTGGTTCATATGACTTTCTAGTTCCAAGTGTGTTTTGTACCATCGACGGCATAAGTTACGAGTAATTGTAAACCGAGATAAGGTCTACTATTGGTCAGTATCACGCGTTACCATTTGTTTTCCTGTTATCACTATAGACTATAGTAATTTATTGAAGGTAGTAGTATAGTAGGTCGATTATTTTTGTGTTGTCTTAATAATAGAGGTGTCTCTATTATATTGCATGGAAAAATAAAAAGAGTTTGTGCATTTAGCACAATAGGCATAGTGCCTCATGTTCAAAATGATAACGTAGTGATGCTAAATGGATAGTAAACCATCAAATTATCGTAATAAAGTATACATTATTATTAAAATCGTAAAAAGATATGACCCTTGAAAGTTTAGAAAAAATATGCAATTTTTTCATTGTCCAAGAGTATATAAAGGGACCAATAGAATCCTTACGCTTTTATACAAACAAAATTGTATGAAAACTATGTAGGTACTTAATTAAACGCAGTATTTCGCGATCTAAACAACAATTTGCCTGATTTTCCATACAACGATACATGTACTTTGTACTAACAAATGTCGTTGTGACGTCATACCTATCTGAGAATCACAAAGAGGCTAGCTCCTATAGACCAATCACGTTACTCAACATAATGGGTAAATTATGTGAAAGACTAATTCTCTCAAGGCTACAAGGCACAGTTGACAAGTTGCAACCGCCCTTTCAACATGGCTTTACCAAATTTAGAGGAACCGCTACTCAGATTCTCCGCACTGGCAAAATAATAACGGATGCTTTGGCAGATGGGGAGAGCGTATCGATGATATGCACGGATCTAAGCAAGGCGTTCGATTCTATTAACCACAAAGGCCTAATAAAGAAACTTCAAAATGCCGATGTCCCTATCAACGTCATGAAAATAATAGAAAATTACCTGGAAAACCGAACGCTCATAGGGAAATTTAGGACCATCCATGGAGAAGTGAAGAGGATACCGCACAGGGTGCCCCAAGGATCGATCCTCGGCCCCATCATTTTCAACCTGTTCGTTTACGACATATGGGATACTCACGACAGAATACGAGGTCTCAAACTATCCCAATACGCTGATGACCTATGTATTTTAAATAGAGCAAAAAACCCCGACTACGCGACCATACGAGCGGAATGGGCAGCCGAAACTATTGTAAATTACTATGAAAGATGGGGTCTTAAATGCAACGTAGAAAAAACAGAATGCATCCTGTTCACGAAAAAGAAGAAATTCAAGCCAACGGTTAAAATAAAAAAACAGACATTCACATACAAAAAAGAAATAAAATATCTAGGAGTCATCTTCGATAAGACCCTCAAAATGAATCCACACACAGACAAAGTAGTCAAGAAACTAAAACAGATAAGAGGTGCTCTGGGACCCATCATCGGCTTCCACGCCAAGACAGACCTAGAGGTCAAACTAGCTATAATTCAAGCCTGCATCCTTCCCATCATGGACTATGGAGTGGTACAGTTATTATCTAGATACAGTAACTCGAACCTCCAAAAAATCGAGAGGCAATATAGAATGGCGCTGAAGAGTGCAGGTCAATTCCCTAGACTTCTACCCACGGAGACGCTCTGGGAAATGACAGATCTAGAAGCATGGCACCTCCGAGCTGCTGACTTGAATTACAAAATGCTGGCCAAGATCGCATCGCTGGGAATAGAAGACCTAAACACACCTGGGGACGCTTACCTGGCGCACGGAGAATTTAACCCATTACTAAAAAATAAAAGAATAGGTGAAATAGAGTATACTATTAATAAAGACATGAGACGTTGGCCTCGCTGGGCGGCGGCTCCTCGTCCTCTTAGAATAAAATAAGATATAGAAATGTAACATATGAAATACAAATAAATAGGTACTAACTAATAACTAACATCTTCAACTCATCACTTGTGACATGACACCTTCAGCTTACACAGATCTTTCCTAGACACAAGTTAGCTGACACAATCCTGCGGGAACTGAAAGATGTAAACACTAATAGGTAATAAATGATTTCTGATTCTGATTCTGATTCTGATACCTATCTGTCAATCAGTATGAAGCGTTTTGTTTGCGCTGCCACCAGCAGGGTCAATCTTTGTCTAATTTTTTTGGGTATTTATGTTCTTTCATTGTAGTTGCTCCCATACAAACATTTGTTCCTCTCCAAAAACTGGTTCGAATGACATCATGAAAAATTCTTAGTCACCATGCCTATTAAAATCTCTGCTTTTAGACGCTTTCCTGTACACTACATAGCGGTGTGTTTACCCGTTTACTGTCACTCTCATAGCGCTACGCCTCAGTCCGTAGCAGCTTAACACTTTCACTGCCACGAACCCCGTAGCCGCCGTACGTCGTAGTCGCTTTCCGCTCCGAGGAAAACCACGGGATCGGCTACGAGCGTAGCGCGTATTGATTCTTAGCAGTGATTGTGTTAAGAGTCCGCAGTAAGCTCGGCCGAATTTCACCTTCCCACACAAACGGAGTTTCGTTCTCATTTTAAAACTACGTGTTCGGTTGTGACGAAACTTTGCATATATTCATATTCATATTTATAAATGAGATATATCTATGTCTGTAATTAGTTTATATGTTTCCAGTTTATAAAACAAATGAAATACAGTAAAAACTGCTTTTGTATGAAAAACTTAAATTCACTGTATTTTTTTCTATGGTATCTGAAACTACATAAACTAATTACAGCCCTGGATATACCTCATGTCATTGTATATGCAAAGTTTCGTTACACTCCAACATGTAGTTTTAAAATGAGAGCGTAACTACTTTTGTATGGAGAATCGAGCTTACTGCGGACTCTTTAACACGTTCACTGCCAAGAACCGTTACGCGCTACGCTCGTAGCCGATCCCGTGGATTTCCTCATATGCAGCGGAAAGCGACTACGGCGTAGGCGCCCGCTAGGCGGGTTCCTGGCAATGAAAGAAAGAAAGAAAGAAAGAAAAGAAAGAAAGAAAAACATTTATTCATGACAAGTATCGTGTCACGAAAAGGTCCCGCCTCAGCATAATGCCGATTCAAGAGCCGGCGCTGATCTTCCGGCGGGACCTGAAGTGTGTCACGGTGTCTGCAGTACGCACGGCTTAAGCTGAAAGTGTTAATGATTCGCCTCAATCAAGCTGATTCACTGCTACGCAGCCCTCGTGATGTTACGCCGTTGCGTGTAACAGCCAAGCTTCATAAGTAGCGAAAATTGACCGTAGCCTGACGCACATTTGTCGTTTTAACACTGAATGGTTTAATTCCACCAAATTTCAACAGAGCCGAAGGAAGCGATATGGTTTTTGCAGTCTATGTTTGTATTTACGTGTATTCCACGGTAGCGTTTAAGATACTAAACCGATAATAATAATAATAAATACTCTTTATTGCACCACGACAAGAGAGATCTTACAACAAAAATTGCTTAATAACTTTGGCAACAAGAGGCGGTCTTATCGCTTTAAAGCGATCTCTTCCAGGCAACCTTTGTATAGCAGGCCCCTATTTCACCAACTTGACAATTGTCACCTGACACTGACAATTCGCCATACATTGCTTGTTCTAGACGTTAAGGTGGTTGCTAGGTTACTTGTGGATCCAGCAATGTACGGAGAATTGTCGTTGTCAGGTGACAATTGTCGAGTTGGTGAAATAGGGGCCTGGAAACGTTTGAAATAGAATTTTAAACATGTAGTGCAGGAATTCATCAAGAATAGCATACTAACACATCAATATTTCAAATATTACTAAACAGGACACTTTAAAATGCATACCTATCAAATGAATAAATACGCAGGCATATATACAACGATACATACATGATATACAATATACATACATACAATACATAAAAGGCAACTTAAGGGAGAGACAGGTAATATTGTTTCAACAGATTTTTGAAAATAGGAAGAGATTTTGCACACCTTACTTGCACTTGCATGCCGTTGCAACAAAGCATTCCACCGATTTTTACCGATTTTTTATGAATGTGGTATCAATCGATTCTGTTGACAGAGGCTATCTTTTGTAGGAAGTTTTTTAAAAGTTAGTTTTTCGTAGTCAGGATAAAAAAATTGAACGTTTTATGCTCTTTTCCTATAACTAAGACAAGAGATCTCTTTAAAGATACAACACAATCTCGAGAAAAAACAGTCGATCAATAAAAACTCAACGACTCTACATTATTACATAACGATATTACTGAAAGGTTTCTTTCCTCACTTAGTAAAGTAATAATAATCACAGCGGCCATTAAAATCGTCCTAAAATACGTTAATATAATACTTTTATGAACGTTATAATGGCCTCGGCTAAGCATTAATTACTGGCGTTAAACAGTAGGTGATGAAAGTAAACTTAGCAATATAAGAATTAATAGTAACGTTTTCTCACGTAAAGCCAAAAAATAAGCATTAAAAAAAACCCTTTTGATATCAACGTGAAAAAAAAACTATTTATACTGGTCAGAAGAGGATAAAATTGAGCCCCCTGAGGACAAGGCTTTAGACAGTCGCAAATTTAACCTCTTCAATGAACAAGCGAGAGAAGCGAAAAGATTTCTGGGGTTATTCATAAATTACGTCATTTCAAAATAGGGGGGAGGGGTCTGGTGACGTCATTTATGGACAACCCCGTTTCAGCTTGAGCAAAATTTCTTTCGTGGCTGTCCGGCTGTTCGTCGTATTTCTCAACCGTCTAGATTTCTGATGTCTTAAATGAATAAATGCATTGTTTTCATATTCTTTAATTTATTTTCGTACGGTCCTAGGAGAAATGCCAGCAGAAGTAAAAGAACGAGTTTATTTTCGGTTTGAGCCTGAAGAAGTAACAGGCAGACAGACAGATAGACAAACAGACACTATGGATTATGGATAGTACTGATTGACTGTCCCGAGTTATTTGATTTAAATTCACACTGGAATACCCAATTCCAATCAAATGAATCAAACATACGAAAATGCTGGTACTTACTTCTCTCATGACACTGATGTACCTACTTATTCTATGCAAATAAATTCTATTATATTATATTCTCCATCATTCTCGTATTCTTCGGCAAAAACATTAAAAAATAAACAACTAAATATTGAAATGACCAAGACAATTAACATGTTTTATAACAAAACTCTCACAACACTTGTTTTATTTAACGTGTCGCGTCCGTAAATAATGTTTAACAACATACTGAATATAGAAGCAACTCAATACTAAATAATGAAACGTTAGGGCGGAAAGTTTCTCGAGTTGCGACCACGTACCGGAAGGCGCGGCGTGGGCAGGCTCACAGGGTGGACTGGTGACCTGGTAGAGGTTGCTGCAGTCCGCTGGATGCGGGTGGATGACCCGTCATTGTGGCACTCTTTGGGGGAGGCCTATGTCCAGCAGTGGACGTCTTTCGGCTGATATTCGAATTATGGGGTACGGCTGCAGAGTGGCAACGTGTATTCATACTACAAAAGCGTGCCGTGCGTATTATCTCTTTTGTCCCTCCACGCACTCCAGCTCAAAATCTCTCTAGAAACAGCAATATACTCACCCTGCCCTCGCAGTACATATACGACGTTGCCAAATACGTCGTAGAGAACATCGACACTTTTCCCCATAAAAAGATAACTCGCACAAGGCAGGGGTCCATGAATCAACTCCTCACACACACCACTCGACTGATCAAATCAACTAAGATCATCTCTCATGTGGGGCCAAAAGTATTCAACAAACTACCCGCAAACATAAAATGTGCGGATAGTATCTCATCTTTCTTAAGAAGATTAAAATCGTGGCTCCTCACCCACTCTTTTTATGACATCAAAGAATTTTACAATTTACCACAATAATAATGAATATGCATAAACGTGTACTACTTAATTTAAGAATGATGACATGTAATATTTTGAATATTATTAATAAATGACTTATGACTTATGACTTATGATGATGATAATGAAACGGGTCACTCCCGACTTTTAGGTCGAATATGGCGCGACATGTTTAGAACCTATACGTGGTCCTTAATCGTGAGCGCTCGCGATGCCAGCGCGCTTAGCTTATTGTATTTTAATATGCCTGAGACCCACGGGAGTTTTCTAGATTGTTAAATCAAAAAAACATGCTCCCGAGTTCTTCAGCTCACAGAGCTACTGGTATAAAATAAATAAATATTTGAGGACAATCTTACACAAATCGACCTAGTCCCAAACTAAGCAAAGCTAGTATGCATAGTACTAGATGACGATAAACATAATTATGTTATGTATATACATATCACGTATATACACACTTAAATACATAGAAAAAATCCACGACTCAATAAGGTTTAAATAAAGTATAAAGTTTAAATGACATGAACATACCTATATATTAGTTTGTAAAATGATAAATACGTAAAATTATATACGTAGTAGCAAAAACTTATATCGTTCATAATCTAATGATAGACGTGTGGCAGCAAGCTGTTTAATAACTGCTTGTTGCCCTTCACTATTAAATATTAACTGTGTTTCGTCGATTTCTATTAATAGGAGTGACACAAACCGGTCCCCGGCCCACAGTCATTGGAACGCAAATGTCGGGAAATATACAACTTCTCTACCAACATATTGCCTTTTCTCCCTAGGCGGTAAATATAGGCTTTCCAGTCGCACGCAACAACGCAATTTGTTTCATAAGTTTCTCGATTGGCAAATTTCTGGTGAATTCGAAAATGACTCATTTTCTATGGAAGTCATGAAGTCATTAAATAAGTTTTGTAAGCCGTTACATTTTCATGCCCTTTGAGTAGGTGCGTGGATACTACACTCGAGAGCAAAAGTTTCGGGTCACTAGCATTTACTTCAATATCTTGAAAACGAATAAAGCTATCGTATTGAAATAAATTGAACCTTATAGACAATTTAATAATCCTTCATTACACGTATAAAAACTTATTGGTTGGCGTGAAGTAATGGCATTAAAAAAGTTATAAACATAATGATCCCTTTTTTTCAAATCAGAACTTCTAATTTTCGCAACTATTTTTGCTTTTGTTTTTGTTCTGTCATAAAATGTATTTATAAGAAGTCTTCTAGGTATCCAATAGTCATTATTAAAGTAGTAATTATGTCACTCACACCTGAGGAATGTACGAGAATCCTCACGATCCTGGAAAATGGAAGCAGTCAGCGAGAAACAGCAAGAATAGTCGGTGTATCGTTGTCTACAGTTCAGCGTATTCGCCAGCGGTTTCTAGAAACTGGTTCAAACCTACGCAGACCAATAACAGGCAGACCCAGGTGTACGACGGCACGGGAAGATCGATATCTAGTCAACTCTATGCTGCGAAATCGGTTTCTTACGGGAACATCACTGACTCATAATTTTTTAGGGCTTGGTAGAAGCAACCCTTCTGCTTGGACTGTAAGACGGCGACTTGCTGAAGGTAATTTGAAACCATTTAGACCCGCAAATGGTCCGAAACTCGAGAGGCACCATCGTATAGCAAGACGAATTTATGGACGCGAACACTCGCATTGGACGATTGAAAATTGGTCAAATGTCGGGTTCTCGGACGAATCAAAATTTATGCTGTATACACACAACGGAAGGGCAAAGGTGTACAGAAGACCAGGAGAAAGATTTATGCAAGCCTGTATTGAAGAAAAGGTGGCATACGGTGGTGGTTCGGTACTCGTGTGGGCTGGAATTTCTGCGGAAAGCCGAACAGAGCTTGTACTGATCGAAAACGGTACTCTTAATGGCGTAAGATACGTGGATGAAATCCTCAACGAGCACGTCGGTCCAATTATGGCAAGACTAGGTGAGAATGCCATCTTTATGCACGATAACGCCCCTCCCCACACTGCTCGTGTAGTGCAAGACTACCTTGATGAGGTGAATATTCGTCCCATGGTGTGGCCAGCACGTAGCCCCGACCTCAACCCGATCGAGCACGCCTGGGACGAGCTCGGACGACGTTTAAGACAACGAGATCCTCCTTTAATTACGCTTCGTGACTTGAAACATGCATTGGTAGAGGAATGGGAGAACATTCCCCAACAGTGTTTCAGAAACTTGGTGTACAGCATGCCGAATCGCATTGCAGCAGTCCAGACAGCACGTGGGGGTAATACCAAGTACTAAACTGTGTTAAAACTACTTGTAAATATAAAAAGTTCAATATTTTCAGTTTTGGTTTTGGAAGCAAAATGACGCCATTTTTAATTTGTCGTTTTAAACATAATAAAATAAATGGTCAGTAGTAAATGTAATGCATTTTATTTTAGTAACATTAAATTGTCTATAAGGTTCAATTTATTTCAATACGATAGCTTTATTCGTTTTCAAGATATTGAAGTAAATGCTAGTGACCCGAAACTTTTGCTCTCGAGTGTATATCCACTTGCAATTTTCTTTTTGGACTGAGATGTTTGGATGTTTGGATGTTTGTTACTCAATCACGCTTAAACGGCTGAACCGATTTGAATGAAATTTTGCAAGAAGATAGTTTATAGCCTGGAGTAAAAAATAGGATAGTTTTTATCCCGGGTCCACGCGGACGAAGTCGCGGGCGGAAGCTAGTAAACTATATTTTGAAGCCGCGCCAGGTCAATTATTGCTCCAATTATTTTTTGTTTTACTTTTTTCTTTATCCGAACCTTACCTCTTAATTGCATTATTATTATTATTTAAATTATAAATTGATTATTCTGCTTTTGTGACTTTTAATGCAAGTTAATAATATTTGTTTTAATTTAATCTTGTACCTGCTTGTTAGTTTTATTTGTATGTTAAAACTATATTTGCATACATTTATAAATGTGTTTTATAGCAAATAAATGATTGATTGATTGATTGATTGAATTAAAAAGACAACGGGTACACTACGATACATAGTTTTGGTAAGTCATAATAATAAACTGGTCCAATCGAATTGGTAAAAAAATTAAGTAAATGCCTTCTTGTATGTAGTGGTGATGCATTCGTATGGGCATGCATCATCATCATAAACGTAAGAGCCGGGCTCTTGTCGGCGGAGTAATCGCCATTCTGTTCTTCTCTCTGCCACTGTTTTGAGCTCTTGATACGACATTACATTAACTTTCTCTTTAGCTTGGTCCATAAACGCACGTCTTGGTCGAATAGACATTACACATTTTAATTTACTAACAAACATAACAAATGCCTATTCGAAATACTTAAGTTTTTTTTTTATTGATTAAGACAAAAACAATCACATACATGATATCATTACAAAGCCCATCTTCATCTAGGCAAAACCTTGGAGAGGTTTGTGTGCCGATGGGAGATGGGAATAGGAGATTTTTATAAACACAAAATGTGGATTTTGAGTTTATTTATTTATTATTATTATGTATTAATACATGGAAAACCAACAGCGCCACATATTTATAGACACAATAATAAAACCCTATAGCCAATTACAGGTTCTCGCTTATAGAAAGAAACTAATACAAAAAATCTATAGCGAAACAATAGTAACCCGAGCCTACACACCTGAAGATCCATGGATCTTATGAGTTTCGTTTTTATGGTATCACAAAATATGTCTATATCTAAATTAACTACAACTTTGTTTAAACTCCTGCCTGCTCTGCGCAAAAAACTATTCTTTCCATATTTAGTGGAAACATGGAACATGAGATAATTAATATAAATTTTTCCAAGCAAATTAGTACAGTCAACATTGCTTCTTATTATATTTAACAAGTATCATAATAGTATGTTGTTGTAGTAATAGTATGTTGTAGTGTAGTTAAAAAAAATAGAGTATAATTATCCATATTCATTTCAACTTAGCTGACACGGCCAGAAAGTGTTAGTGACTTCATAAAATCTTCGCTATTATTTATCTACTCGGGTACGAAGCCCCGAAAAATAAGTTACTATTTTTCGTGTTTTATCAATTCTTATCGCCACATGCGAATATCCGCCGGAAAGCCGGACTAATATGACAGCTTCAACAGACAAGCGTTCCGGGAAGTTTACAGAAATAATGGTAATTTTGACCTATTTTCCGCGACCTACATAGGGATACAATTTGTTCCTACTACTTTCTCTTGTGTGCTATGCAGGTCACCCTGCATAGCACACAAGAGAAAACTTAAAAATGCGTTTTCGATTCATTAGATAACGATTAATAATATGATTAAACAGTGTTTTTATAGACCGAAAGAAATAGCATTGTCGTGTAAAAATGCTGTAATTTTTAGATTTGTGGCTGTCCATTAGTATATCACTAAACTATGGCGGTAAAATAAAGAATGTTTCAGAAAGCAGGTATTTGACACTGATGCAAAGGGCGATAAATGAGAAATCTCAGGCTTTTTTGTTACTACACGTCATAGTCATAGTCATAGTCATAGTCATTTATTTTATAAAGCCAATTTACATGTCAAAAAGATATCATTTAGAATTCCAATTATACATCAAGTGCTGAGAGACAACATTTACGTTTCCCCCTGGTAAGGAAGTGGGATTTTCCGTACGTGTAGCGGGCAGTAATTGCCACTTTATCGCCAGGTGTGACGTATAAAGTTTCATTTCGCCTGAAATTTGCCACTTGGCTGCATGTAGAAAATCTCATCCAATCAAGTCTACTACGAGTACCGATAGCATCAGTGTGCACACATAGTTGTAACTTTTCGCGACGAAAAATACTCAAAAACCAGGCATGAATAAAATATAATTAAAATAAACGATCAGTCGCGGATTGTCCTATCTGAGACCCTGACAAAGTGACAGGCGTATCGCGTGATTTCCATACATATGTGATTACATAACGATTAATGCAAAACCCATGTAATTGAATTACCGTCGAGGTTGTATGGCGGAAGTGTGTATGGCTTCCCAGCCTTCGTACTATTTGTAGTCGGATTAGAGGAAGTGGTGTAATTGCTTTAGAACAATGGTGCTGTGGGATTGTGCCTAACTACTATTATTAATTAAGCAGACAAGCTATTATGTGATCAGGGACCGTACAGCGGTATTTTCTTATAGTAAAATACCGGTAATTTTCGGTATCTCGCTTATTATTTCATTTTTTGTATTATAACCGCTTAAGCTAATATATCAGCATCGTTACCTAATTACAGGTCAGGAATACCGAAAAATATCGCGCATGGAGGCAAACATATTTAATCCCAGTTGCTCAGCTGGTTAAGCAATGGGCCGATTTTTATCACTTTGATCGAAGTCTAGAATTTCGTTAGTTGGCGTTTCTGCGTAGTATACATTTACTGTCAAAAAAAACGGTATAGTGGTAGGGCATAGCGAAATGGCTACTCGCTTATATTTGGAACACCCCTTCTGAAGAAGTACCTCTCTCGTATTCCAATTTTATTACAATGTGTTTGACGGGATAGTTCTGACACACGAAATCCCCTAATCATCAATTTATTGAGCTAGCCTTATATCGCATCGCATAGCTTAGCTTGACTCGCTCTTGAAATTGAATAGATTAGTTGAACAGTCTTCACCTGAACGTGCTCAAATATGATCAGAAAAAAAGATGGTCAAAGAGTTGTTTGTCAGGCAATGCCTTGTGGGTTAACGAAATTATAAGTATTAAAGATTAAAGATAGGTACTTATAAAAATAAAAATATATATGTGCATAAACTTGTTCCTATCACGATAGATAATTACAATTTTTTTTAGTTGTGTGTTGTTTGATAATTAAGGTTTCTGTTATACCATGTTATACTTACCTCCTTATATTTTCTTAATTACAAAGAATCCCAAAATATTTTAGCAGAAATTACTAAATAACTTAGTAACAAAACAGGACAATGAAAGGTAAGCCTTCATTGATAAATACTATTTCAGCAATCCTCATGTACACGTAAAAGGAAGCAGTTCGCCAACTTCACAAGCTTAAGCCATAAACATGTTTACTACGGGCGTAATAACGAGAAAATTTTAGTCTAAAATAAACCCTGAATCAGACATTATGACGTCCCCGACAGCAGTAGCTTCCAAAAAGGCTTATCGTTATACCAAATTAAAGGCGCTTACGTGCTTTTGATCGGTGAATATGCGAGTGTGTAACAAGCTCATTAGGGCGGTGTTATTTTAGAACGTGACATCCTCCTTGCAGTGTATGGCGAGAGAACAGGGTCGGGCCGCGTTTAGAATAACCTTATTAAGGAATAGCTGGCCGCGTGACTTCGCCCGCAATACTGCAAAGAACGCAAGCAAACCTGTGGGATAAAACATCCAAAAAAATATTTTACGTGCAGCTGAAAAAAATCTGAAATCGGTTACGTGGTTCGGGAGATGAAAAAACTAACAAACCTACAAACTCATAGACTTTTCCTCTTTATAATGTGTATTATAGATAAACTACCTAATCCTGTTTGGGCCCATTGAACCCTTTCAATAGTGGATGAAACTTATTTTTCTTAGACTTCTTGTAGCCTGTTTTAAAATTATTCTACTAATGTGTTTCTACTGCATATTTTTACAGACTGTGGCTCAGTCGAGCACCTAAAAGCCTTAATGACCCACCCTAATAGGTCCATATTAAGTTTAAAAGGTATTTTGCATTTAAATTACCCACTATAAAATTACTCGATACGTACATTAAACTTTATTGTGAAATAATTTTTACTCAAAAACGTTACATAAAGCATTAGGTAAATTCATTGAAGTATTTTTTTTCATTTGTTTTTTATCATTGCTGATTGAAAAATGTATTACTCGTAGCCCTGAAACACTTATTAGGTACATAGCGAGTATACAGTTTTTGCGTAAAGCTGGCATTATCGTGAGTACTACGGTTGACGCGAGTAATTTTGTGGCGGATTAATGATAATTAAATCAACGTCTCAATATACTCGTAGGCATTGAATTTTCCAAATTTCATAATTCCATAAACCATATACCTCAGTAGGATATCATGATAAATACTAGTCTAACCTAACTTATTTACTTAATCATCATCTGCGTTCGTCGGAATTTTGAGATTTCGGAATCATCATGGTTTCGGACAAATATGACTGTTCGCATTCTTTCTGTTCCTCTTCTTATCATCTTATCTTTATCCTGGATGTATCTTAAAGAAGCCTGAGCAGGGGATTTTTGTGATTTTTTTCTCATAAAGGTCTCATAATTTTTCTTTGCGCAACTTGCTCTTTTCTAAATGTTTAGGTAAAGCGTGTCACAATCATGACACCCTGAATCCAATATGGCGGTTATTGCGCACGAACCTTTTACCACGAACACTTAAAGCATCGCGCAAAAGCAAATTATGATATCATATTGCCACCCCAAGGCCTCTCCAGTAAATTGTTTGCTCTAAAGATCTATAATCAGGAGGCCTATCCCGGGCCGATCGAGATGACAATATTAGACATCAATCGTCAATCATATCAGCCGAAAGACGTCCACCGCTGGACATATTAAACATATGATTTGATTTGATTTGATTTGAAAACTAATTTCTTTATTCACAAAATCTCACACTCGAGAGATGTCTACTCGCAGTAATCGAGATGTAATGAGTGGTCGGTAGTATCACTAGTTTTATTTAACATGGGATGTGTCAGTAGTAAATATTGACAGCTTTCAAATACTGACAGCAGTCTTTGGCGTATCGATTGTAAACAAACACAATCCAGAATAAGTTTCTGTCATAAAAATCATTTTTGGTACAAGCTTTTATTGCCGACTGTACTTTTCTGTATACCGTCATCAACTACTCATTGAGACGATTCTAACGAGCCCAAACTCGATGGGGTTATGTGGTTTTATTACGGAGTTCCTATGGCCACCTTCCAGCTCCATCAACAGATCAGCTCCACGGCATCATAATATTGCATTGCCACGCGATTTGCATATTCGTGCAAAATTTGAACTCAATCGGAAACCGGGCAGTGGATCAAATTTAACTTGCAAGATTTGATTACAGACAGACAGACAGACAGACAGACAGACAGACAGACAATGGGACAGGTGAAACTAAATAAAAGCTTGTAAAAAGGAAACGCATGTTGCAATAGTCATTGAGATCGTCGTTCGGAAAGATTTTTATCATACCTGAGAGTAAGAAATTTTGTCAGTCATCGACATTTTGGTAACATTTCTCAATATAAATCGTCTCTGTTGACCTCCGGGCCTGCGGCAAATGATGTCATAATTTTCCTCCCCACGCAGATTATTTTCTTTTATGTAAATAAATATAGGATGAATATTCTATGCTGTTTCGCGGTTAAACGAAGAAAAACGAGAGGACGGGGCGTAATGTTGCTATGAAATTTAATGCCGGTGTCAGTTCAGTTTTGCATGATGCATTGTCGTCTTGAGACCGAATGTAATATAGTTGTCTTAAATGTAGTCATTTTTCGTCGCTAAGTGCTTTTACTGTTAATGTAGATTGTATGAAATAGCCTGAGATATTGTCATTTATAACAACTAGGTTATTTTACTGTTAATGAAGATTTTTGCGTCACAATAACAGATTTAAGTAGCAATTTTCTCGAGAGCGTACGTAATGTGCAAATTCGCCTCTCGACTCTTAACAACTGTAAAATCCAACCTATGTAAACCATATTTTTATACACAGAACTTTGAAAAGTATGTCTCATAAACAACGTTGGATACTATTATTATGTTGAAATACCTAAATGTAATGTACCTACAGATAAATTGTCAACAATTAGATATCTGTCAACATAGTAAGACACTGATAAATAATTAAATTTCACCTTCATCATCATATCAGTCGAAAGACGTCCACTGCTGGACATAGGCCTCCCCCAAAGAGTGCCAAAGTGACCGGTCTTGCGCCACCCACAATTTCACCTTGACGGGTCGAAAAATATTTTTCGTTTACCTATGTAGGTATTATACTTGTCTATTAATTTGTGTACCATAATTTTTATGCTTTAATTAATCTCTTTCAAAACAATCACTTTTTTTCAAACAAAATCTAAACCATACATTCAGGTATTCCGTAAAAAGGAGGCACTTTTACACTAGCACGTCACATCGGAACTTCTAGTTTCCTATATTAACTAGGTAGGTCACTTGTTTAATAAAAGGAATGCCTTTTAATAAAAAATTTACTCGTTTACGCGTTATTCATTAAGCACACTCAACTAACAAAATTCCCAGCCGCAATCAAGCCTAATGTGCTCAATAAACAGTCCAATTGAGCACTAATTACACGCAAAACATGCTGTTGAAACTGATTGTGAATTATATTAAAGCACAGCTTCCACGCATCAAATAATACTTATGCACATAGTCGATGTATCCATCCGTGTACGCTCTAAGGTTTCATTTAAGGTCACGCGTAGCGATAAGCCGCGTCGAGCTGAATCTCTCTTGTAAGTACTCGTCGATCGTTCTAATATTTGAATCACCTCTACTTAAGTTCCTCCGTGCCGTACAACAATGTTGAATTTGAGTACGTGAAGCACATAACAGTTTATTAGCAACAGCATATCATGTGTGTAACAAAAGAAAACTTTATATTTCATAAAAAACTATATATATATTACTAGCTACTACCCGCGACTCCGTCCGCGTGGAACTCGTTTATATCGCAGCTCCATACAAAGTCTCACCCCCCCCCCCCTTTCACTCCCTTAGGGGATGATTTCCGGGATAAAAACTATCCTATGTCCTCATCCTAAGGACTCAAATCATCTATATACCCCCCCCCCCCCCCCCCCCCCCTCTATACCCTAATTCATCTAAATCGGTTCAGCGGTTTAAGCTTGAAGAGGTAACAGACAGACAGACAGACAGACATACTTTCGCATTTATAATATTAGTATGGATTACATTTAAACTTAAGTCATCATCATCACCATAATAGCCGGAAGACGTCCTTTTACCAGGTTTATCTCAGTCCACCTTATGGGGAGTAGTCTTAAGTACGTTCGCATAAGTTGTATCCACTATTAGGGTTCTGCGAAGCTCATTTTTAACTGTTTCATATTTTATAGTCTATTTTAAGTTTTATTTAGTCTTTACTTGGTCAGTGCATAGTATTGTTTAAGTTTATCAGCGCCTTAGCATCTGCTGTATTGCTGTTAAATTTTGTATTTTCAATAAATCCATACTAATATTATAAATGCGAAAGTGTGTCTGTCTGTCTGTCTGTCTGTTACCTCTTCACGCTTAAACCGCTGAACCGATTGAGATGAAATTTGGTATGGAGATCGTTTGAATCCCGGGGAAGGACATAGGATAGTTTTTATCCCGGAAATCATCCCCTGAGGGGGTGAAATGGGGGATGAAAGTTTGTATCGAGCTACGATATAAACGAGTTCCACGCGGACGGAGTCGCGGGCAGAAGCTAGTAAATAAATAAATGTAATGTGTCCTTTTGTATGATTAACATTACAGGGCTCCCAAAAGCTTCCTTATATATCTATACCTAGACGAATAAAATAAGACAAGATCGACAATTGTTAAAGAAGTAACCCTCATATTCATTAATTTCTGTGTCTGCCCGCTCTAGGACAAAAACTCAATAAAAAACCAGTTAAGTCTGCCTCGTTTATCACGCTGCGGCGTAGTTGAATATTGCTGACGACAGCTCTAGTACGAAAAATAACGCTGAAAACGATTAGCCGGAACCTTGACTCACTTTTTGTGTGGGAATATATTACTCGTTTATTTTGACATTTTTCATAGGCGCGTAATGCTCTTATTATGTTTTAAAAATGGCGACCGTTTAGCAGTCTTATCTATGAAGTGTGTGCACACAAAAACTATACGCCTAAAGTGTCATTTTTGGTAGAATTTTATTGACTACTACTTTTTTGCACTATCATCATCATTCTCCTCTCTTGGCCACACGTATGGGTGCCTGCACAATGCGCTTCAGAACTGTCAGTGTGAGAGTATCGAGGTGGTATCAGAGTACAGGTACCTGGGCTTATTAATAGATTACAATTTTTCTTGGAAAAATCATATCAATAAGTTATGTGACAAATTAAGGACGGTACTTGTAAAACTTTACCACTTAAAATCTGTACTGGATAGGAGCACGATGTTTACGTTATACTATGCGCTGGCAGACTCTCTGCTTTCTTATGGACTGGCATGCTATGGTAGGACATTTAAAACTTATCTAGACAGGGTCAAATCATTACAAATACGCTTTATGAAACTATTAGTGGACAATAAAACTAAAACACGCTGTAAAAAAAGTAATTATGAGGAATTATTCGTGGAATGCCGTATGTTGCCGGTTCATGAGGGGGTATTGCTGTTGATGGCTTTAGAGCAGTTCAATAAAAACGAATTTAAAATCAAAATAAGTCACTCTAAATTAACAAGAAAAATTAGTAAAAAAATGTTAGAGGTGCCGGCGTGTGGTAATAATTATTATGGGAAGAGAAGTAGGAAGTACTTGGTCCCTAAAATATATAATGATATACCGTATGATATAAGGGAATGTAACATATTTAGAATGTTTAAAGTTAAAGTGAAGGAGTTTTTCTTAGAAAAGATAAAATCTAAACTGAAAATGTAGTCTAAGTAAAGTTATCACGTGAGCTGTACCATTACATTAGAAAACAAAATTATGTAACTTAAGTAACTAGCTAATAGCTAAGCCTACACATCAATTTTTTGTAAGGGAGTCTCTCTGCCAACAAACTGTCCTGCAGTTTGGCAGAAGAAAATACTGTAAAGCAAGGGTTGTTTAAGTGAATAAATTTTTCTTATTCTTATTCTTATTCTTATTCCTAGCGTTACTCCCGGTTGTGCCCCAAAGGAGCCCGAGGTCCGCTTCGACACCTAATCGCAAAATTTGGCATAGGCACTACTTTTAAAAAAGCTACTGCCATCTGAACTTCCAACCCAAAGGCACACTAGACCTTATTGGTATTAGACCGCTTTACACACGATTTTTTTCCTTTACCGGAAAGCTAACGGTAAATATTCCGTACACAAGTTCCGAACAACTCATTGGCACGAGATTCGAACCCACGACCGCCGAATGACAGCAGCATGCCTAAACCACTAGGCTACCGTACTTTCTTGGACTATCATCAACTATTTATTAATTAAATGGATTCTAATTATTCTGTGTTAGGTCTTTCTTTAACCACCTTCCTTCTCCACCATCAGACTAGATTAAGGGCGATTGTGCACTACAATGAATTTTATTGTCCGGCAGGCCGATTTTTTACGGTCCGATGACATAAATGTTGGAAGGTAAAATTCATTGTAGTGCACAAAGTACTATATAAATGGCGTGCCATATCGGACCGGTAAAAAATCGGACTGCCGGACAATAAAATTCATTGTAGTGCACAATCGCCCTTATGGTACCATAATATTTCATACTCCCAATTGACACAAGTGTACAAAATTAAACTTTTTGCACATCGCGGTAATGGTCATATTTTACATACAAGATTAAGTCAGTGTATTTATCAACTTATACATAATTAAGCAATAAATTTCTTTTTTGCAAGCTTTTAACTTGCAAGGATGGATTTGCAAGTTAAAAGTTTATAAAAAAAAACACTTTATTCCTAAAACTTACGTACTTAAACAGTAACAAGAACCTATAATAGCACAGACGATGGTTTTTTTAATCCGACTACGGCGGAGCTGAAAGGAAGGGAATGATTTTAACAGTATATGTTTGTATTTACGTGGACTCCACCTTGGCGATTTATGTATAAAAAGTTGGCCAAATTTTTTTTTGCTATAATAGCTCTCTCTACTTTTCTGAAAACCGTCATCAAGTACTCGTTGAGACGATTCTAACAAGCCCAAACTCGACGGGATTACGTTGGTTGAGCCCTGAATTTCTGTGGCCACCTTCTGCCTCCATCATCAAGCCAGCTCGATGGTACCATAATATTAAATTGGTCAGCTCAATCGGTTGAAGATATCTGCTTAAAAATTGCGTTGCAAGATTCCACCCGGACAAACATATTTGTTAAAAAAATACATACATGCCATTTGGCATTAAGTCCGCCTTTTGTACGATAAGTTTTCTTTTGTGCAATAGTTTAAATAAATAAAAAAATTAAAATGTAGTTACCTAATTAAGATAATAGTTAAAAGGCAGGCTCCTTAACTCAAAAAATCGTTTACATTTAAGATTAGTAGTTAAGACTGTAATTTAACCCCTATTTTTTATAGAAATAAACAGTTCAATATTTTTTTTAATACATACATGGCTAGTTAAATAAAAGCTTGTAAAAAGCAGTTGTCTATTTTCAGTTAGTTTTCCGCAGTCGGGATACAGTTTTTTGAACTTTTTATACTTTTTAATCGCCCATTCCATTTTGGCTGCACTACACAATTAATGAACGCGCGAGAGCGAGTCGAAACGTCACTCGAAAATACCATATTAATTGCATTTGACGTGGACACGTGGAACTACGGACGAACACGCTGAACGTAATGTAACGTGATGTATTTCAGCGGTGTGTTTAGTGATACTGACGACGGGTCGTCGGGTTCAACCTTCTGTTAACTCTTGAAGTGACAAGTTTCTATGTAAAGCTTCGTTTTCAATGAGCTTCCGGATTTGGTTGGCGTCTTCCGTGTTTTTTTGCAAATGAGGCAAACTCTAGTTTTGCAAATCGTTAGAGCAGTTTTCGAGAACCCATTTATAAACAAACAACTAAATGGACAAGGTGGCCTGATGGACTGGTCGCGGGGGAGTCCGCTGGATCCGGGTGGCGCAGGATCAGTCATTGTGGCACTCTCTGGGGGGGCCTATGTCCAGTAGTGGACGTCTTTCGCCTGATGATGATGATGATGAAATAAATATACAAATATTGCTCGTTTAATTGTAGGATTAGGATCTGCATCCATCAAAGACGTAACGTTTCGAAAATTTGCAGTGTCTGTTGATAAGCTGTGTTTCCAACGTTTAACCGACACATAGATGCTTAGCGTAGCCTAAGCTTACGAAATTGATGCTTTCTGGTGGATACGCAGCCTTAGAATGGTGTTAACGTTAAACAAAAGTGATCACCGTCTCGCAACGTAGCGAGAAACATTCACAGTGAGACCTGAATCACACTGGTGCGGCCTGGCCGCGGCGGTCAATAGTAAACTTGTCGTTAGCTGTCAAATTTACTAATAACCGCTACCGCAGGCCACACCAGATTGTGAGAGACGTTACGCTTTCACAGAGTCTAGCAAGACTCTGTCACAAATGTAATGTTCGATACAAGCTTCTAATTTTTAGGTTCGATATTGCGCATGCGACTCCCCTGGAGTGCTAAGCGTCCACAGGCTACGGTGGCCACTTACCATCAGGTGGGTAAGCTTGTTGGCCACCTACAACGTTCATATATACATACATACATTCACGCCTTTATTCCCAAAAGGGGTAGGCAGAGCACATGAAACTTATGTTCCAGCGCCACTTTTAGCATAAATGTGGGTATAAAAAAAATCGACAAAATGTGATATTGCAGTGATAGGTTGCTAGCCCATCGCCCACAACACACTTCAACCCTGCTCCCTTAGTCGACTTTTACGACACCCACGGGAAGAAAGGGGGTGCTGATATTCTAACCCGACACCGCACGGGCCTACAACGTATTTAAAAAAAAATTGCCACCGTCCGCCTCCATCATCAGAGCAGCTCAATGATACCATAAAATTTGACGGTCACTGTCACCTTCAATGTGTGTACAAAATTATAATTTCAATGAACTCCGGGATGTTTGGTTATGCCCACAAGATTCCATCATATGCGTTGGCATAAATTATGTATTCCGGCCGTAATTACGCTAAAAAGAAAACAGTTGTGCTCTGTTAGGAGCACGGCTTTACGTTAAACGGTATGAAAGCCGTGAGTGGAGCACAACGTTTAGCCTCGTTTAAGCAGCCTGTTGCCTTCGTCGAGCTGAAGAGGTGCTCTTTCGTTTTTTACTCTTTTCACGTGTACAAACGGCAACACAAACCGACCATCCTGTATTTATATTGAACCTTATTACAATGCTCATAAAGTGCACGGATGGTTAGCTAACTGTGTTGGCGATGGTACCGCTACCGACATACAATATTGTATACATAGATACAAATATGTTCTGGTGGTAATAGCGAGAGGGTGGTTTAATGTATACTGTAATCTAGATAATCTATATAAGATTAGACAAATCGTGCGTAAATCGTTATCCGATTTCAAGGTAAACCAAAATAAGTGTCGTTATGTTTGGAAAGCCCTTAATGATGGAAATAAGTAAAACTAGTAGGTACAATATTTTCCTTTCTTACCCTAGATAAACGAAGAAATGGAGACTATTTTTCCGTTGAAAATCTAACGTTATATGGAATTGGATATAATAATATTATAACCCAATATTATAAAGCACCCCGTGTGGTGCAGAGTTAGAATAGCACCACCCCCCTTCTTCCTGTGGGTGTCGTAAGAGTCGTACTAAAGGAACAGGGTTAAAGAGTGTTGTGGGCGATGGGCTAGCAACCTATCACTGCGATATCACATTTAGCCGATATTTTATAACCACACTTATGCTAAAAACGGCTTTGCCTGCGTTCCTTGCTATCCGCGGGCGAAGCCGCGCGGGCAGCCAGTTAGTATCATAAATAGGAAAAGTCCGCAAAGTGTAACATTTGTGTGTAGGTGTGTAAGTAATCATCCAATTCAAAAAATACTGAATTGGACTTGAAGATGCAGATATTTTACCCAGCGGTTTCACCTAAATAGTAAAATAACCTGATTGACCGGGATTCGCTTGGCGTCAGTGTTTATTCCAGAAATGCGACGTCTCTAGATCGATTGTTCGCCCCCGTGAATTTGTAACATAGAAATCGTTAGAGCCGTTTTCGGGAACCCTAAACAAACAAATGAATCTGTAAGTAGTGAGTGATGTGTGGATCCCGCCATTGAACCATGCTGAAGAAAACGAGGGTAGATTTTCGCCTTCGTCGCTGCCCTGCTGTTGTTTTCATTATATTTTAAACAATAAAATATACAATCGTTCCACGTTTAATAGTATAGGATTAGGTTCTCGTAATCCGCGGGCGCGGAGTTAGTGCTAAATATAATATTAACATGTAGGGTTAATCGTCAGTAACTGGCCACCGTTCAATAACTGGCCACCTCATACTAAAATATAATTTTATTTACCTATGATAGAATTAATTGTTAGTATAAGGTGTTCATAACTGGCTACCCTTCAATAAATGGCCACGCCACGTTATACTAAATTGAATCCTGTTTGTAGAGGAACAGAGTTCATTTTTAGTATGAGGGGGGGGGTCATTGAAGGGTGGCTTTATAATAAATCCGAAGTAAAAAATATTTTTTGATTTATCTCAGTGTAGGGCCTGAGCCCTGGGCGGGGCGTCCAATCATGCCATACACTAAGAGAGAGGTAGTAAGGTAAGGAGGTATTATATTAGACAATAAAACATGAAATCAGTTCAGTTTTAATAAGTCTGTCCATAAGTTTTGCCAAGTCTCTATGACCCTTTTATGTATGTATGTATGTATGCACTTTATTGTACACAATAACAGGTTAAAGAATATACGTGTCACACAATAGATCAAAGTCCAAAGGCGAACTTATCCCTATAAGGGATCTCTTCCAGCTAAACTTTGAGCAATTGAGAGGAAGGTAAGGTAGAACAAGATAGGCCAACTTATACCGTGTACAAAAATACAGAGAAAATGAAAACAAAACCAAATAGGTATTCATTCTAGACAAATAAAAATATGCCAATACATATATAAAAATACAGTATAAAATATAATACACACTATCATAAGTGATATATATCGCAAATATACAATAAATAAATAAATACTATATTCAACCATTTCACAAGTCATTTTACATTTGATATATCCCAATAAATATATAGGCTACATGAATATTCCCAAGGAAATACAGAAAACAGCGAACGAAGCACCAAGCGATCAATAAGCGCGAAATACTTTCTTCGATGACATTCTTTGGATATTGTATTTTTTCGCGAATGGAACACAGTGCTGGCTCGTTACATTACATTTGAATATTTTATGAGGAATACGGGGCCTTTGTCGCGAAAGGTTCTGCGACAACCCTAGTTTATGAAATGGGAAACCTTAGAACTGAATTAAATTTTGAATGTTAACGGCGCGGCGGGATGGAATAGGGAACATGCATGGAAATACAATTTCATCTCAAATTTAGCGATGTTTTAGTATAGGTACATACTTATTCACGAAGCGATTTGCCTCGTCTTTCTTAACGCGAACTGCTAAGGAATGGAATTCGCTCCCTTCATCTGTATTTCCTGAGAACTACGATCTGGGTTCCTTCAAAACAAGAGTGAATAGGCTATTACTGAACCAGTGAGCTTCATCTTAGGCTTGTGCTTGCTCGTTCTTTTACGGGAGCGCTCGATCTCGTTCAATCGGTTTGAGGAACTAGTTCGGTCTTTTAGTTCCTTCGCTCTTGTAGGTCAGTGTGGGAGTGGCCGTTAGTTAAGCACCGTTTGATTCAGACGGTGCGCGCCCGCGCGATGTTACCCGGTCGCGTCACCGTATCTCGTTCCGTTCCACTCTCGCTCTGCTGCTGAACTAAAGACCGAAGACCTATTAAGATCGTGAATGATGAGCTAGTTCTTTTCGTTCTGAGATGGGAATTCATTCCTAATAGTTCCTAGTTCTATCTATCATCGCTTGCTATCAGGTAGACTCACCTGATAGCAAGCGATGATAGATAGGCTTGTGTCGGTCAGGAACTAGGAACTATTAGGAATGAATTCCCATCTCAGAACGAAAAGAACTAGTTCGTCAATAGTCTAGTCTCACCTGTCTAGTCAGTCTAGTCTAGTCTGGACAGTCTTTTATTAAAAAAAAAAACATTTTTACCCTTATACGCTTATTCATACTACCACTACATAGTATAAAACAAAGTCGCTTCCCGCTGTCTGTCCCTATGTATGCTTAGATCTTTAGAACTACGCAACGGATTTTGATGCGGTTTTTTAATAGATAGAGTGATTCAAGAGGAAGGTTTATATGTATAATATAGTACCCGTGCGAAGCCGGGGCGGGTCGCTATATTACGGAATTTGCATGTTATCTGCTTGAAGCGTATAGTTACAAAATGTTTGTCAGTGAGTCAGACCAAGAAAAATCTTTTTTAGGGTTCCGTACCCAAAGGGTAAAAACGGGACCCTCTATTACTAAGTCTACGCTGTCCGTCCGTCTGTCCGTCTATCACCAGGCTGTATCTCATGAACCGTGATAGTTAGACTGTTGACATTGTCACAGATGATGTATTTCTGTTGCCGCTATAACAACAAATACTAAAAAAACATAATAAAATAAATATTGAAGGGCTCCCATACAACAAACATGATTTTCTTGCCGTTTTTATAGGAAATGGTACGGAACCCTTCGTGCGCGAGTCCGACTCGCAAATGGCCGATTTTTTCTTGGTCTGAGGTCAGTGAGTGTGTAAACACAGTTTATCACGGGCAAAAAGTTAAGTTAAAGTTAACTTAACGTTTAAGTTTGGCTATAGATTTCTTTGTGTTAGTTTATTTCTATAAGTGAGAACCTGTAATTGGCTATATGGATTTATTATTTTGTCTATAAATATGTTGCGCTGTTGGTTCTCCATGTATCAATATATAAATAAATAAATTTTCATCAGATATGAATTTTATTTGGTGCCTACATCAATCTGAGTTAACGTGCTAAATTATTAACATTTTTAGTTCTGTTTTTAAGTAAGCTTTAGTTTTTGCTTACATACCGTAAAATGGGGTGAGTAGGGTTCGCGGGGAGAGTTGGGTTATGAATGGGGTGAGAAGGTATGAAAGGGGGGTGAGATGGTTTTTTAAAGCTACTGCTACAAAATAATGTATTCCAATTTAAAATGGAGCTATAGTAATCCTCATAATAAAAAAAAACGATCCAACAATCTTCCAAAATCACCTTTGTATGAAAACCCATCTCAACCCAATTACGAGGGACTACGGGGTGAGGTGGGTTTTCCTGTTTATCGTCAAAGTTATGAAATGGAACTACCCAAAATAAAATAAAAACTATAATTCAAACGTCCGGAACACTTATTATATACACCTTTCAGTTTGTATAAGTAAAAATAATATGTTATCGAGGTTTGAATGTCAGTTTTCGCCCTACTCACCCCCATTTTACGGTATTTATATTTGTTATTGTAAAATAGTTTTATATCAGTTTTTTTGACTGCCTACGAAGCTCAGGCACTGGTCCCACCGCCGGCTAGTAAGCTAGAAAAGTTAGACGAGTAGCATTACATTGCGGATCCGTAAAGGTCGAATGATCACACTGTGCCTGGTCAGCACGCAATGAACCGTTACTCGCCCAACTTTTCTAGCTTACTAGCCGGCGGTGGGACCAGTGCCTAATGGTCCCGCGGATAAAATCCCGGTAAGGGCAAATATTTGTATGACCGTACATACATACATTCACGCCTTTATCCCTAACAGGGGTAGGCAGAGCACATGAAACTTGTGTTCCAGTACTACTTTTAGCATAAATGTGGGTATGCAAGATCGACAACGTGCGATATCGCAGTGACAGGTTGCTAGCCCATCGCCCACAACACACTTCAACCCTGTGTGCCGTAAGCCAGCATATTTGTTTCTGAGTCTTGGATGTTTTCTATTTATTTAAGTATTTGTACCATGGAGGTAGTTAATTATTTTTATAATTAAAATATAATTATACATAGAGAACTGATAAATAAATAAATACATATTAGGGAATAATCTTACACAAATCAAGCTACCCCAATGAGGTCACAATAAGCCTTGAGTTATAATAATATGTATCCCTCGCTTTATATTATATTTGTTTTGCGCTGTTGGCTTCGGCGCCACGCATGCATCCCAAAAGTCCGGGACCCTATGGTCCCGAGATCTATATGGAAAAAACATAATAATAATGAATCATTAATTTCAGGCGGAGCCCATAAAAGTGTTAGTAGGTACCTACAATAGACATAACTTACAAAGCTATTGTTAATAACAGCCACAGATCACAAACACAGCATACGAGATATACTTTACCTACCTATAGTTCTAACCGTTGAGCATAAAGATTCAGAAATGTATGATTTAAAATAAAAAACCATCAAGTGAATAAATGAATGCGCATTGAATAAAATGATAATAACTTTTCATTTACAAGACTCATCATCGTATCAGCTGAAAGACTTCCAGTGCTGGCTATCCTCCCCCAAAGAGTGCCAAACTAATTAAAGGGTTAATCACGTAGGTAACCTTTCAAACGCGCGTTAAGACTATTTAACTGTCATTTTTCGATATTTTTGACATTTAGATCCACCTACCTACCTAACGTACGTACAATGCGTTACATGAGCGACCTCCAGGCCTGCGCTGCCAGCATCCGTATATAGAAGATAGATATTGTTATAGTAGAATACTAGACTATAAGAAAGTTGGTCGTGAAAAAAATTTAATCCTCCACTTAATCTACATGACTTGAGTACAACTTGCATTCTCAAAATGCAACCGCAAAGTTTCCTAACCGTCGTACAATTTTAGTGCTCAAGTTTTGGAGACAGTCGTTTCATATTTCCAGGCCAAAAAGAAATCAACTAAAAAACTTACGTGTTGAATTTCGGCTTTTAAATATCTGGTTTAAAGACGTAATTTGGGCTGCAAGTAGTTTCTGACTTACCACACTTTGATGTGAAAATTTCAGAAGGGTTGAATTCAGATTGTGGTGTTGTTCAATTGTTGTGGAGTTACAATAATGAATACTTAGCGAGGCACAGTAATTTCTACACGAACAAAGAGGCGAGTTATCTAGTCAAAACTGTGTGTTGCATTTATTCATATTAATGCTGTTTTCGTACTGGCTGCTTTAAAAGAATAGACATGGGTAGGTATGTCTTATGACAGCGTATCTTTCAGTGTCAATTAAATAAATATTCAGTGGGCTCCTCCTTCACTTATATGTGGGTTCGCAAATCAAGATAAATACGAGTAAACCCCAGAGCAGAGACAATACGAGTTATATACCAGAGTGGTGAGTTTGTTTCACTATGAATTATATAAATGCTAATTAGGATTAAGACAGCATCTTTCATGACTGATCCTCTGCATAAAAAAACTTTACGCATAGAAATAGTATTTTGATGCAGCTTCTTAAAACAAAATAAACAAACAAATATTTGGGGACAATCATACATAGATCGACCTAGTCCCAAACTAAACAAAGCTTGTACTATGGGTACTAGACGATAATAAACATACTTATATACATAAATAAATACAAAAATACATAGAAAACATCAATGATTAAGAAACTACTTAATATTCATGCTCATCACACAAATAAATGTCCTTACAGGGATTCGAACACGGGACCTCCAGCTTCGTAGGCAGGGCTCCCAACTAGGCTACATTAGAGGTCGTCTTGGCCATAAATAATCATTCCGTCCATATGCCCGTATCAACACTTATTTTTCGTGAATTTACGACACACTAACTCTTAAGCACAGCACATACGGTGCACCGCCAGATCTTACCAAACTTCATTATAACACACACATAAATTATTCTATTCCAAAATTAACCAAGTCCCAAGTACCTAACAGAGTCATGCCGAATTTAATCTCAAGTTTGCGTCGAGTGAGTTCCGGCATCAGACCCCGTAGCATGGACGGCCTTATCACACGATAAGTGACAAGATAGAACGTCCGTCCCTGGCTGACACCGTTCAATAGAACGAGACGGACGCTCTATCTTGTCACTTATCGCGTGATACGGCCGACCATGATACGGGGCCAGAGATGTGATTAATACGGATCAGACACGACAGGCGGGAATGAATGTGCATTTTTAGACTACCGACGGGGAATTAGAAGTCAAGATAACACGCGAGCAAGTTTAAAGCAAAAGGTATATTCTATAAATTTTAATTTTGTTTTTGTCTGATAGTTTTCGGGTACTTTTGTAATGGTATTTTTGGTAATTAGGTATTTTTAAATTTTATTCTCCCTCACTAATGGCGCATACGTCATAGCAGGACAACGGAGTGAGCTTCGTAGCCAACTTCAGTTGTGTTTTGTTAGCGGTCGCAACCGGCATGTGCTCCCAACGAAAAATCGAATATGAGTGGAAAACAAAAGAGTTACGTAAGTACAAAGTTTTTATTCACTTTTGATCAAATTTTTTGATGAAATGATGGCATTACTGTACCAAAACTCTAAGTAATTTTAGTAATATGTTCGCGGCAGTATCACTCATGTTTTGACCTGACAGGAAGTAACCACTACCACTGTTGTACTCGTACTTATCTACAACACTACTACATACATACATTCACGTCTTTATTCCCAAAAGGGGTAGGCAGAGCACATGAAACGCCACTTTTATCATACTTAAATGTGGGTATAAAAAATCGCCAAAATTTGATATTGCAGTGATAGGTTGCTAGCCCATCGCCCACAACACACTTCAACCCTGGCCCCTCAGTCGACTTTTACGACACCCACGGGAAGAAAGGGGGTGGTGAAATTCTAACCCGACACCACACGCCGGGAACGACAATACTACTTCGAACTAAATGCTTATATTGCTTATTGTCTCAGTGGGAATTGTGTTAGGACACCTACTTAAAGGTATATTTTGTATGATTCTGTCATTTTGTCTTGATAGTGTATGCGCACTACAAATAAATACAATTGAGGGTAGCATTCGTGATCGGCCGAGCTGGGAGCGCTTGCCACTTGCCATTGAGCTGCCGTGGAGTGAGGTCACGACTGCGCACCTAAGCTTACAGCCTAAAGAGTACTTTTATTTACTTACCCAGAGACTCAAAGGTGAAACATCACAGTCTATGTCTGTCTTTACACTACACCTAAAGCGGGGATGTAATTTTTTTTTCTCGTCAAACCCATACTGTGGGGTATCGTTGGATAGCTCGTTCAAAAATATTATTTTCTAAAAAACTTTCTTCTTTCAAATAAGTAATTCGTTTGCGAGATATTGGGCTTTAAAGCCCTAATTTTAGTTCGAGTCATGTGTGCCCCCCCCCCTGCCGGCTGAATGGCTACTACTGGGGATGTGTAAAAATTCGTGGTAGTAGTACGTATAATGAATTTAAAGGGAAAACTATCACGAACAAGTACGCATAAGTAGTTACCGAGTAATAGTCGACCAACCTAATGTGTAATTGAAAAGGCCAATTCTCGTACAAATTCGGCCGACGCAACCGCATCGCACGTCGATGTAACTAAGACAGACAGGCAACTACGGAACCCTACACTGCGCGTGGCCCGACATGCACTAGGCCGGTTTTTTTACATGGAAAAATTACAGTTAGACTGTCCTAAGGCGCGTTGGTAACGTGACGTGACTACCCCTCTGGATTGTGAAGAATTAAAATTATAATGAATGGCGTTTGTATACAGAGTGTACCAAAAGTGGGGTGTGAACCGATCAAGGGCATAACAACAGGTATCGTGTTCTGATAAGAAAAAACTAAAAGAAATTCCTTTTGGGGCGATTTTTTTTTCATTTGTATGGAGCAGGTCGCCCCAGTCGGCCAATGCTCCATACAAATGTAAAAAAAAACGCGTAAAAAAATCCTCTTGGTTTTTCTTATCAGGAAACGATACCTGTTATACCCTTGATCGGTTCATATCCCATTTTTGGTATACCCTGTATAGGATATAATAGGATATTGTTTAAATTGAAAGGGAAAACATAGTGAATATGTGGTATCCCTATTTAGCATAACTTGCGCACAATCGCAATGACGCAAGTTCACCAAGTTTTCCCTTTCAACATTTTAACATTTCTTTTTATAATTCTAACCCAAGTTGTGTAAGGCTGACCCGACATCACGTTTATGGACGTAAGCGTATAAAATAGCTTTTGATTATACGAACAACATGACTTGCAGGGGCACATTTCACGAAGCTGAAAGTCACAATTGTACAATTAAAAATCAGCAACACTGAAACACAACTTAGTGAAATGGACACAGGTAGGTAGATAAATATAGTTTCGCCATTTGCAGTTTTCTCGCGTAAACGTCTCGCTCGCGGTTTTGCGTATATCGTACGTAATATCAACGAATAAAAACCGTCCAAGTGCGAGTCGGACTCGCGCACGGAGGGTTGCGTACCATTATCTATAAAAACGGCCAAAACAACACGTTTATTGTATGGGAACCCCCCTTAAATATTTATTTTGTTTTGTTTTTAGTATTTGTTGTTATAGCGGCAACAGAAAAACATCATCTGTGAAAATTTCAACTGTCTAGCTATCGCGGTTCTTGAGATACGGGCTGGTGACAGACAGACGGACGGACAGCGAATTCTTAGTAATAGGGTCCCGTTTTTACCCTTTGACTACGGAACCAATTTAATTGTGTCACCAGTATTTTCAACTCTTTGAAATGTAAATAAAAAGATCTTAGTGAAACATTCGATTGTTCGTACCTACGTACACGCTACGGAGTATTAATAACATCAGATTTAAAATGTACGGCCACCGACTTCAATGTATAACTATCGGATTCTTATGACGCTTCTAGTGCTAACGTATATCGCTCTATTATATTATAATTTGAATGTGAATCGTAAGTCATCGACCCTCTATTTTAAAATAATAGAACCACTCAGGAATTTGTTTGCGTACACACACGATTTAGGTGCGTTGCCTCAATTTCTATGCCATTACTCTGCTTGTTTACCTACTCTGGATTTCAGGAGTATATCTGGAACGTTCAAATACATATCCAGTAAGTCAATACGAAGGTATTTACCCGTTAAACTACAGAATAGAAGCTATTGTTACGTTTTTACTTTTATCTATTTTTAATGTTCTTTTGATGTGTCCCGAAGGTGACCAGCACCAATAATGGCGAATGTAAAAAAAATATAATGTGAAGTCGATGCGGAGCTATTTCCAAAGTTTAAATCCAACACAAAAAAGTATAAATGATATGACACAGTAGGTATAGTACCAGTATACATATGTAACAATTATGTACGAGTGACAGAAATTTAAGTACCTACTCTTATACTTAATTTTTGTGAAATGGCAACACTGTCACGTTACGTCATGTTTAATTTTACCCTGCTACCCAACAGATCTTTATTGCCTATCCCAAAAGGCCCTAGGAATATTTGGAAGTATGAAAACAATATCGCTTCCACAGTACATCGTAATAAAAGCACCGAAGATCCCCGGAGGGTAGTCAAAGGAGTATTCGCTAATCAAAGAATGGAAGAATCGAGGCGCGCCGATTTTCCGATTGTAATCGAGTTGCCACCGTGGCTGACGATGGGTTGGTTAGTATTTTTCATTGAATCGTCGGTTTAAGGATTTTGATTGCACTCTAACTGAGCCGCAGTTGAAATTGTAGGGAACGATTTGGGATTGTTTTTAGAGTTACCAACCGTTTCTTCCTATACCATCTTCCATAGGAGATTAAAGAATCGTGTCTTAATCGTCATGCGACTTCAAGAAAACGAATTTGTAACATAAAAAAAGTTGTATTGTTATGTTGGACAAGCACTAAATTATCGAAATAAGTCAAATAGACTCGAAAATTATTATTAAGTACTCCAAAAAAAAAGGAGGCAAATATGCCTAGTGACGAAAATATCATTCAGATATCTTAAATAATTACGAAGCTCTAACCGTTTTAATATTGCTTGTTAGAAAGAGAAAACGCTCGCATATAGTGACGTCATAATCTGCGAGCGTCATAGTAATTGTCAATCATTTGTATGAAGGTGCGTTTTGCGGAAAAAAGGGATAGAACTCTTAAAACTTTGGTCACTTATAATTTTGTGATTATTTAGCCTCTTGCGTTGCTTTTTTTCTCCATTTGACAACATTTTTAATTATTTTTCGAGAAAATACAACATTATTGATTATTTTATTTAGAGTCTATACCCCTATAAGTAAAATTAAGAAAAATGCGTAAGTACCTAGGTTTAAAAAAATATGTCCGCAAAAAGATATATTTTCTATTTTTTACTGAGAATATTTATCGGTATACAACATTTCATCTTACTTTCTCTCAAAATTTTACTTTAAAATCCAATCCGCCAACTTAGTAGACTGGTAAATTGAATTGATCATGCCACCGAACCAAAAGTTTTGAGCTCCCCAACTTGTATTAATGTAAGTGAACGTTTTCGCTATTGAAGAACTTTTTTATGAAACCTAAATTATAAAAAACTGTTTTAATCTTAATATTAATAATATCTAAATGTATAAAACTTGAAATTAAACATTTAATATATAACAGACTTTGAAAACCTTTAATAGGTATTTAAATTGACAAAAATGTTACGTTATGTAACGTACCTTACCCGTTCGTTTACACATCATTATGAAATGACTGGAACACTTACCTGCAATTAAAAAATACATAATTAGTCAAAGATATTCGAAGCATATGAAATAATATTAGAGTACATCCATAATCATTAACGAATTCAGACTTATCTGAAACTAGCTGCCCATTGCAAAGAACGCAGGCAAACCTGCAATCTCACAGGCTTCCCAAATTTGTAATATAGTATACAGTGTGTTACCAGCACGCAGGCATTTATTAAAACTGATAATAACATGCTCCATTAGCAATTATTTGCATGTATTTAGCAAATCATAATTATGTAAATTAACTATATACAATTTGAAATCCAACATTCGAACCCTCAATAAATAAACGAAGTATGAAGAGCTGTCATTTACACGATGTACATTGCTTGCAATTAAATTTTTGTTAGAAAGTTAATAAAGTTTGAGTTATAGTTTATTAATTAAATTAAAGTCATGGTTAAGTTAAAGAATTATGCTACTTTACACTTCTTTAAAAAAGCCCGCTTGCCGGTAACAGATTGTATACAAATATTACAAATAACTTTGCCACAACTTTCACAATATTTGTACATATCGTTTAAGGTGAACTAATTATTTCAATACAGAATTAACGGGGGCACCAATGTTCTGACATCGGGCATTCTGAAACGGATTCTATTGTAAGGAATAGGGTACACTTATATAATCGCTCGTCAGGCTCGCATCGTGCGGGCCGTCAAGTGACGTGATACTCGTGATAGTAATGGGCGGGGAAGTGATGCGGGTCGGTCTGGCTATCCTCTAAAAGATTATACGATATTGCTTAAGGTTTAGGTGATAGCTATACAAATGGCAGATTATGAGTAAAAATTACCGAATAATTTTGTTACTAAGTTATGCTCCTGTTCGATTTTGATCTCACTTTAAGGAACTTGTTAAAACTTTTGTATGCTAAACGAAGCGGAACTGATGAGTAATATGATTCATTTCTTAGTTCCACCACACACTAAAATCATATAGTCACAAAATTTACTCATATTCTGCCATTTATAACTAATATGGAATATACCACTTTATGACTGAATGAAATCTTTTAATTCAGGTCTTCATCGACCCATATAAGAGGTGTTAGTTACATTAATTATGAGGTTAGGTTACACAATATAAAGTTTATAATTTAATAATTATATACACAACATATACTGACAAACAGAAGACATCTTATTAAATATATTTCAAGGTAAATTTGACCTGCCCAATCCAATACTGAAGTATTGGACAATCAAACCTACCAGTTATCAATTTTAGAATGCTTTTAGTACTTTTCCTCACTCGAGCCATTAGGGGTGAAATTTTACGTCGCATACTTCAATTTAGCGTAGGTAGGTAATACAATAATCAGTTTGTCTAAAAGCGATCGGGTTTCCTACTTTTCCTAGCTAGGAGGTAAAATAACACTTTATACCATTTTAGCTCTCACAGTGGTAGCGGAGTAATTACAACGGAATTATCCGCCCCTGCTATTCATGTGTGTGCACAACGCAATGACGTGCAAACGCACGTCACGCGTTCATGTGAACCTAGCTTTATGCACGTCAATTACGTCACGCACGTTAATTTCCCAAAAACGGTGTAGTTTATTATTATTGTAACTTGTAATGTGATTTCGTTGTTTGCTTGTTTTTTGTTTAGCTTTAAATTATTATTTTCTTTTCGTTTTTTTATGTTTTATATTTTAATTTGTCATCGGTTTTTATTTTATTTGACTGTGTTACGTACCGTGTCCTCACTGGATGGACCCTGCGGAAGACCAGCGCCGGCTGCAAAGCCAGCATCATGCTGAGTAGGGCCCATTTCGTGACACTGCACAGATTTATTTCTTCTTTTGTCTTTGTCCTGTATTACTGTGTTTTGTTGTGTTGTGTCATGAATAAATATATTTGATATTTTGATATTTTGATATTTGAATTAACTCCTACTGTACAGGTGTCAGACTACACAGGTGTATGAATTGAAATCAGAACTTTTTTCCTGAACTTGTCCCGGCACATTTTAGGCTTGGTACCTAAGTGATAATGTGATGATCATAAACGGCCGTGATAAAATGAAATATATTCACATAGAGCCCATAGTAGTCAAGGTCAATTTAAATTCAAAACATTTTTAATGCAGTAAAAAGCATATGTGAGAACACAACAACAATTTTCAGTACACAAATATTATAAGAACACAACTAAACATCTCTATTACCTACTTACATCTTAAAACTAGCAATATTTCTATCATCTTATCAACTGAAAGATGTCCACTGCAGGACATAGCCTCCCCCAAAGAGTACCACAATAACCGGTGCTCAGTTCGGTGCTAATATTTATATATATATATTATATTATATTATATTATATTATATTATATATATATATATATATATATATATGGGTGAGGCCGTAATTTTTGCCACAAAAGTGTGATTTTTCACTCTCCAGCGATTTAAAAAAAAAAATGGTCGTATATATTTTTCAATCACAACATTGAATTCCCAAAGAAATTGTGACCGTTGCCCAATAAAGATACATAAATAAATTAATAAACTAGGAAAGTTGTACACCTTTTTCTACGAAAATTCGTAAAGAAGCGAAATCTTCTTTAAATTTTTTGCACGTTTCGTCACCAGTAAAAATAAAATTACAAATTATTTTCGCTAATCTCTTTGATTTGACGTTATGAGTCAATTGACGCCGAGCCGCCTTTAAAATATAGTTTTATGTTTTCTAAGAAAAAGCATTAGTTATCACATAATTTCAAATTACCAAAGTAGTTTTTTCTGTACGATTTTTTTAATTCGCTACTATTATCGCTACCATATTGTGAAGTAAAACATTGGTAGTATTTTTAATTGAGTAGTGGCAACACTAAGCTAGCTTTCTCTATGGTCAATAGATTGGTAGGGGCCATAGTGTTGACAGTGTAGTGTCAACTTTGTTCGGAGTGAAACGTGTCACATTTTTCGCGGAGTGCATTTTTTGAGATTTCAAGGTAAGTTTTATATTAATGTCTGTAGTTGCAATTGGTCTCTATTTAGTAAGGTCTGTGTAATCTTTCAAGGCTAAAATAACCATGGAAAACAGCTTATTTATCGAGTTATCGAGTGACCTATCTTCGCAACCGTCGCGAAAAGACGACCTTCGCGACTCTTCGATACCAGGTGGTGAAGAATCTTCGTCATTTTTTATTCGCTACCGAATAAAGGTGCATGCATACTTAAGTTTGTGGTTTCCGGGTGTTTTACGAGTGTTTTGCCTGTGATATGGTTTTCAAGGTAGTAATGGTAAATAAAATACTACTTTCTTTAGGGTTTTGTACTCGAATGTTTTAAGGGTGAAACTTCAGTGGCCTAAAGCTGGGCAAAGGCCAAAAGGGCACCATCCCACATGACGAGAACCTCGTGAAGGCCGAGAAGGACAAACTAAGTACCTTGACTTGGGTCACGAGGTGACCGCTATGTGGGATGCTGATTTGACGATCATTGTCCCGATAGTCGAGTCTGCGGACCGTTGAATAGCGAAGAGTCTCGACCAAACCTCAAGAGACTCTCACTGGATCAAGGGTCAGATGCACGCGGCGGTATTCCTCGACACGGCGCACATCATCCGGAGGTTCGCATTCGCTCGTATAAACACCTGCTGGAACTCGTAAGATATGAATATGACATACTTTCCGCACTTATATCGAAAAATACTATAACGTCACACCTGGCCATAATGTGGGTTTTCCATACCATAAGGTGGGTTTACCGCACGCTACGCGTACAGTAAATCCCATTTTCTAGCCAGGTGGAGACGTAAAATTGTGTACTCAGCACGGGCAGTAAAAAAAACCCTCGATCGCATATTAACAACCCTCGCCTGCGGCTCGGGTGACAAATACCTGCGATCCCGGGCTTTCTTTCTATTACAGCCCTTGGTAAGTAATGTTCTATCTATTATGTAAAAATCACACACCTTATATACGCACCTTAACTATTTTGCGATACCGATTCTGCGTCACTTTTCGCCACCGACTCGTAGAAAATTCTTCATCACCGTTTCGCTACTTGTGGCAAAAATTACGGCCTCACCCATATATGTTTAGTCACGTTCTGGAAAACGGCTTTAACGATCTCGATGAAATGTATAATATAGTGGGCCTACGGGGGCAAAAAAAACGATCAACCTAAGTGTCATACTCGTACTTGGGAAAATTCGTTTTCTCCGCATTTTTTTATTATCTGTCCAGGTACTACCTATATAATTAATATGAATGAATGTTACAAATGGGTATTACGTGATTCATCAAACGAGCAAGGGCATACCAACACAGCATTATCAACTGTTATTTTCGCCTCCATTTAATGGAATTTTATTATGTCGTCTAAAAGGTTACGCAATTACAGTCTAGATTTAGAATGAATATTACAATTGAGATTTCAGACATGATATATTTAGGGTACGGCGGTACATACCTAAATGCTGATTTACATTAGGATGACGGTTGATTTCCACAGTCCACGCAACAGAAAAAATCATTGCACCTCAACAACAATGTAAACAAATCATGT
Source organism: Epinotia bilunana (assembly GCA_947049275.1). Taxonomy (NCBI): domain Eukaryota; kingdom Metazoa; phylum Arthropoda; class Insecta; order Lepidoptera; family Tortricidae; genus Epinotia; species Epinotia bilunana. The sequence goes on along the minus strand of OX346268.1, from coordinate 3,051,052 downwards.
TAAGGGGCTACCCGAGGTTTTCATCGATTTTTGATTTTTGTCTACCGGATTTTGAAGAAAATCAATACTTAATTTTGTATGATTTTTTTAAACATTGTCTAAAAAAACACGTGAAAGATCTAACATATACGAAATCTACATATTTGGGTTCGTCTTTGACGTCTCTAAAAACGTGTCTAGGGTTTTCATTTTAAACTAATTAACACAAAAGTTATAGCCAGAAAACCAGTTTTTTGGCCTAAAACTGTTCAACTTTGATGCCAAATATCTCGAAAACAATGAACTTTGAAGTAAATATGGGATACTATATTGCTTAAAGCTGTTGTTGTTAATATAATAAGCTACAAAAAACATTAGAAAACTAACGGATTCAGATCGAAGGTCATTGGCGTATGGGAGCGCCTTAACAACAGTTGCGTAAAAAGCTAAAAACGCTATGGTCAGTTATTTTACACAACCCTTTATACTCGCGCTACCGGTGTAAAAATACAATGGTGAACGTTCTCACTTCAAACGAAATGCATCGTTAAGCTATATGGTTGCCTTTATAATAGCGTCCCTCGTGGCTTTACTCGGGTCCTACACTATTAAACGATCAAGATTTGTATATTTAAAATCGGAACTACCGGATTTGACAAGCTCTGGATGTAAAAAGTTACTGGTGATTGGCTACTTTCAAAAATGCTGAAAAGTGTACTATAACGTGACGTCACACGGAACTTTAACGGGCTATATACAGCGAACGAAAAACCATAGAAGTTTAAGTAGCGCTGCAAAATGGCTCCACAGCAGTGCCTTTGCCATTATGCGGGGTGGGAGCGGGGTGTCAAAACGATGCCAGGCGGTTGTTTAGTTCGAACATGCGCATACCGGGTTTTGGGCACGTGCTTGGGTAGTGTAAGGAGCTCGCATTGTATGGTTTTTTCGTTCGCTGGCTATATAGCTTTATAATTTTTTATTTGATTGATATTAAAAAAAAACCGGCCAAGTACGAGTCGGACTCGCGCACCAAGGGTTCCGTACAAACCTGTAGGTATAAGTATTAAGTAATAACTTTAAAATTATTCAAAATATTTTTATTATATGATGTAAATAAAATTTACGGATTTCGCAAATTTTCCTTTATCTGTGCTATAAGACTCTTTCAAGATTCTGAGTTCACGGGAGTACCCAGTAGGTTTTAATTTCCCTTGCGAGTTTGGAAAATTTGCAGCATAAACGGCATCTTTTGATTGCGTTGGCTTAGAAGTTTGATTTTATCACAGCTCCAAGGGACAGTCGACCTGAGTATATGGTATAAAATTTATCTTGATACCTCCCCCTACCCCGAAAAATGGTCTTGACAGACGGACGGACAACAAAGTGATCCTATAAGGGTTCCGTTTTTTCCTTTTGAGGTACGGAACCCCATCAGATGAGACTACGGTCAATCACTGGACAGGCTTTTGTTTAAAAAAAATCGGCCAAGTGCGTGTCGGGCCCAGCGCAGTGTAGGGTTCCGTAGTTGCCTGTCTGTATTTGTCACATCGACACGCGCCAAGTAAATGGTGCGGTTGGTTCGGCCGAATTTGTACGAAAGTTGGCCTTTAATCAAGTAAATTGCTATTCCGGTCCCAAAATACTGCGTTTAGGTCCATAGTTGTCATACAAAGTTTCTATAAAAGCGTAAGGATTATATTAGCAGCTTTAAATTTACTCTTTCAAAACTTTCAAGGTCCATATCTTTTTATGATATTAATTATATTTTGTAATTTATATTACTTTTTTACAATAATTTGATGGTTTACTATCCATTTAGCAACACTACGTTATCAATTTTAACATGATGCAACTACCCTATATTAGTATTGAATTGAAAGGCAGTGGTGAGGTAGGGCACAGTGAAATATCATCCCGCTCGAATGTGGAGCAGCCCAACTGGGGAAGTACCTCCGCCTTGCAGGAGACCACAGCCATAATAACACTACTACTTGCCCTGTAGTAGTGTTGTGTTCCTGGAGGTGAGCAAGGTCGCCAGAGCTCCCGAGGATGCGTTCTGTTGAGAGCGAGGGAATTTGTTCCTTCAGCTGTCAACACGGCGAATCCTTAAACATATCAAGGGTCGGCAACGCCCATGTTACTCCTTTGGATTTTCATGCGTCTATAGGCGGCGGTGTCCGCTTACCATCAGGCAGGCCGTACGCGTGTTTGCCACCGTCGTTGTATAAAAAAGAAGTGTGAAAATGTAGCTTTGCATGTTGTTAAGTAAGAGGTAATCTCTGGAACCACTTATCCGGTTTTAAAATACAATGACCGAACACCCCTCTCTCTTTTCGTCGGGGTTGACAAACCAAATAGAAGCAACGCCATATCGGTGTCTATCAAGCTTAACATTCTAGTCTTAATACGGGCCGGGTCATTATTCTATTCTACCCTAGGCCGTAATTGTAATCTGTTAACGCGTCTATTTGTAAATGTTAAATGTGTCATGTAGTGTGTGTATGGAGCCATGTTCGATTTGTTTCAATGTAGAGTCGTTTTGGTTTATAGATCGTTCAATTACTTTAGGACTATATCGCTTTGTGTAATCATCATCATCATATCAGCTGAAAGACGACCACTGCTGGACTATAGGCCTCCCCCAAAGAATAACAGTGACCGAGTCTGCGCCAACCGCATCCAGCGGACTCCCGCTACCTAAGATAGGTGCCTTTCAATATTTATTTATTTACTGTCTTTTGCTCGCGTCTGCGACCTCGTGCATACCTATTAATCGTGTTAAGGGATTAATATTCCGCACAAAATGGTCTAGAAAATATGTTATTAGGCTACCCACAAACGCAGCATCAATTTTCGCACTTCCGTAGAGAGTTCCGCTCCCCTTTTCAGCCTTTGGTGTATAATTTCCGTGATAAAAACTACCGTATTCCTTCCTTGGGTTTCAAACTATCTGCATACCAAATTTCATCTGCAGGAGTAGCATGGTTCCCATTATATTATCTTTGTGGATAAGACACCCGTCACTGTCGCACTCGCATACTTGTCAAGACGTGACGAATGTCTTATCCACAACGATAAGTGATAAAATGGCAACCATGTTACGCTCGCTGAATCGCTTAAGCAGTTTAATCGTGAAAAGTTAAGAAACAAACAGGTTCGCATTGGAAATATTAGTACCTGTGGATTTATGTTTGTTTTGATAGCATTATATAGGAGGCACGTAATTTAAAGGCAAGTAGAGACTTGCGACTGCAACTGCAAGCGTACATGCAATGAATGGAAATTTTAACAAGATTGTTCTATCTGAATAAAACATGAAAGTATAATAATTTACTTGTTCCACACATAAAATATTGTTCTCACGTTCCTAGAAACAGAATTGCTTTAACAGCGATGATTTGATGCAAATCACGATCAAGGCTATTTTATAAAAATATAAAACCTTTATTTTACGATAAGAGAAAAAGGTCACTTTAAGGGTCAATGCAGACTGCGTTTTTCAAGCGCGCCGTCGACGCGCGTTTGTGTCAAATTAGCAGATCACAAGTAAATTGACACAAAAGCGCGTCGACGGCGCGTTTAATAAACGCAATCTGAATAGGCCCTAAAAGTCTTCTGTACCGTTTTCTTGCAATGAGACTTGCATTAGAGTATTTGGAACATAATGATTACTGTGTGTATCGAATAGGAGCCCAAACGCCACCTAAATGTTATCGCAATAAACAAGATTGTCTATGTGGCTATAAACTCCGTGTTCGCATGATTTATGCACAGAAACTCGCAGCTGTATCGTAAAATGTGTGCAGAAACGAGCACAGTTTCTACTCTTTGTTAAAGCCGCAAAGTCCGTAAAACCTCCCAACTATGGTCCAAATCAGCTAACTATGATCCAAATCAACTAACTATGATCCAAATGAACTCGATGCTACATGAATGTGTATGACTATTTATTTTGTACGTAGAACCGATGGCCGTTGGGGGGGAAAGGTTCTCGAGTGACGACCACGTATTGGACGGCGCAGCGTGGGTTGGCTCCCTACAAGGTGAACTGATGACCTGGTAAAGGTCGCGGGAATCCGTTGGATGTGGGGGGTGCAGGACCGGTCACTTTGGCACTGTTTGGGGGAGGCCTATGTCCAGCAGTGGACCTCTTTTGGCTGATATGATGACGATGATTATTCATTATTGTGGATGAACTCTGAGGCAATGTATGTAGGTAACTACAAAACGGCAAATAAAATCTAAGAATAATAACTAAAAATATCGCCAACTAATACTTAGCCGTGATAGTTTTCCTTTTAAATCCATACTAATATTATAAATGCGAAAGTGTGTCTGTCTGTCTGTCTGTCTGTTACCTCTTCACGCTTAAACCGCTGAACCGAATGAGATGAAATTTGGTATGTAGATGTTTGAATCCCGGGGAATGACATAGGATAGTTTTTATCCCGGAAATCATCCCCTGAGGGGGTGAAATGGGGGATGAAAGTTTGTATCGAGCTACGATATAAACTGTCTGTCTGTCTGTTACCTCTTCACGCTTAAACCCCTGAACCAATTTGGATGAAATTTGGTATAGAGATAGTTTGAGTCCTGGGGAAGGACATAGGATAGTTTCCCGGAAATCATCCCCCAAGGGGATGAGTGAAAGTTTGTATAGAGCTACGATATAAACGAGTTCCACGCGGACGGAGTCGCGGGCAGAAGCTAGTTCATTATATGTACGTCGCGATTGTTACATACCTATGTGTGCCACGGTTTTTTTCACATTCCCAGTAGCATCCATTTAGCCGGCAGGGGGGGGGGGGGGGCATGACTCTGGCTTTAAAGCCCAATATATCTCGCGAACGAATCACTAATTTGAAAGATCGTTAATATTTTTGAACAAGCTATCTAACAAGACCCCACACTAAGTGTTTAATGAGAATAGAAAAATACATCCCCACTAGGGGAGGTACCGCAAAAGATTTTATTCTTCTGTTTTGTCGGCGTGATTGGTTTATATACCCATGTCGAATTACAGTTTTCTAGTAGTAATGTTTACTGAGCTAAGCCGGAGACGGACGGACAGATGGACGGACGGACGGACGGCCAGACGGACATGGCGAAACTATAAGGATTATTGACTACGGAACCCTAAAAAGGGTTCTTATTGCTGCAATTCTGAAGACTTATTTCTACATTACATCTATAGTTGATTTATGAACTATGAGGTGTCGGGGGATCCCCGTTTACTTACAAAGCTGTACAATCTCACACTTTTCCTCTTCATAAATATTAGTATATTTGATTGTCTTTGGATGGATTATTTATGTTAATTGCTTCAATTACATCACCACTCGTGCCTAATCATAACACCCAACAAATTAATGGACACAAAAACGCCCTCCATCGGTGTTAAACCAGAATGATCAATTAAGCGGTGTCCTCACCCACCGTAATTTACGATGTTAATTCTCGCTTCGCACGATAAATATCGCGGCACGTAGGTATGACCTGCCCCCCCTATTCTGTAACTTGTGTTAAGCTCACCTCAACGCTCACCCACAAATATATCTTGACACCGCGATGCGTAGTAACCAAGCGTAGCTAGTTTCGTGACGGGTGAACGGCGGGGTGAGCCGCATTAACGCTTAGGGAATAACAGCCCTGGTCGGGGCGTGCGGTGATCCTCTTACGTAATTGGATGACAGGTTTGTTATGCTCGAATATGGAAACGTATTCTAAGCCGCTATTCCATTCGTCTTAATTGATAAAACGGGATGTCTCTGGGATATCGCTTTTGTTTCGTGTCGATTTTTAAAGTGGGGAAAAATGCTTTCCCTTGCCATCAAAATCATGCGTCTTGAGCATCTCACGTGACTTAATTTTAACAAACTCGGATCATTATTTTTGTCTACAACGCTGTCACACTTCGACTCGCTACGAATCGCTAAACTTAAGTGACAGTAGGCGGGGCACATAGCACGTAGAACCGATGGCCGTTGGGGCGGAAAGGTTCTCGAGTGGCGAGCACGAACCGGAAGGCGCGGCGTGGGTAGGCCCCCGCAAGGTGGACTGATGACCTGGTAAAGGTTGCTGGAGTCCGCTGGATGCGGGTGGCGCAGGACCGGTCACTTTGGCACTCTTTGGGGGAGGCCTATGTCCAGCAGTGGACGTCTTTCGGCTGATATGATGATGATGATGACAACGCTGTCACACTTCACCTACCAATAACTTTAAACTTAAAAAGGCACAAGTGTACACGTAGCTTTATTCCTCACCAGAAACACGAAACACCTCGTAGAAACTGCTACTCTTACTTAATGCATAACAGTAATTAAATTTCTTATCTCCCTACTTAAACTTCCTCGGAAGTAACCTAATAAAACAGTGGAATTAGTCCCAGATAAGGTAACTTAACAACACAAACCGTGTTTACCATTACAAACTACGAAACTCATTTTCAATGACTCATCAAGATCGCATTTAAGTGGAACGTTTCGGTCGGTTTTAATTTGTTTTGCGGATAAATACACATACTTAGATATTTCGAGGTTTAAAACAGCAGAATGTCATTTCGCTCAAATTTTAAGCAGCCCAACTGGCGAAGTGGGTCACTTTACAGCCCCGCTATTCTGTAACTTGTTTTAAGCTCACCTCACCGTTCACCCACAAATATAGCTTGACGCCGCGATGCGTAGTAACTAAGCGTAGGCAGAGGTCTAGTTTTGTTAGGCGTGACGGGTGTGGTGAGGCGTATGAGCGTCGTAAAGAATAACAGGCCAGAAGGCCACAGCCAGCATAAGTATGGTGGTAAGTGAAAGGGCTCCCGAGATTGAGTTATTCTGAGAGTGAGAGACTTGCACTTGAGGACGGAGAGTCAGAAACGTGCCTTTGTAATTTTTTTTTTTTAATTTAATTTATTTATCAAAAGTACAAAACAATTAACAATGTTATGTTACTCGCCAAACTGCGATAACAGTTTGTTGGCGAGACCGCGCTCATTTTTAACCGACTTCAAAAAAAAGGAGGAGGTTCTCAATTCGGTTGTTTTTTTTTTTTTTTCAATGTTTGTTACCTCAGAACTCCGTCATTGATGAGCCGATTCAAAAATTTTTTTTGTTTGTAAGTATATGCTTCCAGGTGGGTCCCATTTTTTTAAAAATTCAGTTGGATGATGGGATCCATGAGGAATTGAGGGAACTCCTCAATTATATTAGGCACGCGTGTAGTGATTTTGGTATTTTCTATTATAACTCGTGTATTGACATCCGGAAATCATAAATTGGTGGAGTGGAATTGATGATGAAGACCACAGATGACTTATGGAATTCCTCAATTATGTACTTAAAAGTACAAAAGTATATCACAGATTCTGATAAGATTCCGTTGAAATAGCAACTAATGAAGTGCCAAGGGTGATCCTTGTGGAATTGACGGAAGATTCAGATTCAGATTCAGATTCATTTGTTGCTGATTGAAAATTGACATTATATTTTACAAATTTTCTTTGTATAATAATAAAATGCATTCACAGAAAGCTCGTCAGGTACATACAATAAAGTTACAATAATTTCTAATAATAACAATTAACAAGGACAGACATAAATACCAATTTAAAACAATATTGATCGTAGTAAACTCAAAAAATAATAATAATAAAATGTCAGAAACTAGAAAAATAAAAATATACGTATCTAGGTCTCCTAGCATAATGTCGGGATGTCAAAACATATCAATTTCATGTCAAATAAATGAATAAAAATACATATATGTCAAACGTGCAAGAAATATAAAAACGGAAAATTACAGTAATAATCTGACTCTGACTTTAAGTATCATAATCCTAGATTATGATACTTACTGGTCGCACGTATTACTTACTCTTTGTTCAAGCTGTGAGTACGTATCAGCTTTTACTACCACGGTGGTATCATCAGCGAACAGGACCATCATACCTTCAGTAACAGAGGTAGGGAGGTCATTTATAAAGGCAAGAAATAGGGTATTTCCCAGCGCAGAACCTTGTGGAATTCCGAGGTCTAGCCTACCTGCCTCAGATCTGATGGTTTTACCCTTAATTTTGACCTCAACAGTTTGGTGTCGGTTTTCTAAAAACGATGTAAAAATTTTGTGTGCATTATTCGTAATTCCGTACTGTTTAATTTTTTCCAGAAGTAATTGATGATTTATTACATCGAATGCTTTCGATAAGTCGCAGAATACCCTGCTGCCTTATCTCTGGCATCCAACGACGTTGTTATGCAATCATATATCTCGTATGCAGCTGTCGTGGTGGATCTGTTTTTTCTATAAGCAAACTGTTTGTCACTCAGTAGGTCATTTGTCTCGAGATGGTGCATTTTTTTCTCCCTTTCCCTTGTACACTGGACACACTCGAGTGTTTTTCAGTACTTCGGGATACACACCGCACGAGAACATGATGTTAATGAGTTTTACTAGTAACCCTGCAACGACTGGCCAAATGCACTCGAGTATGTTCAGCGATATATCATATATATCTATGGTTCCGCGTGTTTTTATAGACTTCAGTGTGCGATTTAAATCCGTGAGCGTAACTGTAGGTAGAACGAGGTCAGGAATGTTTTTGTCTTTCAAGAAACGGCTTAGGTACCGTACAGAGGCCGATTTGTTTATACTAAGATTATATTTCGATGTTATTGTTAAAAAGTGATTGTTTAAGTGGTTTGGTACTTGACGAGGTAGTATCTCGTGACCGCTTTCATCCTTGAGTGAGATGTCGTGTTTTAATGGCTTTGTGGATGCTTCGTCATTTACTACGCGCCACATTTCTTTTGGGGGGTTTTTGCTATTTATTATTCGATTTGTAAAATATTCTCGGCGGGCGGTTAAGGTCTCCTCAAAGGAAGTCCTCAAATATTATCGGGTCACATACAGCGATTGGGTTTTTTCTATAATAATCAACGCATTTGCTCTCGGAAATCAGTTCATGAGGTAAATTGGAAAAGAAATGTTCTTGTGGCTTGGCGGAGTACTAAATTGAAGTCGGTTAAAACTTTGTTTTTAGAGTAAATTATAACTAATGTTAAGTGCCTATGTTAAAACTATGTTAGGTATGCTATATATACTAGGCACATATGATCTTAAAGACTAACTTACACACTAAACATGACAATGCCTGAGCACTTCACCTCTGCACCTAAAGTGCTATACTTTTACAATTATTTATTTGTTCAGTTATTTTTTTACTGCGAGTATTCTTTTTTACCTATGTAAGTATTAATGTAATTTTTCCAAAAATATCTTTTTTAATCTATTTTTCAATTTAACTTTGCTGCACTTTTTTTCTTCTCTTAACCAATCAGTCTCGTTGTATATTTTTGGTATCATAAATATATTAGCTCTTTTGCCATAGTAGTTTTTAGCAGAATTCTGTACATATTTATTTGCCCTTATATTTTTAGTTTTATATTTACTTTGTTTTAAAACTTTATACTTATTATTAAAATAGTTTTCTACAGCTATCATATATTGCACCCTTTGATGTATAGGTAATATTTTACATATTTTAAAATAATAAGATGTATAGGTAAAATTTTAAATAGTTGGATATGTTTTAAATTTCCTTAAAATGTGCGGTATATTTTATTTGGGTAGGCATATTTTCAGATCAATCCTTTTTTCGCTTTTTTTATTTATTGACAAATACATTTACGTGACATTACAGTAATAACCAATGCATCACGAAACTAAAAACAACAAATAATACTATTTAGGCGACTAAACGGCGTGGCCCCGTTGCCTTTTATATCATGGTCGGCCTTATCACGCGATAAGTGACAAGATAGGAGCGTCGTCTCGTTCTATCGAACGGTGTCAGCCAGTGACGGACGCTCTATCCTGTCACTTATCGATCAGATAAGTGGTTCCTGAGATTACCCGTTACATACAAACAAACTTATAAGCTTAGATAGCTATAATCTCACAGTCTTTTCCTCTAGATTAAAGACGATCTGCGACGACCGAATGCCCCTTCGACTGAAGGGCAAAATTTTCAATACCATTATAAGACCTGTCGTCATGCATGGATCGGAATGTTGGGCCGCAACGATGACGGTTGAAACGAAATTGCATGTTACGGAGATGAGAATGTTGAGATGGATGTATGGTGTGACGAGAATGGATCGAATAAGGAATGAGTATATAAGAGGATACGGGTGGTGCGGGACCGGTCATTCTGGCACTCTTTGGGGGAGCCCTATGTCCAGCGGTGGACATCTTTCAGCTGATATTATGATGATATAAGAAACCTGAAAGTAGCACCCATAACTGAAAAGCTGAGAGCAAATAGCTTACGGTGGTATGGACAATTTATGCGGAGGGATGATAATAGTCGTGTAACTAGAAGGGCATTAAGTATAAATGTGGAGGGTTGTAAGAGAAGAGGTAGACCAAGAAAAAGGTCAACTGGACTGGGATGGACTGCGTGAGAGGAAATATGAATAGGAAGGAAGTGTGTGATGAGTCGACGGGCGATTGTGAGGTATGGAAGAAAAAAACATGCTGCGCCGACCCCAAGTAAATGGGATAAAGACAAACGAATGATGATGAGATTAGAGCCTTGTGTAGCCCACGACAAATTTGCAAGTCACCATCGATATACATATGACTATTACTGGTGATCTATAGCTAATGTCACGATACTCTACAACTTTTTGATACTGTCAACTTTTTAATTAAATCAAATGTGACTGAGTGATGTAATCGACTAAACCAGTCATGATGACATGAAATCGTAATAACAAAACCCGAAAACGGTTCCGCGGAAATAGCCCCAAATAACCCCTTAACTACAGTGCTCACGCACTTCTACTTCGCTTATTCGAATTTCTGCTCTTTACTCTAGTTGATAAGATACCTAGTCGTATTTTGAAGGAGCAATTGTCTCAGATGCTTACAGAATGTCCGTAAATGGCGGAGTTCCTATTTAGTGGTAAATACATCCCACGATGCTGCTCTCAATCCTCAATTTAGTTGACGACGTATCATGATAGCTGTTATGGAAACATATTGGCTTGGCAAAGGTAAAGTCGCCGCGTGTCGTCCTTAAGGAGCCCGGAGTCCAGTTTGCACCTAACATAGGCACTAGTTTTACGTAAGCGACTGCCATCTGACCTTCCAGTCCAAAGGAAAGATAGACCTTATTGGGATGGACCGAAAAGCCACTGTTCTATGATGGTGAAATCAAGAGATTTTTCGATAAACCCGACTGCCAGACGATTCTAACGAGGCAAAAGTAAACAGAGTACCTTCTGTTTCCATCACCAGATCATCGACCATGTCATTGAATTGTCATCCAAACTATACTTAAATTAAACCCAAAATTTCAGCTCCAGTCGGTTGAAGATATCTGCTTCAAAATCGAGTTGCAAGATTCCACCCGAACAAACATAGTTACATATACATTCATTGCAAGATTTGCAAGTTAAATAAAGGCTTTTAATAAAAAACATATTCACTGACAGTAAGTGACACATACCAAAACAAACGAAATAAATGATGACTCAGCACTTGAGTTATAAGCATGGTAAACATATTTTGAAATCGGATGGGTAGGTAGTTCCAGAGGTCGATCCTTACATACAATCTTACAAAGCTACATACACACAAACTTCACCTATTTATAATATTAGAATTGATTAATTTCGTGTCCCGTTTCAATTAGTCCCTAGCAGACAAACCAAATGTTAGTCTCAAAAAGTTACTTAAAAACCTTTTAATTTTATTCCTTAGACAACCCTAGCTATTCCTTCATCAAGTGTATTTAACTAGTCGACAGCGCTATTCAATGCGTCTCAATCTTTCTATCCCTCTCATTGCAGTGTGACAGAACGCGACGAAAGTTAAAATTTGTGTAGGTCGGAATAGGGCAGCGGGTAGGGCTGCCGTGAGAGATCGTCGTTAGATATCGGCACTGGTTTTAATGCATTTTGGAGTGATAAGAGTCACGCGAGGTGAGGAAGCGCCTTTACAGTGCCCAAAATTGGCTGCCGTTTCTTCTAGTCACCTTTCTAAACGTGGATTTGATCAATGCTCTTACTCTGAAATAACAAAACTGAGCATTCACTCTGGCGCCGCGCTGCGCCGTTTGACTTGATTTTTGATTAGACTTAATCCGCATAAACGGCGTCTCTTCTGATATATTTGGGTCATACACAGATTTAGGTTCGCGTGTTTCCTGTGGAGATTATCAAAGTTAAGGGCTACGAAGCCTAATTTTTGGTTGGACTCTTAATCCGCATAAATGGAGTCTCCTCTTCTATATTACTATGCGATAAAAACATTATTTATTTAACGTGAGCTCTTAATTATTCACCAAAGGAGAGACGAATTTTGTTTTATACACTGTGTAATACCCATTGATGCGATAATCACATTTTTTGCACGTAGTTTTTAACTTTTGACCACGGGAAAGACGAATTTTGTTTGGGCGCGCCACCTGCTCGTCATCATCATTATCATTTTATCAGCCGAAAGACCTCCACTGCTGGACATAGCCTCCTCCAAAGAGACCAGCACGTATATCATGGGACGGGACATACTTTCAATTTTTCTCGCACTATAGCTCTTGTTCTATGTTTTCTAATAAGAGAGAGACGCATAGTGCGAGAAAAATCGAGAGAGCTCGCGCGCCGTCGCGTGATAGCCGTGCTGACGAGAGAGAGAGAGAGAGTGAGAGAGAGAGAGTGAGAGAGAGAGAGAGATAGAGAGAGAGAGAGAGGTGGACTGATGAGCTGGTAAAGTTCGCGGGAGTCCGTTGGATGTGGGTGACGCAGGACCGGTCACTGGCACATGCTCGTGGTCGTATAATATATGTTGTTTCACCATTCACTGACGTGCTATTTGTCTCGGCAACCAATGGATGCATCCGTAGATGGACGTTGATGGGTGGACGTGGATGTTCTGACGATGACATTTCTCATTCACGACCGATCCATTCACATGGCGCTTCCCTTGGATACCCGTCAAAATATTCTTGGTCGTGAACAATTTAATATCAACATGAAAAATGGTTTCCCAAATCTTCAATCAATTTTAAAGCTTCGTTCCCCCTGCGCCCTGCGATTGTTTACTGAACCAACAAATAAATCAAAATGAATTCCCTCAACTCTCGCGGTATTATACTTTGTTTATTCGCGGGCGACATAAAACACCAAAAGAAAAAAGTAAACAGACTCACAGAGGGATCGCTTCATACAACATTACACAATAGGCACTGAAAAATTACTTTGAGACAGTTGCGCCACCACTTGCATCTACGTTGATGTCTTGGTCAGTATTTAAAAAATCAGCCAAGTGCGTGTCGGACCACGCGCAGTGTACGGTAATAGGGTTCCGTAGTTGCCTGTCTGTCTTAGTTACATCGACACGGGCGCGCCAACTCGGCCGAATTTGTACGAAAGTTGGCCTTTGTAAGTAAAATTTAGTTTGTCGACTATTACTCGGTAACTAGTTATGCCTACCTACCCGTGACAGTTTTCCTTTTAAATTCATTATGTACTACTGCCACGATTTTTTTCACATCCCCTGTAGTAGCCATTTACCTGGCAGGGGGGAGACACTTGACTCGAACAAAAATTAGGGCTTTAAAGCCCAATATCTCGCAAACGAATCACTAAGTAGACAATCACACAGTTTGACAACAACCTATCCAACGATACCCCATACTATCGGCTTATCGAGAAAAAAGTTTTCTAGTTATAAAGGTTACTGAGCAAAGCCGAGGACGGACGGACGGACATGGCGAAACTATAAGGGTTCCTTGTTGAGTATGGAAACCTAAAAAACAACGTTTTCTATTTGGCTGCTTTCATATAATTTCTTAGTTTTTATGAGTAGTTAACGCATGTTTCCTCTTTTACAACATGGTACAATATTCTTTACGTCACACCTGGCCATTGTGGCCAGGTGAAGTCGTAAAATTGTGTACTCACCACGGGCAGTAAGAAAGAAAGCCCTCTATCGCATATTTAATGTACTATTGGTACCTTTTTAACATATAATTGTTTTTTTTTTAAGTAGGATCTACTTAGTGAAGGACATGATCCGTCTTTAATTTAACCGGTATTTTTAAGTAACAAAATCGACTTACAGTTTATGTATTTGTCCTTTTTCTTACAATTATTGAAGTAAATTAAACTTTATACGAAATAAGTTATTAACTTTGTAAATTTCACCCTTCTAATGCTAGAATCTTTTGTAAATAAAATACAATCGCATCTAGGAGACAGCAAACAAGGCAACCACCTTAAAAATCTTTAGATAAAAGCAGAGTTTCTGTACTGCAAATTATCCCTTTCTCGCGTCCATGGCGGCCGTTTTCCTGTATTTCCCCCGGGAGACGGCGCAAAGAGGAATATAACTTTACATACAAATCTGCGCTTTGAAAGTGCTAAGAGACGGTGTTATTTGGAGCTGAGATACGTCTAAAGATACCTTCTTGAGCTATTCATCGTGTTGTATGTGTGACACCTATAATACCTAATAATAAGTTTAAATGTGTAAATGTACTTTGTAGGGTTGTGATTTTTAAAAAATTACAAATATTATAGAAATCGTCGTCGTTCTGAATGTTACCTAACTATGCAATGATAAACTTGATAATGTTTTCACTTCTCCGAGTTGATGATGAATCAGTGTTTTTTTATTGATAACACTCTGATAAAAGATTATTTAGATCACTGGTTGATTGTGTCGTCTCCATTAAACTGGCATGCTTATATAGATATTACTTGGAACGTAATATCATTAATAGAAATAAGAATAAACACGGGACTTAAGTGTCAACCTTAAGGCGTAGGTATTTATGGAGCAGGACTCCCCAATTTTGTAGTGGTATACATCTCAATCCCCCACTGCCCAACCCGCACTGGGCCAACGTGGGGCCTACTGCCCCCCTATTCTGTAACTTGTTTTAAGCTCACCTCAACGCTCAACCACAAATATATCTTGACACCGCGATGCGTAGTAACCAAGCGTAGGTAGAGGTCTAGTTTCGTGACGGGTGAACGGCGGGGTGAGCCGCCTGCTTTCCTCTCATCCGTGAGAGAAGGCCTGTGCCCAGCAGTGGGTCGTATATAGGCCGATTTATTATTGTATGCATCTCAACAAACTTATATTCAACCCAACATCACTCTAGTTGAAGTACAAATACGATTACCGTGTATCCATTTCCATTAGCCTCAAAAAGTGGTTTTACCGATAGTTATAATCGAATTACTCAGCTCTTGTGTGATGAAAAACGAACAGAATTTAGATTTTGTACACGGGCCGGTGCCACAAATTTAATAAACTGGTTTTTTTTTTGTGTAGTGCAATAGTTGTTTTTTGTTTTACAAGCATACCACGGGAGCGGACATCGAATCCTATGGACGCTTGCTACTCTGGAATCGTAAGCATGTTGCTGACGTTGATTTAATGATTATAATTGTGTTACCACAGCGCATCTTGGTTTAGATTATGCATTGCATGTGTGTTTAACCTCATTTTAATAAAGATAAACTAATGCTAACTAAAAAACACACATTAAGTGTGCCAGTTTAGGAGGCGAGAGTTCAATTCTAATAAAATTAAATGCGACGTTACTTATCTGTCTGTTGTCGTTTTAAGAGTTACTTCAAAGGCATGTAGAAAGCTCAAGCCTTTTGAAAGATATAAGTAAGCTATTTTATTGAATGAATGAATTATTGAATGTCAATGAAAATCAACTATATGGGGAATTACAGAGTACCTACTCTACACAGACCGAATTCCACGCGCCCGGAGCCGCGGGCATTCACGCACAGCTAGTGCTAATATAAAATCTACAATAGTACCATTAACGAAATGAATTCACCTACCACTATATTATCCTAAAGCAAAGTCAACCGTCCATATTTAGCTACGCCTATCCAAACACGGGGAGCAAGGATCGTATTGGTTTGGTACTTAGTGAAATTGAAATATAGTGTTAGTCAAGATTTTCACAAATGTGAACGTAACCTTTCAAAAAGGAATCACGTTTAAATATTTGCGTGTTTTATACATTAATGGGTAAGGCATTTTCTTGAAATAATTGGGCACTGATCCTTTGGTACCATTACATAATTATTATTTTTGTTGATTTTACTTAGATAAGTAAGTATAATTATGTTACTGTCACTGTCTTTTTTCATTTAGTGCATGTGTACAATACAATACAATCATTTATTAGTAAAAATGACATTTTACATTTCAAAGAAAGAAATAATAATATTAGGTCTCATAAAAGTTGCATAAATATTTTAATAATAATAATGCATGCAATGTGTTGACATTTGGTTTATATAAGTATGTAAGTTACATATGTATTTATTTATTGGGCTTGCGAACCAGTTTTCAATTTACTATTTACTGTATATTCAATTTATTTATAGTTACTATTGTGATCTGTCTGGCATCCAGGGAGTAGTAGGCCTCCCTTAATAATTTTAGTTTTAATTTCGTGACGAAAGAGTTGCTGCTAGTGGTATTTTTTATTTCTACTGGGACTGCCTTGTAGATCTTTGGCCCCACCGTGTGCAGACACTTCTTCGACTTGGCGAGCCGCGTTCGTGGTGGTCGCAGTTCGTCACCCCTCCTGATCATCATACCCCGGTCAGTTGCACGGGTAGGAAAGTTTGGTAGATTATGTCGCACGTACTTTGCCAGTTCGAGGATGTATACGCACGGTAGGGTCAATATTACACTTACACAATTATTACAGGGTAGGGTGATTAAGCTGGTTACGCGACCACCTTCGGTTTGCGGCCACCTGAAGGAGAAGGTTTTTTCTATTGAAGATAACATCAATTCTACAGACCCTATTGAGACAATTAGTTGTACATGCATTTTTGTTGTTGTTTTAGAATAGAAATCTACTAAAAAACCGAGGAAATATCCTTTCAGTTCACCAACTCAGCTAAGTGGTCGCCAACCGGCACATAAAATTAGGTGGTCGCTAACCGGCGAGATGACCCTAAATACCTTTTATTGGAAAATCCATTATACTCAGTTAAAGAGTATATGAGTCTTGACTTGACATGTTAAATGGTTATTATTACCTATTTAAATTTGTAGAATATGATTTGACATTAAATATATTGTGTCACGTATCTTCTGATGTACTAAATATTGTAAAGAATGACGATACATAGAGATATATTTGTGTTCTTTTGCTTGGTTTGTTTTTCTATTTCCTTGTTATTGTGTTCTTATATTTGTTGACATTGTCCTAATATTATATCTTGATTTTTCTCTGTTTTTGACGATCGTGATAAAAATTCTATTTTTTTTGACATGTATGCAAATCGGTAATGTAATTTTTTATCAGGAAATAATCTAATCTAATCTAATCTATTCTATTATTTCTAAATAGTTCCTGCGCTGGATGGTCCCATGGGACCCCTGTCGTTGCTATAATAATAATACGAGGCAGGCCATCCCTGGTGCCGGCCAAGGTATATATTATATGGTGTTTTTCTCAAACATGCATTTAAATTTTTTTTTAAAACCTTGATTTTTTATAAAGGTTGAACGCCATGATATTATGTCACCAATTGAAAATGAAACTAAAGAAGATAAATTTGCAGACTTAGGATTTTGTATGAGGTTTCGTTATGGGCCTCTCGTCTCACCGGAACTGAATTGTGATACTTCACTAACACGATATAATTTTCTAATATGTGCTCTAAAATATTGTACTTATATTCCACTGAGTTACAGTAATCCCATACATTTTTCACTCGAAAAAAAATGGAGTACACTGTTGTACATATAATCCCGGTCAGGGCATATCTTAATGTAATTAGCACGAATATTTGTTCCTGATTCATGGATGTTTTCTATGTATCTACAAATATGTAGGTGTAAAGTCGCCTAGTCGAGTTTTGCTCGGATTTAATTTAATCTTGTTTCCATCTAATTAAGAATAAACAATGAACAGTATCAGAATTAAATAAACAAGAGAAGGAAAACTAAAGAAAAACAAAAAAGATATGTTGTTTAACAAAACAAAGCCTAATTAACTGAATTGTTTTCATCACAACGTTTGTTTACGGGTCCGAGCGTATATTTTCTTACTCCTACATAAATACAAGGAGAGTAGGTACCTATTTACTTAGTGCCTGCTTCGTGGATTGTGATTTATGACGTTAAAGTAGCTTGTAGAAAATGCCCATCGTTTTCA
Organism: Epinotia bilunana; assembly: GCA_947049275.1. Taxonomy (NCBI): domain Eukaryota; kingdom Metazoa; phylum Arthropoda; class Insecta; order Lepidoptera; family Tortricidae; genus Epinotia; species Epinotia bilunana. Next base: position 3,032,865 of record OX346268.1, on the reverse strand, counting down.
GACTTCAACCAGCGAGTGGTTATAGTTTTAGCCAAGTTTATTGAAAATAATTTTGTGTATGTCTGGTTTGCGCGGCAGTCCCAACAGCATCCTGAGCGTGCTCGCTTATCGCTGGGACAGTCCTATGCTAGCCCGCTGGACGTCCATGCATGTGCAGGTAAAGACGCGCGCAAAAGTTTTCTAGACCCTAAGTATTAGCATTATTATTAACTAACATTCATTTAGTTCTTAAGTTAATTATTTTTTAGTATTAAATGTGTATATGGACCTTGCCTGAAAGAAATGTTTTATTATTATTATTATATATAGTAATCACATCGAAATTACTAACGCGTTGCCGATCTTTTATTGATTTAAGGTTTTTTCTTCGCTAGAAATTAATACGACCTGACTCATCACAAACACTCAACACATACCTATGTACTGAGCTAGAAGTGTTTTTTTTATTGATTTACTTAATAATAATAAAAAATTAGATATAAAAACTTATTCTATTACATTGCGAAACTGCAACACTTATGGCTGCGGTCTTCAGCGGGCTTAGCATGGGTGCCAATTTATCACTTATCGTTGTGAATAAGACATCCATCCCGCTCGCACTAGCATACTCTTCAGTAAGTGACAGGTGTCTTATCCACTAATAAATATATATATTTCAATATATACTACATTCCAATTCCAATGACAGTATTATAAAATGTCGGTCACAACTCAACCTATCTGGACATTTTTATGCAATCGTTTTTCGAGACGATGTCTGTTATATAGCTAGTCAATGGTCACTTATTACGTATAACCTAAGACATTTTTTACCAGTCAGCTACAGGACTCAACAAAAGCTAACTTTACTAAAATAGTCAAAAAAAAGACGCTCTCTTTAAAACACACTCCACATTCACTTCTTATTGTATCTTACCAAATTTTGATTTCTGTAGGCAAAAGCCCCTAAAACTGATGTTATCATTTGCTTTTTTATGCCATTTATTGTAAGTACTTGGTGTTGAAAACGCAGTTGAAAAGCAATACATTTTTTTTTCATCATGACCTTGAAACTCAAATCTTTACTATCTACTATTATCATTTCTCATACAGACTGTCCCTATTTACTTTAATTTACCGTTCCTCTTACATATTGATACTTCTTCCTCATTTACTATATAATAAACTCCAACACAATATAATGTAAAAACTCTCAATAAAAACATTTACACAACGCATACAGTTTTCGCACGCAGCTGTGTTGGCTGAATAAAGAATCCTAATAAAACAACGGTACTAAACGATAAAAAACAATTGGCAGTCAACTCTATGCTCCGATATTCTAAAATGGCGCGCATTTGGACAACGATTGGCCGTCGGTACCCGATGCATTGATTATGCATTAGCTTTCTGCACTAACCAGGATAGACTGTTGACGACACAGCTAACTTATTGTAACGGAATAAGGTCTAGTAGTATACATTCCATCTTGACTTCGTTTGTATTTACATCAGCTGGTCGATTACGTAACGCATTGTAAATGCGTCAGGTAGATCTTAATGTATTTTTATACTCGTCAACCTTAATGTTCGAATTAAGACTTCGTACACCAAACTTAAATCACAAACTTTTTACTATGGAGCTCCCAACTCAACATTTCATAACTGTTGAGACAACTAAAATGAAATGGACCAATCACGTGGCGCCTTTATTGAACTATAATGTATTTGACCAATAGGACGCCGTCATGAGAAAGTCAAAAGGTAAATAGACATCAACGCACAAAAAAGAAAAAGCCGTTGGTTGCACTTCGTTTTCAATAGATACCAAGTTTGTTTAATTAGTTCAGTTGACTCGTAGAAAAAGTATTGTACTTATACAATAGTTATAGAATTAGCTTTTTAAGTCTCGTACCTTAATTAGGCCACTCAGCAAGCTTCGTAGGCTAAACGTGCTGCTTGACTGAAAAAGCATACATTATATAACGATTGCATAAAATACTATTTTTATATTATGGAAATGTGACACTTACATTGTCTTAACGCGCGTTCGAAACGTTACTTGATTACCTCTATTGTAATTTTTTGTATGGAAAAATGACAATTAAATCTTCCTAACGTACCTACTCTCGAAATGTTACCTGATCGTCCCTATCTGACCCAAGAACGTACGGTTTATCTCAAATGTACAGCATTGCTCCCTTTCTATGAGGTGGTGAGTGTGAAAACTTTTATTTTTGGTAAAATACTTAGAACTCGGGAAGTTTCATGTAGAAATTAAAAATATAATGTTTTCTTTGTTAATAAAATAATGTTTTGTGTGTGTCACACATAGAGCCCTTGTTTAATCACGATAAATATACGTATCTAATCGAAGTAAAAACCAGAATAAGAGAGAAATTCGCGCTTTTAATTACATGTTATAAGCTCTTAATTCAAAATGTAAATGTACCTAATATTTATTTTAATTTCAAAGTCCAGGTTTCACAGATTTTGAAAGGAGTGTAGGTAATTTAAAACCTACTTAGATAAAATAAAAGCATTGCAAATTAGATTTATAAAATGTATGGTTGACAAAAAGACGAAAGCCAAATGTAAAAATAGTACTTATGAGCAACTTTTCCTTGAATGTAAAATCCTGCCAGTTCATGAGAGAGTAGTGTTACTGTTGGCCATGGGGCACTTTTCTAATGAATTCAAAAATGTAATTAGCAATAATAGGTTAACTAGAAATAGAGAAGCTGATAAGTTATTGGTACCTAGTTTCACGAACTATTATGGTCAAAGATGTAGAAAATACCTAGTCCCCAAGATTTACAACAATTTATCATCAGATATAAAACGAACATGTAAAACTAAACAATCATTTAAATATAAAACAAGCACTGAATTACTATCCAAATTCAAAGATATATTAAATTTGTAATACCTATAGTTAAACACATTCTATAAACTTGTTTGTGCTATAAATTACTTACACCTACTTAATACTTCTGCCGTCCTCAAACTAAAAGGCGGTTAAATGTAAGAAGGTCATTTTGAGTTATGCCCAAAAAACGCGCGAAACCATGTCTCTAAAAAATCGTGTGCGGTATCCATGTACTTTCTTTTTAATACTAATATTCGATGCTTGCTCTATTTTTTTCATACAAATCTGATATGTTTTTACTTGTTTTACTAGCTGAAATCTTTAATTTTCCTTTTTAACTATGCATCCATAAAATTTTATGTAATAAAGTACATAGCTTAATGGCGGATAAAGTATGTTTAGCGGCCTTATAGCTGAGTAATATAGGTTATCCGTGATAGATTGTACAAAATAAAAAAAAGTTAAATATAAAACATAACTAAAAGGCCGTTACATGATATAGCCGCTTATTAGCTATGTATGTCAGTCAATCCTGTGCAAACAAACATGACTAGAAAACGGCCATACTACTTTAATTGCCTTCTTGTTTAAAATAGATCATTGTATTGGAATATAATGTACATTTTGAATTATCAATGCTAGAGAAAAAGGCAGTTAATTGCAGAACAAATAAAAGTAACTGCTTTTTTGTTATGGATTGCAATCGATATGTTACCAATACTTACTAATGACTTGGGGAGTTACTAAAAACACACTGAGAAATTAAATTTAATAAAAAACCGCTTAGGTATGTTAAAATCAACTTTAATCATACAAAATAAAGAACTCAGAACCAAAACCGAAATTGTCTGCGGTTAGAACGTTAAAAAAAACTAATTACATTTTTACAGAATTATATAATGAATGAACTACCTACGTATTTTTTTTCATCGTTGCAAATTATTTTACATACGCAGTATAAGCACCGCCTAGTATAAGAACAAACTACAAAGGTACACGGCTAGACAATTCGCCTCGCGATTTGCATTTTATTTAAAATCACTGTTTAATCATATAACTATATCTTGCTTAAAACTACTAAATACTTTTGTTTAAACAAAAGTTTTAGTTTCTAACAAACATGAGATCAATCGTTTCTTCATAATGTATATATGATGCAGCCATCACTAGCAAACCTTAAAACGAAGTTAAAAGTGGAATATCAAAGACTCATAACAAAACCGACCACTTCTGCGGTTAATAAACATACAAAAAAATACCCTGTGATTGGTTACATTTATGTAAAACCTACATAAAATCTTTATTAAACTTATTAAAATTAAAAAGAGATCATTCGTTAATTCTTAACGTATAAGGCACTCATCAGTCTCATTGATAATTGAGTTTATAATAATGTAAATACTACTTTAAGATGACTCTGGCAAATCGTTCCCAAATTTTAACTTGTGAGAAGGCATTATTTCCGACCATTTGCGTATAATTCCCATTTTCCTTTCTCGTTCGATACCTTTGAAATTTAAACGTTTGGATTTCGTAAATATTTATCATTATAAGCGTAACTGCTGGTATTCGCTTTCAAAGTCTGTTTTATACAATGGATCTAGACAACCTCTTTTAAAACATACTTCAGAAATGCTCTGCAGATAAACGCGTGGTGTCGAGTTTTGGATCCTTCTGTCTGAAATGTAGTTTTAAACATTAATAAAGTCTTCTACTATCATAGATTTAACAGTTACTCTTCCTTTATTAGCTGCACTCACTGTTTCTGAAAAATCTGCAAAATCATAAATTTTGCCTTTCTTTTTTATTCCCAATTCCACTTGGTGATGGAATTGGTCAGCACTCATACATGTATGGCCGGGTTCGAAGTAATTCAGCGTTATTGTTTCTGTGCCGATCAAGTCGCTATTTACAAGGTGTAGAAGCACAAAATAGAGCAGTCAGTTTTTGTTCTGGGCGCTACATTTTTAATGTCACAATGTTGCAAGAGAAACATGAAAAATGCGCTCATGATATCCTCTTGTTTTCGTCCTGCAACTGCATCGTGCCGCAAAACGGCTAAAGGTTTATTGCAGGTCGTTATTTTGCCTAACGGAGCAAATGTCTCTCGTGAATGAAACTCGTGTATCATCTATTTTATTTAAATAAAAAGTTCTTTTTGGTGCTCTAACGGCCTGGCTATTGTTTTTTCTTTAAGGTACAGATAGTACATTGCATTGTATTTACAATCTCCTTTCATTCCACGTCTTAGTCCAGTAATTTTCATTAATTTTTTTTCGATCCTCATCAGGAAATAGACTAGAGCAGTTTTTCCTACATTTAGAATCACAACCAGATTTAACTAAATATTGGTGTCGTTTTTGGTCTTTTTTTTGGATGTTCGTTCGGTAAGACTCGTGTTGTACTTTTTTCGCTTAGGGGCATTCAAGGTTTGGCTTCTACATCATTAGATTTAGCTAAATTGGTGTTTTCTCCATAATTTTGTCAGTTATGGTTGAAAGATTTACATCTATTGTGTTTCTGCGCTTTAGTGTAGCCTTGTTTTTTTTGTTTATATCAGTTCTTTTTTCTACTTCAATAGTATTCCTTCGATGAATGTTACTTGTACTTTCAAATAAATTTGCATTAGACTGTATTCCTACTCTTATTTCTTGTCTCGTTTGAGATGATTTCTTCTTCGGATTCATCGCTGTCGGATTCTGGTATATTATCTTTATCTGCAACGAAATTGTCGGATCCGAAGTCCTCGTTGTTTCTTGATGGTGAGGAACTGGAGCTCATATTAAATTCTTCATCACATATTAAGTTCTCTGTGTCTTTTGCACTTGTCTTCGGAAACGCTTGTTGAAGTACATCAACCGCATGAGACAAATACTCGGTAGGCTCACATTGTGTGGTGGCGTGTTCGTCGAAGTTTTGAAAAAAAATTGATGTCAAAGAGTAATTTTTCTCGTAAATTTCATTAACCATTTCCTCACATGAATTCTTAGTCAATTTATAGTCTAAACGTTCTCCTTCTTGTGGTACAATGGAATTGATTTTATTGTTCGATGGCAATACCTTATTAATATTATTGCTCTGATTGTCAGATGGCCCATCACCATCAGTGTTTGATGGGTTTTGGCATCTCTCCATTATGGTTTTTAGGCGAGATGTTGTTGGTAGGTATATGAAACAGTTTATAAATACTTTACTGACCTGGTAGACGTTTTTCTTGGTGGCAGCGACATGGTGGAATTGGCGGGAATCGTCGCCCGCACCGCGTGCAAAACGACCACACTCTAGGGAAACGCGCCAATTCCACCATGTCGCTGCCACCAAAAAAAACGTCTACCAGGTCAGTAAAGTTAGATTTTCTCATTAGGCGGCTAGGTGTAGTACCTATTAGGTAAACTTTCATCATAGAAGCTTGTTGCCCGCTATACGTGTAGACTGACAGTGCCGAGGGGGTCCCCTGCGCGGAGGTCGACTTGCCGCCTTTTAGTTAGGCAATGTCATGTAGCCGCGATTAAATTAAAGAAGGATATATTATTATTACTATTATTGCTAGCTTATAAAGCCATGACGGCATTTAAGGTATGTATTTTTATATTATTAAACAATACTTACAAATAATAAGGCGGCTTTTGGATTTTAACCGCTTATTTCTTTAGTAAACATAGAAAGACCGCCTTTTTATCTACAACCCCTATGCAGGTGAATATTATGTTTGTAAGCTTTAAGGCGGCAAAACTCCAATAGTCGTTTTTAAGTTATTGAAGGTAAAATAGCCGCTATTAAGTCTAGTACAATAATACGTATTACGTTTAAAAATTGGCAGCTATTGACGCTTAATCGCCTTCAAGTCAAGTAAGTGTTAAATAGCCGCCTAGTTGATAGTAATAGCCCAAAAATTCTGCATTTAACCGCAAGCGTCAAGTCTGTATCTTGGCCGTATTTGAATATATTGGAACCAAACCTAGATAGATCGATACCTAACAAGCAGCTGAGTCACGTTGTATAGATAACTCAAAAAGGTCGTATGATCCTTTAGCCGCCTTTTAGTTTGAGGACGGCAGACTTACTAACTTACATACCTACATAATGTCGTGACTGTAAACATATATTTGTGGATAAACTGGAGCATCGTCTGCCAACAAACCGCATTGTGGTTTAGCAGAAGAAAATGTTAATAGAATTAAGTTTACTTCGTGAATAAATAAATTACATTATTATTATTAAATTAATAGGGGTGTAGAGTCGAAAATTATTATTAGGTACTTGAAATGAAAGAAGGCAAAAAAATAGTGACGAAAATCCCATTCAGATATCTCAAAGAATAACGAAGCTACAACCGTTTAAAATTGCTTGTTAGAGAGAGAACGCAAACAGTGTGACGTCACGTTACAGGATGCTGCCGGGGGGCCGCGTCGAACGCGATGGGGCGCGGCACGTTGCGTCTATTAGTGTGACGTCACAATCTTCGAGCGTCATCGTTTCATATGGAGTTGCGTTTTGCGAAAAAGGGACAGAACTTACAAACTTTGGACACTTATAACTTCGTGATTATTTAACCTTTTGCATTTTTTTCTCCATTTGACTACATTTTTAATCCTTTTTCGAGAAAAGATGACATTATTGATTATTTTATTTAGTGTCTACACCCCTATTGTAAAATACTATTTAATAACAATATGTTGACGTTTGAAGTGTTTAATATTCTATTAATAACCAAACTTAGTTCAAGGAGTTTCCTTGCGAAATATTTCCCTTCATTTAACACGCAGGGACCTGACTCTGATAGCTATCGACATACATCTCAGATTATCTAGAACGTTCGGGATATGGCCTTGCCAACTCCACCGTTCCCAATCTTGATGTCATCTAAAATTGGCCTCCGGGAAATCCATATATGTTTTACCGTAAAGTTTATCGCAATTCTTTTTACTCTTACGCAGTCAAACAAGGCATAAAAGATAAAAATGTTTTAAAGCCTTTAAATCACCGGTGCCAGCTGCAGTCTGCTGACGAAACTTTTTCCCACTAGGGAAGAAAGGATATATTGATCCAGCTACATTTCTCTCGCTTTTGTTGATTACTGTAAAAGCAGTGTTTAAACGATGGAAAGAGTTATTTACGCTCATCACTTTATTGTAGAATACCCTTCATGCACTGCCTTTTCAAATTGCAGTTTTAATAGCGCTAGTACATTGACAGAATAGGCATGATGCCTCATGTTCAAATTGATAACGTAGTGATGCTAAATGGATAGTAAACCGTCAAATTACCGTAATAAAGTATAAATTATAAAATATAATTAAAATCATAAAAAGATATGAGCCATGAAAGTTTATAATAAAATATGCTTTTTTTTATTGTCCAAGAGTAAATTTAAAGCTACCAATAGAATCCTTACGCTTTTATAGAAACTAAATTGTATGACAACTATATACTTAAACGCAGTATTTCGCAACCGAAACAACAATTTACTTGATTTTCCATACAATGATTATTACAAAATGTCAGTTGTGACGTCATACCTGTGTGTCTATCAGTATGAAGCGCTTTGCGCTACCGCCAGCGAGGTCAATCTTTGTCTCTATTTTTTTGGGGTTTATGTTCTTTAATAAAATTGAAGTTGCTCCCATACACACATTTGTACCTCTCCAAAAACTGGTTCGAATGACATCATACAAAAATCTTAGTTAACATCCCTATTCTGAGATAAGCAGGTCGATCACGTAACGCATTGTACGCACGTCAGGTAGCTAAATATATACAATTTTAGTATGGACAATTTACAGTTGAATTGTCCTAACGTTACGTGATTCCAGTGATCAGAATTAGGTGAGCCAAAATTCTTCGCAAGAGGACATACTTAATATAAAGTGGTTGAAACCGGCAAGAAAAATATTTTTTTTCTTGAATACCGGGAGTAGTACGTCGTAGACGACAGAACGTGTTAATCTAAAAGTCATAACTATTTCACACTTTTTCCTTCCTTCCTTATAATATATATAAGGAAGTATTATAAGTTTAATCGTTATGTCTAAGGTGGTCTTGTAACTGCAACTAGGTATATCTGTCTGGTAATTGCAACTAAATTTAATAATGCCCTCTAGGATAGTGATTATACAGGGCATTATTAAATTTAGTTGCAATTACCAGACAGATATACCTAGTTGCAATTACAAGACTCCACCTTAGCCCTTTTTACTACAAAATAGCATAAAACATCCCATACTGTATTTTTCTACCCAATCGTAACCACCCTATATTGTCTTCTTGCGAAGAATAGATATTTTGGCTCTCCTAATTCCGTTCACTGGTGATTACCCCTGAGGACATACTTCACTAGAATTACGGATGTTGCAGACATTCGAATACAAATGTTTCGCATTTATTTCAATATCTGCATCCGCATCCGCAATAATCGATGCGGGGTTTTGCAGATGCGGATGTAGTACAAGTCGCAGCACGTGCCGCGCGCGTGTTAAGTATTTTCGTCATTAAGTCAGTAAGAATCTTCATTTTGTTTGTGTAATCTGACGATTCGCCGCATTCACTCAGGTGACATAAACTGACGCGTTAGATTTGCAACGATTACGTGTTTGAATACTGCGTGAACATATAGACGTTGTTTGTTGATGTTTTTGAGTGTGACCCGAAAATCCGCAATCGCAACATCCCTAATTTGAATTAACTGCCTATACTATCATGCTGTGTTAGATGTAAAATAACAAAACTTTAGATGTGCTATAGGTACTTCTCTATTTTCCATGCTGTGGACAGCTAAGTTTGAGATTCGCTGGCAACATACGCTCTGAACCTCGTTTGAGCTGTACCTTTTAGTTTTATTCGCTTCCGAAATTCTATGAACTAGATTAGACAACTTTTGTTAAATTAGAATTAATACAGTTATTTCTCCAGTTAGATTAAAATAGTTTCCAGAGCCAGTCAGGAACATATTTTAAACTTGTGGTTTAATAAATCACTTTTCATGAATAGAAAACGGATACACTTGATATGGAAATTCCATACAGAGTGTACCCGTATTTTTTGCTGAGTGTACTATATGATTTCGAAACAATATGCATTGCAATTGCATTTCAAAAATGTGATATTTATAACTTTAAAATACGAGTAATAGTTTACTGTTTGGCCTAAAGTTTGACTGGTAGAAAATGCGTTAAGATTGCTTTTTGTATTTGTAACTTACTTTGCAACTAAGTTTCATAATCACCATATAAGCCTAAAGACGTCCACTGCTGGACATAGCCCCCCCAAAGAGTGCCAAGACGACGAGTCCTGCGCCACCCGCATCCAGCGGAGCAACTTTATATTAATTTAATAGGAAATACTTGACGAAATTGGTTTTACAAATTTTGGTCTAATTACAGGCAAAATAGTTTCCTGAGTCGCGCTAGTCGCACTTTGAATAGTTTGTCGAAAGAGATGGATATTGATGTATTCAACTGTTCGATTCCTTCTGTGAGGCGAAAACTAGCATGTCTTTTTTTTCACGATAACAATTCTCCAATCTAAATGTGAAGATAAACAAATTGCAAGTGGTGATTTGTTCGGGTACGTGTGACTTTGCTCACGTGTTCAATTCAATTCAATTCAATTCAATCTTTATTGATAACATGGTTACAGGTCAGTTTACACAGAATATTAATTTTAACATTTCATATAGGTACAGACAACATTAAATATCATACATTATTATTATATATATATTTATTTATTTACATCCTATGTCTATATTATATTAAGAACAATAAGTATCTCATTTTAATAATCACATAACATTGTTTTTATTCATAAATTCATCTAATGAGTAGAATGCTTTTTCTATTAAATATTCCTTAAGCTTACTTATAAACATATTATCTGATAATTCGGCTGACTTTAAATTATTTGGCAAACGATTATAGATTCTAGGACCTATGTAAGTACCACACACATTGTTCGGATTTTTTTAGTCTGTGTGGGTTGGGAAGGAGATTATTTCCATTTCGGTAGTTAGGACCAGGCATTTTAAATTCATTAAGATGTTTACGGACTACTTTTGCTACTTCAAGTATGTACAGTCCTGGAAGGTGTACCATTGTTTTGTCAACAACCTTTTCATCGAATATTATTTCATCGACAACGATTCATCGAAACTTTAGTACGAGTAATATTGTTTGGCGTTATTTTATTTCAACTACTATTTATTTAAATTTATCTTACTACGTAGAAATACTATTCAATGAATATTACTTAATCGCTGATTTGTTTAAAATTTTCTTAATTGGCACAACTACAAAACATTGCAATTCATTTCTTCGACGTATTACTTTAATACAATTTTATATGTCCTACTGCACATACATTATTCAAATTATGTAGTTAATTGTGTGACATACAAATATGTATAATATGTATGTATCATAAAACTAAGAATTATTGGTGTAAATCGTTTATTACAAAAAGATATCAGGGCGGACAAAAATGACTTGTCATAAGCGAAGTCTGTTTTAGGTCGGTTAGGTTAGGGTTCACTTGTGTCCATCAAACCAGAAATAGACACCCCGCGCAGCGGGGTGGCGTCGATTCGCTGCACGGCTATCACAAGACGGCATGCGAGCTCTGATCTTCATGACAAATTCATACGACCAACCATTCGTCCAGATAAATTATTTCATATCTGAAACTACCCACATATCAATAATCTCGCAGAGTGAGCCGACTGACGTGATTGCGTTTAGTTTCGATAACGAATTATTACCAATTGAAATAATTTTATGCGGAATAAATATTATTACCTACATGTAAAAAAAATGTATTATAAAAACCCGAAATGAAAAGCCATGACATGAATTTTATTGAAATAAGTCAACTACCAATTAAAAGACCTCGGTTTAAATTACCTAGTATCGAGTCTTCGACGTAATGACTTGTCGATGAAATGAAAATACTTGAAACGTTGTCTTTGAAATAATATTCGATTAAATGTTTGTCGGCAATTCAATGGTAAACCGTCCTGGAACACTCATGATCCTTAACTTCCGGAACAGGCTGCGGGCAGGTGTGTCCCAGGGCACCCCAGCCATAATCCTAATTACCCTTTTTTGCAATATAAGCACCCTTTGTCTGTCCGCCGCTTGTCCCCACATATCAATGCCGTACGTTACAATTGACTGGAAGTAAGCATAGTATGCATTTCTGACACATTGCTCATCAAGCATTTTTGTTAATCTCGAAATTGCAAAACACGCTTCGCCTAACCTCTTACAAAGCTCATCTATATGGGTATCCCACTGCAATGCAGAGTCTAAGGTGAAGCCTAGATATTTTGCCTTGTTTACTAAGGGTTCTTCGATGTTCCTTCTTTGTTAATTAGTTGCTATGTAGTTTCATGTTTTTTTTCTTTTTTATCGTGCACTATTCTGTATTAGGAGTGTACATATATCTAGTGCGATATAGTGTGCTAAGTGTGTCAAACATATTCCTTTTTTCTATGCCATCACTATCTGTGAGTTCCTTTAATTGGCTTTGTATTACTGTGTAAGACTTATATCATGTTTTTGCAGCTGTTGGTACTTCTTAAATATAAATAAATAAATAAATAAAGTTGTATGAGTATAGTCTGGACGTGCCAATCTGTAGTCGGTCGAAAAGCTGCCTCCAATAATTAGCAATTAGGCACCTTTGTTCAGCCCGCTCGCCGCGTAAGCCTTTTTCAAGACAGCACAGAAAATAACAAAGCAGTAGTCAGACTCATTTCATGTGTTTTCTTTATTTAAAAATATTGCGCACAATAATTCAGAATCAGTATCTGTATGCGATATTTGACAGAGGATATATCCCATAAATAACCTAATACCTCATAATTTTAAAAAAGAAAACAATGTTTTTTAATATACTACTGGATAAGGGCTAACGTGTTCTACGGACCACCTCTGCTCCTGTTGTGTTATTTGCATGAAGTTCGACTTCTGCTCTTTTATTCTGTGTGGCGTTTCCTTCTTTCGCTAATGAGAAACTTTCTTTATTGGAACTTCTATAATCATTACATGCCTTGCCTATTGCGATAGGCAAGTAACTAAGAAAGTTACTTTATTTTATTGCTAATTAAATATCAAAAATAATTTGTTTTTAAAAATGCAACGAAGTATAAAATAGGCTATAACTAAAAATGAAAGTATGAAAAGGGAAGTTATAAAAAGAACACCGCCTCTGGGAGGTCAGACTATTTTGTTTTTTTTTTATTGTATGATTATCTTGTATTTATCATTAAGCTAGCTTTACTTTATACTGTTTTGTTTTGTATTAACTAAAATATATATGAAGTATTGACATAGTGTTCTTTATAACGGGCTTCGATCGAAGTATCACGTTTCGGCTGCGGCGAGACGTGAGATCTGTAATGGAATTACATACAAAATTGGAGGCCTGCAAAGCGACCTTCTTTTGTTTCGATATCAATTCGTAAGACGACGTCACGGCATTCAGACATTTAAAAAAGTTGTGAGTTATTTTTTAGTTTCACTGCATGTTTGAGAAAAGCACTGTACATACCTCGGCTTGAAAAGCGATTGCCAGCCCGGTATCCCTATCCGGCCCCGCCCACTAGATATAATTTTCGGCCTCGCTGTCGATATTTACTAGCCGCGCCGGCAGTGCGAACGTTGTCTCGCAGAAAGTCCCCGCTTATTCGAGCTTTGCACTTTATAAACTAGTTGCTTGAGTCAGCACCAAACTGTGATATATTTGCTGGCCGATGGATAGATGTGTGTGATGAATGTTTGACGTTCTGCGAGAAGATGGATGCACGACCATCTTCTGTGTAAGTAATAAAATTATTATTCGTTTCTTAAATATATATATTTCTTTTGTTTCGCAGTGCTTTGGTACTACAGTAATGCTGTGAAATTGTATGGAATAAATAAAAACTAAATAAATCTACTGGCAATCCCCATTTTCTGCAGTAATGCACTATTTATTGCCTGGACGCGTACAGTTATGCAAAGTGCTTTTCGAATACATACAACTTATAAACACCCAAACTATTAACTATCGTATCGTCTTCAGAAAATACACCTATATTTAGTTCATGAATTTTCATCCAAATACCTACTTATACATACTTTATTATCATTAGGCTTTTAAGGCTGTGCATTGGAAATTATCGCGTGCTTTGAAACGCCGTTCTGACTAGATTAAGAAACAATATGGTCTGATTTTCAGATATATGATTCTTGACTATATGATTGTTTATCTGATTTTATCGATACATGATTGCTTAAAATTTCCTCGATAGAAAAAAATTCCAAAGGTGGGTCTGTATTTTCCTTTTTTTACTCAGCCTACTCAAACGATACATTATTTTACGACACAATCAAGTTAATACTATAGTATTTTATCTCATCTAAAATCTCACTTTATGAAATTTAAATAAAACGTCTCTAAGTTAGGTATTTATCGAAATTTGTCCAAAAAAGCCATTCCCAAAGAGTGTTACATCTCTTTTCCTCGTGCGCGCAAGGCATCAGCGTGTCTCTGTCTAGGGGGCGTGTTCGACTCAAATCAAGGCATCGCCTTAACACTGTCAAGCTAAAGGGCGCCTACGCGAAGGCGCTTTTCGCTACAAAGTAGCTACAAAAGAGGAACACCACAAGATCGGCTACGATCGTAGCGCGTAGCGATCCTTGGCATTAAATGTGTTAAGCAAAAGGCCAGATCCCTCCTAATAAAAAGTTATATTTTTTAAGTTAAGCGCCGCGTTTTTCTTAACTTGGCCGTATTCCCGTAAAATACGAACGCGTCAGCAACCTCCCGGGCCCGGGTTTCTTTTGTTACTCGTAACTTTTACTTTTGCTCCTATTTTTCTGCAAAGTGCAATTCATTTCCCGGAGCGGCTATTGCCTTCTGGAATATTCGGATTTGTTCGAGAATACTTTACCGGCTCCGATCTGTGCCGGGACGCAGAAGACTGGCGCCATTATCACTGGATCTAAACCCTAGCTCGCACAACTTGTTTAAACAAGAAACGGTGAAGGAAAACATCGTGGGGACTGGTCTAATCTCAACAAGATCGAGTTTTCCTTCTGGATTGGAAGATCAGGGCCCTATTTCACATCTTGACAATTGTCATCTGACAATGACAATTGCACGTACATTGCTGGGTCAATAAGCTGTCCAGCAACCAACTTAACCTGTCAACGCAGCCATATAAAGCGAATTGTCACTGACAGGCGACAATTATCGATTTGGTAAACTAGGGGCCAGATGACAGTCGCTTTCGTAAAGCTAGTAAACAAAATAAGAGTAGCTACCTACCAAATGTTATGATTAGGTGCTAAAGCGGATCCCGGTGTCTTTTAGGGCACTAGGGGAATAAGAATTGGCGCTAGGCGTAGTCAGGGCTGTTATTCTTTACGCGCTCATGCGCCTCACCCCACCCGTCACACCTAACAAAACTAGACCTCCACCTACTCTTATGCCCGCTCCACATCTGCGCGCGAATCGCAGGCGTGAATTGCGGAGCGTATCGCGGCAAGTATCGCGTGTGGACTCAGTTCACAATTGTCACTATTGTTCGCGTTCGCAGGCTCTTTGACGCGGGCCAAAGACCGAGGAAAATTGCAGTGCACAAGGTGCGAACCAGTGAAAATTAAGCGAATCGGCTCCACATTCACGATTTCATGCATTCGCGCATATAGTGTCATTGCGGCGTCAAGATATAGATGTATTTGTGGGTGAGCGTTGAGGTGAACTTAAAACAAGTTACAGAATAGCGGGGTTGTAGTCGGTCATTCTATACTATAGTTTGGACGACTCATAATCAGATTATAGTTTATACTCGTACTTCTATAATACATGTATTCTAGGCTATACTCAAATTATAATATCGTTCGCAGTAATCAAATACTTCGAGGTAACTCCTCGACCCGTTCTGTCCAGTAAATATCTATTTAATATTCTCTCTGCTTTGAATCTGAATATTAGATATGTAGTATTTATCCACAGTTATTTATTTTATCTTAGAGTACAGTCTGCAGCAGAGTATCTTCTATTCGATCGAAGATATCAAAATAAAATTAAGGCACGTATTAATGGATCATCATCGGATAGCGTGTTTAGATATAAGATAAGTTTTAGATATAAAAAAAATACTACGTGCCGCGCCAACTATAAACACTGTTTTGACATTCATGAGCCGATTTTAAAGGGGCGCTAGAGTCGGCTTGTTGAAGCGGTCGTGTATGACCAACTTTACACGTTAACTTAGCGTTGAGAGAAATCATTATACAAGTTCTAAAAAGCATTTTTAGTATGAACATAAAAATACATTAAGGAGGTTCTAGCAACCCAGAAACTGCTGTAGCTGGCAACACTTAAACAAACTTCAAACTGAAAGTAACTCGGGAAATACATTAAACATTCCTTCAAAGGACACTTAGTGTGGCAGAATATCTCAGAAGACTGATTGTGAAAAAAAAAACTAACGGGTTAACCGTTAGATTTTTTTTAATACATATCATATTTTTAATCAAATCCCAACCAGGTCTAGTTTTCAAGGTCAGATGACAGTCGCTTTCGTAAAACTAGTGCCTACGCCAAAGCGTGGGATTAGGTACCAAAGCAGACACGCGGGCTCCCTTAAATCAAGAATCGCTACGCGCTATGTTCGTAGCCGATCCCATGGTTTTCCCGCTAATTCGCGGAGCAAAGCGTCTACGGAGTAGGCACCCGCAAGGCGGCTCCTCGGCGTTGAATGTGTTAAGATACAACCGGGGAAGAAGACTAGGACCATGATTATCACCTTTTTAAAACCATTTTTGAACACTCACTGAATTTGGAATTGAACAATCTGACGAAACATTCAGAAGCATACGAACAGGTTGTCCGTAAATTATTTTCACAAAAATACTTATAGGTTTTGTTCTGTGCCTAACGAGACTCTGTTGAGAGGTGCAACTCAATTTTACTCTAGAGTCTGGGACATAAGGTCATTTTTTAATAAAACTGGGTTTTTACCATTTTATAGTTTTACTCTGAAAGTTTGAACAATTATCAATAAGGTCGGTCAATGCGACGCGCGTGTGCTTGATTGTTGATACAATGCAAAAAAAGGAAACATGGTGGCCCGCGTGGCGCTATTTGTTAACTTCGGCGCTGCTGTGCGCATGCGCGGGATGATGTCGTCTAATTGGGCGCGATCTTCGCTTCGGTGTTGCAAGCCGTAACATTTAGTGTGGAAAAGACATATCTCTAAGTCTATGAAACATAATTGCCGTCAGTGTAATTACCTTCTATCGTTAAATGATGAGGGTGTGTTATCGAAATTGCTTTAATACACAGTCATATTAGCATTAATGATTAATGAGCCAGACACATTAGAAACAACAGTAGGTGGAATTACGTTTTGAGGCGGTTAGAGTCTGGCTAATGAAAGATGAGCCTAGAAAAGAGCTGCAAATTAAAAACAAAATGCGTTTTGCAACACCGAGTATAACGCGATAAAATAATAATGATACTTTTTTTTCGTTCAATTCACATAATGCATCTGATCAAGTAGAAAGAAGTAAAGTGTTATGAGATTTGAGATATGGCTCTTTAACTTCATTTTCCTTTACATTTAAGAAGAATATTCAAACCACTCTCCAAATTTTAATTTGGACGAGACATAATTATCTGAATGATATTAGCTGTAACACTCTTTAAGCAAAGCAAAAACCGTCCAATTTATTATGGAACAGTTACTTTCTTAGCAAATTAAGTATCAAGATGGAGGAAAGGACAGGAAAGGACATAGTACTTTTTTAATGCGTTTGACACATTTGTCTATGGTACCGTTGCCATATAAAAAGCTCATATTTTACTAGAGAGACTGTCCTTATTATTTTCAGTACCTAGATGTCATTCATTTGGAATGTTCAAATAAAGGTGAGAGTCAACTCACCGCTCGGCTCTCGGGCTATAAGAATCCGTCGTTTCATTGCATATTTTATCCGGAGAAAGCCCTGCATTGTCCCTGCCTTTATATAGGAATTGTCGTCTTATTCAACCTGATATTGCATTCTATCATTTCTTCCAGAATATCGATTGGCTAGGTTTTTCCAGCGGCTTTACCCGAGTAGTAAATAACTTCAGAGGGCTTTACATAACTATTCGAACGGGCTTTATTTCAACTGTAATTTTGCCATACTGAAATAATTGTTGTAGGGGCTAAAAAGTAGGCAATAGATGGACAGGTGGGTTCGAGGAGAAGAGTTCATCTATTACACTTTTCGCCGAATAATAATAGTACCTTTTACGCCTACTGCGAGGAAATTGTAAATAGATATTAGTACCTAATTAAATAAGATGATACTAATTAAAAGAGCGCGGCCCTGTGATTGGTCGAATCGCTGTTCCAACTGGACAATAAAAATATTGTTGGACAGTTTTAATTCAGAAGGTGCGACGTCCAGCCAATCACAGAGTAGAAGCCTGAATTCTGACCACTTTTGCCACATTTCTGAGCAGTGGCGTGACACTACATTTAGATGTAGGTTTGTAGGTACTTAACGTACGTACAAAGCGTTACGTAATCGACCAGCAGATTAGAACTCGGTAAATCCCTCTATTTTTGTAGCAACCTTAGTTTCCCTAAAAGCTACACCAGCATGGATAGTCTATATCGCCGTGACACAGCTCTCGGGCCGTCTTGTGATAGCCATGCTAGAGATGGCTAAATACTATAGAATTTAGTTTCAGTCATTTAATCATCAATAGAAATAAGAGTTTGGTTCATGCGCTCTTGCGTAAGCGCAGAACCAAGTGTGTGAGCGGGACGCACTTGTGTTATTAATTAACAGGTTTGGTGTGCAAATTAAATCGATTTCTAATACCTCTACGAATTGTAATGGTGAGACAAAGAAATCGTTACTTGAATGATTCTGTTATTTTAAAATCTCGCGCGTGTTAACCCTTAATTGGATAGAAGGAACGGTTATTGTGTTTCAATATTTTTATTCCATTAATTAAGGCTTCGACGTATAACTAATCAATGTGTTCACAGTTTAAATGGAAATTGACTGATAACGTTGAGGCTATGAATAATTAATCCCTCCAGGAAAACCTCAGCATGAGCTCCTTCCTAATCCGGAGTTTTCATCACAGCACGTGATATGATATGACACGATTTAGCAAATTGTGTCATATTTCATCGCCATATCAGTATCCATTTGGTATATCAAATACTTGATACACTTTCGCTTGACATGTTCGAACTCAATGAATTTTCAATTGGTATTACTATTAAAAGTATATTGTTGTATAGGCTAGTAAGTAGGCTACAGATCTATAAGACTTTTGGCCGAGACGTTACATAGTGCTTTTCACGCCTACTGCAAGGAAATTGCAAATAAATATTATTATAAATTAAAATTAAGTACCTAATTAAATATGATGCAAAGCACCCACCTCAAACGTACTAATTATATCCACTCGGATAGCTCGGCGGGTCTCTTGTCCCTAACCTCTAACGTCACAACGTCGAGGCTGGTCGATAACTGCCGGGAATTATTGAATGACCTGGGCGCTAAAAATAAGGCAATTTTATGTTGGGTTCCAGGACATGCAGGTATCGAGGGAAACGAGAAGACCGATGAGCTTGCACGAGCGGCGGCGAAGGGGACACACTGCGGACCAGAGCCGTTCTGTGGCATCCCCAAAAGTCTGACCAAGCTCACTCTAAAGACCTATTGTTTCTACAAGAGCATTCAAGCCTGGCGAGCTATCCCACGACTGAAACATTCTAAGGCGCTTATTAGAGCCTTTAGCAAAAGGCGTCTTCTGATGCCTTAGGGCTAAGCGGGAACCGTCTACGCATGTTGGTAAGGGTGCTTACAGGGCTTGTTGCCTTATGCGCAGCCTTACGGCTGCGCATAAGGCAACAAGGCTCCTTTCTGGGCAAACACATCATGTGCCCCGAGGAGATCGAATTTCTTGAGGTCAACAGTATCCTGCAATTCTTCGAGTTCGCAGTACTTAACCAAGAATGGTATTAAGAGGAAACACAACAGCCGATTTTTCATAGAAACGTAAGTTCCCTGTTTTCTCCCTGGATAAAGGCAGTAGAGTAATATTTTTTTTATCTATGGCCAATATTGACATGTTCTTACGTTTTCCTTTGTTTCATAAATTTATAAATTTCTTCAAAAACCTAAAAAAATGCCAGATTTTCCGCTGTGTTCAAACATCCAGAAAACAATTTTGACTAGATTATTAAAAAATAGAAAACGAAGGAACACGGCCAAAGCCTTTCTTTGATTTTTAATAAAAAGAATAGTTAAATAGGTCAAATTTTGGAAAGAAACCAGATACGAAACGTTGATTTTATGTACTTTTTATAGGTATTTTCTCTCTCCCTCTGCGGGGGGAGGCTTGAGGTTGGCGCGACAGCAATACATCTTACAAATACCTATTTCACAATTATCTCGACCTTAATGTTTCCTTTTAACGCCAGTTAAAATCTACTAATCGCTAATCTATTGTGATCGCCAGATCACAATAGATTAGCGATGGTCGCGGTAATACAGATATAATGACTCAGTCTATCAGCACCTTTAGAACTAACTGTTAAGTATCCTTTTTTGTTGAGTATGGTTTTGTAAAGAAATTTCTTGGGTATGCTGGGTAGAAATAGCATATTGTATTTGGAAGCCGTGGAGTCTAGATCTTCGAGGGCGGATTGTAAATTTAATTTCTTGTAGTGCTGCAACTGTGATGCATGTTTTTTTTCGTAGTCACTACTTTGCAGCTAGTAGGTTGGCACTTGGCCACTACAATACGCGAGAGGTGGCAATGCTCGGGAAAGCGGCGGTGACTACGAAAATTAACACGTTTATGCACAAAAGAGTACGAATTTAAAAATAATATTATCAAAACACTTGCTCGTAAAATGCGTTTATTGCCTACAACGACATAAGAATTCCGCATAATCGATTCTTTCTTAAATAGTACAGGTCAGTTTTGAAGAAAGGAGTTATTCATTCAAAAACGGTGTTTATACCCCAATTATTAACTAATTAATCTAAATCCCCGTATGGCATCGGGTTAGAATAGCACACCCCCTTTCTTCCTGTGGGTGTCGTAAGAGTCGACTAAGGGAACAAGGTTGAAGTGTGTTGTGGGGGATGGGCTAGCAACCTGTCACTGCGATATCACATTTTATACACACATTTATGCTAAAAGTGGTACTGAAACACAAGTTTCATGTGCTCTGCCTAGCGTTGAAAATGTCGGAAAAAATAAAATGTTTTTTTCGGGAATTTATGAAATTTTCGTTTTTTTCGGATTTTTAACGAAAAAAACCAATAAGTCATTGTGAGAACTGAACTACTGACACGGTTGTCAATGGCAAAGTAAGTCTATAATAATTCACCTATCGTTTAAATCGTTTTTTTTTCGGATAAATCTAAGCGGAAAATAACATGGTTTTTTCCGTAAGAATCCGAAAAAAACGAGCCGTTTGGAAAGAATCGGGATTTTTTCCGGAAATTTTCAATGCTAGCTCTGCCTACCACGTTTAGGGATAAAGGCGTACTTGTATGTATGTATGTAGGTATGCAAATCTAAATGTAAAAAATCAAATAAAACTTGTTTTAACAAATTATTTAATTATTTAAATACTAAAATTTAGCAATTTAGTGTCTTGCCTTACGTGCCTCAAGTTAAATTCAACAAAATGGTAATAATTTAAAATCATACACTATGGTTGACGATTAAAATGGATTGACGTAGGGAATTCCATCTTTCACGTTTCAGACTTTAACACGTAATGAACGACCAGGAACCCGCCTAGCGGGCGCTTACGCCTTAGACGCTTTCCCCTACATACGGGGAAAACCACGGGATCGGCTACGAGCGTTGCGCTTATTCTTGGCAGTTATGTGTTAAACGATTCTCAACCCTCGTTACTTTTATTATATTTTAGGTATTCGGTCCAGAAACAGTTTTGGATGGCATTTGTACGACCCCTTTTGCAAAATGCTTTTCAAATAGCTGAATTTGACACCACACACCGAAGTGACAGCCAGCGTCATGGTAAGGATATCCGGTACCTTCAGATCTTCAGGTCAAATACTTCTAAAGCTCGGTTATTAAGGGTGAGTTGCACTTAACCATCAGTACTTATAAGCGGTGTTCGCTAGAATCTAACCCCCTTATTCATAAAACTTAAAAGGCCTCTGCTAAATAAAATGTGCTTTGTCCCTGTCTTACGAACACACATGTCAAAGTGACAGATAAGGTCAAACGAATTTTAACGCCATTTTAGTTAAAACAGTCTGGCCGTATTCATAAAAGTAGTACCTACGTTTATGAATACGGCCGTAAATGTTTGGGAAGTTTGATTAACTTCTATGGAATGACGGTTGCCGGCCACATATTTTGGTCAAATTAAAAAGAAATAACAGTCGCTAACAATATTGACTTCATATTTCGAACCCGCGCCTAAAACGCGGGAAACTTTATGAATAGGACCCTAACGAGCAGTGGAGAGCCGTTAATGATCTTTTTGTCACCGGCTAGGGGATATTTAGTGATATTTCACTTAATGTTCCGCAGAATGACTGGTGACTTGCTGATTTGGTTGCTTGGTTGGCTGGTTCCGATTAAGTTAGCTATACCGGGAGCTATGTTTTCGTGCGGGTTGAATAGTAATAGAGGAAACGGTTCCTTTTAATAGATTGCAATTAGGTTTATTTCAAAAACTAACAAGTGTATTTTATTAACCGAAAAAACTAAGCCGCACCTGAGGTGGAGATTATTAAATGTGAACGACTTTTAAAAAAAAGTTGTCATTGGAATTGGAATCTTCTACGTTGGACTGTAGAGTTGCTTTTTAAATGAACTACTTTTTCGGCCAACTCAATTATCTTAGTATCATGACTATCATGCTGATTTCCATAGCAACGTCTGGCACGACCTCTCAGACTAACTAGACTAACAATAATACTACTACCGAGCAAGACGGTCGTATACAAAAATGTGACAAAGAGTGAGATACTTTGTCGTCTTCATATCATAGTTTCACCTTTTTTTCGTTTGCCACAAAGAATTTGGTTAGATTTTGCAGCAAGAAAACTATTACCCGTCAATCCTGGGGTATGGGGTCTGTAGTCGGCGGAGCACGGGTTACGAGTCGTCTGAGGAGATGACGAGTAGCTCGGCACCGTGCGGACTCACAGACAACATACTCTCGGGGCGCTATGTCAGTTTGGTAGCCCTGATGCGTTAACGCATCCCCAGGGTGTGGGCTCCGTGGTGGGTGGGGAGCCAAACTGATGAAGCAAGGTCAAAGGTCACATGGATACCATAAAACCCGAGACGAAGGAAGGAGGGAAAGCCGTACCCACAAGGGATGAGGCCAAGGCGCATAGCGCAAATGCTGTATCGGCGGCACGCACTTCTGTCCCAGACAGGGGAGCGAGAGCGGGTAACAGCCGAGCAAGGGGGTCCGCAAGGACGCAGAAGGCGCGCAGCGCATTTTCAGGCAGAGGCCATGGTGTAGCGGTCCAAGCCGGAGGCACCGTTGGAACTTTTCCCCACGGGTCGAAAAGCGGACACACCCAGCAGGTCCCCGCAAGGCGCAGGTGCCGGAGGGGAGGTCAGCGAAACTGTGGTCATCTGCAATAGGCCGGCCGGTCCTCTTCCGAATCCTGCTGACGATCCGGGCGCTGTTGATAGCGTGTCCGCACCCCAGAGCGCGGATGCGTGGTCCGGTGGAGGAGCCGTCAATAGCAGGAGGCAGAAGAGTCGAGACAACGCCAAGGCGAGGGCTCAGACACTGAGCGAGGGCACCTCCCAGGATGCACCCACTTCGGGGCCAGGGACGGTGCAAAAGAAGAGGCAACTGGGAGCCAGTGGCGACTCTTCTCTGCTTGTCAGCGACTCCAAGCGAGTGAAAGTCGCAGCTTCGTTCACTGAAGTGGCTGCAAGCGAGAGGATGGCCATCGTCCCGGAGGCCTTTCCGGCCGAGAAGATCGGATTGGGGCATCTGGGCGCCATCCAGTGGCTCATTCTGGAGCTTTTGGTTGACGCTCCGGATCCCCTACCCCGAGTCACTTTCGGCAACGTAGTGGCGGGCGCAATTGCCAAGGGAGAGAGTCCGTCGCATGGCTCAGGTCAGCAATCGGAAGCGAGGAGATTGCTGGCCTGCGCCTGAGGGTCATGGACGCCAAGGATCTTCCCAAACCTGTCAAAATGGCATGGAAAACGAAGATAGTTGGCGGCCATGACGTTAAGTTGCTTCTCCGTGTGTTGCAGAGGTACAATCCTGCGCTACACACGGAGGAGTGGAAGGTGGTAGACACCTTGACGTCGAACGCGAACACCAGGCGCATCATACTAATGGACCGGGTGTCGGCCGACGTTATCAAGGCCGCGGGCTACCACCTACACACGGCTGTCGACCTGAGCTCCTTCAAGCTCCTAGAGGACGCGGAGGAGAGGGCGCTTGAGGGGGCTGAGGAAGGCACTTGTGCGAGGATAAGCGCGGGGGGTCCGACGCCGGGGGAGGGCGCGGGGGGTCCGACGCCGGGGGAGGGCGCGGGGGTTCCGCTGTTTGGGGAGGCCGAGGAGGGCACACCTCCGGAAGGCAATGTGCCTGGCATTTACAAGGAGGCTGAGGGGGCTGAGGTAGCCAAGGGGGAGGGGCAGTCAGAGGTGGAGGACGGGAACAGGGCGGGCTCCGGGTACGGACTTGCTGAATCCCGCAGGGCCCGAGAGTCATCACCGTTATCGGTGATCGGCTCAGAGGACCTGCGGGGATTGGCGGAGCTGTACCTGGGGGCCTCCATGTCTCCCATGTCCTGTGACGAGGCTGTACAGGAGGAGGCTGCCGACCTCAGCAAGCCTAAATTATAAAAGCGCCAATGGCGGGTCTAAGGTGTAGGTCCAGAACCATTTGTGGGACTCTCGCAGAGAACCATAACTTCGGCCTTTAAAGCCTACGCCAAAACCAAACACCAACACGAGTGGAGGAATGAGGCGGGCTTAAGGCACTCTAAGTTCTTCATAGAAGGAGTGGACTCGGGCTGGACTAACAAGCTCTGGAAATCCAGTAGGAAGCAACTCAGAATCATATCTGGGGTGCTCACAGGTCACTTCGGGGTCAAGGATCTCTTGGCCAAGATGGGACTGTCGGACAGTTTAGACTGTAGAATGTGTGGCGCGGAGGATGAGACCATGGAACACTTACTGTGTGAATGACATGCCCTTGCCAGACAAAGAATGAATTACTTTGGTAGCGACTATCCGCAACCAAGGGAGTTCAATGTGCTCCCGCTGAGCTGCATCATCCGCTTTGTGGAAACGATGGAGCGAGCTTGGGAGTAGGCATAAAGGAGAGGGCAAATGCACAATAGATCCCGCTGGGTCGAAGTGCATCCGAAAGGGCCCTCATCTAGATAAGATAAGATAAGATAAGATAAGATTACCCGTCAAAATAAAATAGGAAGGTTGTTCATGGTAAGCCGCCAGCTATAATAAAATAAGTTCTCAATAGCACAACTGTCTGTCTCCCCCTAACGATGGCATGACATCTTATTTGTGCAATATGCGGACATAGCTGTCGCTCCCGTATCCGCTTTACGAATCATATACGTAGGCGTCGCACCTATCTTATCATAATAGGCCTTTGCATATATTTCAGACGATTTATAAAAATTATATAGAAGTCTCTCGTAAGAATCAGACATATTACATAGCACTAAGCTCGCGAAACGAGATAAGGCGCGTTCTGAATTAATTTAACAGTTAATACTTTCTTAAAGTTTCCAACCTAAAAAGCCTAAAACGATATAATATACATTTTCCTCGCCCGATCGACTTGGAATTGAATGAATGCCGAATTCCTAATGAACTTCTTTGACTGCGGAATGTAAATCCTGAGATTTTGTAACAATTACATTTATTATCGTTCCAACGCGTTTGAATTGTCCACGGCAAAGTTATGTAGGAATATAGTTTTCGCTTTATGACAATGGCGTAAGGTAAGCCCCTTTTTCGCAAGTAGGTTGAATAATTTAAAAAAGAAACATTAATCGGGGCGTACCAGGGTTTCAGAAAATCTATGTACTCTTTGTTTAAGTACAAGGCACTGTATTCCGCTTCCCACGAACGACGGCGATATAGAAACATAACAATAACTAATTGCCAATTAAAGTTAATTCAAATTTGCTCGAGGCTTCAAGTTTTGGCACCCATTAAAATTAATGACTGTCTCCAAACAAAATCTTGAATACCAAAGTAAATACGCGAGTTTTACTACGAGAGATATGTTGAATAATTTATGACCCTCATGTTTACAATAAAAATCTGATCTTCTCGTAAAGTACGGAAATAATTAAATTATTTTGGTTGAATTGGATTTATGTCATCAATAAATGTGAGTTGATTTTTGAGTTAATACGAAATTATTAAACTATAGAATAATATAATAATATATTATATTACAAATATGTCTATGAAACTACTAAAATGACTAAAACTAACTTAAACAATTGTGTTTATTGCACTATATTTACTTATGTATATCCCCTAGCTAGATCAATACCACTTGGTAGGGTGTCCACGGGGCATAAGGCTGCATGGCTGCATTACCTCGCTGAATGGCAATGCCAATGCGTTGAGCGAAGAACGAACCAGCCATATGGTCACCAGTGGAGCGGATGAGCATTTTAGAAATTTGATTAAACAATTTTCCTCACTCTCCTCCGGTCCCCATGGACCCAAGGTCACCACGGCAAACGCCGCAAATACGTAACCGTCACCTAAAGATGCGTATTTGCGGCGCTTTGCAGCTTCAGCAGCAGCGGCCGCACTGCCCGCCTTCAACGACGTCGTGCCGTGGTGGGACGGCGCTAGGGTGTCAACGCATGTAGCGTCCCAGATTAATGGCCGTCCCCGTTGCCACGGCACGAGGGTGAGTCCGTCGGGCCTCTTTCCGTCGTCCCGCGCTAGGCCACTAGGTTCCAGTGTGGCTGGCATGCTGACGCTGGCCAGAGCTCGACGGATTATGTCGTTGAGGCAGGCATGGCGGGACAGGCGCCCGGCGCTTCTGGAGCAGGCGAAGTCGTGATGGCCTAGGCGGTCTACGGTTGCACGACAGAGGCAAAGGTGGGGTTCGATGAGATTGGCTCCGAGTCGCAGACCCGAAAAGGTGTGGAAAGGATCAATGTTTTTGTTAATAAATCCCGGAATGGCCTCGTCAAAAATGAAGAGATTTTTTCAAATGTATTTTTTGTTTCGTTTTTGTTCATGTTGTTTGGGTCAATCTAGAGTTCGCATTTATTGGGGTTGAGTTGTAAACCTATGAAATCAAGTTTTGAGCTAAATCGCGATGAAATCATTTAACACAGAATTTGGATCGCCTCCTAATGTTCCGTCATCAAGGTACCGGGAGTTGAAGGGTGAGGTACGGTCGGAGATACCGGGGTGTATGGCGAGACTAAAAATAGCCGGGCCCAGGGGGTCGCCTTGTTGGCAACCAACTTTTTTTATTATTATGTATGTCTTTCCCGCTCACGGGACAATGACGTCCCGGACCTTTGGGAGGCGTGCGTGGAGCTAGGTACCTACAAAGTACCAACTGAGCCAACAAGTAGAGGCCCTTTTGACAATTTAATAAAATACAAGGATTACACTTATTATTATTATTATTATTTTAACATGAAAGTATAAAATATGTGTACGGTAAATACATCATTTCGCCAAACTGCGGAGCAGTTTGTTGGCGATGAGCTCGCTCGTTTTATGACAAAAGTAGGTATATGTACATAGAAATTACACTGTACTACCAGCCCGGCGTAGCCCAACTGATGATAGTATTGTGTGTTTCTTGTATTTAAGGTGGCTAGGAGAACTATAGATTCAATTTGGTTCTAAAATTAGCTGCATTCACATTCCAGTGAGTTTTATGGACTCATTTTAATACCAGTATAGTTCCAGATGCCAATAGAAGGGTCAGATCTCCCAAGACGACACTGGTGCAACATTTACCGGCTACGTACTGGCCACGGCCGTTGCGCTCAGTATAAACATCGTTGCGGTTCGGTGGAGTTACCAGCTTGCCCCTGCGGTGCCGACATACAGACCATCCAGCACATCATCGAGCACTGCCCCTTAACGCGCTACTCCGATGGCCCCCCAGAAGACCTGATCGGCCTTAGCGACGAAGCCATTACGTGGCTGATTAGCCTTAATATGAACTTATAGTGATTATATGTATATGTTACTTTGTGTAAATTTGTCATCCTGTTTGCCATACTATTAAATAAATAAATAATAAAACGTTAATACCTACTTTAGGTCGGTTTGCGTGGAAGCGAGAGGGTGAAACACATTAGAATCACAGTGCAACGTTAAGCAACATATATTACGGGGATATGTAATGATTTATGTGGATACTCGTAATAACAGATAGTTTTATGTTATCATACGTCTTAACGAAATAAATTATTACCAAATTATTATACTCCAGGCAAAATACGGTTTTGAAAAACATTAATTTATAATAGCGTTTTTTTTGTTGATTTCATTTGAAAATGTTATTCTAAGATTATATATTCAAGAATCCGACAAAATTTCCACCCGGAAGTAATTATGTAGATTTCAATGAAGCATGCATTGTCTTTTTTTATACGATTTATCTTGAATATTATAGAGCAAATGTAAATGAACCAAAATAAAGACAAAAATATTTATTAATATTTTTTCTGACTTTCAGAAGTTAGTTAACTTATCATTTTTTTGATGTCTGAAATTTTGTCGGATTTTGTCGCTGGGTAACTATTTAATTGATAATATATCCGTTACACATAAAAAATAAGCTATTATAAATTATTTCCAAAATTGTCATTTTTTCCATACGAGTTGTCAGTTCTTTTACTGGACTATTATTATTGTACCGGCAATACAGAGGTACAAGTTCGAGTCCTGTCCTGGGCTTCAGATGGTGGCGATGATGTGGTTCCCTGTATGATATAGTTTATTTTATGTTATGTAATTTAGCGATAAACTTGCAACAAAACAAAGAAGGTATATGTTACAAAATCAATTAGCGTAATTTCTTGTAACAAAATGATCAGTAGAAAAATGATTTTTTCACCGAATTCGGTATTTTTATCAATAACTTCACCTGCATAAAACCGGAACGGCATTTTTCACCAAATACCATTGCTTTTACACACGTTATCCATCTATCATTTAGGTATGTCGCATTTCTTTGTTTTTTTTACGGATTGCGTCATTTTCCTGATTTCGATGAGTACCAAAAACACCCAAATGGGGTGCTCGGGTGATTTGTCACTGCTGAACGAACTTTGACAGGTGGAATTATGACAGATTTGACGTATTTATTTTGTATCAGGATTCCAATGTCAAGTTTGAAGGATTACCCGTATAGTTGTAGGTTATTTTTGATACTTTGTCTTTTATTATCCATTAGGTACTTTCATATCATCACATGAGTGATCGTTTGTCGATGTCAAAGCTTATGTTTACCTACATCTTTGCAACTTATTCTACTTTCGAAATCTATCGCAAAATATACAAACAGGCTTTCTACTGTAGCAATGTAATTTTATAATACTCTGATATTGAAATTACATATTTAAAAAAAATATACCTCGCAGTTTTTTACGACGGTTCTTAGAAGCAGAGGTTCTTTCCGAACTGGTGGTAGTTTATCGACATTCATAGGTATAATATGCCTAAATTGAAAAATAAATAACTTTACTCCTTTCTAAATAAGTGAAGTCTCCACATATCATTGACATCCCGAAGTTTCTTTGCAGCACTCAAGCTCGAAATCGTTTAATAAAATAGTTTAGTTTTCCTGATGTAAATAGTATACGCAATAATGATTTAGCGAAACAATACATTCGTCGAACTTTTATGCAAAACGGAAGGGCTTGTTAACTTTTACCAATAATGAGGCTTAATATGCAAGCTGCCACACAATAGTTAAGCTGGTACACTGCTGCGGCAAAGTGGCACTTTACACGACTATGCTCGGGGCTCGAATGGACACAATCAGTGCTGAGCGTGACCCAAACGCGCTTTAATCTCATCGAGCCCCCGCAAACCGCACGAGTCCAATTACCGACGCGCTGTACTATCAATATAACACGACCAGCGGCGCTTCCACGAAAATCGAATCTCGAAGTTCGTATATCTCTGTCTCTGGCGCTCGAGTACCATAAACCATAAACGCGATAGAGACGGAGACATACGAACTTCGACGGTAGAAATATCAGTAATTATTAATGAATCATAATAGGATAATAAAATGCCAGTGAATAATAAATCGTATGTAAAAACTTGACATTCTCACCCTCAATAGAAGATACGGCCGCGAGACTCAACCAGAAGAAACTCCCGAATGATTCGAAACATGTCGCCAGTTGTGAAAATTTGATTAATACGTGATATTTTTAACCATTATTATTAGTATAATGTTAACTATGATAACATAAGATAATTGAGTTGTCCAAACATGAGTAAAAGTACATACAGCTGGCATCGTTAAAATAATGTCCTTCATGTTTTGTTTTTCGGCGTAGGTACAAACTATTTTATATGACTACAATGTGAAAACAATAAAATATAAAAATGAAGGATGTCAAAATTATAAATTGATGATTAAAATGTTTTGAATACAATTACAGTCATAGTAATCTATATCTAATTATTTAAACCTACTTATATATAAACTACCTATTTTATAAAACCGCTGTCATGACAGACGTGTCAATTTTAGTCTATATTTTATAAATTCGTTTTTAATGTTTTCTGTGCCTTTTTAAATATTTTACACCTATGCAGATGCACATACTAGTTTCCCACAATGTGCAATATATTTAAAATGCGGCACCACTTTTGCAATCAAGCAGAATCAGTATCGAGGGAACTGACAAGCAGCTGTCAAAGGCATATCGGAGTAAACTAAAACGATACGAATACGAATATGATCACAAGGACACGCTCAAGAGCGGCACAATGCGCACGCCCACCACCTCCGCCCGCGCCGTCCAGCTCCTCGCCATCGCCATCGTCGTCGGGCGATGAATTCGCCACAGCGCCCGACATCAGCGAGTCGAGCGACGAGCGCGGGCCGCCGTCCCCGCTGCCACGAACACCTGCGCGACGAGGACGACCACCGCTGCCGGCACGCTTGGGGCCTACGGGGCATCCTGCTCCGGCCATGGCTCCCGCTGCCGGTGGTATAGTGCGCCGCATGCGGTGGACGCAATCCATCAACGAAAACTGCATGCGCGCCTACTATGGGGCGACAGAGGGAGGTACTAATCTGTCCGCGTATCGTGTCCGGATGCTGCCTCTGTTCCAGGCGCTTGAACCGACCATCACCGTGTCTGCGCAGCGTCTATCGGATCAGGTACGCGTCATCCAGCGGCACAAGCGGTTGGATGACGCCACGCTTGATCGGCTACGCCTGGAAGCACTCTCTGCTCGTGCGACCTCTACCTCGGCGCGGGATCCGCCCGCCTTGTTGCCGGCTCCGATGCCTGCTCCCGACCTGGCACCGGGGGCATCGCGGGTTGATCCCCGTGCTGACGAGGAGGACTGTGCGAATCAGAGTGTGAGTACCCAGATCAATGAGCAACTGAGGAGGGCTTTGAAAGATGCGATTACGGGGTATCGTTCCACAAACAACTCTAGGCCACGACTACCACGCCTGCCCGTAAATAGACGCAATCTAGCGTTAATGGGAGCTCTAAACGGTCAGCTAGACCCGTATATACGGGCTAGTGAAGACTTACTTGATACACACTCAATCATGTACTGCGGGGCCATCGCGGCGTGCCGTGTTGCTCGCGTCAAGTTTCCGGACGCTGACCGTGCACCTAGGACCGCCGGGGGTGTCCCTGCATGGCAAGTGCGGATTGAGCGTCGTATCAATACGTTTAGGACTCTCATTGCAAAGCTGATCTGCTTCAGGGGGGGCAACAACCGCCCCCGAGTCATGCGCTTTGTGAACCAGGCCTTTGCGGGATCTGGTATCAGGCCCCGCGACTATATGGCCAGCGTCACGGAGCGTATTGACTTTCTGAAGCAGAAAGTCTATGCATGGGCAGGCCGTATTCGCCGCTACAGAGAGCGTGTGGACCGATACAAGCAGAATTGCCTTTTCCAGAGCGATTAAAGGAAGGTGTACCGAAAGTGGGAGGAAACCGATCTTCGTGTGTCCGACGGGCAGCTGCCGGATGCTACTGCCATGGTTGACTTCTGGCGTAGTATCTGGTCGGTACCAGTCGAACACACCGAAGGTGAGTGGATGAGTGTTGTCGAACGTGAGTGTGAGTTCATCGAACCCATGGAGACTGTTACCATCAGCCCCGAAGACGTTAGTTGTGCCATCCGTTTGGCCCCGAACTGGAAATGTCCTGGACCGGATGGATTACACAACTTTTGGCTGAAATGGTTTCGATGCTCACACTTGCGTTTGGCAACGCAGTTCCAGCAGGCCCTTGAGCTCGGTTCCCTGCCATCTTTCTTGATTTCTGGTATCACCTCCCTGCTCTATAAGTCCGGTAGTACCACGGAAGCGAAAAATTACAGACCCATCACGTGCTTGCCTACGCTATACAAGCTCCTTACATCCATTCTGAGAGCAAAAATTAACGCACACATCGTTGCAAACAACGTTTTGGCCCCTGCTCAAAATGGATGTAGGGTTGGGTCTCGTGGTACTAAAGAGCTCCTCCTCATAGACATGACCATTTGTCAACGAGTCCGGCGGAATAGAGGGGCCCTTTCGGCCGCCTGGATTGACTACAAGAAGGCCTATGATTCGGTGCCTCATTCATGGCTGAGGAGGATCTTAGAGTTGTATAAAGTTGATGCAGTTCTAAGATCCTTCTTAGGCGCTTGCATGGGGCAGTGGACCACAGTCCTTCGTCAACCGGGGGGAGGAGATTGCCCTTCTGGCCCGCAGGACTCTATAAGGATTGAACGTGGGATCTTCCAGGGCGACAGTCTGAGTCATTTGTGGTTCTGCCTAGCAATGAATCCGCTTAGCACCCTGCTGAAGGATTCAGGACTAGGTTGCCGGCTTCGGAGGGAGGGTGAGGTCATTTCTCATCTGCTCTATATGGATGACCTTAAGCTATTTGCACCGAATGGACATAACCTGTTGGAACTACTGAAAACAACAGAAGTCTTCAGTAGCGCCATCAAAATGGAGTTTGGTGTCGATAAGTGTGCGGTCATGCATGTACAGCGGGGGAAAGTTGTAAATTCAACAAATTTGCAACTTTCTGAGACAATGTCCCTCAAATCTATCTCCGAAGCAGAAACCTATAAGTATCTTGGTATGTCACAGTCATTGGGTATTGAGGGTGAGGGCGTAAAGCGGGCGGTGAAAGAGCGCTTCTTTTGTCGCCTAACCAAAGTACTTAATAGTCTTTTGTCGGCGGCAACAAGGTGCGCGCCTTCAACGGCTGGGTGATGCCCTTGCTTACTTACTCCTTTGGCGTACTAAGGTGGACTCAGACTGAGCTGGATGCCCTGGATCGAAGAGTCCGAGTACTGCTTACTGCGCATCGCATGCTACACCCACGCTCGTCTGTTATGAGACTGTACATCTTGCGGAAGTGAGGAGGTCGCGGCTTTTTAAATGCCAAAGACCTCCACAACCGCGAGGTGTGCAGTCTCAGGGATTATTTCCTAAACAACGAGTGTGGGATGCATCGTGACGTAGTAGCAGTAGACGGAAACTTCACCCCGCTCGCCTTGGTAAACGAGAACTGGCGCAGACTTAAAGTAATGAGCGTCGAGGACCGCAGGGCGGTGTGGAGGAGCAAGGAGCTACACGGGCGGTTCTACAAGGCCCTCATAGGGCCCGATGTAGATCTGCTCGCGTCGGTGAACTGGCTTCGTTACGGGGATCTCTTCGGGGAAACCGAAGGTTTTGTCTGTGCAATTGCGGACGAAGTTATCATGACGAACAATTACCGGAGGTATATTCTGAAGGACGGTACGGTCGACATTTGTCAGGCATGCCGCCGTCCCGGGGAGTCACTCAGGCATATTATCTCCGATTGTGGTCATCTTGCTAACGGCGAGTACTTGCACAGACATAACCTTGTAGCCAGGATTATTCACCAGCAACTTGCTCTGCTATACGGTCTTGTGGTTTCCGAAGTGCCTTACTATAAGTACACCCCTGCGCCAGTTCTCGAAAATGGTCGTGCTCTATTGGGATCGATCTGTCATCACGGACAGGACTATTCTTGCCAATAGGCCTGATATTGTGCTGACAGATCGATCGAAACGCCAGGCAGTGCTCGTCGACATCACCATCCCCCATGATGAGAACCTTGTGAAGGCCGAGAAGGACAAAGCCAGCAAGTACCTAGACCTGGCTCAAGAGGTAACCGCCATGTGGGATGTTGATTCGACGATCTTCGTCCCGATAGTCGTTTCGGCGAACGGTTTAATAGCGAAGAGTCTCGACCATCACCTCAAGAGACTTTCGCTAGATGGCTGGATCAAGGGTCAGATACAGAAGGCGGTACTCCTGGATACTGCGCGGATAGTCAGGAGGTTCCTGTCTCTGACGCCCTGACCACCGGCAGCTTAGGCCCCGCCTCGCTGCCGGCGGTACCCTAGGTTAGGTTTTTATAATGATTTTATGTGTCGTATGTATAGTTTTTATATTTTACTTTTTATATCATTATTGTAAAAACCTAGCCTAAGATTGAAGTTGAATAAAGAGAATAATAATTTTATGTTTTGTATGTATAGTTTTATATTTTACTTTTTATATAGTTAGTGTAAAAACCTAGCCTAAGACGTAAAATGAATAAAGAGATAATTTATCATTCGTTCAATCTATATCCATGTCTCAATTTTTACATAGAATTATTTAATAAAATTTCGTAAAAAAATCATTTAAGCTATAATAACATTTACCTACCAATAGCGTCAACAACTTACGCTTAAAGATTCTAATTGGGCTGTCCCTAATTGCTTTGGGTATCTTGTTATAAATTCTAGGGGCTAAACCAAACACACTTTTTTTTAGTAAGGCAGTGTCGGTGAAAAGGCGTCTTATTTTACTGTTGTCACGTGGTCTTAGAGCGCTACTGGCGCCATTGACTCACGAAAATCAAGTAATGTCATTATTACTGATAGTGTAGACCGCAATGATGCAATTTTACCGTTCAATCACTGTGAATGACATCGTCACTCTCGCACTAGCTTACTTGTCAGAACGTGACGGATGTCTTGTACAGGGTGTTTGGCATTGCGTGTGCCAAAAGACTAGGGTGGGTAAGTAGGGTCACTTGCAACACATTTTGGGCCAATTAACACCACGATGTATTTTTATTAATATTGTTTTGTTTTATCTCGGCATTTGCCAAAAATTTACCATTTTGCTTACCTATTTTTTTTTATAATGTGACAGCATAAAACTTTTTGTTTTTTTAATATTTAACGTATGCGTATCCTATAGAAATCTTATTTTCATTTACATAGGTAGTAAAAAAAGGTAATGAGTCGACCAAGTGTGAAGGACAGAAAATAAAAATCATCAAACTCAACTTTATGGCACAATTAAAAAAAGTGGAACTTCCTCAGATCTTCCAATATCATAAAAAGTTCTCCAGTTCATGATTATTCTAACGGTGTCTGTCTGCATAAGATCACTAAAACAAAGTGGGCAGGACGAGTGTTAATTGGCTCAAAATGTGTTGCAAGTGACTCTGCCTACCCACCCTAGTCTTTTCGCGCACGCAATGCCAAACACCCTGTATACAGCGAAAAACGATAAAATTGCAACCATCGTATTCATGCTGGGTCTAATTTTTCGTCGCTTCCGATTCCAACTTTATGCATACTAACATTAAAATGCGATTAGCATGTATAAAAGATAAACCAAAATGAACATAATAACCATGTATCCGAACAAGTACCTACACTTACTTATACTTAAGTTTCTAAGATTCTGTTAAAAATAAAAAAAATGGTACAAGCTTTTATTACCGACTGTACTTCTGTTGCACAATCATCAACCTTGCCACGCATAAGTTTCAATTAGGTAATGGCGTAGTAGATGATTTTTCTGCGTTATCTGTGTAATTTTAGAAGCTGATGCTAGAATTAGCGCGTGAAAGTGTGTAACCGAATTCAGGCTTTTGTGTTTCAAGACAAAAAATTATAATTCTTGTGGGTAATGGACTGCTATACGACGAGAATACCTGTAATAATCATACATACATACATACATACATACATACATTTACGCTTTTATTCCCAAAAGGGGTAGGCAGAGCACATGAAACTTATGTTCCAGCGCCACTTTTAGCATTAATGTGGGTATAAAAGATCGACAAAATGCGATATTGCGGTGACAGGTTGCTAGCCCATCGCCCACAACACACTGTAATAATCATCATTCTGTAATCACTGTTGTCCATATTACAAACTTAATTTGTATTTAAGTCATAATTACGTAAGGTTCAATTTTGACATATTATAGAATTACGTAAGTTTTTGTACACAAATATTTTTATTTATAATTACGTAAGTTTTCTGACTGATTGCACTTCTTTTTCTTGAAAATCTTATCATTTATTCAGTAAAATATATAGTAGTCCATATTTCGGGATTTTCCTTTAACCGCTGTATTAAGAAACACAATACTTACCGCAAGATTATGTAAATTGTTAGTTTCAACTAGTGTCTGGCTTAAGCGACAGTCAAATTTAGCTCATTCCTGGAAAGTTGACTTGGTAAGTTTTTATTCTACTAGGTATCTTAGGAGACATTTATAGATAAAACCGCAGTGAGTAGAAGCTTTGAGCTTCAAGCTCCTTACAGATCCGTTTAATCTTTTTATCAGTTTTTATTAATAATATGATGAATAAATGAATAAGATTTATTTCGAAACAACAACAAAACAAAAACAGTTTACAGACTTCTTAAATATTAAAAGTATATTGTGGTAGTTGTCTCAAAAAAGAGGCCACTCAGCATGAGTCGAGGCAGAGGGGTACGTTATTTGACGATGGGTACTTATAGACATAGAGTTAGTAAACGCTTTATCCAAATATTAAAAAGGGATTAACTACATAATTAAAACATTAAACATAATTTACGAAAAGTCACTTTTCCGAATGAATGATTATTCGGAATTACATAATTCCGAAAAATATCTTCCGATGAGGAGTTTTTGATAGCCTAACCTATTTAATATTCCAATAAATCTGGAAAATGGCGTTCGGATTTTTTAAATTTCGTATTAAAGGCGGTTTCGAATTTATGTGAGTACTCATTTAAAAGATTACTTTACACAACATTAGACCAGTTTAAAAAACATGTAGTCTTTGAAAACTCAACCATCAAATTAATTGGTTTCAAAGCAGTTTTTTACTATAAAGTAGCAAAACGTGAGCGTAATTCCTTTAACCAATATACCGTCGCGTTCAAGAACCTAATCAGCTTATAACCCCTTTCCTGACTGAAAATAGCATCAAAACGAAAGAAAAGTTATATATGCCAAAATTCAAATGAACTTACAACCTTTTTGCATCAACAGACCGTTAGCACGATACAATTTTCCTTAAAAATGGGGTAATTTTCCCTCCGTAATAGATTTACCCTTATCCCAGCGTAATAGTTTGTGCAAGGCATTGTGCTATAAATTGATGATTAAAAGTAATGGATGGTCTGAATGAGAAGCTTTTTGTAGCAGCTTTAGCATTTAGTACGGTTTTAGAGCTTTTTTATATACTTAAGCTCTCCCTAGTACGTCCGAAATTTATTTACAGTACCCACAATTACTCTCTCATCTACCCTCGTTTAAAAAAACTATCAGCGGTATCTTCTGCACGTAGGCTGCGTTCAACTAACCAATTTTCCAAAGTGTGTGTTTTGTTTTTGTTTTGTTTAGTTTAGTTTAGTTTTTAGTAGTTTAGATTAGTTACACATTTTACTTCATTAGCCCTTACTTTGCCTTAACTTTCTTTCTTTCTGTGCACGCATGTTTAGAGTTATAGTCCAGATCGGAACCTTAATGCTAATATTGTATTTCTGTAAAAGCCTGAAACTTGTTTTGTGAGAAAATAAATAAATAAATTAGGATTAGAACAAGTTTTTCAAATAGGCATTATTGCATTCATTTAAAGAGTTAACAATGTACACAATTAAGTATTTTTTATGCAAATCAGGGTGGTATTCCTCTTGTCCAAGATCTTTCAATGTGCATTTCGTCTCAGTCACTATTTAAGCAAAATGTGAGATGCAAAAACACATTGAGCCAAGATCTTGGACAAGTGGAATACCACCCTTAATTAGTCGAATTTAAGCTTTCGTGAGACATGACAAAAATACTTCTACTAAATCCATGCCGCGTGGACAGTGGCCCACGTGCACACATTCGCGCCATTTAATACGTACGTTCAACCATTTACTAATAATAGTAGCACCTTAATTAGACTAAATGTTATGTAGGTATACTTAAGTAAGTAAGCTTAAATTCGACTAATTAAGCGTGGTATTCAACTTGTCCAAGATCTTTGCCCAATGTGTATTTGCATCTCACATTTTGCTTAAATATTGGTCCAATCCCAAGTATATATACTCAAAAAGTTTTTTGCAATCGGGCAATTAGTTCCGGAGATTACACCCTGCTTACAAACTAACAAATTCACTATCTCACAGACTTTTCCTCTT
Source organism: Epinotia bilunana (assembly GCA_947049275.1). Taxonomy (NCBI): domain Eukaryota; kingdom Metazoa; phylum Arthropoda; class Insecta; order Lepidoptera; family Tortricidae; genus Epinotia; species Epinotia bilunana. The sequence continues at coordinate 2,994,297 of OX346268.1, read as the reverse complement.
TATAACATTAGTAAAGAAGTATACAATATATTAGACACGGCTATACAGTCAGCAGCAGAAGTAGCTACTTACGCAAAATATCACGCTCTAGTTAGTTAGTTAGTTAGTTTTACTGGGCTTTTTTCCGCAAGTCGACATCCATTGTGCCTATTTTACGTGAAATGCTGGGGTAGCGCTACTCTAACCACCCCAGCTCCTCTACAAAGTTGGTGAGTGCCTTTGTGTTCCTGACTGCGTTCCGTAGTGTATCTGGAGACCCTAGGTGCTTTTTCCTGTATACTTCTACCTGCTTGCAGTCCAGTAGAATATGTTTGGTCGTTTCCTCCGCCTCCATGCAGGCTCTGCACATGGGGCTGTCTGTGATACCCATGTTGTACAGGTGTCTGTTCAACACGCTCTAAATGATCTAAGACAGTCCCTATACTCTTGAAATTAGAGTCGTGTGTAGGTCAGTTTGAGCACTTAACCCGCTTAGCTACTTTTGCTGCTGACTGGATAAGGATCCGTGAGTGAGTACACTAGTAATCAACCAATATGTATGCACGTATGTTAATTCGATCCAGCAACAATTTAAACCAGACGCTGTGACAGACAAGTTCGTTAACTACTGGAATCCGCGTGTTGCTATAGATTACCTATCCAAATTACACGCAGGGAACCAAGCGATATTGCTATTGCTGCTTAAAGCGGCAATTACACTTCGTCGTTCGCCGCATGCTGCATGGCACAGACCCACTAGGCTGGCTATCCGGTCGTCAAAACGGAATGAAACGTTTTTATATTATTTCCCATACGAAGCCACATGCTTGAAACTGTTCATCTTGTCGCAAATTACTGATTGGAGTTACAACCCAGGCCGCAAAACTCGGCATTCCTTCACATTTCAGCCTGCCGGGGCTTCGGAAGCCGTGTGTGTATCAGCGTCGTTCTAGTACGCCGGCCTCGGGCGGTAATCTAGGATTATCCGTCATTCGGGTGTCGTGGTAATAAACGCTCTAAATGTTGAACGTTTTGTGAAAAAGTAGTATACCGAAAAGTATAGATCGAATCTACTTTGAAGTAGATAAATTGACTATGAGAGAAAAGAATGTGTCTAACTGCTCATTTTGTATAATTGACACAACAAGCTAGTACAAATCAGCACAAATCGTGTTGCAAGATAGACGGTCCCTTTCTATGTGTGCGCGAGGCAGGCCACGGTCTCGTGCTAGCCGAGCAGAATACTCCGTTAAAGTAATAAGTTTCTGTCAAAAATTTCATTTTTGGTACAAGCCTTTATTGCCAACTGTACTTTTCTGTATACCATCATCAACTACTGATTGACACGACTCAAACGAGCCCAAACTCAACGGGGTTACTTCGGTTAAATACTGAATTCCCATGGCCACCTTCTGTTTCCATCATCAGATGAGCTCCATGGTACCATAATATTGAATTGTCATCCAAACTATACTAATACCCAAAATTTCAACTCAATCGGATAACGGCAAGTGACTGGTAAAATGGATTGCAAATTTTGAAGGACAACTTACATACATACTTACATACGAACAAGTCAAGTTAATATAAAGCTTGTAAAAACCAATCTCACAATGAACCCTGACCAATTCACATCGTAATTATGTGAGAGTGAAAATATTTTATGCAACTCTCTCATCCCACACTGCAACCTGTACGTATGGAAGAGCGTCCCTGCCCATCTCACGCTATTTTCCTAGTTAAGGTACCAATACTGAAAAATACGAAGTAGCTCTTCGGGCACTTTTCGAGCTCTCGATTTGTTCCATAAGACATCATATTTATGACTCGAGGTCAAATGCCTTGGACAAATCCAGGAAGCAAGCGTAAATGGGCGTTTTACGTTCTGCGTAATACTGCAGCGTGTGCTTTAAGCTCAAATAAAATTATCCTATATTTTAATCTAGGCTATAAACTATCTTCGTGCGAAATTTCATCCAAATCGGGGGCGCCGTTTAAGCGTGATTGAGTAACGAACATCTAAACATCCAAACATCTTTATTTTACTTATTGCGACAGTACCACTAGACCGAGGATTCTACTATAGTGTTGTAATAAGTATTCTTCTCGTCACAGCACTTCTTCGGAAGCTCTCCAGAGCAAGTAGAGTAGTTATTATGTCTACAGTATTCTGTAAGGTGGAGGTAGCTCCTCTCTACTTCAAAATACGGCTTGATGCCACTGCGTTGTTTCCTACCTATTCGTATACTTGCTAAACACCCTACAACATCGTCTGCTTTAAGTTAGTAACCAATGAGTTTGTGTCGAAGGCGGATACTCACCTCACCCTGCTCGTTAAAAATTCGCTGAGGGAAGTTTGTTAACACGTTTAACGCTGCCCTACCTTGGGTTTACGCGAAGGGTGAAATTTTGAACGTTTGTAATTAGTGAAAAGTTTCTTGGTGTTTTTATCTAGTTAAATGGTTTCGTGAGAGCTTACATTTACACAGAATTCAAAATTGTTAAAAATACAAGAGAGCTATACTTAGATAGAAATTAATTTATGTTTTGTACAAAAACAAAAAATCGCTAATGCTACCGTGGTTGGTTAGTTATAACTCAGTATACATTTTTGACATAACTTTCCGACATAAGGGTCGATTGCGTCAAGCCTCTCATAGACTGGCGCGGCCTGCGGTGGCGGTCAGTAGAAAAAGGGCCGTGCCAGTGTGATACGGGCTTAATGCTTTGTACGAACGTCAGGCAGACGGGTAATCACGTAACGTTTTGAACGCGCGTTAGGTAGATCCAACTGTCGATCGACCTGCAGATCTAAATGTTTTTTTTGTTTGGGAAAATGACACTTGGGTCGTTCTTCTTTTTACAAGCTTTATATTAACTTGACTTGTTCGCATGTAAGTATAAAACTATGTAAGTATGTAAGTAAGTTGTCCGTCAAAATTTGCAATCCATTTTTCAGTCACTTGCCGTTATCCGATTGAGTTGAAATTTTGGGTATTAGTATAGTTTGGATGACAATTCAATATTATGGTACCATCGAGCTGATCTGATGATGGAGACAGAAGGTGGCCATGGGAATTTAGTATTTAACCAACGTAACCCCGTTGAGTTTGGGCTCCTTAGAATCGTCTCAATGAGTAGTTGATGACGGTATACAGAAAAGTACAGTCGGCAACAAAAGCTTGTACCAAAAATGAAATTTTTAACAGAAACTTATTTACCGACAATGAGCCGACGTTTTTTCTTGGTTTTTGAAATATGGCATTTGGCATATGGTATATTGTAGTTTAAAAAAAATGCATATGTTTCTGCATTAGGACTAATTAAAGTTTCCTATCCGGCCGATATTTTTTTTAATATTGTTTTTTTTATTATTTACAAAGCGGGAGAATTTCAGTGGGGTCCACATTTTGATTTTCAACTCTGTCAGGGCATTCTACGAAAAACTAACGTCTAAAAAATGCTGGTTAGAGTAAGGGAAATATTGAATAATATTAATGAATAAAATAATATGGACGTTCATTCGAACATTATAAAACCCTCTCAAATGAGATGCCATAATAAGACGAAGGGCAGGCTAATGTCGGTAGAAAAGAAGAATAACCCAGTTGGGTTCACCTAATGTACCTACGTTCGTAATCTTTCACAAAATGTTACATAATCCATGCAATGTTCATTATTGTTCTATGTCTGTCTATAAATGTAGTATATAATAAAGTCCTTTTTTTCTCCATGCTCTCTTAACAATCGTACTTTTTCTTGACAACTTTTAATAAATCTCTATTTAAAGCCTTTAACCCAATGGTTAGCTGGTAGAGAATGCCATTTGGAATTAAGCTCGCCATTTGTACATTTCTGTGTTTTGTGCAATAAAGTTCAAATAAATGAATAATCATAATCACATTATGATTATTCATTCACAGATCTTACTAAAAAAAATATATATTTGTGGACAATCTTACACATCACTGGCAACACACACTGTTCAAAGACTCTCGTCTTGAGACACTGCGGAATATTGGGCGAAAAGATGTGCCGTAGCTTCCCGAACGCTACCCAGGCCACAAGGTGGACTGATGACCTGGTAAAGGTCGCGGGAGTCCGCTGGAGGCGGGTGGCGCAGGACCGGTCATTGTGGCACTCTTTGGGGGAGGCAGTGGACGTCTTTAGGCTGATATGATGAAATCGAGCTAGTCCCAAACCAAGCAAAGTTTATACTTATGGGTACTAGACGACGATAATAGTACATTGTGATACAAGTGAGGTAAGTTGATAATTACATCAGAGGCGGAATTATCACGCGAGCCGCAGGTGAGCGTGGTAAGAGAGCCGAGGATGTAATTATCAAAGCTCACGCGTTTCACACGACGTTTTTCAACACATTTTGCGAGGAAAAAATCCTTTTCATAAGATGAAAATTTGATAGGCCTGCTGTTATTTTCCTTACTTATTGATGTCAACAGGTTTTTACTCACATGTTGAATACATCGTCAAGAATTTCTAGTGGCGTCAATTCTTTTTATCACTTTTCTAGTCACCACGAATCAACATTTTTGTTAATAACCAAACACGCATTAACAATGTTTACAAATCTGTGAAATAACCTATAATGGCGCGCATCAATTTTTTTGTGAAGTTTGCGCAGTGCGCGCGCATTAGATGAAATCTCTAAACAGCCAATACAAAATAAAATAAATAATTTCGTTTTAAAATGTTATCTTTATTAATTCATGTAAAATGTTATCAAAAGTAGTAATAGTTTTACTAAATTAACCGTTTCTATATCATATCCAAAGAAATAGTCAATTAACTAACAAAAAGGATTTAATTTGTTTAGTCGAGTAAGAATCCATTTGCCGAGAATTAAAAAAAAGCTGTACATTCTGTACAACCCGGTTAGTTTAAGAATGCACCGTGTGCATGCATACATCTTGCTGCAAGATGGCAACGTGACTTAATCGGGATATAACCATAACACACAAGTATCGTAATGTTATTAAACACGCGTGTTTAATATCCAGGATTATGAGCCTAAAAGCGACACAATAAGAGGTACGTTACGAGCCATTGTGTTGAAAACATACTTATATAATTAAATAAATACATAAATACACAGAGAACAGCCAGCATGACTCTGGAACAAATATTCGTGCTTATCACACAAATAAATGCCCTTACCGGGATTCGAACCTGGGACCTCTAGCTTTGTAATATAAGCAGGGTCACTAATACCAACTTAGGCTAAACCGGTCTGTCAATAAAAACCTACTAATATTATAAATGCGAAAGTTTGGAAATTCAGATGTTTGGATGTTTGTTACTCAATTACGCTTTAACAGCTCAATCGAAATTTTTAACGAAGATAAATTATACCCTGGATTCAAATATAGTTAATATAGTTTTTACTCGGGTCCATGCAGACGAAGTCGCAGGCGGAAGCTAGTATAATAAAATCAGGGGCAGTGCGCATATTTGCTTGTTCTTAACATAGCCCAATATCTAACTGGATATGGTTAAATTTGTCATGAGTCGCCAATTACTCCCAAATGAGAACATCCGCCGGAGATCGGCAGATAACGAATTTGCGCTCCCGCCCAAGGATTCGAGTTTAATCAAACACGAGAGATATTTTGTAAGTACATATATACATGCAACAATATTAAATAAGTTTAAATAACATATAGCATTATAGTTTCGGGTTAGATATTAGCATTTTAGAATAGACCGGAATTATTTATACTAATATTGAAAGAAAGAAAGAAAGAAAGAAAGAAAGATACATTTATTCACAAACACACAGGACACATGTGTTAAACAATAAAATAATCAAAAAACAGGAAACAGATAAAACATGAAACAAGTGTCTCTGCGGCAGTGAACCGGACACTGGCTCAGCATTATGCTGAGGTGTCAGACACCTGCAGCGCTGATTTTCAGCCAGCATATTATAACGAAGAAAAGGTAAATTAGGAGCGGGTTGCACTAACTTACGATTACAGACCGATCAACGTTAAATATGGCGCCTGCAGCTGTCATTCCATGGAAACTCGACATAGGTACCTTGCATACATTCGGTTTTTTTTTAGTTTAAAGCAACCCACCCTTAAGGTTGTAAGTTTATATGCAGGGGGAATCTCTTAAAATAATTAAACTTGGCAGTGAAACGTACCAGTATTTTCATGGTTAAGGTTGATCTGTGGTTACGGTCAGGAATTATCTCTAATTACAAATAATAACATCTAGGGAGATTTGTCCAACATGTAGTTTCAGTTAAAATCGGCTTTTGCGCACCATCGACGTTAAAAAGTCAGTCTTAAATTTAGGCATAAGAGTAGGTATAACACGCACCTCATGAAACTCGATAACCTGCCCTTCGGGAAGACAACCTGTGCCATGAGAAAAACCGGCAAAGTAAACGATGTATGTATGTAAGCACTTCATTGTACACAATAACAGGTTAAAGAATATACTATAAGGGATCTCTTCCAGCTAACCTTTGAGCAATTGAGAGGAAGGTAGGTAGAACGAGATAGGCAAACTTATACCGTGTACAAAACACAGAGAAAATTAAAACAAAACCTAATAGGTATTAATTCTAGACAAATAAAAACATGCCAATACATATATAAATATACAATATAAAATAAAAACTCAAACTCAGCGAGCTATAATTTTTTCATCCTATCTCGACAGTGATACCCATCGCCGGCATTGTGATGATGACATACAAACAACACAGAAAGGAAGAAAGAATGAAAATATGTTTAATAGCATATAAGAAATAAAAGACAAGAAATTGCAGACATAATCAAAACATGCTAAAATGGTCGCCACTCAGCTTTGTGCCACGAAATACATGACCCTAACTAGACGGTAGAGCACATGCTATTGTGGTAGAGTAGGATGTCATTATTTGGGTTTTCGAGCGGTCTAGCGTTGATTTTGTTAGACAGTGTAACTTCTGTACTATGTAAGTAATATTGTTTGCTCTATAATCAAGAACTACTTCCATATATACTTATATGACGATTGCTTTTATTGACGTTTGCTTACTCAGAAGTCTCCGAAAATACAGATGTTGGAATAATAATCCCAGTCAATAAGGCGCTAGGAGAAACTACATTGCGTAGTACGTCAGTAAAATAAATTTTATTAAAAGATTGGTAAAGAAATTATTAGTCAGATGTATTAAATTAGGGGAAACCGGGCATAAATCAATCGAATGTGAACCTATAATTTCGGATATAGTTTTGAATTTTATTTGCTCTAAAATCAAACCAAAGACTCGTTTCCCGATCTCTAAAGTGCAGTCAATGCAACCCGTTCCGATAATAATCAGACAGTTCGTAATAATACCCTGTCACTTCATCATACAACTAAAATCAAATCAAGCTAATTAGTAGAAAACAATGCTTTTCGACTGCATCACTTCGGTTAACTAATAATTTAATAAAGCTTGCTGTTATATTGGGTATTCACCAAAATCCATTTTCAGCGCGTGATAATTTGAACGAATATGAAGACTTTGCTTGTGTGTAAAATGTTTAATTTGGATGGTCAATAATGTTTATTAGGTAGTTAACTCATGAAGTGTAGGCATTAACAGCTCAATATTAAGGGTGGGTGTCTATCACCGTGCTAATCTGTGTTGCCATACCTAGCTGTGTGTGAAGCATGCGAGGTGTCAAAAATATCCCATAAAAAAATACCATGTAAAAAGAGGCAGTCTCGAAACTTTGCACCGTAAAAAGTTGTGAGATATTTCGTAGAGCCATTTTCATTAATCTTTATTTGCTAGTAAAATGCCCGGTTGGTTAGTGAAAAATCAGGCTTCTAGTTTTCTCCACGAGTTATAGGCGGGTAGAAAATGGCCAGAACTGCTTCGAGGAAAGGATGGTACGGCCGTGCCGTTGTTTTACTCGACTTGGCGGGGGTACGGCAGATGAACACGCAGCTTAGCAACCCGTGTGGCATACGTCAGTATAGCATTTTAGAAAATATGTCTTTTTGTCCGACTACGGTGGAGCCGAAATGAAGGGATATTTTTTTAGCACTCTATGTTTGTATTTACGTGTGTTCCATTGTAGCGTTTAAGATACCGGGCTGTTATTCGCTACGCGCTAAAGCGGCTTACCCCGCTGGTCACCCGTTACGAAACTAGATCTCTACCTACGCTTAGTTACTTCGCATTGCCGTGTCAAAATATATTTGTAGGTGAGCGTTGAGGTGAGCTTAAAATAAGTTAGAGAATGAGCATGAGCTGTCAATCGATTGGAATTTCCGGGTTTTTCCTTCCAGTTACTTTTACGTAGTCTGGTTACAGTTTCTTGAACTGTTTATGCTTGTTATGATTTGCATTGCATAACACGTATCGTTTTCTTCATATCATTGACTATTTGACGGTTGCAATCGCCATAGCACGACATCGGAAAGTCGTGTCGTTGACGTCACGTCCACCACAGCCATTATTGCTTGGTGTGATGCCTAACGATTATTTTCGAAGCTGCCGTCAGTGCTCGAGTATTGAATAAAATAAATTCTACTCTCTATACAAGTGAGCGGTATCGGTCCAAAAAGACGCGCTCTACACCGCTATTAATGACTACATATGTAATGTTGAGAGGCGGGTTTACTTTTCCTTTGGAGCTCATGACATCGCTAATTTGGTGACAGCCAGGTTCAATTTATCTATTTAAAATTAGTCAACCCCAGCTCTTGGCTAGGAGGCGTATTTGACTCGCCATATTTAATTAAGTTATATGGACCCTGTACATCTCTGACAATATTACATTAATGTTCATTTTTTTTGTTTTCTTTTGACCCTTAGAGACTGTATACATCTCTACGAACATTAGAATAATTATTAATTGTATTTGGACGCTCAGAGAGCTTATACATCTCTGGAGGTACTGAATTAATATCATTAACTTCTTGTTAATGCTGATACAGACCTTATGTATCAAATATAATGGTCATATTTTGCAATTTCGTTTTGTTTTCATTATTTTAGTGACACTTAGTTAACCGTTTATATATCGGTCCTTAATCTGCAAATTTTAAATTATTATTGTGTAAGATTATTATTATTTTATTGTAAATTACCGTTTGACATGTAAAAGTGCCCTTGTGGCCTATTTGCAGAATAAATAATTGATTGATTTTATATTTGAAAATATGTGAGTGATACGTGTATGTTGTGACACATCTGATATGTCAGGAACCCTCAAAGAGTTAAATAAATAAGTTAACTATACGCGATTGTCCTGTTTAGTAAAAATAATGTGATATTATGGAAAGTTAGGAATGGCAAGCGTGAATGCGAGCCCCGGGCAATAAATGCCATATCAATAACGTTACCATTACATCGAGTCAGATATACTGAAACCTATATGGATTTCTAAAGCAATAGCAAAAGTACTCACTCAGATTCGTTGTTTTCAAACACAATGTGTCCTTCAGCAGGCTCGTACTGTGACCCGCCTTTAGCAGTACCATCCTCAGTCCAGTAAGGTATGCGCACCTTCCCTCTTGCTCCTGCAGTCCTCCCTACTCGCAGATCATACGTCCCAACTGATTCCGTCAGCTCAAAGTCCCTTTGTACGAAAGAGAACACACCAGAATGGTCATCGTCTAATATCACGACTGTGGCGGTTGAGGGCGAAGCCAAAGAAGCACCTCTAGCCGAGCTCAGGCGGACGAAGAAGTGTTCGTCTTCTTCAAACACGTCGTCGTCTATAACCTGGACGGTGAAGGTCTTTTCTGTCTCTCCAGGCTTGAAGACTAAAGCGCCCTGGGCGGCGACGTAGTCCGACCCAGCTTCTGCCGTCCCGTCTTCTGTAGTATATTGTACAGTGACTTCTCCGTTCAAGTCTCCAGCTCGGACTACTCGCACTTCAAACGAGCCACAGTTCTCCATGACAGTATAATGATCTGGCTCAAAACGGACGTTAGGCCCGCGGGGCTCAATCGACGGAGACCCTGATCCTCGCCGCTGCAACTCAGCCTTCACCTCACTAAGATCACTCTGAGCCCTTTCCGATATTTTCCGCGAGAAGTCACCACCGCCGGTCATTTTACGCGTCGCGGCCACTCGATAAAACGCCCGAGACTTAGGACCTTTCGACATCAGAGACTCTAAGGCCATCCTTTCAACAGTCTCCAAATCCTCCTCTGGATGTTGCCTCCTTAATTCTCGGAGAACGGCGACGTAATCACGCCGAGATTTCTCCACTTCCCGACCTTCCTCGTCATCAGAAGCGAAATCGTCGCCCGGCTTCAAAGCCATTTCCACGGAGCCATCCCCTTCGGCTTCCACGATCACTCCGCGTTCATTGACACGATATCCTTTCTTTAGATACTTATACACTAGCAGACGACGATCTGCTATGTAAGCTGTCATAACTGTTGCTGGAAAGAAGAGGAAGGTGATAGTGCCCTCCCATACTTCGACTTCGTTCGGAGAAATAACAGCAAGGATTAGGTAGAGCCACACATACGCAAATATGGACCATGTAGCGGTCACAAGAAACACTCGGAGATGCTTTATCTTCCGCACCTCGCCATCAGGTATCACTCCCACGCATATCGCCATAATCACGAACAAATTATAAGCGGCGGAACCCACAATAGTTCCCGGCCCTAGTTCACCCGCTTCGAAGTTCTTTCCAGCTATTTCTATAACGGACAACAGAATTTCAGGTGCACTAGACCCTAATGCCATTAAAGTCAAGTTGGCAACAGTCTCGTTCCAAACACGCACGACAATGATCTGGTCGCTGCCGTTCCGTCGCACGCGCACCTCCTTCTCGCGCGACGTGATGACTTCAATGGCGGCCATAAACCGATCGGAGACGATAGATACGCCGATGAAGAGGTACATGAGTGCTAAGAAGTAGACTACGCCGCGGAGGGCGATGTCGAGGGTCGGGACATCCTCGAGGGGGTGCCAGACGGGGAGCACGAGGCCTTCGCTGCACTGGAGGCGGTGCGTGGTGGTGGCGTTGCGCGGCGCGGGGCGCGCTGGCGGCTCGGCGCGGGCCACCACGCAGCAGGCCGCGAGCGCGGCGAGCGCGGGCCGCATGCCGCGTTACCTGACGCGACCCATGCGCGGCGACCGGCGCTGGTCGTTGCCGGCGCCCGACTGAACGTCGCGACGGCGTCGCCCCGCCCCGCGCGCCCTCGTCACCATGGAGGCTTCTCGCGGTTAACTAAATTCTCACATACGAACACTTCAGGGTCTTATGTTAACGAAACTGTTGTTGCTATCGTCTTATTAAAGTTTGCGACTAAAAAAGACTGACTAGCTAATTTATTAAACCAAGATTAAAATTAGGGAAGCTTTATCGGAAAGTTCAAATAAGTTGTGTAGTAGGCGGTTGTTATATTGTCATTTGTGATTTGTAGGGGAGTAATATTAAGAAGTTAGAGCTAAGACTTGGAAGTTACTGTCAAACGGTTATTTTGTCGACGAATTATGAAACTGTACAGAGCGTGGGGCGTGCGACAGGGTTTTAGTAATCCTCCAAATTGACTCGTCGCGGCGGTTGCGAAGTCGCTATGTCTCCGAGGATAACAATTTAAGCGGACGACTGTAATGAATTCGCTGATTGATGCAGCTTAATATTTCAAAGGGCCGTTTTCATAATGCCGGACTTTGGGGTCTAAATTGAAAACGTTCAAAGTAAATTGAAATCAAATTTGTATTGATGTCATTCTCGCATCCAGCTGGTCGATTGCATTACGTTTTGAACGCACGTTAGATTTAAATGTGATATTTTGATTAAATAATATTATTTGAACGGATTGTATCGCGTATATTATGTTGTAAATACTTGCCGACATTGTTGGAGTCTACCCTGTTGACCACGAGTGTTAGAAATGTTTTGAAAAGTCGGGATATCATACCTACTTACCTATTTAATACATAATATATATGCGCGATAAAATCCGTTCAAAACGTTTCACTTAATGAGTTGAGTATGTAGTAATAGCGGAAACCGAACACAATATTTTTCAACACATTTGCTCTTAACGTACCTCGTATAATGTCCCTTTTAGGTTCATAATCCTGGGTATTAAACACGCGTGTTTTATAACATTACGACACTCATGTTATGGTTATATCCTGATTAAGTCACGTTGGCACTTTGCAGCAAGATGTATGTATGAACATGGTGCATTCTTAAATTAACCGGGTTGCACAGAATGTACAGTTTTTTTTAAAATTCTCGGCAAATGGATTCTTACTCGACTAAACAAATTAAATCCTTTTTATTAATTAATTGAGTATTTATTTTTGGATATGATATAGAAACGTTGAATTTGGTAAAACTATTCCCTTTAGATAACATTTAAAACGAAAATATTTATTTTATTTTATATTGGCTGTTTAGAGTTTTCACGAAAAAAACTGTTGCGCGCCATTATAGGTTATTTCACAAATATTTGTAAACATTGTTAATGCGTGTTTGGTTATTATCAGTAATGTTGACTCGTGGAGACTAGAAAAGTGATAAATAGAATTGACGCCACTGGAAATTCTTAGCGATGTACAATATGTGAGTAAAAATCTGTTGCCAGAGCCACTGCATTACTCAATGACACATATACCATATACATCTCTGTGGGTATGGCAAACGGCCATAAGGACCCTTTAGGCATGGAACGCCACATATATAATAGAGATGTTGACTTGTAAAAGTGCCCTCGTGGCCTATTTGCTGAATAAATATTTTGAATTTTGAAATTTGAATGAGTTCCTTGCACAAATCCAGGATGCCGATTTGTTTTGATAGATGGTCATCATCATGACTGAGACTTCAAATTATTCGTTTCGCTGTCTCACTTTTTTGTCAAATGTTTCAATTAGTAAGTAAGTAAGTAAGTAAAATCTTTATTTGCACGATTTTAGGTATATAAAGACAGATCACAAACAGGTACAATGCAGGTATCACTAAAATCTACCTTAAAGGCATGCAAATTATGAAATCATCTTAAATCTAGCTACGTACTTATATTCTAGGAACTCTTGAATACTGTAGAAACACTTTTCTATCAACCATTTTTTAAAGCCTTCTTAAATTGTATAAAAGGCAGGTCTTTTATTAAATCCGGAACTTTATTATAAATTTGTATACACATTAAATATGCGTTTTTTGCAACTAATGAAAGATTAGTTGCTGGAACATATAGCTTATTGTGGTATTGTGAACGTATGGGATTACGATATATTTCTTTAACATTCTGAAATAGATGGTAGTAGTTTTAAGTCTAGCGCCTAAGGAAACCTGTAAAATCTTTTGGACGTTTTGGGTACTTTTCTGTATCGTATACGACACGTTAGAAAGAAAGGAAGATTTATTCACACACACGCACAGGACACACATATTAAACAATAAAATAAACAAAAAAACAGTGAACCGGACACTGGCTCAGCATTATGCTGAGGTGTCAGACACCTGCAGCGCTGATTTTCAGCCAGCACCGTCGGTGACTCACGGAAACGTCATGCAAACGCAATAAATAAACTACCTACATTATTGGGACAGGCGAAAGAGAAAAAACATAAATACAAAGTGAGATAATACATGTACACACTACCTAGATGCAGCTTCTATAAAATATTTACAGTACACATTAAAAACAAAAACGAGATAAAAAGTGAGCAATTGGCATATTTATTGCTGTCACAGTGCTGGGGATTAGGATTTTGATTAGCATGACAGTTGAGTAGTCCTAGCGGAAAGTTATGTCCTTAATGTAAAAAAGAGGTAGATAGTAGTAGATAGGTTAGGTTATAAGCGCTCTAAAAGTGCCACACTAAAATTGAATCAATTGCACCTCAAGTTTCGCGTCGTCTATGGAAACGTACGCTGTCAGATTTGGTGGAAATTCGGATAGACAACGTATCTACCTCTTTTTACAAGCTTTATAATTAACTTGACCTGTTAGTATGTATTTATTTATTTAATCGTATGGCTTTCATTATTAATTTGGCCTTTTTAAAGTATGTATGTTAGTATGTAAGTTATCCTTCAAAATTTGCAATCAACTGAAAGGGAACCAGCGCAAACGCCGACGTCTTCAAGGACACGTCGCGCACTTGAACCAATCAGCGCGCTCCAAACTCTAGGCGCATCGTTAGATCGAGAATTACTCTAGCCACCCTTGGCAGTAATTGCTGAGCCTACTAGGAAGTACGATATCGTACTAATAGTCACCGACCCGGACCAGCGTAAAGTAGTCCACTCCCTTAAGGAGGTCCTTAAGATGGCTGTGAGGGTGAAGACTCCTAACAAGAGGACCCACCTCTCACAATGTCACAACTGCCAGAGGTTCGGCCACGGCGCTCGTGGCTGTCACTCTCCCCCCCGTTGCGTCAAGTGCGCTGGGGATCACGCAACTCGCGATTGCGAACGCCCAAAGGGATGCAAGGACCCGAACGGCATACGGTGCTGCAACTGTTTGGGTCGCAAGCTCCCCCATGGGCATACTGCCAATTATGGGGGTTGCCCTTGCCGCCCAAAGAGTCGCGACAACGGAAAGAAGTCGAAGTCCTCGCCTCCCTCTGGGCGGAAGCAAAGCGCGGGCCGTGCTGCTCCCCATAGCACTCCGCAACACTTCCCCGCCCTTCCGGCAGTAGGGCTAGGCGCCCCTAGGAACCCGGCGCCTTCTGCGGCCGTAGGTCCCCACCCGGTGCCTTCTGCCCAATCCCAGGCGGGTCCCTCTGCATGGGGCCCCGCCGCCAGTCAAGCGGGCCGGCCCGCTATAGATCCCCTCTATGCGCTTGTGCAGGTAATTCAGGTACTCCCACCGGAGGTGGCGAGCGGCCTGACTGCCCGCATATTTGCAACGACTACGCAGTATCTCGCCGCACCAAGCGGCAGCCAGGTTCACGGTGCCTACTAGTATGGATAGTACATCCCAGAAGCTTAAACCTGCTTCGATTACCATTGGCATTTACAATGCCAATGGCTTGAGACGTATGAAGGACGAGGTGATGAACTTCCTTCGCGATCACTCAGTAGATTTACTCCTGGTCCAAGAGACCTTTTATCGTCCCAGCATTAGAGCCTTTCGCGTCCCTGGATACGCTCAGATTAGAGATGATAGACAAGATGGTAGGCCACTCGGGGGCACGCTCATTTTCTACAAACGTAACTTGCATTGCATAAGACTCAATCCCCCACCCCTGACAAATATGGAAGTGTCGGTCTGTCGCATCTCGATGGAGGGTCACCCCTCGATATCGATTGCTTCAACCTACCTTTCACCTCAACGAGACTTACTTTTGACTGACCTCAGCTCTTTAGCCTCCCTAGGTCCTTCGGTCATCGTGGCCGGGGACCTAAATAGTAAACATATTAACTGGGGTTGCGTAGTAACCAATCCCAACGGCAATCGGCTTCATCACCTTTTGATCGATAGCCTCCCTTTCGATCTCCTCGCTCCCTTAGAACCGACTCACTTCCCTCATAACGTAGATCACCGACCTGACATACTCGACATAGCACTGCTAAAGAACGTAGCGTTAACTCTGCGTTCTATAGAAGTGATACACGAACTAGACTCGGATTATAGGCCAGTCCTTTTGAGACTAGGTCCTCACCCCAATAGTACTCCTCGAACCAGGACACTCGTGGACTGGGACAAGGTGCAAACAGGTCTCTTACAGACAGATCCCCCCTTGCTTAGAGACATCCCAGACAATATAACTACAACCGAACAGACAGACCAAGCGATCGATTCTTTCACCAACTACCTCAACGCTGTACGAAGCGAGGCCTCAAGGCAGGTGTCGGCGGAGGACATCCAACACCGACCCCTACCTAGGGAACTGAGAGAGTTGGTAACAAGGAAAAATCGCGCCATCCGTACCTATTCAAATCACCCTTCTGCCGAAAATTGGCAAATCCTGAGAGACTTGTCTAACGAGTCCAAACAGAGAATTGCCGAATTTCGGGAGAACTCGTTCAGGGATCTGATGGGGGAGATAACGCCTAGTCATCTGGCTTACTGGAAACTAGCGAGATCTCTCAAATCCGATGCCTGTTGGACTATCCCTCCCTTGGATCAACCGGATCACTCAACCCCCGCGTTCGAGGACAGTGAGAAAGCCGAATGCCTTGCGAGTAGCCGTCCCAATGTTCGCCCAACCTCCTCCACACCGACGAAGCCCATATTAGAAGGGTCGATTCCGAGGTGGACAGGAGATCGCGTCTCCCCGTAACTTCACCCATTTTACCGGTGTCGGTTAAGGAAGTCAGTGACCATGTCAGGCGTCTCCGTATTAGGAAGGCTCCGGGTGCGGATGGTGTATCCAATCGCATCCTGAGACTTCTCCCCGAAACCCTCCTCCTCTTTTTGGTTGGCATCTTCAATGCCGCGCTGACCAATGCTCACTTTCCAGCCGCGTGGAAATGTGCAACGGTCATAGGGATAGCGAAGCCCGGTAAACCCCGGACCTCGCCTGCCTCTTATAGGCCGATCAGCTTACTTAGCTCCCTTGGAAAGCTATATGAGCGTATCCTACTCACGAGAATTCTCAGATTTACGGCTGAGAATAACCTCCTCATCGACGAGCAGTTCGGCTTTAGATCCGGACACTCATGCGTCCAACAGGTGCACCGCGTCACGGAGCACGTGTTGGACGGTTTCTCTCGATTCCAGGGGCTCAAGACCGGTGCGATCTTTCTCGACGTGGCGAAAGCCTTCGATAAGGTCTGGCATAACGGGCTGGTATACAAGTTATACCAGCTCGGTATACCGGACAGACTCGTACTCACCATACGAGATTTTCTCAGTGATCGAAGCTTTTGATACCGACTGGAGGGAGCGTACTCGGACCCACACCCCATCCGGGCCGGAGTCCCGCAAGGCTCCGTGCTCTCTCCCACTCTCTACTCGTTGTTCACGAACGACATTCCCAGGCACCCTAAGGTGCAACTGGGGTTGTTTGCGGACGACACCGCGCTCTTTACGACCCATTGTAAGTACGCTACTATCCGGCGATACCTCCAAGAGGCAATCACCGACCTAGGTCGTTGGTTTAATCTTTGGCGTATCGAAGTCAACCCGGAAAAAAGCACTGCAATAGTCTTCCACCCGTCTGACTGCGTTAGTACAGAAAGACGGGTGGCTCCGATCCAGATGTTTGACCGACCCATCCCCTGGGTCAACGAGGCCAAATATCTTGGAGTGACCCTCGACAGGAGACTGACTTTCCGTAGCCACATCCGCAGGGTTCGCAACCGCGCGTTGTTCGTACTAGGAAGGCTTGGGCCGATGATCAACAAGTTTAGTAAAATGTCACTTAGAAATAAGCTGACACTCTACAAGACTTGTGTTCGTCCAATCATGACATATGCAAGTGTAGCATTTGCTCACGTGCCTATGTCATCGCTCAAGCCGCTTCAGGTCATTCAGAATCGTTTTCTCCGTAGGGCGACTGGTGCCCCGTGGTACCAATCGAACCTCAGCCTGCACCACGACATGGGGATTAGCACCATGTATGGTTTCTTTAAGCAGGCTGCCAGACGTTATTTTGACAACGCTCCCCACCATAGGAATCCGTTAGTTAGGAAGGCTACTGATTACGTTCCCATCCCTCCCCCCTCTGTCGTTACTCGGCGCTCACTGATTAGGGGCCGCACGGTCCGGCGTCCTAGGCACACACTCACGGACCCGGACGACGAAATCACAGCATCCATCGAAAGATGGAACGCTGCGCTTTCGGCGTCCAACACATTGCGTACACTTCGGCGTTCCCGCCGGCGGGGACGTCCACCGCGAGATCGCGACAACACAGACACATACAGTCCCTATTCGTCCCGGTACCGCCGCATACCGGATAGAGTCAGTCCGACCCAAGTCGGGCCTAGCTGAGTTTCTTGCTGGACTCTTCTCAGCTAGGCTAGGTTTTAGCGAACCAGCGATAAAACTCCCAGTAGTTCGACACCACTCACACCCCAGATTTGGTTGATACCGTTCAACCAATCTCACTGGAGCGCAAACTCGTAGAGTATTCCAGTGCACAAACTTTCCCGCGTGGTCGTGCCGGAGGCTCCCCCTGGATTTTCCCCAGGCTACCCTCCAACCACGCAATTCGACCGCTATATTGGGTTCGTCCTATTATAGCAACAGTCAGGTTCAAAAAAAAAAAAAAAAATTGCTGAGCCGCGCGCGTTGGAAGCACATCTATGCTAATTATTGCAATATATTTTATTTACTCAGTCGTGTATTTAATATACTCTCTTGTTTATACTCCAACACAACTTTTCAGTCACTTGCCGTTATCCGATTGAGCTGAAATTTTGGGTATGAGTATAGTTTGGATGTCAATTCAATACTTATTAAGGTACCATCGAGCTGATCTGATGATGGATACAGAAGGTGGTCATGGGAATTCACTACTTAACCGACGTAACTCCGTGGAGTTTGGGCTCGTTAGAATCATCTAAATGAGTAGTTAATGACGGTATAAGTATAAAGTACAGTCCGCAATAAAATCATTGCTAGCGGTCATTCGAAAAGTTACACATTTACCCTTCAATCACGTGAAGCTGTGTCAAAAGAGTGCGACAAATGCCAATTTTATTTAAACGCAACAACTTAAGGTCTGATAGCCCTTCGCCTTCGGGGTAATTTGACAGCGGTGATTTGATATCGCTAGGTGACTTGACGTAACCGTCAAAGCCTTGGTGACTCAGTGAGATGGAAAACGTATTAATTTCATAAGACCTTGTACCTAAAATGCGTAAATGAAACCGTTCGTTAACGAAATTGTATTTATTTCTAGTTTCGTCTCCGTATTGTTTTATTTCTGAGGGCAAATATTCTTCTTCTTTTTCAAAATGTTTATTTCTTTTAGTATCACGCTAGTGGCAAACAAGAGTCCCTAGAGCCCGCCTGGTAAGTGGACATCATTATATAACTAGCTGCAGAGGTATCACGTGCGTGATGTCAATCTTTTAAAGATTTACAATTCATCATCATTCATCTTCATATCAGCCGAAAGTCGTCCACTGCTGGACCTAGGCATCCCCCAAAGAGTGCCAAAGTGACCGGTCCTGCGCCACCCGCATCCAGCGGAATCCTGCGATACCTTTTCCAGGATGTAAATTTACGAGTATCAAATAGATCTTTTTATACTCGTCGACCTTAATGTTTGAATTAAGACTTCGTACACCAAACTTAAATCACATGCTTTTCACTATGGAGCTCCCAACTCAACATTTCATAACTATTGAGACAACTAAAATGAAATTCACCAATCACGTGGCGCCTTTACTGAAATATAATGTATTTGACCAATAGGAGGCCGTCATGAGAAAGCCAAAAGGTAAATAGACATCAACGCACAAAAAAGAAAAAGCCGTTGGTTGCACTTCGTTTTCAATAGATATACCAAGTTTGTTTAATTAGTTCAGTTGAATCGTAGAAAAAGTATTGTATACAATAGTTATATAATTAGCTTTTTAAGTCTCGTACCTTAATTAGGCCACTCAGCAAGCTTCATGGCCTAAACGTGGTACTCTACTCGACTGAAAAAGCATACATTATATTATATATTATATATATATTATAAATGCGAAAGTCTAGATGTGTGGATGTTTGTTACTCAATCACGCTTAAACGGCTGAACCGATTTGAATGAATTTTTGCACGAAGATACACGTTTATAGCCTGCATTACAATATAGGATAGTTTTTATCCCGAGTCCAAGCAGACGAAGTCGCGGGCGGAAGCTAGTAAATTATATAACATTGCATAAAATACTATTAACAGTTCACGAAAACTTTATAGTATCGCGCTTTACACATTCTTTAATATTATTATTTACGAGTATAACTCGATTTTTATTTACTTTTATTTCTCTTGTAAAGCCCGCTTTTTTCAGGAAAAGCTATGTATTCTCCAGCCATGTACATGTACACCATAAATATAAGTTATTAAATAAAGTTATTTCAACTCGTGGCCCAGTATCCTAATACAATAAAATATAACATGTTAATTTTATATATATTGAAGTATGTTGCTACACCCTAGTATGGTACGTGCCTGTACTGTTTAGACTTATAAGAATATCCTGTAAATACCATGGTTGCAGCGAATAAATGAATATGAATATGAATATATTTCTTTCTCATTTTAGACCCCGAAATAAATAGGTGTATCAAAATTAATTTCAATAACTGGGTGAAGGGTGTCACTCGACTTAATTTGTTTTATCTGATAACAAACTGCTAGGTTTACAACATTTCGGGCTTGCGAAACAATAGTCTCACCCATCTCCTTAAATTGCCTTTATTGAGTAAAGTTCTATAAATTAACTAGATTTCTAGACACTAATCAAATAACAACTATTACAAGTACCGTCACGTAACTAAAGGTAACTTAGTTGGAGTGTGCTACTCCGTCGAGACACGATTCGAAATATTGAATTCCTAGCTTAATAGTTGGCTAACAGGTGTTAATGCGCTGAAAGTTTGTAACAAATTGTTGGCTTAAGTTGGTTAATCACATTGGCATTGTAATCGCATCTGAATTTGTATCGTGCGATAAATATGAGCCAAAAATATTGCTTAGTTTTCATTTGAAATGTAAAACAGTTAACTTTTCAGAAGTATAAAAATCATCGCGTAGAATGAAAGAATCGTGGAAGATATAATAAGGTAGAAATAGAAATAATAAATTGTATGGGAAATAAAACTTAAGCGAAATTAATATTTTGGGAAAAAGTGTTATGCCAAAAGTCAGTAAACTGTTTCGTGCAATCGTTCTGGCGCTGGGTCAGCCTTGAGATTATATGAGTTGGCCGAATTCATTCAATAATTTACTTTAAAAACAGAGTTTTAACCAACTTCAATTTAGTACTCCACCAAGCCACGAGAACATTACCACATTTATTTTCTAATTTACCACATGAACTGATTTCCGATAGCAAAAGCGTTGATTATTAGAGAGAAAAACCAAATCGCTGTATGTGACCCGATAATATTTGAGGACTTCCGTCGATTCCACAAGGATCACCCTTGGCACTTCATTAGTTGCTATTTCAACGGAATGACTGTGACGTACTTTTGTACTTTTAAGTACATAATTGAGGAATTCCATTAGTCATTGTGGTCTTCATCATCAATTCCACTCCACCAAATTTATGATTTCCGGGTTAAAATACACGAGTTATTATAGAAAAAAAATACCAAAATCACTACACGCCTGCCTAATATAATTGAAGAGCTCCCTCAATTCTTCATAGATCCCATCATCCAACTAGATTTTTAATTAAAATGGGATAAACCTGGAAGCATATACTTACAAACAAAAAAATATTACGAATCGGCTCATAAATGACGGAGTTCTGAGGTAACAAAAATTGAAACAAAAAACAGAAAAACGTACAACCGAATTGAGAACCTCCTTTTTTTGAAGTCGATTTAAAAGCAACTCTACCGTCCGAGGTAGACGATTCCAATTCAAGTGACAGTTTAATAAAAGTCAGTTACATGACATTTTATAATCCCAACCATAACCATCAGGTATATTCAGTAAACATTCTTAAGCTGATTTTCCACCGGAGGGGCGAGACGAGATGAGGCGAGGCGAGAATTGAAATTCGTAGCGTTCGGAGCACGTAAAGAATAACAGCCCAGCACCGGAGTGCGACTTACTTGCGTGGTGATGGATGCATGTGTGTGGTGAATGTGTGAGCTTCTGTGAGGAGATGGATATGTTCGTAGGCGATCCCGTGGTTTTCCTCGTATGTAGCGGAAAGCGACTACGGCGTAGGCGCCCGCCAGGTGGGTACCCTGGCAGTAAAAATAACCCATTCGAGGCCACGGAACACCACGTCTAATACGCCGTAGCGCGTAGCAGCGGTTTTCACGTAAATACTATCGACTCAAATGTGAGTCATTTGCCATGAATGGTTTAAGGGGGTAGAATTTCGTAAGGGAGCGCGACTAACGATTTCTACGTGAACAAAGTCGCGGGCAAAATCTAGTTTCCACCTTGATACACTACTTATTTCCATTTACCTCGACATTGTCCACAAGACCTCAAATAAATCAGTGTCAACGAGGCCGTTAACTGAATTAGTGACGTCACCGCCGCGGCCGCGATCGCAGACACTATTACATTATTACATCGCCATTAATGATGAACTGAATGCTAATTGCGTGATTAAATGCTATAATATGGGTAAGCAGTTTGTATCATTCGTTTCCCACTCTGTTAGTCTTTCTTCTCAGTTATCCACTCGGCTTTTGGCCTGGCGCGACTTACTATACAATAGATTCGTCAGTGAAAGATTTACGTTATTTAGAAAACAGAGTGGAATATATTTTGTTCTAAAATTAAAGGAAACAAAAATACGACTTTCGGTAGATCTAAATTTAATTTAAATGGAATGTACAATCTTTTGCAGAGTAGGCGGCAAAAAGATAGGGTTGGATTATGCTGGGTCCTATTTGCTCGCTGTTCAGACACACACAGTTGGACAGACTTACTATATCGCGTTGTACAACGTAAATCTTTTTCAAACAAGCCCTTCAACTAAACGGTTTAAATCTGCCAGGCAGCTTAGACTTCACAAACAAAACAACTATAAAAGTATAAGTGACATTTATTCGCGTCGACAGTGCCGTTTCATCCTAATTTCGACATCGGACACTACATAAACTCACACCTGTTTTCCCAAAAGGGGTAGACAAAGGAGGTCCAGTCTTGCGTTTGTACAAGATATAATTAAACATTGATCATTTAATGTCATTGTCATAGTTTCACTTTTTTTTGTTTGTCACTATGTCTTTGGGGCAAAGAAACGATTGCCCGCCGAAATTAAGTAGTTTGTTCATGGTAAGCCGTCAGTCATTTTAACCATATTCTTAATTTAGCTGCATACCTTCCCCTCTCCCCTCTTAACGGTGGCACGTGCAAGGCTTCCCTGTGGGATTCCTAAGCGTTATTTGTGTCATTCAAAGCAACAATTTACTTTAAAAACAAAGTTTTAACCGACTTCAATTTAGTAATCCCCCAAGCCACGAAAACATTTCCACATTTCTTTTCCAATTTACCACATGAACTGATTTCCGAGAGCAAATGCGTTGATTATTAGAGAAAGAAACGGAATCGCTGTATGTGAATAATAATATTTGAGGACTTCCGTCGATTCCACAAGGATCACCTTTGGCACTTCTAATAGTTGCTATTTCAACGGAATCTTATCAGAATCTGTGATACTTATGCTTTTGTGCTTTTAAGTACATCATTGAGGAATTCCATAAGTCATCTATTTCTGTGGTCTTCATCATCAAACCTCATCACCAAATTTATTACGTTACTTCATGATTTCAAGGTTAAAATACACGAGATATAATAGAAAATACCAAAATCACTACACGCGTGCCTAATATAATTGAGGGATTCCCTCCATTCCTCATGGATCCCATCATCCAACTGAATTTTTGAAAAAAATGGGATCCACCTGGAAGCATATTACTTACCAACAAAAAAAAAATACAAATCGGCTCAATGACGGAGTTCTGAGGTAACATTGCATGAGGTGCATGCGTCTATAGACTGCGGTGTCCGCTTACCATCAGGCGGGCCGTACGCTTGTTTGCCACCATAAACATTAATTGAAAAACACATTGAACAACATTGAAAATAAATGATAATTTTTTTTTTTTTAACAAGTTTTCAAGCTTTTAATTTAAACATTTATGACAGAAACTTATTTCTACTTAACTTAAGAGTACTTAACATACATACATACATACATTCACGCCTTTATTCCCAAAAGGGGTAGGCAGAGCACATGAAACGTATATTCCAGCGCCACTTTTAACATAAATGTTGGTATAAAAGATCGACAAAATGTGATATTGCAGTGAAAGGTTGATAGCCCATCGCCCACAACACACTTCAACCCTGGTCCCTTAGTCGACTTTTACGACACCCACGGGAAGAAAGGGGGTGGTGAAATCCTAACCCGACGCCACACGGGTTGATAAAAATAATAATAAAAAAACAAAAATACAACCTAATTGAGAACCTCCTTCTTTTTTTTGAAGTCGATTATAAAGGGACCTTATCGTCGTTGGCGCTTTTACAATTATTACGTTGTGAATCGTAGGACATGTATCAGCGCATCTTTAACATTTTGGCTGCTAGGAATCCGCCTAGCGGGCGCTCTGTTCGTAAGCGTTTTCTTTTACTTAGCGGGAAAACACGGCATCGGTAACGACCGTCGCGCTACGAAATTGATGGCAGTGGATTGATAATGACATAAGCGCCAACGACAACAATGAACCTTTTCCCTGAGAATTACTGTTACTTAAACAATAACAACGCAACATACCACCACGAAAGAAAACCTTGTTATAAAAAGGGTGACAGTAAGGTTAGTATGGATATTTAAGAGATATTTACAAACTTTTACCACTGCATTAAACAACACGTGGGTTAACCTTGTTTACAATAGGTCCATTTTTTTCGGTACGGGATACTAAATGTTCCCTTAACACTTTCATTGCCAGGAACCCGCCTAGCGGGCGCCTGCGCCGTAGTCGCTTTCCGCTACATACGAGGAAAACCACGGGATCGGCTACGAGCGTAGCGCGTAGCGATACTTGGCAGTGAATGTGTTTACTCATTGGCCATACGCACCACGTACGACGTAGATTCGCCCTAACTATAAGCGTTTTATACCACAATAACACCGCCACGGCACGCCACGAACCAAACAAACCCCTTACAATAAACAGGGTGACGCACTGTTAAGGGTGTTTATAAGGGTATAAGTGATATTTACCGCCCGCCCCGCTTGGCCCTCTGACACCATCAATTGTGTTTGGCCTTAATCAAGATGCCTTCTGGCTTGTTACGTTGACAGATATAAATGGACATAGTTAATTATGCGGACATCCTAAATTAGGAAGGATAAAAAAAAAAGGTTAGGTTACTTCATGAATTAGGTTTTGTTACTGATCACCATCATCGTCATATCAGCCGAAAGTCGTCCACTGCTGGACATACGCCTCCCCCAAAGAGTGCCAAAGTGACCGGTCCTGCGCCACCCGCACCCAGCGGACTCCCGCCTTACCAGGTCCAGCTTGTGCCGCGTCTTCCGGTACGTGGGCGCCACTCAAGAACCTTTCCGCCCCGACGGCCATCGGTTGTACGTGCTATGTGCCCCGCCCACTGCCACTCCTCCCTTTCTCCCCAATAATTCCTGATAGTTAATCGTTAATTGTAGCCGAGCGGTAAGGCGCTCAACTTTTAATCTGGAGGTCGCGGGTTCGAGTCCCGGCACGTACCACTGGGTTTGTTCAAAAACTTATGAACGCAACATCATTTTTGATATTTAACTGTGGCTTTTCTGTTACGGAAAACATCGTCAGGAAACCGGTCTAATCCCAATAAGGTCTAGTTTTCCCTCTGGTTTGGACGGTCAGATGGCAGTCGCTTCCGTAAAACTATGCCAAATCTTGGGATTAGGTCACAAGCGGACCCCCTTTAGGGCACAACCGGGAACAACGTCAAGCAAATGGTTAATTTGGTCAAACATATACTTGGTTCGCTTCGCTCGCTCGTACAATAAAGAGAAAAAGTATGTGATGTTGTAAGTTTATATTTCCGGTCCGACTTCATCCGATTTCAAAAATTATTTCATCGGTGTATAATACGTAGAATGAACCATCAAAATTTGCGTAGGAAACACAACTTCCAACGTGATGGATGTCACAGTAAATAGGTAGGTATATTAGTTAAAACATTATCTCAACTAGAATCTGAAATCTTTATTAGACCTGCGCTCCATTTAAAAGCAGTTCTACGAGGCACATGCGTGGCACGCGGTCTGATGTACCGCCGATTACCCCGACTAGCCAGGAACTCGCATAGTGGGCGTACTGTTCGTAGGCGCTTTCCTCTACTTAGCGGGAAAACCACGGCATCAACTAAGAACAGAAACAGCGAAACAGTGTTCGGCGTATTTGTGTAATTTTTGTTACCTACGTGTTTGTCACAAATAAATGCTTTTCTTCCTTTCTTTCTTCAAGAGCGTAGCGCTACAAATTCGTTGGCAGTGAATGTGTTGTCATCAAAATTTATAACAAATTACCAGATACATTAAAACATAAACAATGTGACAAAAGTTTTCAAAAATAATCAAAGAATTATTAATTTCCTAATGCTATTATACTGTAAATGAATATCTAAATGAAAAAAATTAACAATAAAATTAGAAATCAATTATATTTATTTTTATTATCAATTATGTCAAATCATTAGGTTAAATTTATTTACTATGTAAAATTCCACAAGTACCTATATACATGTTAAAAACACTAATTGAATATGTAGAATAATTAAATTGTTGTGGTTGTATCTAATATTATAATATACTTGCCTAGAAATTACCCAATTTTAGAATGTAAGAAAATTGCAGTGCCCTAGCAGGGTATCATGTACCTACTTATTATAATTTTTGACATCCATTGTATAATGAACATGATTATTGCAATAAATGAATTGAATTGAATCAGTTCATTGTAGCGACGTGTGTGTGTGTGAGCGCGTCAGATCGGTCGTATTACTGCTTAACACCAAAATACTTCGTAGTTGCGTATGGGCGATAATATGGGGATCTCCATATATTATCGCGCCTAAATAGTATTATAATTTTTTACGTGCGTCAGGTAGATCTGAATATAAATTTTTCTATGTGAAATTGACAGGTTTAGTTGTCCTAACGTGCGTTCGAAAACTTACGTGATCACCCCTCTGAGCGCCCTCCCAGCGGGTTCCTGGCACTGAAAGTGAAAGCTATTTCTACTGGTGGGCAGGTTATCTAATTTCAAGAGAAATCTTGTGATGTTTGTTTTCACTTTGAAGGTTCTCGTCGAGATCAAACAGTCTATAAAAAGTGTCGCAAATGGTTTAGGGTTCCATTGCATTTTTTAATAATTTTCTTGGTTTTGGGGATTTATCTGAATATAAACCAGGGATGCCGCGGATGCGGATATTTTGTGGTCAAACACTAAAACAACGTAATTAAAACAAACAATGGGGTGCGGGGGGGTGAATACGTCCTGGTATGTGACGCAGGGCTATCGATTCGCCTCCCCAAGTCTGCTCATACACGTCCCCGTCGCCTCAGGCACTGCCGACGTACAGACCTGAGGCGAACCCACCAGCGCGTGGGTCGTGCACCCTGGAAATGTCGAAGATCGAGAACGGGCGTCACACTATTTACCACCTACCCCGGATCTGAGACAGCAAAGTATGAGAGACGATACCTGGACCGGCACTCCCGCCCTACAGGTACTCCCAACCCTACATCCTGTCACTCCAAACATCCCATCCCTCCACCATCACCATCCTTTCACACTCCTTTGGTCCTCACCCACACCCTTTCCCGGAGGAGACAACCTCAACCCCAAAAACCCCAATCTACAGGTGTGACCTACCGTGCCGAGAGATGCGTGACTGAGGGGGAGCTCAGTCGCTAACGGTGGACCCTCGATACCGGGCAACCTCGAGGAGAACCTTTGCCTTATTCCAGCAAGCGGGGCTCTGCTGGAACGGACCCAATTTCCCTAGCTTCTCGTGGGATTCACATGGAAGAACAAAATAAAAAAATTGAAGGTACCCTGGAAGACCTATGCCAGGAACTACTGCCTCTGACAGTATGCGCGGACCAAACCGCCCAAATGTCAGAGCAAGCAATGGAGGTGGTGGATAGCGCCGACACGGTGGAAAAGGACGTTGAACGACCTAACCCACCAACGGAGAATCCACTCACCGACAAGCCTCACAAGAAATTGGGAGGCTCCACGCGAGGCCGCTACAAAGCTCTAGTGGGACTGGGACTGAAGCACGAAGAGGCTTTAAAACTGTCCGTAAAGAGCTTTGCGGGGCTCAAAAAGATGGGCTACAAGTTTGGGGGCTCACAATCCAAACCCGGGCAAAAGTCGGTCAAACGGCTCCGCTCGGAGGAGGAATCACCGCAGGGTAACCTACCCAAAAACCCGAGGGTGAGTGAAACCCCCCCAACCCAACCCATAACCCAACCCCAACAAGCGCAGGCCTACAGCGAGGTCCTGAGCCAAATCAGAGTCGGGATCAAGGACTCCAGTCCGATGTCGGACACTCAACTGGAGTCTCTCTGCTACACCATCCTGCAGAAGATCTCGACTCTGAAGATGGCCGAAGGACCTAAATTCGTAGGTTACGCGCACAAGCCAGGCTGGTTGCTCATCACGTGCGAGGACCAGCGGTCCAAAGCCTGGCTTGAAGAGACGACACCATCCCTCAAGCCATGGCCAGAAGCCAACCTCAGGGTCATACCCGAAAATGAGCTTCCAAAGCCTAACATAGGGATGGTGTTCATCCCTGACCTACGCGACTCCGACGTGAAAATGTCACTGTCGCTACTTTGTGCACAGAACTTCGGGCTGTACACAAAGTATTGGAAGATTCTCCACACAAAGGTCGAGAAAGGCGGGGTCATGCTGACCGTAGCCCTAGACGACCAGTCAGTGGAGAATCTCCGAAAGATGGACCTAAAGGCAAGCCTAGGCTTCCGTAAGGTCCAGTTTCGGCTAAAGGGTACACCAAAGACCCAACAGCCGGAACTCAACACGTCCCCAACCCCACCACCGCAAAACCCGTCAACGTCGAGGGACCCCAACCACACACCCGCCCGAAAGGTCCTTCCGGGACCTAAACGGGCAGTCTCTCCCAACCCTGCATCCCATCCTACAGCGGGTACATCGGGAACACGGCGGTTTCCCACCAACAGGGGGGACAATAGGGGCTCCAACCGCTCCAGGGGTAGAGGAAGAGGGGGCCGGCAGGGGCAGGCCCACTCCCAGCGCCGGGGCCAATAAAGACGCAGCACACGGGGGGGTGACGTTTCTGCAGGCCAACCTACACCATGCCATCGCGGCCACAGCGGTCGTAGAAAAACTTTTCGGCGAAAATGGCCTAAACATCGCCCTCATACAAGAACCATGGATCAACACCAAAACCATGGGAACAGGACTTAACAAAGCAGGTAAGGTATTAATACACGAAAAAGGATCCAAACCAAGGGCCTGCATCGTGTTTAACAAAAGTATGAATTTCTTGCCTGTTACAGAACTATGCAGCGATGATCTTGTTGCTGCGTATGTTGATCTCAAAGGAAAGGGCTCACAAAAGGTGTTGATTTGTTCCGCCTACCTGCCCGGAGAGAAACATGACCCCACAGAAGAACTGGCTAAAGTTGTAGAGTACGCTGAAGCACAAAAGGCAGAACTGATTGTGGGCTGCGACGCAAACGCTCATCACACCATCTGGGGGAGCACCGGCATCAACAAAAGGGGTGAGTTACTCTCAGAATTTATTTTTACCAACTGTCTACAACTGTTAAATAGGGGCAACACGCCAACCTTCGTGACCAGGGCAAGACAAGAAGTATTAGACATAACTTTTGCAACTGAAAAGGCAGCAAACTGCCTAAGTAACTGGCACGTTAGTTGCGAGAACTCAATGTCGGACCACAAACATATTATATTTAGTGTAAAGGGCCCGTTAGATATGGAACCACAAACACGAAGAAATCCAAAAGAAACTTCCTGGGAAGCCTACAAGGCTCACCTGGAGGACCATCTAAAGGATATCCCAAAATATGTCAAAAATCCAGATTCCCTCAATATAGCAGTAAACCAACTCTCCAAAGGTATCTATAAGGCCTACGAACTGAGCTGCCCATTGCGAGAATCAATCACACATTACTCAACGACATGGTGGAACAAAAGGCTGGAAAAGCTCCGTGTGTCCACCCGTCGCATATTCAATCACTCAACCAGACCAAACGAGTGGGAAAGGTACGGTAGAGCACTGACTGAATATAACAAACAGATCAGAAAAGCCAAAAGGAGGTCTTGGCGGAGGTTCTGTGAAGAGATCGCCCAAACACATAAAGGAGCGAGAATTCACAAAATCCTCTCCAAGACACCAACCAATTACCTAGGCCTACTTAAAAAGCCTAATGGCAGCTTTACGACCACGGAGGTGGAAACAATGGACTTGCTTAGAACCATCCACTTCCCAGGTTCGTACCCCACCAGTGATATTCAGCTATGCACCCAAAGGAGCACACAAGCCCGGAGGGCACACAACAACGACTGGAATTTGGCTGCAAATATCTTCAGACCAAACCAAGTTATATGGGCACTGAAAAAATTTGATCCATTTAAATCGGCGGGAGAAGATGGTATCTTTCCTGCATTACTACAGCAAGGACAAAACCTAATCACTCCGCACCTGGTAAGAATATTCCGAGCTAGCTTTGCTTGGAGGACCATACCAGAACAATGGTACGTACGAGTCAGGGTACGCTTCATACCAAAAGCAGGGAAAAAGGACTACTCACAGCCTAAATCCTTCAGACCAATTAGTCTATCATCGTTCTTACTTAAAACGATGGAAAGAGTCATTGATCAGCACATCAGAGCGAAATATCTGGTAGCCAGACCACTGAGTCTGAGCCAACATGCTTACCAAAAGGGGAAATCTACGGAAACTGCACTACTTGATCTGGTCGACAAAGTGCAAAAAACCCTAGAGGACAAGCAAACAGCTCTATGTGCTTTCCTTGACATCGAGGGTGCCTTCGACAACACACCCACAGAAACTATCCTCAAGGGATTGGCATCAAAGGGCGTGGACGAAAGCACCATCAGATGGATCCAGAGCATGCTTTCAAATAGAATAGTCACTCTGACCCTCAATGCAATTGAGCATACATTCTACACCACAAGAGGATGTCCACAAGGAGGCGTACTATCCCCACTACTATGGACCCTAGCAGTGGACCAACTCCTGGCAACTATGAAGGACCTAGACTATGACACACAAGGATATGCCGACGACCTTGTAGTCATAATCAAAGGTCCGTGCCTCCACACAATCTCGAACTTAATGCAAGGAGCGCTTAACACCATAAATAAATGGTGCAAAGAGAATGACCTGTCCATCAATGCGAGCAAAACAGTACTAGTGCCCTTTACAAAAAAAAGGAAACTAGACAAGCTCGCCAAACTAAAACTGAATGGACAGGAAATAACATACTCAAATGAGGTCAAGTACCTAGGGGTTACCTTTGACCAAAGGCTAACTTGGAACGCTCATTTGAATAGCATAATACACAAAGCAAAAATGGCCATGTGGACTTGCTGTCGAATGGCAGGAGCAAGATGGGGTATAAGACCCAAAATTGCTTTGTGGCTTTACACAGCGGTAGTGAGGCCTGTAATCACATACGCCTCTGCAGTATGGTGTAACAAAGCCAACCAAAAGACAGCCATCACAAAGTTAAGCAGTCTACAGCGTACAGCTTGCTTAACAGCAACAGGAGCTTTATGCTCAACACCGGGGGCAGCCTTGGATGCACTGCTCGATCTAACGCCACTCCACCTGCATGTGCAAAAGGAGGCGAAGCAGTGCATCTATAGGATATGCACACTAACAAGGCCAAAATGGCGCTCCCAAGCGCTTACCAAACTAGAGGCCCTTGTCTTTGATAACAAAAAACTAAGCATGCCCACTGACGACACCTACGTGGAATGCAAATTCACCAAACTGTACACAGTGGAAATACCTCCGAGAGACAAATGGCTAAACGACCAAATGGACTTTAAGGAGGGAAGCCACGTGTGGTACACGGATGGATCAAAAAAGGGTGATGATGTTGGATGTGGTATCTACGGTGAGAGGCCGAAGCTCAAAGCTAGCGTCAGCATGGGGAAAGAGGCCTCAATCTATCAGGCTGAACTCTTCGCAATAAATAAATGCGTGGAGATCAATCTCGAGAGAAACCTAAGAAACCAATACATCTACATCAACTCAGACAGCCAAGCTGCTCTGCTGGCACTAGAATCCCTAGAGTCCTACTCTAAACTAGTCCAGAACTGTAAAAACAATTTAAACACCCTGGCCAATACCAACAAAGTCATACTTAGATGGGTACCAGGACATTCCGACATAGTTGGGAATGAAAAAGCAGATGAACTTGCAAGGAAGGGCGCGGACACAACCCTGGTCGGCCCAGAACCGTTCTGTGGTATCACAAAACGGAAAGCATATTCTCTGCTACACAACACAGAAAAATCAGAGGCAATAAAGCTGTGGAAGTTCGCCAAAGGATAAAAACATGCTAAAGCCTTGATTAAAGGATACAATAACAAACTGTCTAAAGAGCTACTGCAACTCAGAAGGCACAAAACCTGCGCAGTAACGAGAATTCTGACAGGACATTGCAAACTAAACAAGCACCTGTTTCAAATGGGTATGAAACAGGACGCAACTTGCAGGTTCTGCCAGGAGACGGAGGAAACAGCAATGCATATTCTCTGCTCCTGCGGACCACTCATGCACAAAAGAAGTATCTACCTAGGGCGGCACGTAGTGCACCCAGAAGAGGTACAACATATCACCGCCCAAAGAATCTGGAACTTCTTAGAGGCAACGGGACTAAACGGTGAAATATAAACAAAGGGCTGCCACAATAGATCACCTGCTGGTCGAAGCGGCATATAAAGGCCCACAATAACACAAAAAAAAAAAAAAAAAAAATTAAAACAACGTCCATTTTATGATATCATCAAACACGGATACTAAATTACAATCGTTGCGAACAAATCAAAGACGCGTCTGCTCTTGTTCATAGAAACGACAAGAAGTTTTTTTTACTAATAGCGAAAATATCTAAAACTCGCGCAGTAAGCACCGTTTGGGCTTTTTTCTTGTCGTGAATTACACTACATCCGCATCCGAAAAAACTCCGCATCGATGCGATCATGCGGATGCTGATGTTAAAATTTGTGCGGAACTTCCGCAGTTGCGGATGCGAATGTCTGCAACATCCCTGATATAAACGATAAATTAATTACTCGTACCGATGAGTAACTTGGAACTTATGTACGAAACATCATTTGATATTTACCGCTAGCTTTTCGGGGAGGGAAAACTTCGTGAGGAAACCTCTGCGCAGAAATTCAAAAGTCTCCAACCCGCACCGTGCCTGCGTGCGGTCTACTGCCCATTCCCTGAAATTATATAATGTCGGTTATTTAGGCTGTGAGACTATTAAGTCCATACAGAAAAACAAGCATAATAATACGATTCAAGCCTAGGGTTGCCATACGTCAGGATTTGTCCGGACATGTCAGGGTTTTTGACCCTTTGTCCGGATTGCGGCCGGACTTGGCAAGTGTCAGGATTTTTAAAACTGAGCTCATAAAAAAAATTACAATATATATTTATTACAAAGTTTACACAGTTTTAATTTTATTGAAGGAAAGGATACATAAAACTATAGTAAGTGATCAAGCCGTAAAGTGGTTATTACATTGTCCGGAATTCAGTCACTGACGAGAGAGACGCCGCAATACGTTAGATACGATACGAGATATCACGTATCGTATCTAACGTATTGCGGCGTCCCTCTCGTCAGTGCCTAAATTCCGGACAATGTAATAACCACTTAAGCGCGGTGTGGGGGCTACGCGGTCGGGCGGAGGGAAAGGGAAAGGTAGATCCACAATACATACAGTACACCGCAGAGCGCAGCGCGCCGCCGGGGCGTCATTCAAGCTACGCCAAATCTCTGTTACAAGAAATGTCAGGATTTTTAGGGTGATTATCAGGACATTGAATTCTTCCATATGGCAACCATTCAAGCCGGTTTGGATGGAGCGAGCAAGAAAAGTGTCTGAAACATTTAATAAGACTATAGATTTTTTACCATGGCAGTCACGGTAGCCTATGGAAGCTTGCAATTCCAGATGATTACCTATAACAAGTTCGTTAGCGACCCTTTATTAATATAATAATATTAGAGGACAACCTTACACAAATCGAACCAGCCCCATAGTAAGCTCAATAAAGCTTGTGTTATGGGTACTATTTAGACAACGCTATATTTAATAGATACATACATACATACACGCCTTTATTTACGGAGTTGACCTGTGGGGTGACGCTGCTGATCGTGAAAGGGTCTTCAAGTTGCAGAAGCGCGCTATTCGCGTTGTCTCCGGGGTGCAATGGGACCATCCAGCAAAGGAACTGTTTGTAGTGTAGGTGTTTAAGGGCGTGTACTATGCAGCAGGAGTTTGTGAATAATAAATGCACAAAACTTACAGTTCAACGGTATATTGCCCGAGTAACACGAAATCCATACACAAGCAAAACAGAAGGCACAGAAGGGTAGAAAGCACAGGCACTATTAATAGAAAGTCTTAAAGCGAGAATACAGTTCGGAAGATAGAAATAAATAATAATAAGCGAGAGAGAAAGCAAGCACATAGATCGCGGCTATTGTTGTGCGGTCAAGAGAAGCATGCGCTCCGCGTCGTAACTAGGGTTTGACTGCCAACTGACCTCTGCTGCGCGGGCGCCGCGCTTGGCGATAACCAGTGGCCCGCTAGGGCGACGGTGAAGTCGATCCAGTATATCGATATACTACTGTATCGATATCGACAAACTGGTTGGCCTACATATATAATTCCATAAGCGTAAAAAGCATGTTAAGCGTAATATATAATTCATATATGTATATTTATATGTATGTAAATGTGTATAAGTTAAGAATTGTAAGTAAATAAGTCTTAACATTTATTTATTTATTTATTTATTTATTGAAAAAACAGGTTACATAACATTACAGTGTAAGCACCAATGCGTCATGAACCGAACAATGTTTATTTAGACGGCGAAACGGCGTGGCCCCGTTGCGTCGACATCTCGGGTGTTGGATTTGGTAGGTTGCCCCGGAACCGACGAAACACGACACCTTTCGGCCAGAAATCAGCACACGCGATGGTCTCCTGGAGCGGCCGCGGCACTATAGAAATGTATATAACCAGGGTTGAAGTGTGTTGTGGGCGATGGGCTAGCAACCTATTACTGCAATAACACATTTTGTCGATCTTTTATACCCACAGTTATGCTAAAAGTGGCTCTGGAACATAAGTTTCATGTGCTCTGCCTACCCCTTTTGGGAATAAAGGCGTGAACGTATGTATGTATTGTAGCCCGGCTAGCCGGCGGATGAAAATAAAACTAATATATTATTTACAATAAAATATAATAATAAAAATGAAGAAGATATATGTACAAATTGGGTAATTAATCAGTCAGTACAGAGGCATAATGTTACAAGCTAAGAGTCACTGGCCTGAAAAGTTCAGATGAGACGTTTGCAGTTTAAATAGCCTCGGAGCTCTCGCTGGGCTGGGTAGGTCTAGGGCTCGCCTTAAGGTTGCTCGGAGGCGGTAGCGCAGACTTAGGTATATCCAGCAGCCAAGCAGTGATCAAGTTTGAAGACTACGAGGCATAAAGGGCCGGAAGCAATCCTTTTTATTAGCTCAGGTTCAAACCCATCCGAGCCTCATAAGGTTTAGACCAGTGACGGCTAAATGAGGCTTGGATTGGGTTTAACAAACAAAAAATATACAGAGCACAGAACTTGATACAAAACATACCTGCTTAAGTGGCAGCCCTTGTATGCATTAACTATATACACTATTTATAAACAGAGGTAATGTGCATTACATAAAACATTCGTTTTTACGTTTTAAAATAGAAGAAATCTCAATCCAATCTTTCAGCAATTATTTTTCCGAAGAAAAACAAAACACGGCCGTCAAAATCCTATGTTTATTCTTTCTCGCCGGCCAGTGCGCTAGCAGCCGCGCGGCGGAGGTTTGCCGTGTTACAGTATGTATGTATGTATGTAAATACTTAAATAAATAGAAAACAACCAAGACTCAGAAACGAATGCTAATGCTTATCACACAAATATTTCTCCTTACCGGGATTCGAACCCAGGACTTTCAGCTTCGTAGGCGGCGTCACTACCCACCGGACTAGCCGGACTTTATGTCTCATAGACCGCGAATCAGGGGATCTGGCGGCCACGCTTCGTTCGTATGATAAATGTAATATTGTGTATGGGAAAATGACGGTGGATTTGTTCTAAAGCTTGTTCGAATAGTTACGTAACCCCGTGGGTCCCAGCAGCAACGAGTTCACTCTTAGCGGCTCGCTGCCCTCTGTTGTGCGATCCATTAGGCCGGCCCTTAACGATCAATTAAATTGAACAAAATTACGAATCGTTCAATGTTTTTGACGTAGTATTTAAGATTGCGCGATGATTGAACAAAAGTTTGAGCAAGTTAAATTTTTATTGCACCATCTTTTTTATTGTACTGTTTAGGAACAGTATTGCACAATATTTCTTAGTCTATGTTTAGCCGCCACGAGGACGCATCAAGGCTATTAGTAGGTCTAGAGCCGGCCTTAGAATGCGCACGACAGCTTGCTAATAACGTCGGTTAGGCTGTGTAATAAACTGAGCTCGAATAGACTGAGTTCTGCAGCATTTGCAGTGAACAAGATCCGTCAATTATCAGATGTGAAAACAGCTCGATTAGTATATTTTAGCTACTTCCATAGTATTATGTAATATGGTATTTTATTGTGGGGCAGTGCTTTGGAGATTCATTCGATTTTTGTTTTGCAGAAACGGGCTATTCGGGCGATATATAAATTGAACCATAGAGATTCACTTAGAGATAAGTTAAAAAAAAATATATAATGACATTAATATCTATGAAAATATTTTGTATGTACATAAAAACATTGTCAATTTTAGGAAAAAACTGTGACATACATAATATTAATACTAGAAATAAGCATAAGCTCGCGGTGCCCACCACTCGACTCCAAAAAATAAAAAAAACATTCGTGGGTAAATGTGTAAGGTTTTATAACAAACTTCCAGGAAACGTAACTGATCCTACTAATATTATAAATGCGAAAGTTTAGATGTTTGGATGTTTGTTAGTCAATCACGCTTAAACGGCTGAACCGATTTGAATGAAATTTTGCACGAAGATAGTTTATAGCCTGGATTAAAATATAGGATAGTTTTTATCCCGGGTCCACGCGGACGAAGTCGCGGCCGGAAGTTAGTCTATTAATAAATTCACGAACTATGTGAAGCGTAAACTTATTTCGAAAGCTTATTATAGCACACAAGACTACATGAATGATAAAACTCCATGGAACTAATTGTGACTGAATTTTTAATCTATTATTCTCGTTATATTTTGTTTTTTTGACATTAGATTGTTTTTCTAGAAACATTGTACGAGTATTTTTATACAATTTTTACTTCATACCTATATATATTTTTTATGTTTAATAAATTATTCTAAAAAATTGGCTGACGATTTGAAAGTGCTTGCTACCTACTAGGCCTTCTTGAATAAAGATCATTTTGAGTTTGAGTTTGAGTAACTACAAAGTTCATAATGCAGAAAAACAAGCGTAATAATACGATTCAAGTCGGTTTTTTTATACAACGACGGTGGCAAACAAGCGTACGGCCCGCCTAATGGTAAGGACATCGCAGCCTATAGACGCATGCAACTCCAAAAGAGTAACATGGGCGTTGCCAACCCTTGATATGTTTGAGAATTCACCGTGTTGACAGCTGAAGGAACAAATTCCCTCGCTCTCAACACAACGCATCCTCGGTAGCTCTGGCGACCTTGCTCACCTCCAGGAACACGACACTACTACAGAGAAAATAGTAGTGTTATTATGTCTGTGGTCTTCTGCAAGGTGGAGGTACTTCCCCAGTTGGGCTCCTCCACATTCGAGCGGGATGACATTTCACTGTGTCCTACCTCACCAAGAAGGTTTGGATATGGAGCTAGCAAAAGAGTGTATTTAACTGTTGATTTTTTACCATGACAGCGGCAAACACGTGTACGACATGCCTGATGGTAAGCAGACACCATAGTGTATGGACGCTTGCGATGAAAAATGACAAGTGGGTTGCGGACCTTTTATCGATTTGAGAATTTGTTGTGTTGACAGCTAGTGACAAATGCAAGTCCCTCGGTCTTCGTCGGTCTCTGGCGACCTTGCCATTAGGAACACACCAACACAAACCTACAGAGCAAGTAGTGGTGTTATAACGGCTGTAGTTTTTGTTAGATTAAAGGCTGGTTTGATTAGTGCGAATGCAGGTGATTAGTGCGAGTGCAGGTGTGTAGTGCGAGTAGTGTCCAATTCACTGCGAGTGCAGGTGATTAGTGCGAGTGCAGGTGTGTAGTGCGAGTAGTGTCCAATTCACTGCGAGTGCAGGTGATTAGTGCGAGTGCAGGTGTGTAGTGCGAGTAGTGTCCAATTCACTGCGAGTGCAGGTGATTAGTGCGAGTGCAGGTGTGTAGTGCGAGTAGTGTCCAATTCACTGCGAGTGCAGGTGATTAGTGCGAGTGCAGGTGTGTAGTGCGAGTAGTGTCCAATTCACTGCGAGTGCAGGTGATTAGTGCGAGTGCAGGTGTGTAGTGCGAGTAGTGTCCAATTCACTGCGAGTGTTTAGTGGCAGGCACGCTGCGAGTGAGGGGGAAGGGAGGGCGTGCGGGACGAGGCTACTCGCAGTCCACTCGCAAAAAAATAGAACACGCTTCTATTCAATTTACTACACAGCCAACTTGCACTAATCAGTCGCTGTCCACACCTAGTCACTAATCACCTGCACTCGCACTAATCAAAGTGGAAACCAGGCTTAAGATCCAGTCGGGATGTCTTGGTAAATATGAACGAGGTCACATTCTGTTATGCTGCCTTCATAAAAGTCCACACGCCTGAAAAGTCGGCAAAGCGCGCTGCGTGAACTCTGGTCTGGCAGGCCCTTATTTTATTGACAATTATCTCGTGTGATACCGCGGTTCATTACGTAGCACTCGTAGCTCGTAGAGCAGCCTGCTACGGAGCATCTGCCGGAGCACGTAGCATCGTAGCACTTCGTAAGTGGATTGGAGTAAATAATTACACGGCTCAAGGATAGAAAAGTTTTATAATGGAATTTGACAAAGTTGTGTGTGTACTTTGATATAATTATATCTGGCGCGTATTAAGACGTTTCGCCCGCGGCAATAATTCGCCGTAAAACGCCATCATGCATTAGCGCCATGTTTAGGCACTGGTCCCACCGCCGGCTAGTAAGCTAGAAAAGTTGGGCGAGTAGCATTACATTGCGGATCTGTAAAGGTCGATTGATCACACTGTGCCTGGTCAGCACGCAATGAACCGTTACTCGCCCGACTTTTCTAGCTTACGTGCCCTAACAACAACCACGACATGATGTATGGCGACCGGCTGAACCCCAGCCTGGGATACACTAAGGATTAATTATAACTGGAAACTGTAGTTGAGCGACATAGTTCAGGAGTTTGGAGTTTTTGGAAGTTTTCAATTAGCGGCAGACGGCGGAATAATGGAAAATGTTTAATGCAAATAATTACTTGTAACTTACTGCTAATTAGCCATTCCCCTGTACATTATGTTTCACAAAATGATGAATAGATATCTAGCTTGTGGTGGTGGTGTTTAGTGTCTACAAATTATCTTTGTTTTAATCATTTTAGATGCCGGAACTTACTGTGACATCGGAAATTTATGGGGAATATAACTACAACACCAAAATCGTACTACATTTTGAAGAAAGTTAGTCAACATACATAATTATTAAAATTTTAAAAAATCTACTCATAAGATTGTATTTGATTTAAACTTGAAAGCATTCTTCCTTTCAGATGTTATTTCGGAATTCCCTTTCCTTCTGCCAAAAAGTGAGCTGAAACCCTTGAAATATTTATTTTGGTTGAGAATTTCATCTTATATATGTATGTTTTTTGGATCCGGCGACTTCGTCTACGTGGATAAAAACGATCCTATATTCTAATCCAGGCTATAAAATATCTTGATTGATTGATTAACAAACATCTAAACATCAAAACTTTCACATTTAAAATATTAGTAGATTAGTAAGACATCTATACTGCCAAGAATCGCTATGCGATACGCTTGTAACCGATCCCGTGGTTATCCTCGTATGTAGACTACGCGACTACGGCTTAGGCGCCCACTAGGCGAATTACTGGCAGTGAACGTATAAAGGGCGACCGGTCCACCGATAGGTCACTGGTTCGAATCCAGCTCGACGAAATTATTTTTTGAATTTGTACAACTTGCAGCGTATCTACTCGTGTGTGTATCAGTTAGTTATTTTATTAATTAATAATAAAACGTTTACATGACATTACACTTTAACAACCAATGCGTCACAAAACATAGACTAACAATTCAAAAGTATATTTCACAATAATAAAAACAAACAAATTATATTGGAACAGTAGAGCACCTAGCATCCATCGCCTCACAGAATCTCAAGCACTCACTACACACAGCCGCCCATCGCCCCGCAAACAAGTCGCATTCAGACCCCGTATCATGGTCGGCCTTAACACACGATAAGTGACAAGATAGAGAGTGCGTCTCGTTCTATTGAACGGTGTCAGCCTGTGACGGACGCTCTATCTTGTCACTTATCGTGTGATAAGGCCGACCATGCTACGCGGCCAGGTGTCGATGCCAGTTAGTCTTGCAAGTCTGACAAACTTTCCGAAGACCAATCGAGTTTCAACGTTGTAAGCTTCTGTAAATCAAACGGGAATGCAACAATAAATATTTATGATGGAGAAGGCAACCACAAAACATCAATACGACATTTCATTAATAATACTAAAACATAACACAATAAAATCTTCTAAAGAATCAAAGTTCCGACCAGCGTTATCTATTTTTCAACAAATATCAAAATCTCTGTAGAGAATTCAAAAATGTCGCCGTCGGCATATTTACAAGATACGGAACAACAACTCCGCCATTTTGCGAAATTAATGACATCGTTAGGTGAAATGACTCTTTTTCATCATTTGCTCGAGCAGCAAAATATTTAATAGCGGCGAATTAATGTTAATGCTCGTTTGAGAATAATGTTATACGTTGGTTGTCAGCACTAACTTCAATCAGAACTCTGCTCAAGTTTTATACGTGTATATGGAAGCACATTTTCGTAAAACATTAGCACAGCAGTAGGTACAGTCGAGGTCAAAGATATGTTTCCACTTTTGCACCTTATTGCCTTGTAATAAGGAGCAAAAGTGTAAACATATTTTTGACCTCGACCGTACCTATTTGTAAATTCATAAAAATCTAACTGAATAAAAAGGGTTTTAGGTGCAAATTAAGTAAAAAAAAAGATGTCTGATATTTTTTTGTTGGTATTTGTTTCTAGATAGTAACTTAAACAATAGAAATCATGAGCAGTAGAAATCGCGACCTGCCTTTTTGCGAAACAATTTTTTTTTGGTCTGTTGCGAAATGTGACTTGTAGAAGAGAACACCGACGGCGACAGTGACGGACACCGGGTGTCGCATCGCGACAGGCCATCTGGCGGGGAATAGAGGAACCAAAGCTAATTGTTTCCAAGTATAGTTGATACCTATTGGTTCCCACTGTTTCCGCTAGATGGCGAGTCAAAAACGCTTTACCGAGTGAGTGCGAATGACTCGTCGGTAAGGCGGTTTCGTGGATGGTGGACGTCGAAGATGGTGGACGTCTGTAAAATTATAATAATTGAATAAACGAGAAAAGGGATTATGTCTTTAACTTCAACTGCAAGTGGACACCGGACACGAACGTTTTTCGGTCCAAGCTCTAGCATAGCACTTCGTTCGCTTCGCTCGCTCGTCCGATAATGATATTATAAACATTACACAGAAAAAAAAGGTATTGTAAATTATACACGACCGACCGCTTTAGCCTAGTTGGTAGTGACCCTGTCTAAGAAGCTGGACGTCCCGGATTCGAATCCCGGTAAGTATGATGAGCACGAATATTTGTTCCTGAGTCATGGATGTTTTTGTATATAAGTATTTATTTATCTATATAAGTATGTTTATCGTCGTCTAGTACCCATAGTACAAGCTTTGCTTACATTTGGACTAGGTCTATTTGTGTAAGATTGTCCCCTGATATTTATTTATTTTATTTTAAATTTCCTGACATTGTTTCTAAGTGGCAATACGGGCGGAGGCAGGTCCAGGGGCAAGGAAAATTTGCGACCGGTCGCTACTTGCGCTGGGTCTGTCTCTATGGTAGCTCTACGGTAGATGGCCTCGGGGGGAGCTCACAGTTGCTAAGATCCTCGAGGCAAAACTGATTGGGTTCCTTCACGAGGTTACCGCCTGTTAGCTGCCTGGTTCTACCGTTAGAAACAGGCAGAACGGAAACGATCAGTTGAGCCTATACTTGTATATCCCAACCCATCCTATCCCGTTAATCCCGTCTAATCAGCCGTAAGCGATGACGTGGCATGTCGCAGCGGGCTTTCCATCCACAAAGAAGGATGGTTAGCGGTAAAATGCCACCCGCGTGTTTGTGCCGTGCGCGGGGACCCGTACGGGTGGAGAGGGAGATCCTGGAAGCTGAGTCGACCAGCGGTCGGGATAGTTACTGCTGGGAGACAACACTCTTCTTTGGCTCAGGATTCACCTCACACGGGCGGTCATGGCCTAGCCAGCCATGATGAATCGGCTGTCGTGTCCAGTCTGATGGCCACGGGCGAGTGTCCTGGGGTATGGGGTCTGTAGTCGGCGGAGCACGGGTTACGAGTCGTCTGAGGAGATGACGAGTAGCTCGGCACCGTGCGGACTCACAGACAACATACTCTCGGGGCGCTATGTCAGTTTGGTAGCCCTGATGCGCTAACGCATCCCCAGGGTGTGGGCTCCGTGGTGGGTGGGGAGCCAAACTGATGAAGCAAGGTCAAAGGTCACATGGATACCATAAAACCCGAGACGAAGGAAGGAGGGAA
Source organism: Epinotia bilunana (assembly GCA_947049275.1). Classification (NCBI taxonomy): domain Eukaryota; kingdom Metazoa; phylum Arthropoda; class Insecta; order Lepidoptera; family Tortricidae; genus Epinotia; species Epinotia bilunana. The sequence continues at coordinate 2,951,527 of OX346268.1, read as the reverse complement.
AGCCGTACCCGCAAGGGATGAGGCCAAGGCGCATAGCGCAAATGCTGTACCGGCGGCACGCACTTCTGTCCCAGACAGGGGAGCGAGAGCGGGTAACAGCCGAGCAAGGGGGTCCGCAAGGACGCAGAAGGCGCGAGGCGCATTTTCAGGCAGAGGCCATGGTGGAGCGGTCCAAACCGGAGGCACCGTTCGAACTTTTCCCCACGGGTCGAAAAGCGGACACACCCAGCAGGTCCCCGCAAGGAGACCGGCTGGCGCAGGTGCCGGAGGGGAGGTCAGCGGAACTGTGGTCATCTGCAACAGGCCGGCCGGTCCTCTTCCGAATCCTGCTGACGATCCGGGCGCTGTTGATAGCGTTTCCGCACCCCAGAGCGCGGATGCGTGGTCCGGTGGAGGAGCCGTCAATAGCAGGAGGCAGAAGAGGCGAGACAACGCCAAGGCGAGGGCTCAGACACTGAGCGAGGGCACCTCCCAGGATGCACCCACTTCGGGGCCAGGGACGGCGCAAAAGAAGAGGCAACTGGGAGCCAGTGGCGACTCTTGTCTGCTTGTCAGCGACTCCAAGCGAGTGAAAGTCGCAGCTTCGTTCACTGAAGTGGCTGCAAGCGAGAGGATGGCCATCGTCCCGGAGGCCTTTCCGGCCGAGAAGATCGGGTTCGGGCATCTGGGCGCCATCCAGGGGCTCATTCTGGAGCTTTTGGTTGACGCTCCGGATCCCCACCTCCGGACCCCGAGTCACTCTCGGCAACGTAGTGGCGGGCGCTCTCCACGTCAATTGCCAAGGGAGAGAGTCCGTCACATGGCTCAGGTCAGCAATCGGAAGCGAGGAGATTGCTGGCCTGCGCCTGAGGGTCATGGACGCCAAGGATCTTCCCAAACCTGTCAAAATGGCATGGAAAACGAAGATAGTTGGCGGCCATGACGTTAAGTTGCTTCTCCGTGTGTTGCAGAGGTACAATCCTGCGCTACACACGGAGGAGTGGAAGGTGGTAGACACCTTGACGTCGGACGCGAACACCAGGCGCATCATACTGATGGACCGGGTGTCGGCCGACGTTATCAAGGCCGCGGGCTACCACCTACACACGGGTGTCGACCTGAGCTCCTTCAAGCTCCTAGAGGACGCGGAGGAGAGGGCGCTTGAGGGGGCTGGGGAAGGCACTCGTGCGGGGACGGGCGCGGGGGGTCCGACGCCGGTGGAGGGCGCGGGGGGTCCGACGCCGGGGGAGGGCGTGGGGGTTCCGCTATCTGGGGAGGCCGAGGAGGGCACACCTCCGGAAGGCAATGTGCCTGGCACCAACAAGGAGGCTGAGGGGGCGGAGGTAGCCAAGGGGGAGGGGCAGTCAGAGGTGGAGGACGGGAACAGGGCGGGCTCCGGGTACGGACTTGCTGAATCCCGCAGGGCCCGAGAGTCATCACCGTTATCGGTGATCGGCTCAGAGGACCTGCGGGGATTGGCGGAGCTGTACCTGGGGGCCTCCATGTCTCCCATGTCCTGTGACGAGGCTGTCCAGGAGGAGGCTGCCGACCTCAGCAAGCCCAAATTATAAAAGCGCCAATGGCGGGTCTAAGGTGTGTACAAATTAATTTACAACACAACAAGGCGGCCACTGCCCTTCTGGCAAGGCAGCTAAAATGCGACAAATTCGATATTGCTCTTATTCAAGAACCATATATATATAAAAGTGAAATAAGAGGTTTATGTGGAACGGGAGGAACAATTGTTCACCTGAGTCCAGATAATAACAATAATATGAGGACATGTATATATGTCAAAAATGGCATCAACGCTATGCCTTTGCATGATTTCTGTTGCAGAGACCTCACCACGGTGATGATCCTAAACAAGGGGGAGGGTAAGGAGCTCATACTATCATCAGCCTACCTCCCCTACGAGGCAACAGATCCCATCACACAACAACTGCGGGATCTCGTTGCATACGGCAGCCGGGCGAACACCAACCTGATCATCGGCTGCGACGCGAACGCTCACCATGTCATCTGGGGTAGCTCAGATGTCAACAGGAGAGGAGAGAAGGTACTGGATTTCCTGGTAAGCTCTTCTCTACAAATACTGAACAAAGGCAATGAACCTACCTTCGTCAACTCTAGGCGGGGGGAGGTTATTGATTTAACGTTGGCTACTAACAACACTTGCAACAAAATCAACTCATGGCACGTATCTGATGACATATCCCTTTCGGACCACAGATACATTTGCTTTAGGTACCAAACTAAAATAAAAACAAATACGGTACGTAAACGGAATCCTAGGAACACGGACTGGTCGGCCTTTAGAAATGATCTCAAAGTGGACCTAGGAGACCCAAAAGGTAAGCTAAACTCTATTATTGACATAGAATTCGAAGCGGACAAAATAGTACAAGCCGTATACACGGCCTTCACTAATAACTGCCCGGAAAAGAAAACCCTGGCTAAAAAGTTACCATGGTGGCCCCAGAGAAAGTCAAGCTCAGGAGGGAAACCAGGGCAATATTTAATGACGCAAAGTCATCCAATGACTTCGGGTACTATGCACAAAAACTCACAGAACTCAGCAAGGCAAGGAAAGCCAAAAGGAGAGCATGGAGGAATCACTGCGATCAGATTGAGTCAATACCGGAAGCAATGAGACTAACAAAGGCATTAGCAACCACAAAGTCGGTACCGCTCACATCCATCAGGGACAATGACGGTAGAATGACGAAAACGGGGCTGGAGACCCTTAAGATAATGTGTAACACACACTTCCCAGGCTCAGTAATACACGACAGCGTAACAGACGACGGTGCAATTAGTGCGTTGGAACAAACCACAAGTACAACAAGACACAATTGGGACACGTCTAAAAAGGTAGTAGATCATAAAAAGATAAAGTGGGCACTTTCAACATTTCAACCTTTCAAAGCCCCGGGGCCAGATGGAATCTACCCCATTCTACTACAAGAAGGCGCGAATGTACTAATCCCGCACCTTAGCAGATTGTACAGGGCGTGCTTGGCCTTCGCACACGTACCGCGTGTGTGGAGGATGGTAAAAGTAACCTATCTACCCAAACCAGGTAAGGCGGATTACAGTGAAGCCAAATCGTATAGGCCGATAAGTTTATCGTCGTTTTTCCTCAAAACACTGGAGAAATTGGTAGATAGACACATAAGGGATGGCCCATTAAGGAGACATCCGCTGCACGAACTGCAATGTGCATACCAGCCAGGGAAGTCAACGGAAACCGCACTTCACCTGGTAACAACCAAGGCTGAACAGGCTATAGAGAATAAAGAACTATGTCTGGCAGCTTTCTTAGACGTGGAGGGAGCGTTTGATCGCACCACGTATAAAGCTATCAGCGAAGCAGCTGCAAAACATGGTGTAGAGCCGACCATTTGTAAATGGATAGGCAACATGCTAAATGGCAGACTAATAAAGTCATCTCTCTTGGGGGATGAGATAACGGCCACGGCCACAAAGGGATGTCCGCAAGGTGGGGTACTCTCACCAACTCTCTGGAGTTTGGTGGTGAACTCACTCCTGGTGGAACTCAATAAAGGTCCCACCCACACGGTAGGATATGCTGATGATTTAGTAATACTGGTGAGTGGGAAGTTCCCAGGCACGGTATCAGAAATCATGAACAAGGCACTGAAGACAGTGGAGAGATGGTGCCACCGGCACCAATTATCCATTAATCCAGGCAAAACTGTAGTAATACCCTTTACTAGGAAAAGGACCCTTCGCGGCGTACAGCAGTTAAAACTGTACGGGAGGGTACTAGAACTGTCCAACGATGTGAAATATCTAGGTGTCACTCTGGATAAGGAACTGAATTGGAAGAAGCATACAGATCTCACCATTACAAAGGCACTCAGGGTATTTGGAATGTGTAGATCAGCGTATGGCAAAACATGGGGACTGAACCCAAAGGTACTGAAGTGGATCTATACCATGATGGTGAGGCCCATATTATTGTACGGTAGCCTGGTGTGGTGGCCAAGGACTTTAATGAGCACATGCAGAGATGCCCTGACGAAGGTACAGAGATCGGCATGCATGACTATAACAGGGGCGTTTCGAACCACGCCTACAGCGGCGCTAGAAGTCCTACTGGACCTACCGCCACTTCACATGGTGATTAAGTCAGAGGCGCGCAAATCGCTCTATAGACTAAGAACTCTTGGACTGTGGAGCGACAGCAAGCCAAAGACTAAGCACACAAACATGGAGACTGACAGTCTCTTAGACAGAATAACAAACATGGGATGTGACAAAATGCTACCCAAGTATGTATTCCATAGGAACTACACAACAAAAGTTCCATCCAGGGCCGAATGGGCCGAAGGTCTAGAACCACCGAGGTCTGGTGTCGAAGACAGTATATGGTACACGGACGGATCTAAAATGGGATCCGGTACGGGAGCAGGCATTTATGCGATTGACTACAGTAGTAGTGTAAGCATGGGTAGTTTGGCAACCGTCTTCCAGGCGGAGACATACGCCATAATTGCCTGTGCACAGGAGAATATAGACAGGCAAACCAGAGGGCAGACCATCTATATCCTCAGCGACAGTCAAGCGGCCCTTAAAGCGCTTACGGCGCCGAAAGTGGATTCTAGACTAGTCTATAATGGCGTCCAGGCACTGAACAAGCTTGGGAAGCACAATAAGGTGCAACTAGTTTGGATACCGGGGCACGAGGGCTACATCGGCAACGAAAGAGCGGATGAGCTTGCAAGAGGGGGGTCTACAAATCACTTTGTAGGTCCAGAACCATTTGTGGGACTCTCGCAGAGAACCATAACTTCGGCCTTTAAAGCCTACGCCAAAACCAAACACCAACACGAGTGGAGGAATGAGGCGGGCTTAAGGCACTCTAAGCTCTTCATAGAAGGAGTGGACTCGGGCTGGACTAACAAACTCTGGAAATCCAGCAGGAAGCAACTCAGAATCATATCTGGAGTGTTCACAGGTCACTTCGGAGTCAAGGATCTCTTGGCCAAGATGGGACTGTCGGACAGTTTAGACTGTAGAATGTGTGGCGAGGAGGATGAGACCATGGAACACTTACTGTGTGAATGTCATGCCCTTGCCAGACAAAGAATGAATTACTTTGGTAGCCACTATCCGCAACCAAGGGAGTTCAAGGTGCTCCCGCTGAGCTGCATCATCCGCTTTGTGGAAACGATGGAGCGAGCTTGGGAGTAGGCATAAAGGAGAGGGCAAATGCACAAAAGATCCCGCTGGGTCGAAGTGCATCCGAAAGGGCCCTCATCTAGATAAGATAAGATAAGTGGCAATACAATGAGTGGACTAGTAAACATGCAACGCTCGTACTCACTTGCTTTCCGATCTTACCTGCCCCGCCATCTACCGCTAAAAGGAGTCATAAAACCGGTGTGGTTCAGTTTCCGGCGCCCTATTTCCCCGCCATTACAGTTTCGGCCTGTCACTTCCTCCAATCTAAAAGGAGCATGGCCGCTATCGCGCTTCCTTTTCCGGTCGCCATTCCGCCCTAATAGGGGTGCAGACACTAAATAAAATAATCAATAATGTCATATTTTCTCGAAAAAAGATTAAAAATGTAGTCATATGAAGAAAAAATCAACGCAAAAGGTTAAATAATCACGAAGTTATAAGTGTCAAAAGTTTTAAGAAGGGGTGTGTTCTGTCCCTTTTTCGCAAAACGCAACTTCATATGACACGATGACGCTGGAAGATTGTGACGTCACTAATAGACGGCAACGTGCCGCGCCCCGTAGTGTGCGGCGCGGCCCCCCGACAGCATCCCGTAACGTGACGTCACAAACTGTTTGCGTTTTCTCTCTCTAACAAGCATTATTAAAACGGTTGTAGCTTCGTAATTCTTTGAGATATCTGAATGGGATTTTCGTCACTAGGCATGTTTTTTTTCCTTTTTTATTTTGGAGTAATAATAATTTTCGAGTCTACACCCGTATTGTATTTGTTTATTATAGTTAACTTAAGGGTCCTTACGCCTACAGACGAGCGTATTTTGCAAAATGCTTGCTTTTTATTCAAGATTACGACGTAACTATTAGTATTTATTCAAAAGCAGTTTACATTTTCATTTTCTCTTTCTAAACCTTAAATAAATGAGTTTTCTTGAGAATCTTTTTCAAGTTTTGCAGTGAGAAGCGTCGTTTCGGTTCTCAATTTTGCTGTAAACAAGAATCATTTGGTACATGAATGATTACAATTTACATCACCAAATCTTTTACGAGGGGCTGACATGGTTGAAAATCAAAAAATCATTTTAAAAAAATGATAAAAACACCTTTCGAGTTTTCTTTTTTTTTGGTGACAACAGGATTACATTATATTTTTTTACCGCAAAAATAATATTATAGCAAATTATAACTTTATGTTAACCCGTAAAAAAATAATCATAACTATAGAACATACGTTGCGCTAAATTAATATTTTTTAAAAGCCCTTAAATCACGCTGCAACGACGCCGCACGCCGAAATTGTTATATAAGAAATGATTAAGAGGTTAAGAAATGATAACTTAAATACGTTATTTGTTTTTTGAATAAACACTAATAGTTACGTCGTAATCTTGAATGAAAAAGGAAGCATTTTGCAAAATACTTACGCTCCCGCTTCTGCTTATGTAGGCGTAAGTGCTCTTAAGTGGGAAACGGGCTTTCGGCCCGACAATACAGTGTGGTTAGCCTCAAAAACGTCACACACATTACACTGCCCTGCGGCATTTTTTTGTCTCCATACGGAGGTAGGATCATTATAATTATGGAGGCAAAAAATATTTCCTTTATTCCTGAAAATTCTTGAGTAGTCGTGATTTAATGTTTCACTGTGGTTGGAAATTAATTTTTCAACACAATTGCTCGTAACGTACCTCTTATTGTGTCGCTTTTAGGCTCATAATCCTGGATATTAAACACGCGTGTTTAATAACATTACGATACTTGTGTGTTATGGTTATATCCCGATTAAGTCACGTTGGCATGCACACGGTGCATTCTTAAACTAACCGGGTTGTACAGAATGTACAGCTTTTTTTTTAATTCTCGGCAAATGAATTCTTACCCGACTAAACAAATTAAATCCTTTTTATTAATTAATTGACTATATCTTTTTGGATATGATATAGAAACGGTTCATTTAGTAAAACTATTCAATTTTGATAAAATTTTACATGAATTAATAAAGATAACATTTTAAAACGAAATTATTTATTTTATTTTGTATTGGCTGTTTAGAGATTTCATCTAATGAGCGCGCACTGCGCAAACTTCACAAAAAAAAATTGTTGCGCGCGATTATAGGTTATTTCACAGATATTTGTAAACATTGTTAATGCGTGTTGGGTTATTAACAAAAATGTTGACTCGTGGTGATTAGAAAAGTGATAAATAGAATGGACGCCACTGGAAATTCTTGGCGATGTACAATATGTGAGTAAAAACCTGTTGCCATCGTTAAGTAAAGAAAATCACTTGACAGGCCTATCAAATTTTCATCTTATGAAAAGGATTTTTTCCTCGCAAAATGTGGTTAAAAACGTATGAAACGCGTGAGCTTTGATAATTACAATCTTCGGCTTTCTTATCACGCTCACCTGCGGCTCGCGTGATAATTCCGCCTCTGATGTAATTATCAACATACCTCACTTGTATCACAATGTACTATTAACGGACACTTTTCGCCTACGTTGTTTCCTTTATCTAGAATATATAGGAGAAAGATTGTGCTAGATCTACTTATTTCGATCATTAAGTGCTTAGGTAATGTTGTTGCGTTTCAAAATGATTTTCCATAAAATCGCATAACGATTAACGCACGCGTTTTCTAATTGCATACAAATGGGGTAAAGTTTTACATACATTATCAATTTAGATTCTAACGCTAGCTATGAGATCCTGTTATGGCCTCTGTTGGTAATTTTGAGATTGTTATTTGTTTTATAGCTGTTGGTTCTACATACATACATACATAGATTCATGCCTTTATTCCCAATAGGGGTGTGCAGAGCACATGAAACTTATGTTCTGGTGCCAGTTTTAGCATAAATGTGGTTATAACATTTTGACTAAATGTGATATCGCAGTGATAAGTTGCTAGCCCATCGCCCACAACACACTTTAACCCTGTTCCTTTAGTACGACTCTTACGACACCCACAGGAAGAAAGGTGGGTATTCTAACCCGACACCACACGGGGTTCGGTTGGTTCTGCTGATAATAAATAAATAACCAATAACACAACTAATACTTTTGCCATTTTAGCTCAGTACTTAATAATAATTGGAAAACTTGTATTTTACAAATAAGGTAAATGTCCTAGTCATCGACGTTGGACCAGTGTAATGATATGGGCACTTGGGGTCAAAGCAACATGCTTTAATCGAACTAAGAGGATTTTTCTTCATGCGAATTTAAGCCCCGTCCCCGTGTGGTGTCGGGTTAGAATTTCACCACCCCCTTTCTTCCCGTGGGTGTCGTAAAAGTCGACTAAGGGACCAGGGTTGAAGTGTGTTGTGGGCGATGGGCTCGCAACCTATAACCGCGATATAAAATTTTGTCGATCTTTTATTCCCGCATTTAGATATGCTAAAAGTGGCACTCAAACAAAAGTTTCATGTGCTCTGCCTATCCCTTTTGGGAATAAAGGCGTGAATCTATGAATTAATTAATGCTGTGCAGGACAAGAGGCTTGGGCGGAGAGGGGCGGCGGTGAAACAATAATAAAATTGCTTGGCTCGGCAAAAAGCTCGAAGCAAACTTCGTTTCGCTAGAATGTTCGCTACTATGCACGCTAAAACGGTCTTGTTTATTTTGTGAGCATTTACCTGTAATGTAACATTCGCTAGAACCTTCATTACAAGTGAATACTCATGTGTACCTTTAGAGACAGGTTCTCCAGCCTTTAGATAATCTCTCTTTAGACATCCTACTAATATTATAAATGTGAAAGTTTGGATGTTTGGATGTTTAGATGTTTGTTACTCAATCACGCTTAAACGGCTTAACCGATTTGGATGAAATTTTGCACAAAGATAGCTTATTGCCTGGATTAAAATATAGAATAATTTCTATCCCGGTTCCACGCAGACGAAGTCGCGCGCGGAAGCTAGTATGTTATATAGAGGATTCCTGCTATCTTCTATAGATATAGGTATGTTTGATACCGCATTTTGAACTATAAAACGTACGCTGTCAATCAGACCCAAAATGATGTCGAATAGGATCCAGAAATATCATTATCAAAGATGATATGAAGAATAAATTGTAACTAATTAATAAATTTGTAAGATTTTATTAGTATAAGATAATTAGAGCCTGTAAAAGAGGAGGAAGGCCTACTCAATGTTTAAACGTACTTTTTTTTCAATTGCTTTGCCCTTCCAGGGTTCATATTGATCTGTTACTATTACTTTAAGAACTGTATACTTAACTTACATGAGTGCAATAAATGATACGACACATGAAATAGTTCTGCAGTTTAAGCGAATAACGGGTTAACTGCAAGTGACATGAAGGAACAGGATCCATTTTAGAACGTAACTTTACGAGGGGGTGTCAGTAGGGACAGCGGTCCCTTGGGGGGTAATGGGTTAATTTTATGACGGCATGGTGTAGCAGTTGTCTGTAATGGTCATTCAATGAAGGGTTGTGTAAAGACTTATCAAAGCTACAAGTATGAGCAGTATCAAAATAATAGTGTGTGTTTGTTGTGTATGTTTCGACGAAAATTATTTAACAAATTCTTAACTCCCCAAACTACGTTTCCCATATTTTTATTTGGTAAAATTTTTATTTCCCTACTCAACGTTTCGCACTGATATCATTTCCCAACGAATGATTTGATAAATTATTGTTAGACAAATTATTACCTGAGATTTTTTTAAGATGTCAATTATGTTTACCCGTCGCTAAAGTATTTGAGTCAGGTCGGACGTGTCTCTCAATAAAAATAAATATTCAACTGCATAATTGTGACCTAGTTCGGTTTATTAGGCGTTAGCAATAATTCTTATTGACTAGTGAACTCATAACATAATGTTAAGTGGTGCTAATTATTTTAAAACCTAAGGAATGTCTCATGGAAACAGCCCATTTAGCAATCGGAGCGGGCTAACGAGCCGTAGCCCTCCGCCCACGCCATCTCCCTTGCCCGAGCCCGCGCCCTCATCACAGGAAGAAGCTCCTCCAAAGATTTTATCTACAGGGGACCTCCAGGGCTGGATGCAGTCGATCGAGCAGCATCTGAATGAAGTGTGCACTATCTCCTCTGAAGGGAAATTAAACTCGGATCAAAAAAACAGAGTGAGTACCTTATATCGCAAAGTGAGTCATTTCACATCCCTATTAGCTGTCGAATACTAGGCTCTGAAACAGAAAGCTATCCAAAACTACCATTCGTTCAACTTTCTTCAGGAGAAACAAGATCTTTCCCAGCGCATCCAGGAACTTAAACAGTGTATAGAGGAGTCCACAAAGCCTTCCCCAGAACTTGTTACATTTGCCGACTTGCTTAAGAAAAATACTAGATTCGTTCAGCCCTCTAACTTTAGCTCGGTAGCAATATTTCCTACGGACAAGCAAAAATCAAGCGAGGAGACTAAATCACTTGTCCAGCAGTTAATCAGACCTGAGGAAATGAAGCTGCACGTAAGAGGACTGCGCAAGGTTAAAAACGGCGGAGTGGTCATTAGCACGGACTCCAAAGACGACGTCCTTAAACTGAAACAGTCGACGCAGTTAACAACATCTGGACTCACGGTGGACGAGCCGCAAAAACGGAAGCCCAGAATCGTAGTCATCGGTGTCCCTGCAACTATGGAGGAAGCGGAAAATGCGTGATACGACACTTGAAAAAATTCTGTCCTCGACTAAGCTGAGCCATAAATCGGGAAAGAAGAACTCTGAGACCTGCAACTATGTAATCGAAGTCCCTGCACCCATTCGTAAGGCCTTAATCTCAAACGACAGAGTATTTGTAAACTGGTCGTCGTGCCCCGTCAGGGACTTTACCCTAGTGACGAGGTGCTTCAAATGTCAGCAGTACGGTCATGCAGCGAAGTCATGCAAGATGGAGGTCAACATCTGTGGGCATTGCGGCGTTGTAGGTCACTCAATAAAGGAATGCACAAAGATAGCCGACTCACCAAAATGTGCAACATGTATACACTTTAAAAAGCCGTGTGACCACGAGACTGGCAATGCCGAATGCCCAGCTAGAAAACTAGCCGAAAAAAGGTACCTTAACTCTATAGATTATGAAGGCGCCTAAGAGCGCCAACTTAATTTAAAACTTTCGTAGAACTTTTTGTCTCATTAGCTTAGATCTTATGAGTAATAATTTAATTTCTGACCTAGATAACTTCTCTGTATCTGATTCTTTAGTTTGCGAGGTTGAACACTGCAAGCAATATATTGATTCTTCCCGCCTTCCGCTAACAATACTAACACAAAATATACGAAGTATATTTAAAAAATTTGATAACGTTAGTGTTTTTCTACAAAGACTTGGAATGAGCTGCGATGTCATTGTTCTGACAGAGTATTGGTTAAATAAACAATGCAATTTGCCAAACATGTCCGGTTATGACATGTACGTGACCAAGTTAAATCACAACCAAAACGATGGAGTAGTTGTTTATGCCAGATGTAATTTGGAAATTAGTGTTGAGGAGCCAAACATATCAGAGTGCAATCGTCTGTTAATTAAAATTGGAACAGACTTTGCCATACTGTCATTGTATAGACCGCCGTGTTTTAGAAATGTTAATACATTTATTGACTCTTTAGACGAGACGTTACGAAGTTTATCATCATTTAAAAATCGTATAGTAATAGGTGATATTAATATCAACATTCTTCCTCCTAAACGAAGTAAAGTTATGCCAAGGATTGGTTTGCCAAATACAACTTCGGCATAAAGTTGGTTGCCAAATGAAATTTGACGAAACATAATTCGGCAAAAAGGCAGTACACCAAAATCTCAACTATACGAAATACTAAAGACAGCATTTTGGTAATCAAGTATGCTAATGTATGAAATTCTAAAGCATTGTGCATTGACTAAATTTAATATTTTGTGGGTCTTTATATTATAATCATAATAAACCATTTATTTCAGGTAACTAAGGCCCAAAGTCAAAAATACCTTGACAATACGTACAATTATAAAATTAAAACAAATTATTTAGGCGATAAAAAAGCGTGGCTTCATTGCGTCTTTTAATCTAATATTACAAGCTTATTATCTCTTCAGTGTGACCTCACTTTTTTTTACTATTACGTCGGTGGCAAACTAGCTTATGGTCCGCTTGGTGGTTGGCGGTGTGCTGTATTAAGCTAAAACTGATACTGGAACATAATTTTCATATGTTCTGCCTACCGCTTTTGGGAATAAAGTCGTGAATGTACAGGGTGTATTAAAAATGGCATGTGAACCTATCCAAGTCCGGTGTAGCATTCGGTAGGTTGCCCCGGTACCGCCGAAGCACGAAACCCATCAGTCGGAAGTCGGCACACGCTCATGCTCTCCTGCAGAGGCCGCGGCACGCGCACAAATAACAAGCTAAAGAACGCAAAATGACTAGTGTGTTTTATTGTTATGGCCCTCACCTTCGGTTCGGGCCACAAACACCTGCGATCTGGGCCATTTACGAATTCACCGCCCTAGTACGTAATGTATTATTTCAACACATTTGCTCGTAACGTACCTCTTATTATTTATTTATTTAAACTTTATTGCACAAATATAAAAATAAAGGTACAATTGGCGGACTTAATGCCTTAAGGCATTCTCTACCAGTCAACCATTGGGCTAAACAGAAACTTTATTATGTTGCTTTTAGGCTCATAATCCTGGGTAATACACGTGTTTTATAACATTACGACACTCGTGTGTTATATGGTTATATCCCGATTAAGTCACGTTGGCACCCTGCAGCAAGATGTCTGCATGAACACGTGTAATTCTTGGCAAATGGATTCTTTCTCGACTAAACAAATTAAATCCTTTTTAGGGTTCCGTAGTCAACAATGAACCCTTATGTTTCGCCATGTCCGTCTATCTGTCTGTCTGCCTTCGGCTTAGCTCAGTAGAAAACTGTGATTCGGCATGGGTATATAAATCAATCACATCGACAAAACAGTACAATAAAATCGTGAAAAAAAAATGTTGCAGGGATGTCATTTTTTTCTCGTTAAACCGGGTAACCGGGGTTTTACCGGGTATCGTTGAATAGCTCGTTCAAAAATATTATGGGTTTCCTAAAACCATTTTTCTAATCAGTAATTCGTTTGCGAGATATTGGGCTTTAAAGCTCTAATTTTTGTTCGAGCAGACATATATAATGAATTTAAAAGGAAAACTATCACGAATAAGTAGGCATAAGTAGTTACCGAGTAATAGTCGACCAAATTAATGTGTACTTAAGGCCAATTTTCGTACATGTCTTTTCTGTCGATGTAACTAAGACAGACAGGTAACTACGGAACCCTACACTGCGCATGGCCCGACACGCAATTGGCCGGTTTTTGTTAATTAATGGACTATTTCTTTTTGGATATGATATACTTAAAAACGTTTAATAAAGTACCTAGTACTATTTTGATAACATTTTATTGAATTAATAAAGATAACATTTTAAAACGAAAATATTTATTTTGTTTTGTAGGTATTGGCTGTTAGAGATTTCATCTAAGTCTGGCTTAACACATGCGCGCGCACTGCGCAAACTTCACGAAAAAAAAACTGTTGCGCGCCATTATAGGTTATTTCACAAATATTTGTAAACTGTTAATAATGCGTGTTTGGTTATTATCAAAAATGTTGACTCGTGGTGATTAGAAAAGTGATAAATAGAATGGACGCCACTGGAAATTCTTGGCGATGTTGTAACACGGCAAACCTCCGCCGCGCGGCTGCTAGCGCACTGGCCAGCGAGGAAGAAAAAACATAGGATTTTCACGGCCGTGTTTTGTTTTTTCTTCGGAAAAATAATTGCTGAAAGATTGGATTGAGATTTCTTCTATTTTAAAACGTAAAAACTAATGTTTTATGTAATGCACATTACCTCTGTTTATAAATAGTGTATATAGTTAATGCATACAAGGGCTGCCACTTAAGCAGGTATGTTTTGTATCAAGTTCTGTGCTCTGTATATTTTTTGTTTGTTAAACCCAATCCAAGCCTCATTTAGCCGTCACTGGTCTAAACCTTATGAGGCGCGGATGGGTTTGAACCTGAGCTAATAAAAAGGATTGCTTCCAGCCCTTTGTGCCTCGTAGTCTTCAAACTTGATCACTGCTTGGCTGCTGGATATACCTACGTCTGCGCTACCGCCTCCGAGCAACCTAAAGGCGAGCCCTAGACCTACCCAGCCCAGCGAGAGCTCCGAGGCTATTTAAACTGCAAACGTCTCATCTGAACTTTTCAGGCCAGTGACTTTTAGTTGTAACATTATGCCTCTGTACTGACTGATTAATTACCCAATTTGTACATATATCTTCTTCATTTTTATTATTATATTTTATTGTAAATAAAATATTAGTTTTATTTTCACCCGCCGGCTAGCCGGGCTACATTGGCGCCCATAGGGTTATTCAGTCAGTACGTGGGTCTTAAGGACTTGGATTGGGTTATGTACGTACTTGTAAATACTACTTATACGTGTTTGTACATAACCAGGTTTTAGTTTTAACGTGTAATTCTGTGTATTTTGTTTTCCTTTGTGTACCTATAGGTTACATTGTATATATATATATATCTACTTTGCAGCTTGCATTTCATCTTTATGTACATAATATGTTTATGTACAATTTAAGTGTGTGTTAGTGTATTTGTATGTTGTTAATAGTTTGTTATTGCTCTCTTTGTACTCCGGTCATTCTAGTTTGTTAATATGGAGTTCTCCCGTGTTATATGTTAAATAAGCATGAACTTATTTACGAAATAACTATCCGTCATGAGAAGCCGCTCAATACGGTTGTGGAGCTGCGTCAACAGTTAACTAGCTTGTTGGGTAAATATGTAGCTGAGGATTTACCTACAACTTTTTCAGTTAGCGATGACTTGACGGGCACTGAAAAATCTCTTTCCTTTATGGAGGACAAAATTGTACTTTACGTAAGTTCTACTGATGTAAATCTTGTAAATAAAATTCAATCATTTCTGGTACATATTTATATGCGTCTTCAGCGTATTGACGTCTCGGAAGCTGAGGAAGGCGAATGTAGTTCTTACAAAAGCCTTGTAACTAAATTTAGTGCCTTGAAGTCGCGTTTTGATTTGAAAAATGGCAGTGGTAGCAATACCTCGTCTAATACGTATGTAACCGCGAGTTCTGAAGGATGTATTGAGAATAAAGTGATTGTACATTGCGACAGGGGGGTAACTAGTGAGTTTCGTAAATTCACATACTCGGGTAAGGGTTGTCCGCGAAATTTTGTGCAGAAGGTTGAGGAATTCGCGATATCTAGAACCTTACCCACTAGTATATTATTATCACATTCATATGATTTGTTCACGGAAGCAGCACTTCACTGGTTTCGTGCTTACAAGGATAGTTTTACCTCTTGGGAGAGCTTAAAAGTAAAACTGTTTGATGATTTTGGTGTAGTTGATTACGATTACAAGTTACTGCGGGAAATTCAGGACCGTACCCAAGGCAGGGATGAGTCGGTTGTCGCGTATTTCGCCATTATGTGTGGTCTACTAGCCAAGCTTAGCTACACTATGTCTGAGGCTGACAAATTACAGATCTTGTTAAGAAATATACGTCCTGAGTATGATTGTATGGTAGCACAGGCGGACATTAAAACTATGGAGGACTTAAAAATTATATGTAAGAGGTATGAGGCTTATCTTAATCGCTCCAGGAACTTTAAGGAGCCTCCTACAAATAGCCCATCTTCTTTGACAGATGACTTTGTATATAAATCTGTAAATAGTCTCTCTGTAAATATAGTTAACTCTACTAAGCAATTTTGTGTGCGCTGTAGAGTCAACGGCCACTCTTTGCGTATGTGCAAGGAACCACGCAAGCTTGTGTGCTTCAAGTGCGGCTTGGAGGGCTACCGGAGTACTGACTGTCCTCATTGTAATAAGGTGGTTACTCAAACTAAGACTTGTTCAAAAAATGTGTAAATGAGGGTCAAAGTAATGTAAATAAGGATTGTAAATATTCGAATAAAGAGTGGGAAGACTGGTTGTCAGTCGTCAGACTTTTTATGTTGTCAAGCCAAACTTCTTTGATCCTCTTTGACGACCAAAATGATAATGAGCGTCCTTATGTAAATATTAATGTAAATAATCTGACTCTTTCTGGCCTTCTGGATAGTGGTAGTAGTATAAGTATTTTGGGCAATAACTCTCATAGAGCTTTGCTTGAACAAGGATTTTTACTGAACTCGTCGTATAAAATCACAGTGCGAGCCGCTAACGGTCAGTCTGTGCAATCTATTGGTTTTATAGACCTTCTTGTACATTTTAATGACCAGTTTCTAAACATTACCGCACACGTTATCCCTGACATTTCTTCACATTTAATACTTGGTATTGACTTCTGGAAAGGTTTTAATCTTTTGCCTAGTTCCCTTAAAAATGTCGAATTAAAATGTCCATCAAATTGCACATCATTAACTACTGAGTGCCCTAAGCAAGTTCTTCCTTTTGAAGACTTGTCTGAGGAACAGCAGGTTCAAGCGAACGATATTATATCACGCTTTCGCGAAGCTTCTACACAGTCTGGTCAACTTGGTCGAACGCACTTAATCGAGCATCATATCGACACGGGTGACCATGAGCCTGTCAGGCAGAGATGTTACAGACTCTCGCCCGAAAAACAAAAGGTATTAGTAGAAGAGGTGGACAAAATGCTTGCTTTGGATATTATAGAGCCGTGCGAAAGCCCGTGGTTGAGTCCTGTACTTGTAACTCCTAAAAAAGATGGTAGCTGGAGATTTTGTTTAGATAGTAGAAAACTAAATGCTGTTACTAAAAAGGACGCTTATAAATTACCGTTTATTAGTGAGATTCTTGACAATCTCCGCGATGCGAAGTATTTGTCTAGTATCGATATTGCTAAGGCATTTTGGGAAGTACCGTTACGTGAAGAGGATAGAGATAAAAGTGCTTTTTACGTAAATTCTCGTGGTATGTTCCGCTTTAAAGTCACTCCGTTCGGTTTAACAAATGCCCCAGCTACGCAACAGCGTTTGATGGATCTTTTATTCACACCTGAGTTCGAAAACCGCGTTTTCTGGTATCTAGATGATATTATTGTGATATCAAACACTTTTGAAGATCACATTTCTCTATTAACTCGTGTTTTAGACAAACTAAAATATGCTCGACTTACGATCAACTTCGAAAAGTCTACATTCTTCCGGCGTGAACTAAAATATCTAGGTTATATTGTAGACCATAAGGGCTTACGCACGGACCCTGATAAGGTCAAGGCAATACTTGATATTCCCGTTCCTACTACTAGACGGGAACTAAAGAGGTTTCTCGGTACTGCCAGCTGGTACAGGCGATTTGTACCAAATTTTAGCACTCTAGCCGCACCTCTAAACTTACTTACATCTACTGGAAAGAAGGCTCCTCCGTTCCGTTGGAATGATGAAGCCGAAGTCGCCTTTAATAACATAAAGCAAGCACTTGTGTCCAGCCCTACATTAACTTGTCCTGATTTTTCTAAAACGTTTTCTGTCCATTGTGACGCCTCAAATTTTGGTATTGGAGCTATGTTGACACAGGAAGATGACGGCAATGAAAAACCCATTGCCTATTTTAGCCGTTCTTTGTCAAAACAGCAGCAAAATTATTCAATTACTGAACGCGAATTGTTGAGCGTTATTGTTGCACTAGAACATTGGCAATGCTATCTAGACAATGGACAAAAATTTATTGTATATACTGACCATTCAGCTTTGAAATGGTTCCTGAACTTAGACAACCCCTCTGGGCGATCACAATATGTGAGTAAAAACCTGTTGCCATCATTAAGTAAAGAAAATCACTTGGCAGCAAGCACTGGCCTATAAAATCTTCATCTTATGAAGAGGATTTTTTCCTCGCAAAATGTGTTGAAAAACGTCGTATGAAGCGCGTGAGCTTTGATAATTACATCCTCGACTCTCTTATCACGCTCACCTGCGACTCGCGTGAACAATTCCGCCTCTGATGTAATAATCAACATTCCTCACTTGTATCACAATGTACTTACTATTAGGATATTTTTAAGTATTGTGTTCATCAAAAATACTAACGTTGACAAATGATAGTCATGCACAACTAATCTTATTCGCTGCACGACATGGATACCTACCATAAAGCTTATCAAGTGAAAGCCTAAGGGCCATACCGTTTTACAAGCCACAAATCATCGGGCAGGTTTCAGCACTGATCGCAAAGCCACTTACAGGATTGAATCCGCTAATGGTCAGGGGTGGCGATAAAAACTTTGGCCGCAAAAAGTTTTGCTCGTAAATCCTACTAATATTATAAATGCGAAAGTTTAGATGTTTGGATACTCAATCACGCTTAAACGGCTGAACCGATTTGAATGAAATTTTGCATGAAGATAGTTTATAGCCTGGATTAAAATATAGGATAGTTTTATCCCGGGTCCACGCGGACGAAGTCGCGGGCGGAAGCTAGTAAGATATATGTTCTGTGGACATTAATTTATTTTTCCAGCACAGATTCCTTTGCAGCTGTCCGAAGATGAGATACCAGGAAAAAACGAACGAGTTTTGAAAAACATTAATTTATATTAGTGTTTTTTTTTATTTCATATTAAAATGTCATTCTAAGATGCTTTATTCAAGACTCCGACAATCTTTCCACACACGGAAGTAATTATGTAGATTGCATTGTCTTTTTTGTATGATTTATCTTGAATATTATAGAGGAAATATAAATGAACCAAAATAAAGACTCAAGTTTATTCTAGGAAATGGGGAATTTCGCGCAAATAGAAAGCCAATTCATGAACGTGTGTTACTGTTTCTTAATATCACGCCGTTAGCCTGCGAATGTCAAAAGACGTTTTGTATTGTCGTCGAACCACGTTAAAGGCTTCCCGTGCATATAAAATGTTTTGATCACATGAAATCATATCATATAACAGGAGACGCCGTTTATGCGGATTAAGAGTCCAACCAAAAATAGGCTTTGTAGCCCTTATACTCCAGGCAAAATACGGTTTTGAAAAACATTAATTTATAATAGCGTTTTTTTTGTTGATTTCATTTTAAAATGTTATTCTAAGATGATTTATTAAAGAATCCGACAAACTTTCCACCCGGAAGTAATTATGTAGATTTCAATGAATCATGCATTGTCTTTCTTTGTACGATTTATCTTGAATATTATAGAGAAGATGTAAATGAACCGAAGTAAAGCCAAAAATATTTATTAATATTTTTTTCTGACTTTTCAGAAGCTAGTTGATTTATCATTTTATTGATGTCTGAAATTTTGTCGGATTTTGTCGCTGGGTAACTATTTAATTGATAATATATCCGTTACACATAAAAAATAAGCTATTATAAATTATTTCCAAAATTGACATTTTTTCCATACAAGCTGTCAGTTCATTGACTGGACTATTAACTTTGGCAGTTGCCACAGAAGCGACGCAAACCTACATCTCTGTAACCAAATCCGTTCAGATCTTTGTGGGTGATTGAGTAACAAACTTTCGTTTATTTTATTAGTTTAGTAGGATAAGTTCTGTAACGGGCAGCGACAGCCCTAAACGCGATCAATAACCGCAATGAGGGCCAGGGGAGTGATCAAGTGATCAAAAACAGCGGAATAAGTTTATGATGGCGCCGCAATAAGTCCTCGCCTTTCGCACGTCCATTAATCCGATAAACGTCGTAATTATGCACAGGTTTTTGTTTGACGAGACTTTACAGTCACCAGGATTAATATACTGGACAACTTTTTCCCATGGGACCGACCACGAAATCGCAAAAAAAACAGCTGTTCCATGCATTAACTTTCAATTAATTCACAGTTAATGTATGGAACAGCTGTTTTTTTTGCGATTTCGTGGTCGGTCCCGTGGGAAAAGTTGTTCAGTATGACCATCGTAATTGCTTTTGGCCATTCGGGATCATGACCCCAAAATCACCCAGTTTCTGTTTTAAGAGGGAACTACGTAGGTACTCATCCATACAAAAAGAATAAAAGTTTATACCTTCTAAATAATTTCCAATCTCAATGATTTGTTAGTGCGTTGTTGACGCAATGAAAGATTAGGTTCAAAGGTTTTCCTTTTTTCAAAATTTTGCAATAAATTCACACTAAGCACCTCCCAAACTAGCCTAGAATACAATTATGCTGAAGCGATCGACATCAAAGTTAGTGGAAACCGTTTTCTCCCGAAATGGAAATTTCATATAAAAAGTACCTATTGTCAGTCGCGAGCTGCTAGCTGCTGCAATGCTATTCTTCCCTTTTAACAGTGGAATGTTATCTCACTCAGGAGCAGCCCAACTGGGGAAGTACCTCCACCTGACAGAAGACCGCATGCATAATAATGGCACTACTTCCTCTATTAATATGTGGTGTCGTGTTCCTGGTAGTAAGTCAGGTCGCCAGAGCTCCCGAGGATGTGTTGGGTCGATAGTGAGGGACGCGTTCGTCTCTAGTTATCAACACAACGAATTCACAAATCAATAAAAGGCCAGCAACGATCTCGCTCAGGAGCAGCCTAACTAGGGATGTACCTCAACCTGACAGAAGACCGCAGCCATAACAATGGCTCCACTCCCACTGTTGGTATGTGGTGTCGTGTTCCTGGTGGTGAGTCAGGTCGCCAGAGCTCCCGAGGATGTGTTGGGTCGATAGTGAGGGACGCGTTCGTCTCTAGTTATGAACACAACGAATTCACAAATCAATAAAAGGCCAGCAACGATCTCGCTCAGGAGCAGCCTAACTAGGGATGTACCTCAACCTGACAGAAGACCGCAGCCATAATAATGGCTCCACTCCCACTGTTGGTATATGGTGTCGTGTTCCTGGTGGTGAGTCAGGTCGCCAGAGCTCCCGAGGATGTGTTGGGTCGATCGATAGTGAGGGACGCGTTCGTCTTTAGCTATCAACAAAACGAATCCACAAATCAATAAAAGGCCAGCAACGATCTCGCTCAGAAGCAGCCCAACTAGGGATGTACCTCAACCTGACAAAAGACCGCAGCCATAATAATGGCACTACTTCAACTCTTGGTATGTGGTGTCGTGTTCCTGGTGGGGAGTCAGGTCGCCAGAGCTCCCGAGGATGAGTTAGGTCGATAGTGAGGGACGCGTTCGAATCCACAAATCAATAAAGGGCCAGCAACGATCTCGCTCAAGAGCAGCCTAACTAGGGATGTACCTCAACCTGACAGAAGACCACAGCCATAATAATGGCTCTACTCCCACTGTTGGTATGCTGTGTCGTGTTCCTGGTGGTGAGTCAGGTCGCCAGAGCTCCCGAGGATGTGCTGTTTTGAGAGTTAGGGACCCGCTTTTGTTTCTAGCTATCAACATAACGAATCCACAAATCAATAAAGGGGCTGGAATCACAAGCGTCCACAGGATATGGTATATGTTTACCATCAGGCAGACCGTATGCTTGCTTACCACCGTCGTAGGATATTTTTTTAAAGTGGACAAAAATATCTGACCCGTCCAAACGGCGCTAAGTGGAAATTGCTGGTAGAACCAAGATTTTTTTAAATACTTAGCATTTTTTTTTTTTTAATTCTTAACTGAGGGTATCATTTCCTGCGTTATTACTCAACGATTGGAGGTAGCAGTATTTGGTCATTAGAGGCTCTCTCAAACAATAATAAAACAAAAAGTCAGGATCTAAGTCTGTAGGCAATATAAGCGACAAATGTACAATCTTCTAAAATATTACTAATCAATACTAATCCATACTATAAATAAATGCGAAAGTGTGTCTATCTGTCTGTCTGTTACATCTTCACGCTTAAACCGCTGACCCGATCTAAATCGGGTCGGGGCATCTAAATGAAAGGTACGG
This sequence comes from Epinotia bilunana, assembly GCA_947049275.1. Taxonomy (NCBI): domain Eukaryota; kingdom Metazoa; phylum Arthropoda; class Insecta; order Lepidoptera; family Tortricidae; genus Epinotia; species Epinotia bilunana. Next base: position 2,929,489 of record OX346268.1, on the reverse strand, counting down.
AGATTTGAAGTTTGAATTCCGGGGAAGGACAAGATAGTTTTTATCCCGGAAATCATCCCCTAAGGGGTGAAATGGGCGGTGAACTTTTGTATGGACCTACGATTTAAGGGGATGCCTTGATTCGAGTCGACCACGCCCCCTTGACAGAGGCACGCTAATGCCTTCCGCGCACGAGAAAAAGAGATGCAAGTCTCTTCGGGAATGGCTTTTTTTGACAAATTTCGATAAATACCTAACTTACTGAATTTTTATTTATATTTCATAAAAGTGAGATTTTAGATTCAAGATAAAATATTTACTATAGTATTTACTTGATTGTGTCGTAAAATAATGTATTGTTTGAGTAGGCTGAGTAAAAAAAGGAAAATATAGACCCGACTTTGGAATTTTTTTCTATCGTGGAAACTTTTGGCAATCATGTATCGATTAAAACAGATAAACAATCCTAGTCAAGAATCATACTTATATCTGAAAAACAGACGTTATTTTTAACCTACTTCAAAAAAAGGAGGAGGTTCTCAATTCGGCTGTATTTTTTTTTAATGTTTGTTACCTCAGAACTCCGTCATTGATGAGCCGATTCATAAATTTTTTTTTGTTTATAAGTATACACTTCCAGGTGGGTCCCATTTTTTGAAAATTCAATTGGATGATGGGATCCATGAGGAATTGAGGGAACTCCTCAATTATATTAGGCACGCGTGATTTTGGTATTTTCTATTATAACTCGTGTATTTACATCCGGAAATCATAAATTGGTGGAGTGGAATTGATGATGAAGACCACAGATGACTTATGGAATTCCTCAATTATGTACTTAAAAGTACAAAAGTATATCACAGATTCTGATAAGATTCCGTTGAAATAGCATCCTTGTGGAAGTCCTCAAATATTATCGGGTCACATACAGCGATTGGGTTTTTTTCTATAATAATCAACGCATTTGCTCTCGGAAATCAGTTCATGAGGTAAATTGGAAAAGAAATGTTCTCCTGGCTTGGCGGAGTACTAAATTGAAGTCGGTTAAGACTTTGTTTTTAAAGTAAATTATTTCTTAACCTAGTCAGAACGGCGTTTCAAAGCACGCGATAATTTCCAATGCACCCCCACGAAATCGCGGGCAGCTAGTTTAATATAAACCCTTGCCAATATTGAACCAATTCCTCCAATTCTCCCAAAAGGCCGTGACTATTTAAAATACAGCTTGATTGATGTTGAATTAGCATAAATGAATTCTTGAGTGTTGACCTTTCGCCGGCCTTCGTTTGATTTCACGGAAATACTGATGCAATAATAAAATTGTGATTCTGTTTGCCGTCCGTGTTGAATAGGCGTCAGTGGGGTTTTCTATCCATTATGGTTCAATATTTCAACACGTTTATAAACATTGGTAGTGTTAGCTTATAATCAACGAAGTTAATCCATTATGGTCCAATATTTCAACACGTTAAATGCTAATGTGTCTAAAATAACTTTGGACTAGAGAGTATCGTGACTTGCATTATTATTTATTTTAACTTTATTGCATAAAACCAAAATAATGTACAAATGGCATTCTCTACCAGTCAACCATAAGGCGAAACAGAGACACTGTAACACTCAACACGTGTTGAGTGTTTCAATGAGCATCGTCTATTATGTTGGAGAGCAAGACTGCTGACGGTTTTAAGAAAAAGCGGCCAAGGGCGTGTCGGACTCGCGCGCGAAGTGTTCCGTACCATGGGTACCTCCCCTACACCTAAAGCGGGGTTGTACTTTTTTTTCTCGTCAAACCCCTGGTGTGGGGTATCGTTGAATAGCTCGTTCAAAAATATTATGGGTTTTCTAAAACCATTTTTCAAATCAGTAATTTGTTTGCGAGATATTGGGCTTTAAAGCCCTAATTTTAGTTCGTGTCATGTGTGTGTGTGTGTGTGTGTGTCCCCTGCCGGCTAAATGGCTACTACTGGGGATGTGAAAAATTCGTGGTAGTAGTACACATAAATTGAATTTAAAAGGAAAACTATCACGAACAAGTAGGCATAAGTAGTTACCGAGTAATAGTCGACCAACTTAATGTGTAATTGAAAAGGCCAATTTTCGTACAAATACGGGCGACGCAACCGCACCGCACGTCGACGTAACTAAGACAGACAGGCAACTACGGAACCCTACACTGCGCGTGGCCCGACACGCACTTGGCCAGTTTTTATTTATATAATCAACGAATCTTTGTAGTTCTAGCTCTTTTTTACAGCCCTACGGAGATCTATTCTCAGGCTTGTTCAAGATTATGAAAATAAGATTGAATGTTTTTTTTTTTTACCCGAAAACATTGCCAGCAACAGCAAGCTCCGATGCATGTGGCATTGATTCCTGCTCTGCACATAAAAAAGGAGTTCCACAACTTGACAATCCTTATACGAAAATAAGTAGACCGTGCCTTGTAAATTTTATATTCGCAGAACCAGAATATATTTCGAAGCATTCTTCTACGCTACACGCCTCATCGACCGCCGAGACCAAGTGCCGTCTTAAAACAAACGGGAAACACGCTAAAAAGAACCTTAACTGTAAACGAATAGGGGTTTTTGGTAAGCACAATTAAAGTATCTGTAAGTTTTTTCATACAGGATGCCTGTATTGTGTTGGGTCCTTCTAATTTTCAACTACAAGTCTTATTCTCTAGAAACAATATCATGGCCGGTGTAAAAAGTATCAATGTGCGAACTGAAGTCGCAGTTGCAGGACTTGCAGGTATTTTGAGCACCTACCTACAGAGTGCACAAAAAACAAACACGCATAGATTTAGATTTTTAGATTTATTTATTTCAAAATATACAATTACAATATAAATTAAAGCTAGCTTAATCTATATGAATTTATATTATGATATGATGGTCAAAGAGAATAAGAATTGTAATAAAATGTCAAGTTACATTTGGTTCATATTATAGTCACAATTAATGAATAGGCAAAAGTAAATAAATGACTAAGATAATAATCACATAAAGATCGTCAGATAACATACTACACCCTGATAAACGAAACAATAAAAAAAATACAAATAACTATATAATGTACAATGTCAAAAACAGTGATATTGTTAATGTTTAATGTCCATAAATTCCTTTACTGAATATAATGCGTTTTTCAATAAAAAGTTTCTCAGTTGGCGTTCGGATGTTTCGTCAGATGACTGTTCGCAATTCAGTGGGTAGTAGGTTGGGCCTACCACTCGAGGATTCCTACATGAAAGTGCCATGCGACGCACGACATATCAAAAGTTTTTACTTATGCTACTACTGATTCTGGCACGAAGTATGGATATTATGTTATCGAGGAAAATCAATTTTGGTTAACCCATCCATACACTAATTCTATTACTTTGAAGGAATTTACTTTCAGGAAATTATGAAATTATTACGTTCGTTTGATTCCTTGCTGTATTGTTATTACTGAAGCTTTAGTTCTGCGATTCCTGTATAAGATAGTTATGGATGCACTTTATTAATCATACACTTTAGATACTTTCCTCGATAGAAATAGAAACCAAAGTTATCTCTAAAAAAAGAAAATAAACCCTTAGTACGGCGTAAATACTTCACGGAAGGTCTTCTGTTGAATAATAATAAAACTACATGTTTTCTATGCCGTATACACTTCACATTTTCAAAATGTGGATAGCAAAATGTGGATAGTTTAGCAATACGAGTACAAAGGAAAGAACTAACACGGCTGATTCCCACCCTGTATAGTCCAACTCACAAACTAGGAGCTGGAGCGGCGCCAGGAATCGAGCTGGATACGGAATCCCCTTGTTTACAGCCACGTAAATCACACGCGTCGTTTGAAACGTATTCACTTGCCCGACTCGTGGACACGTATTATGAGTATTACAATACAGTACAACACAGAGAGAGTTGTCGAACAAGCGAGCGAAGTTCTATGCTCAGCTTCTGGGCCGAAATGTGAGCAGGTTCGTCAATTTTTTATTTTTTTTTATTTTTTAATCACTAAAAAGCACGAAAAGGGCAGGCTTGCGAGTTCTACAGCCCACAAAGCCAAAAGATTACTAGAGTTAAGTATGTATGTACTAGTATTATGAGTCTGCGTAGGAGTAACCTAAAATCTAAAAAACTTGAAACAAAAAGTCATAGAACGTCTTTTTTATAAAATGGTCCTAAAGCTAGATGTTTTTAAAAATATATTACCTACTAGCTTCCGCCCGCGACTTCGTCTGCGTGGACCCGGGATAAAAACCGTCCTATATTTTAAACCAGGCTATAAACTATCTTCATGCTAAATTTCATCCAAATCGGTTGAGCCGTTTAAGCCGTTAAACGAGTCAACAAACATCCAAACATCTAAACATCCAAACATCCAATTTTATTTATTATTGTGTTATTGTGGGCCTTTATATGCCGCTTCGACCAGCAGGTGATCTATTGTGGCAGCCCTTTGTTTATATTTCACCGTTGAGACCCGTTGCCTCTAAGAAGTTCCAGATTCTTTGGGCGGTGATATGTTGTACCTCTTCTGGGTGCACTACGTGACGCCCTAGGTAGATACTTCTTTTGTGCATGAGTGGTCCGCAGGAGCAGAGAATATGCATTGCTGTTTCCTCCGTCTCCTGGCAGAACCTGCAAGTTGCGTCCTGTTTCATACCCATTTGAAACAGGTGCTTGTTTAATTTGCAATGTCCTTTCAGAATTCTCGTTACTGCGCAGGTTTTGTGCCTTCTGAGTTGCAGTAGCTCTTTATACAGTTTGTTATTGTATCCTTTGATCCAGGCTTTAGCATGTTTTTGTCCTTTGGCGTACTTCCACAGCTTTATTCCCTCTGATTTTTCTGTGTTGTGTAGCAGAGAATATGCTTTCCGTTTTGTGATACCACAGAACGGTTCTGGGCCGACCAGGGTTGTGTCCGCGCCCTTCCTTGCAAGTTCATCTGCTTTTTCATTCCCAACTATGTCGGAATGTCCTGGTACCCATCTAAGTATGACTTTGTTGGTATTGGCCAGGGTGTTTAAATTGTTTTTACAGTTCTCGACTAGTTTAGAGTAGGACTCTAGGGATTCCAGTGCCAGCAGAGCAGCTGGGCTGTCTGAGTTGATGTAGATGTATTGGTTTCTTAGGTTTCTCTCAAGATTGATCTCCACGCATTTATTTATTGCGAAGAGTTCAGCCTGATAGATTGAGGCCTCTTTCCCCATGCTGACGCTAGCTTTGATCTTTGGCCTCTCACCGTAGATACCACATCCAACATCATCACCCAAACATCCAAACTTTCGCATTTATAATATTAGTAGGATGTACAGTCGAGTTTTTAAAAAGTGCGATCCCAATAGTTCAAATATATCTGAGCAACCGTATTAACAATATAGTCGCATCCACATATTTTAGATCACGTCATCCGTGCACTATTTCCTAACTTGACTGTAACAAATTTTACCGTATTAACAATATTAACAGAAAATAAACATGGTGATATTTTGATGCATTGGCATATATTATTCAAATTTCTTAACTTTCATTGCATGTTTTATCATTAATTTTACGTTTTTACAATACCTTTGACAAATTAAATAAGTGTAGGTATTCACGGTAAAATCATTAATATGCCCCTATTTATGGGTATAAATACACCTATATATTAATGATTTTACCTAGGTACTCGTATTTATTAAAAAACAGTCCGTAAAAATGAGTTAAATATGAACATTGTTAGTTCAATATACCTGACACGTGTATCATAATATTACAATATAATATAGCAGTGTATATATAATTGCCTGTAGTTTAGTTCGAGGTGCATTAGTGACCAGATACACACATTTCTCGTCACAATGACTTATTTACGAGAGTTGACTTTGTTAATATTCGCATTAGAACTTGGAAATGGCTTCAACTTGGGTATTAACCAGCCGCTTAATCTGAACGAACGACACGTGAGTAGCGTAAAAGAAAATTGGATCGTATAATCATTGGACCACTTCGATAATAAAGAAAACCAAACTCTTAAAATGAAGTACTTTGTAAATCTTGATTATTGGAAACCAAACGGACCTGTTTACGTTTATATTGGAATAGAGGCTTATCCGGAGAGCATAGAGAATGGCATTGGGAACATTGTCGAAAAGTTGGCTATAGAGACTAATGGCGCTATGCTGGCCACCGAACACAGGTATTACGAGAACAGTGTTCCCGACATTCCTGATGATAATGTTACTGAATATTACAAGTTCTTGAGCTCTCGGCAAGCATTGGAGGATATCGCCCATAGAGAAGACATTCAAATCAGACGCTAAGTTTAAATCGTCTAAAGTAGTGGCTATAGGTGGCTCCTATGCGAGTAGCCGGGCAGCTTGGATGCGGGCACTCTACCCACAGCTGGTGGATGCAGCTTTCGCCAGCAGCGCGGCAGTTCTTGCCAAAAAAGACTTTCAAGAATATTTAGATGGCGTACGTAATACGTTTGATAAATACGGCACCAAAAACTGCCTCGAAAATATTAAGAAACGATTCGATAGATACGAAGAGTACTTAAAAAGCGCTGATTTAAGAGAGTTGCTGAAAAGTGAATTAGGTGTGTGCGCGAAAAATGATTTGACTTTGTTGGAAAATCAGCAGTACTTATTTTATTGTGTATACTTTGACTTAAGTACGGTTGTATACGAAAAGCCAAAAAGTGTAATAGATACATGCAGATTATATGAAGACAGCCTAAAGCTGAGTACAAGTAAAGGTGGACAAATTAAATATCAAAAATATTTGAGGTTATCCGGCCAGGACAGACCAATGTTTTGCATGGGAACTGAAGGTTTTTTAAACGTAGACTTCAAATCGCAAACATTCACTGATCCTTGGACATATCAACAATGTACCGAATTTGGTTACTTCCCAACAACATCGTCAGAACACCAGCCTTTCGTTCGTTGGAATCCTATAGATTTTGACCTCAAATTCTGTAAAAATTTGGTTGTTGGAGACATAGGAAAGAAGATTGATGACGGCGTAGCGAGGACTAATAAAATATACAGAGGATTGAAACCTAATGTGACTAAGGTGGTGTTCTCAAACGGAGATATGGATCCATTTCGAGCACTAGGAGTGCTTAAGGACCTCGGTCCCGATGTGCGGGCTATCATAATTAACGGGACCGCCTTTGATGCCCTTCTGCAACCCGAATCGAGGTATACACCGGATGCTGAAGACCTCGTTGAAAAGAAAAAATATGTGAAAGAACTTATTAAGCTGTGGATTTCAGCGAAGTAAGGTTGTCAAAAAAGTTATAAGTTATGATTCGGACATATTTTAAGTTACTATAAAGTTATATTGTCAGTAAAGTTACTGGGTATGCGATGGTGTTTTATTTTCGTTATTATTACTTTAAATCCTACAAATATTATAAATGCGAAAGTTTAGATGTTGGGATGTTTATTACTCAATCACGCTTAAACGGCTAAACCGATTTGTCATTCAAATCGGTTTAGCCGTTTAAGCGTGATTGATTTTGCACGAAGATGGATAGTTTAGTTATAGGATAGTTTTTATCCCGAGTCCACGCAGACGAAGTCGCGGGCGGAAGCTAGTATAAACTAATTCCACACTGAAGTTCGTAGCCGCAATTCCATTCGTATTAATTGAGAAAAAGAGCTATCCCTAGGATACCACATTTATCTCATGTAAGTCATGTTTGTACAGCTAACTTTGCAGTTGCGAGGCGTCCATAAAATATACTAGGAAATAAATGAACATCTTTTCGATCTTGAACAAAAGTAAGTCATAACAAGTCAGTGCTGACGTCATCTCACTTTTTGTATACCGACAGGCTTGTTCCTCTTGCCGGTTCCGTGCACCTCCGACTCCGAGGTGAGGTGTCAATACGTCAAACACCGGTTTTTAACCCCCGACGCAAAGAGAGGGGTGTGTGTTTAACGTGTCTGTCTGCTGTCTGTGTGTCTGTGTATCTGTCTGTGGTATCGTAGCTCCCAAACGGATGAACCGATTTTCGTTTCGTTTTTTTGTGTCATAGATAATTTTATCCCGAGTGTTCCTAGCCATGTTTCATGAAAATCTGTTCAGCCGTTTGAAGATCATCAGCTCTTTTCTAGTTGATGAGGGGATCTGACGAACTCCCTTATGTCCGATCGATTCGAAATTTGGTACCGTGTTACTTCAATGATATTGAAAGTATATGGTAAGGTCACCATGACCTGATCAGCCGTTTGAAGATCATCAGCTCTTTAATAGTTGATGAGGGGATCTGACTACCTTTCATATAGAAAGAAAGAAAGAAAGGAAGAAAATAAGTCTATATGTCCTACGGATTCGAAATTTGGTACCGTGTCACTTCAATGATATTAAAAGTATATGGTAAGGTCATCATGACCTGATCAGCCGTTTGAAGATCATCACCATTCGAAATTTGGTACTGTGTTACTTCAATGATATTGAAAGTATCTGGTAAGGTCACCATGACCTGATCAGCCGTTTGAAGTTCATCACTTTAAATAGGACAAAATAAAAGTAAAATTTAAAATTTTTAAAAACCCCCCGACAAAAAGTAAACTCTAAAAACTAACAAATAATATTTTAAAACTCTTATAATTATTAAGCGTCGACGCGTCGGGGGACCGCTTCAGTCGCCCGACGGTCCCCCGACGCGACGACGCTTGGAAGATAAAAATATTTGAACTTACATAATATATGTCACTATAATAATTATAATAGGTTTAAAATATTATTTGTCAGTTTTTAGAGTTTACTTGTTGTGTCGGGGGGTTTTGTTAAACAGAGGACCTTCAAACGTTAACTATAAACAAGAAAACTTTAAAGTTGTCGCCAAGAAGCCCGACTCTCCATACAAACGTGGTTCTCATTTTAAAACGATATCATAGAATAACATGAATCTTTGTATAGGTAGGTACATGAAAATGTGATATCGAGTAGTATTATCGTTATCAGCTACACGATACAAGTTCTGATAACAGATGCATTTGATATATATCAATTTGTAGCAAAATTTCATACTTAGGAATCTTCGTTACCTGTAATATTAAAATTATACAGTACTCGCAATTAAATAATCGTGTATACAGCTGATCCTTAGAAGTATAGGTATATTTATAGATTATCTATATCATATCTAACCAATTAAGGAAAGAAAAGTGAAGTATCTGTGAATAGTGTTGTGTTTGTTAAACAAATCTTAAATATCTTATCAAACAAGAACAGAGAAGATCCAAGAGAATGTGAAACAATCGGTCTAGCCTGTGTACTGGGCGTGCGACGCATGTGGTTTTTGACTTAGTTAGCTAATCTTTTTTGTTAGTCTTTTAACGCGAAAAGGCTTTGGTACGTTCCTATTTATGAGAGAATTCATTCAATCAATCGACCACTGCTCACGCAAGCGAGTAGCGGGGCGACGGGCGGCAGTTCATACAATTGATCTAGTTAAGAGGAAACACTAAGGTCGAGCTAATTGAGAAATAGGTATTTGTAAAATGTATTGCTGTCGCGCAGTGCCTGATCAAGCCCCCGCAGAGCGCGATAGAGAAAACTGCAGCTTAGACAGAAAATACCTATTAAAAATACATAAAATCAACGTTTCGTAGTCCCCTGATTTCTTCTCCAAAACTTAACCTATTTCACTATTTTTTTTATTAAAAATCAAAGAAAGGCTTTGGCTGTGTTCCTATGATTTCCTTTTTTTTAATAGTCTAGCCAAAATTGTTTTCTGGATGTTTGAACACAGCGGAAAATCTGGCTTTTTTTTTAGGTTTTTGAATATTAATATCTCTTTTAAGAATAAATTTATGAAAAAAAGGAAAACATAGGAGCATGTCAATAGTAGCCATAGATTTATGGAAAAAAAAACTCTCCAACCATTATCCAGGGAGAAAACAGGGGACTACGTTTCTATGGAAAAACGGCCCTTTTGTTTCCTCTTAAGTCTATGAAAGCTTGTTCGTTGCCCCGCTGCCGTCTAGACCGCGGCCTGTGTGATGTGTTTGCGTGTACTTACGGGCCCCGTGCCTAATTTCATTGTAGTCTACTTCTAAACACCTTCCAGTATGACGACAGCCCATTGCATTGTATCCTTTGTTACAATAAACCGAAACAAAATACATTTTGTTTTCGTTTTAAAGCATCACAACAGCTAACCACTAACAAAATCGGCATACATCAGATATACTTCACAGACGTGTCGTCGATTCGCTAGATAGAAGATCTGGGTGTTGTCGAAGTAGGAAAGTGATACAGGCAATTTAAAAATGCTCGAGTTGCAATCTGCCTTCGCGGTTAGTTTAATATACGGCTTTACAACAGCCTTAAGCCCGGAAAGATGGGGCGAAGCGAACCGTGATTACTTACATGTTCGTGTAGAGCCAAAAATCACTTCCAATGAAGTCACTAATAACCAAAGTTCGTTCATTTCGGAGAGCCTCAAAATCTGGACGCTACGAGACGCCGGCGGTACGAGAGATGTGAGGATCGACAGTGGGATTGTGAGAGGACATTTGCATAAGGACAGTGATTCGGAATACTTTGCGTTCCTGGGTATACCTTACGCTGCTCCGCCGACGGGGAGTAATCGGTTTACGGTTAGTGCTTCCATTGTTTTTCCTTGTTCTTTATCACAATTGCGAACAATTGTTATAGCCTGGAGAAGGTTAGACTTTCCAGCCGGGATGAAAACCGGCCAAGTGCGAGTCGGACTCGCGCATAAAGGGTTCCGTACCATTATCCGTTGAATTAAAGGTAAATTGCGGTTTACGATTTATGAAATATTACAAAAACTACTTACTAGATCGCGTTCAAACCAATTTTCGGTGGAAGTTTGCATGGTAATGTACATCATATATTTTTTTAGTTTTATCATTCATTTTGTCGATCTTTTTTATACCCACATTTATGCTAAAAGTGGCGCTGGAACATAAGTTTCATGTGCGTGAATGTATGTATGTTATCATTCTCTTATTTTAGAAGTTACAGGGGGGGGGGGGCCATTTTACTACTTTGGAAGTGTCTCTCGCGCAAAGTATTCAGTTTAGAAAAAAAAATTATTAGAAACCTCAATATCATTTTTGAAGATCTATCCATAGATATCCCACACGTATGGGTTTGATGAATAAAAAAATTTTTGAGTTTCATTTCTAAGTATGGGGAACACCCAAAATTTATTGTTTTTTTTTTTCTATTTTTGTGTGAAAATCTTAATGCGGTTCACAGAATACATCTACTTACAGTATAGTTCTTATAGTTTCGGAAAAAAGTGGCTGTGACATACGGACGGACAGACAGACAGACAGACATGACGAATCCATAAGGGTTCCGATTTTTGCCATTTGGCTACGGAACCCTAAAAACCGTCTATCATGATGATGACATCGATGATGTTCTGACCGTTTTCGCCTACCGTAAGCTGAGTACTACTAGCGACTACTGGAATAAATACATATAGTACGTACAATACTTATATAGTACGTACATTTTACGTATAAACGTCTATCATACACGTAATCTGCCCTAATCCCTGGACGGGTAGGCAAAAATCACTATTTTTATTTTTCACTGAAATGTTGTTGTACTTTCTTTCAAAAAAATCCTCTAATCAGATAAAGTTTGCCAAGACATTTTTGTCTGATTTTCGCTAGTATATTTCCACTTTGAATTATAGGTAGCTACGGTCAAGGAAACTACTTATCATACAACTAACTGTCCATACATTTACTCATTATTTATTTTTCAGCAACCGTTCCCTCCTAAACCATGGCTCAACATATTCCACGCCAACCGAACCGTCCAGTGCCCGCAACTAGGCATCGGCGACGAAGACTGCCTCGTCGTCAACGTCTTCACTCCCACCACGCTCCGATCGCAGCTACCCGTCCTGGTCTACATCCACGGCGGATCTTTCATTATGGGCTCTGGCCCGACACAAGGACTCGGTCTCCTGATCAAACAGAACTTCGTCGTGGTCACACTGAACTACAGACTCGGAGTATTAGGTTTTCTGTGCTTAGGAATAGAAGAAGCCCTAGGAAACGCAGGCCTAAAAGACCAGCTTGCAGCTCTTCTGTGGGTCCAAAAAAACATTCAGCAATTTGGCGGCGATCCAGGTCAGGTGACACTGTATGGAATGAGCGCTGGAGCGGCATCAGTTGAATTTCATGTACTAGCCGGCGCGAAAGAAGGCAACTATTTCCATAAGGCAATTATGGAATCTGGATCTGCGACATCAGTCTGGTCCGTGGACCCTGAGCCCATAGAGACTGCTAAATACTTCACCAACATGCTCAAACCAGAATCACCAATTAGAAATTTGGAAGAACTCGTTCACTTTCTGCAAAGAGTACCCGCCGCGGAATTGAGCATAATGAACTATAAGCTGTACCGCTCTTTAACTGACGGGACCTTCGGATTCGTACCATGTATAGAGAACAAGTATAACACCCACGACGCCTTCATTTTGGATCCGCCATTAGATATCTTGGAAACTCGGAACTACACCAATGTCCCAATTATGTTTCTTTATAGCAGTCTCGAAGGCCTATATTTGAGGAGTTCGGAATATTATGAGTTGAATTACAAAACGGGCATGAACGAAAACTTTCTTTCATATATGCCAGCAGATCTTTACATCGACAGAGAACCGGCCAGAAAACCAGTTCTTAAGAAAGTAAAGCGGCAATATTTTGGTGGGCAGGGAATAGTAGACGATGACCATTTGATTGACTATCTGAATTTTTTCGGAGACTCACTTATCCTTCACGGGCTATTCAATTCTGCGGAGAAATACGCCGAGCCGGATAAGCCAGTGTACCTGATGGAGTTTGCTTATAAGAGCGAAAGGGGGGGTTTTGAACAATTTTACGAGTACATCAATTTGCCAGGACACGGAGACATTGTGAGGAACTTAATTTCAACGATACCGGTTACGAGTAGGAGCGATAAATTAACGGCGAACCGTCTGTCACGACTGATAGCAAATTTCGCCAAGTTCAGGTTGGTAATTAACTTTTAATTATCTGTTCAAGGTAACTTAATGTGACTGCCACTCATGTGACTATTAATATACCTGTTATATTCATTAAACAAGTCTCTATACGTTACCAATAATTGGTTATTACGCGTTGACTTCCCAGGAAATTATAGTTCAGATTATAAACTGGGTTGATTTGACTTGAGTGAGGACTTAACTTGAACTTATATAATCAAGCAATATTTAGTTGTTTGTAAATTTATATATCAGAGTGACAGATAAAGACAAACGAACTTTAACGGAATTTTAGCTAAAACAGGGTTGTACAACGTTTTACTTTGTAGGTTTTGAAGAGACATAATAATTGAACTTCTTATGGCAGTAGTATACATATTATACAAAGAGGACGAAATGGGTTTTGAGAAACTTCTCTAACAATTTTGATCAAATTTCCAATTACGGAGGCGAAAAATCGATCTATTTAAGCAGGTCACGGCTCCGAAAATTTTAGTTTTTATAAGGTTTCTATGCACGGCGTGCACGGCGTTGAGCTGAGCCACTAACTAATAAAACTAACTAACTAAATGACCACAGAAAGGTGGCATTGTAACCTTTATTCTAGGTTGATCGAATTGACATTAAACATATTTTTCAGCGATCCAACGCCGACTAGCTCGCCTCTCCTCCCAATCAACTGGCCGATAGTCCGACCAAGTAACCTGACATATCTACACATGGACCAGGAATTCAGTATACAGAGGCACCACAACTGCTCCCGAAAACGGCTATGGGATGAACTGTACACGTTATACAGGAAACCGGTTAAAGCAGTGAACCCATTTATTTACATTTAGAGAATGTTTAGTTAAGACATTGTAAATAGGTTAGGCGGTTTACGCTAGGCTCCTTAGACAGAAACCAGGCGAAGGGATAAACAATAGCCTGTCCATTTCGAAGGTACATTCTCTATGAAATATCATGATTCGTTCCGGAGATTCTTACATACAAACTTATAATGCTACTTACAAACAGTGCCTCTTTTATAATATTACTATAGACGTAGATATAATCGTAAGTCCTAATGCATGACTAGTCATTTAAGTCAATTAAAACGTCATAATTTTATTAAAATCAAGATTGTCCAGTAATTTTAGTTCTTAATAAATGGATTTGATGAAGTTTTCTTTTATTTACTTACCTAGTTACAATATTTTCGAACGGGCGAGCGAAGCAAACGCAGTTCTATGCTTCGCCTTTTTGGTACGGAACCCCTAAAAACGGAATGCGGAATTGGATAGGATACCCTATCCCTATAAGCTTAGAAAAATCGTGCGTGCAAATCCAATTTGAAACACAAATAAATTGATATATTTGAAAAGCTAATGATCGAATTAAGAAATTTAATGATAGAAATGAAAACAATCGAATAGTGGTTAAAATTGATAACATAGTGTTTCTAAATAGGTAGTAAACCATCAAATTAATAATTATTGTAATGAATGAATGAATGAAAATGATAGAAATAGATGAACGAAGAAACGTTTGGCGAATTTTTCGGTTAACATTCTACTGTTATCTGGAATGAGGTACAGTTTAATCTCATGTCATTGCTAGCCCAATTTCCGTCGGCAACTTGCATTTATATGATTACATAAGGCGAAACTTTTGAGTTGCAACCATCATAAATTTCCTGTTGGCGTTTATCCAAGCAAGTAGGTAACTCATTATTGCTATGTCCAACAGGAATGCTGCCTTTTGATATCATTATAGAGTGAAACCTGGTTAATAAATAAATGAAAGATTCCGAACCCGAAAATTTGAAGGTTCTGTTCCCGAACCTAAAAGGTTTCAAGTAAAACAGTAACTTTAAATATAATATGAATATTTTAAAAACGATCTCTATTAACAGTAATTTAAGCAGTACCTAGTTTTTTCTATATCATAAAAACATATGATTTAGGTACATATAAAAATATCGTTTTTGTAATAAACTTGCACCTCCAAAATAAAGCAGTATTACGACCTCTATAAATGAGACAATGTTTATAAACCTGGTTAATTAGTACGACCTGGTTAAATGAAATACCTACCTCTTTAATTGACACAACATTGACCCTGGACCCTTGAGATGTCAATTATCCAGGTTTTACTGTACGTGTAAGTTTGGACCAAATATATTAAATATAAGTACGCTGTAGGAATACGGGTAACCAAGCAGTTATTTAAAAACTTGTAAAATAGAAAAGGAAAGTTGAGGCACCTCGTACGATATGACCACTTCATACTTAACCGAGGGAAATGAAGAAGGGAAGCGAGGAAGAGGGAGACCTAGAATTAACTACATGGAGCAACACAAAAAGAAGAGTTAATGTTAGGTCGTACCAAGACGTCAAAGAGGTTACGAGGGACTGGAGAAGATGGAGAGTCTACTTTGAGCTACACCGACAAGAGAAAAACAAGGCGGGTAAGATATCGACGGGTAGTTAAATGACCAACGATATAAAGTGTTATGAAAAAATAAATACCTAATTGAAAAGAGTCTTCGGGTTTCACAAATTCGACCCTCGATGTTTGTAGTATTAGATGACATATTTGCCGCAGGCAGGCCTGTGAGATGCAGGTACCTACACACCTTGTAAAAATATACCTACTGCAATCTGTGATATTTCGTATAGTATACAAGGTGGGGCCTTTATCAGGAGCAAATAATGAAACGGTAGATTATTAAGACAGTCAGAAATAATTTCCAAGTGGTAAAACTAAAAACGTTTGCTTACTTAACTGGTTTTTTTACTTAACTGGAATAACATGGTTATTATTTTACATTTAACCATCAACAAATCTTGTTTAAGTAACATTTAAAGATCCTAAAAAAACATGGCATGCAAAGTCACCGCCATTACTATGACATAAATGCCTAGTGTTCTACCAAGAATTTTAATGACTGAGATACTACTATATCGTGAATTCCGTAACTCATTACTTAAGGATCACAACTATTTTAAACACAAAATCCGTTAAAGCATAATTGAGGATATTCTATGAGTCATCCTTTAATTTTTTCTCTCCAGCACGTCTATCACGGGACGGCCGCGACATACTCTCGATTTTTCTCGCACTATACCTCTTGCCCTAAGTGCTCTAATAAGAGAGAGACGGATAGTGCGAGAAAAAAATAAAGAGAACTCGCGCGCCGTCGCGTGATAGCCATGCTGTTACAGGCCACACCCGGTACGAATTCAACATTAGCAATCCTAACACCATATTTCAGCCACATCGTCTCCGTTTCTTGGATTTCCCGATAACTTTTTTCCGTGGCGACGTGATCGGAATCAACGCGACGCGCGGAACTTTGATACCCGCGGAACTTCGCGACGTGTTTGTTATTTGTTGTTTCGTGCACACAATTAGAGCATGGAGCTGTTATTTGGGAGTAAAAAGGCTGGTATTCTTACCGGGATAAAGATTGCTTGGGTCGGTTTTTTTTTGTGTATTTAATACTGGCTTCCGCCCGCGACTTCGTCTGCGTGGACTCGGGATAAAAACTATCCTATATTTTAATCCAGGCTATAAACTATCTTCGTGCGAAATTTCATTCAAATCGGTTCAGCCGTTTAAGCGTGATTGAGAAACAAACATCCAAAAATCGAAACTTTCGCATTTATAATATTAGTAAGATGATAGTTCTTTATGACATTTTTATGTAATTAAAATTCATATTATACAATGTAAATTGTGACTGAATAAACGAAATGAAATGGATGAAATGAAGGCGCAGGGAGTACCAGAGCAGCAGTGGCGGAGCGCCCATACAAGCCCCCACTGGCTCGTCTTAAAATTTCTTGCTGCGTATACCAATATGGCTATATAACGAACTTTTTTTTGCTCAGGGTTGTCCAGTGAAAATTCTCACGCGCCGCCACTGCAGAGCAGAGACTCATTAAGATAGTTAGGACGGACATTATGTATATTGTAGACTTTGATCGTAGCTCAGTAGCAGGACCGATGGCAGGGCAGACAGATGCAAGTTGTACAGATTCTTCTCAAACGTGGGTATGAGGCTAAGATTAGACTGGATTTGTAGTTTTCCGGGTACTCAGCAGGCATGGGTGATTTCAGGCAGCATCTACACAAGCTAGAGTGCGAGTCTGCAGAGTCTGGGTATGTAGGCTGTACGCCAACGAGTTATCGGGAAGAATGTATTTATGCAGATGCTAATAATGTTATTTGCACTGCCCACAATCTTTTCCGCTTTGCCTTAAGGTTTGACTGGTAGAGAATGCCATTTGGCATTACGTCCGCCTTTTCTACGATAAGTTTTGTTTTGTGCAATAAAGTTTAAATAAATAAATAAATAATTTGATTACTGCTAAAGATATGGCTATGATGGTTCATATTTTTTTCGCAAATATTTCTAAAAACATTAACGTCTTCACTTTTTAAAAGATCAGACTTTTTATAGTTAGGTGACAATATTTATAACCTCCTAAGTACGCGCGTACAAAATTTCAAATACCTTTGAACTTTTACTGAATGTCAAAAAATTCCTAATTTAAAAGCACTATAAGCGTACCCAGGGTCTCAGGAGGAACAATCGCGACAGAAATGTACAGTAACTGTCGTTCCTAATGAATAAATCAATGACGTAATTTGGGTTAATCGTCATGACACATCAGTACGCTATTTACAGTGTTTCAAATGATCTATATTGTTGACAGTCCCCTACAATGCATTAACGTCATCTTATTCTTCAACTAGCTTTTGCCCGTCAATGTTATTCTTTTTCTATTGTATCTACTAGTTGATAACTAGTCACCTACATTGAGTTCATGCCACTAGTGAATGAGTTGTCCATCTGAGACCACTATTTCTGAAGCCGCTTTTCCGATATACCATTAAAAGATATTGGAAGATGTTTTCATTCTTAATTTTAGTTTCATTTGTTTTAATTATTACCGTTTCGAGTGAAGATGCACCATTTCACAGGCCTCCATACGTGATAACTGAAAACGGAATTGTGAAAGGACAACTAGTGAAGAGTGTTGATTTTTCGTATATGGCGTATCTTGGAATACCTTACGCAGCTGCACCGGTAGGGGAAAATCGCTTTAAGGTCAGTATACTGAGTTAAGGTTAATATACATAGAGAAAGAACATAGAGAGACCCGCTCACACATACACACATGAGTGACTAAGATGTAAGCATAGACAATATCACAAGTGGGAACGAGATACAAGGTCGTATCTCCTGTCCATCGCGAGCCCTCTTTTGTTTGCCACCAAAAATGTCAAAAATCCATTGTAAGTGACGTCATGTATATGATACGACTAAAGTGGACATGAGATTTCAAGGATGTATGGTCTTCTGTTCTGATACTTCTCAATTTAGTTTGGTTAATTCACCTTCGTCCTCCATCCCTTTCCGGGTTTCGCCAGGACTCCATCTTTGGAATCTATCTGTAACTAAGTATATTTTACGATAGTGTTCAAAGAGGACATAAAATGTGTCTCAAGAAACTTGATGTCACACTGCATTAATAATTCTGAGCACAAAACAATCTTGCATATTACTCGCATGATCCACCATATTCCCCAAAGTTCTTTAGTGAAATACCCATTATTTAATAACATAATATCTAATTTCTTACCCAGCCTCCATTGCCGCCAATGCCATGGTCCGGAGTTTTAGAAGCGAACAGAACAGTTCAATGCCCCCAATCCGGCTACGGCGAAGAGGACTGTCTCATCGTCAACGTGTTTACTCCCGTCCCTGATAAAAGAGAACATTTACGACGCCCTCTCCCCGTACTAGTCTTCATCCACGGAGGTGCTTTCATCAGAGGAACAGGCCCGATCAACGGCATGGAATATCTCCTAAAACATAATATTGCTGTAGTCACTTTTAACTACAGAATCGGCGTTCTGGGTTTCCTGTGTCTAGGCATAGACGATATCCCGGGCAATGCTGGAATGAAAGATCAAGTAGCAGTGCTGCAATGGATCCAAAGGAATATAGTTAACTTTGGAGGCCACCCGAGACATGTGGTAATCTATGGAACGGATGCTGGCGGCGCTTCTGCTGACCTTTTAGTTTTATCGAAAATGAGTAATGGGTTATTTAAATCAGCCATTGTGGAATCTGGATCAGCTACGTCCATTTGGTCTGTCCAAGTAAATCCAATCAATACAGCTACTGAACTAGCAGAAACGCTCAATTTCACCCCGAAGGATATAGAGGACTTAGCCCAGTTTTACAAAAAGAAAACAGGAGATGACTTAACGACAATAAACGACATTTATCAAAATACTTTAAGTGACGGTTCTGTGGGATTCGCGCCTTGCATTGAGACGTCGTCTGGTGCAAAACCTCATATAAGACAATTTCTCACTGAGTCACCTTATGAGACGTTGAAGCATGGTAAATATGAGAAAGTTCCAATGATGCTCATTTTCTCGACTTTAGAAGGACTTTTTCTAAAGAGTTCGCAGTATAATGACCAAATGTATAAAGAAAGGATGGAATCTAACTTTGAATATTTCTTACCAGCAGACTTGACTTTTGGAACAGACGAAGACAAGCGGATTGTAGCTGAAGCGATCAAAATCTTTTATTTCGGTAATAAAACGATAGGCGATGAGACGCTAGTTGAATACTTGGAATATTTTGGCGATTACCTGGTTCTGCATGGTATTTTAAAATCGGCCGAACTCCATTCGAAACGCATGCCTGTTTATTTGATGGAGTTCTTTTATAAAGGTCACTTGAGGACTTACGAATCTGTTTTTGAGAATATTACCGTGGCTGGGCATAGTGCAGCATCCGAACACGCCATTGTTACAAATTTTATAACCAACTTTAATGATTTGCGAGCGGTGGAAAAATTTGCTGAGATTATAACCAGCTTTGTAAGATATGAGTAAGTATTGATATTTTTAAGGTGGTTCGATTTCCATACAAAACGTTATTTGACATTCGCAGGCTAACGGCGTGATTTTTTAAGAAACTTATGTAACTAACTTTCATAAATTGGCTTTCCATTTGCGCGAATTTCCCCCTTTTCATTAATAAACTTGTATAAATAGAATAATTTGAGATATTCGTTTGTGAAGTCATACTTTGGGAAAACCATTTTTCTCAAATTATTAGGAGCCCGAAGTCTACATAATAATAATAATATAGTGCGCCGCATGCAGTGGACGCAATCCATTAACGAAAACTGCATGCGCGCCTACTATAGGGCGACAGAGGGAGGAACTAATCTGTCCGCGTACCGTGTCCGGATGCTGCCTCTGTTCCAGGCGCTTGAACCGGCCATCACCGTGTCTGCGCAGCGTCTATCGGATCAGGTGCGCGTCATCCAGCGGCACAAGCGGTTGGATGACGCCACGCTTGATCGGCTACGCCTGGAAGTACTCTCTGCTCGTGCGGCCTCTACCTCGGCGCAGGATCCGCCCGCCTTGTTGCCGGCTCCAATGCCTACTCCCGACCTGGCATTGGGGGCACCGCGGGTTGATCTCAGTGCCGACGAGGAGGACTGTGCTAATCAGAGCATGAGTACCCAGACCAATGAGCAACTGAGGAGGGCTTTGGAAGATGCGATTACGGGGTATCGTTCCACAAACAACTCTAGGCCACGACTACCACGCCTGCCCGTAAATAGACGCAATCTAGCGTTAATGGGAGCTCTAAACGGTCTGCTAGACCCGTATATACAGGCTAGTAAAGACTTACTTGATACACACTCAATCATGTACTGCGGGGCCATCGCGGCGTGCCATGTTGCTCGCGTCAAGTTTCCGGACGCTGACCATGCACCTAGGACCGCCGGGGGTGTCCCTGCATGACAAGTGCGGATTGAGCGTCGTATCAATACGTTTAGGACTCTCATTGCAAAGCTGATCTGCTTCAGGGGGGGCAACAACCGCCCCCGAGTCATGCGCTTTGTGAACCAGGCCTTCGCGGGAACTGGTATCAGGCCCCGCGACTACATGGCCTGTGTCACGGAGCGCATTGACTTTCTGAAGCAGAAAGTCTATGCATGGGCAGGCCGTATTCGCCGCTACAGAGAGCGAGTGGATCGATACCAGCAGAATTGCCTTTTCCAAAGCGATCAAAGGAAGGTATACCGAAAGTGGGAGGGAGCCGACCTTCGTGTGTCCGACGGACAGCAGCCGGATGCTACTGCCATGGTTGACTTCTGGCGTAGTATCTGGTCAGTGCCAGTCGAACACACCGAAGGCGAGTGGATGAGTGTTGTCGAACGTGAGTGTGAGTTCATCGAGCCCATGGGGACTGTTAACATCAGCCTCGAGGACGTTAGTTGTGCCATCCATCTGAAAAAGTCCTGGATCGGATGGATTACATAACTTCTGGCTGAAATGGTTTCGATGCTCACACCTGCGTTTGGCAACGCAGTTCCAGCAAGCCCTTGAGCTCGGTTCCCTACCATCTTTCTTGACAACTGGTATCACCTCGCTGCTCTATAAGTCCGGTAGTACCACGGAAGCGAAAAACTACAGACCCATCACGTGCTTGCCTACGCTGTACAAACTCCTTACATCTATTTTGAGAGCAAAAATTAACGCACACATCGTTGCAAACAACGGTTTGGCCCCTGCTCAAAATGGATGTAGGGTTGGGTCTCGTGGTACTAAAGAGCTCCTCCTCATAGACATGACCATTTGCCAAACGAGTCCGGCGGAACAAAGGGGCCTTCTCGGCCGCCTGGATTGACTACAAGAAGGCCTATGATTCGGTGCCTCATTCATGGCTGAGGAGGATCTTAGAGTTGTATAAAGTTGATGCAGTTCTAAGATCCTTCTTAGGCGCTTGAATGGGGCAGTGGACCACAGTCCTTCGTCAACTGGGGGGAGGAGATTGCCCTTCTAGTTCTATAAGGATTGAGCGTGGGATCTTCCAGGGCGACAGTCTGAGTCTGTGGTTCTGCCTAGCGCTGAATCCGCTTAGCACCCTGCTGAAGGATTCAGGACTAGGTTGCCGGCTTCGGAGAGAGGGTGAGGTCATTTCTCATCTGCTCTATATGGATGACCTTAAGCTATTTGCACCGAATGGACATGACCTGTTGGAACTACTGAAAACAACAGAAGTCTTCAGTAGCGCCATCAAAATGGAATTTGGTGTCGATAAGTGTGCGGTCATGCATGTACAGCGGGGGAAAGTTGTAAATTCAACAAATTTGCAACTTTCTGAGACAATGTCTCTCAAATCTATCTCCGAAGCAGAAACCTATAAGTATCTTGGTATGTCACAGTCATTGGGTATTGAGGGTGAGGGCGTAAAGCGGGCGGTGAAGGAGCGGTTCTTTTGTCGCCTGACCAAAGTACTTAATAGTCTTTTGTCGGGCGGCAACAAGGTGCGCGCCTTCAACGCCTGGGTGATGCCCTTGCTTACTTACTCCTTTGGCGTACTAAGGTGGACTCAGACTGAGCTGGATGCCCTGGACCGAAGAGTCCGAGTACTGCTTACTGCGCATCGCATGCTACACCGACGCTCGTCTGTTATGAGTGTGGAGGTCGCGGCTTTTTAAATGCCAAAGACCTCCACAACCGCGAGGTGTGCAGTCTCAGGGATTATTTCCTAAACAACGAATGTGGGATTCATCGCGACATAGTAGCACTAGACGGAAACTTCACCCCGCTCTCCTTGGCAAACGAGAACTGGCGCAGACTTAAAGTAATGAGCGCCGAGGACCGCAGGGCCGTATGGAGGAGCGAGGAGCTACACGGACGGTTCTACAAGGCCCTCACAGGACCCGATGTAGATCTGCTCACGTCGGTGAACTGGTTACGTTTCGGGGATCTCTTCGGGGAAACCGAAGGTTTTGCCTGTGCAATTGCGGACGAAGTTATCATGACGAACAATTACCGGAGGTATATCCTGAAGGACGGTACGGTCGACATTTGTCGGGCATGCCGCCGTCCCGGGGAGTCACTCAGGCATATTATCTCCGGTTGTGGTCATCTTGCTAACGGCGAGTACTTGCACAGACATAACCTTGTAGCCAGAATTATTCACCAGCAACTTGCTCTGCTATACGGTCTTGTGGTCTCCGAAGTGGAGACCTGCGCCAGTTCTCGAAAATGGTCGTCCCACGCTCTATTGGGATCGATCTGTCATCGCGGACAGGACTATTCTTGCCAATAGGCCTGATATCGTGCTGACAGATCGATCGAAACGCCAGGCAGTGCTCGTCGACATCACCATCCCCATGACGAGAACCTCGTGAAGGCCGAGAAGGACAAAGCCAGCAAGTACCTAAACCTGGCTCGCGAGGTAACCGCTATGTGGGATGTTGATTCTACGATCATCGTCCCGATTGTCGTTTCGGCGAACGGTTTAATAGCGAAGAGTCTCGACTATCACCTCAAGAGACTCTCGCTAGATAGCTGGATCAAGGGTCAGATACAGAAGGCGGTACTCCTGGATACTACCCGGAGAGTCAGGAGGTTCCTGTCTCTGTCGCCCTGACCGCCGGTAGCTTAGGCCCCGCCTCGCTGCCGGCTGCACCCTAGGTTAGGTTTTTATAATGATTTTATGTTTTGTATGTATAGTTTTATATTTTACTTTTTATAAAATTATTGTACAAACCTAACTTAAGATGAAATATGAATAAAGAGATAGTAATAAATACTCTTTTTATTGCACCACGACAAGAAAGATCTTACAAAAAAATTACATAATACATACATATATACTTTGGCACCTAATAATCCCAAGATTTGGCGCAGGCACTAAGTACCTAGTTTAACAAAGTTTTATAAAAAATCTGCCATCTGACCTTCCAAACTAGGGGGAAAACAAAACCTTGTTGAGATGTCTATTATTAACCACCTTTCATTTTCCAGCAACCCAACGCCCGGCCAGTCGTCGCTAGTACCAGTCGTGTGGCCTCGCATCGACAACCCTAACAAACCGACCTACCTCCGTTTCGACGAGGATGTGATGGTTGCCCTAAGGCCGCATTGGAAGAGGAAGATGTTTTGGGACAGTGTGTACAAGCTTTATAGGAGACAGCTGAACCCTGTTGAGCCTTGTTGAGATGATAGTTGATCCGTTGGCATGCAACCAGCGGTAGCTTCTAGCCCACCATAGAAGAAAAATTGACAGTCAGAATCAACAATAATAGGAAATAGTAGTTTGTTTTGTTTTAAAATGTAACGAAACAAAACAAAAGAAACTGTTCTACTTTGAAATGGCATAAATACAATTGAAGAGGTGTCCTTTTGGGCGGCTAAAGGGCAAGGCGGCGAGTCAACTTAAAAACCGGCGGACTAGTTTGTTGGTTCCTACATGCCTGAAATACTTGGCACCATTGTAAGAAAAGTTTATTAGGTACATCGTTGGCTCGCCACCGACTTTTTCTACCTTAGTTTTTCTACACTAAATTAATTAGCATAGATAAACTAAGGAAGGAGATGTCTTCGGGCCAGAAAAAAGGGTACCGAAGAAAAAAATGCATTTAGGTTAGGTATTCAATTAAGTTATCAGAAATAAAAGGAAAATTAAATGGTTTTTTGTAATACTATTAGTCAATTTCAATTACTTAATCTCAATCAATCGGAGCTGCTGCCGCGAAGCGAAAACGAACTTCTATCGTGTATCTCTCTGTTGCTCGAATGAGCAAGTGCCACAGATGCCCTACCGAAATACGAAAACGAAGTTTGTTCATGTATCTCCTTGTCTGCCGCACAAATAAGCAAGTGCGAAAGAGAGCAGTAGGGCTCAGGGGGCCTACCGCGAAACGAAAACGAACTTCGTTCGTGTATCTCCGTCATTGTCGCACTTACTAATTCGAGCGACAGAAAGAGAGATACACGAACGAAGTTCGTTTTCATTTCGCGGTAGCCCCTCATAGAGAGAGGTAACGTACGAACTTCGTTTTCGTTTCACGGTAGCAGAATATTTGTAAGATGGAAATATCCTCTAATGGATGGAATTCTTCTTATTTTTCCGATTATCGAGTTTATACACTGTTAAATCGTGGCCACAACTACTACAATACGTGCGGCCTGCGATGGCGGCCTGTAAACTATTGTAGGTATACTAGCTGATGCCCGTGGCTTCGCCCGCGTGGTTATAGCAAAATGTAACATATTGAATTTTCCCGTGGGAATTAGATGTTTTCCCGCTGAAAAAAAGTAGCCTATGTCACTCTCCAGCTTCTAAACTATCTCCGTATAAAAAACCACATTAATACGACGCTCCGTTGCGACGTAAAAGAAAGACAAATACACACACACACTCGCATTTATAATATTAGTAAGGATATACCGCAGGCCGCGCCAGTCTGTGAGATGCTTAAATGTTTTATAACTGGCGACTATGCCTGCTACACACGACAACGATTTATCGTAGCGATTTGACTGCGCAGTCCGTTTGTGCAGTTTTATTGATCGTGTGCATGACAAGTCGTTGCAGATTATCGTTACGATTTGTCATATACACGATCGATAAAACAGCGCAAATCGGTCTGCACAGATAAATCGCTACGATATATAATTACATGTGTACCAGGCATTAGAGAGCATACATTAAATCTTACATAATATGTTTTACCCCCGGGCCCGGACGCAAAAAGAGGGGTGTAAAGTATAAGTTTGACGTGTCTGTGTGTCTGTGGCATCGTAACTCCTAAACGAATGGACCGATTTTAATGCGCTTTATTTAGCCGTTCTTGATATATTGATATTTTAAGTGAAAAAGTCGGAGCTTTTTCAACTTTTCTATGTTGTTAATAATTTTATTGACTTACAATTAATGCGTCATCTAGAACACTTTTATTGACGTCTTCCACCAAACTACCTACCTTGGAATTCAGTACTATTTAGCGACCGCCCGCCAGCCCCCGACTATACAAAGATAATTTCATGAGCATGACAGTAGTTTACGATGCGCAAACTTATGTTAGGGGATGTCTGCTACGTACTCATACAGCGAGTGCAAAACGCATGCATTCGTTTCTGTTTCAGTCCCACCCCGCTCCCATATCACTCCCTACTTGAACGCCGCTGGTCTGCTGAACATGCCTGCACGCAGACGGCTTCACCTCGCCACTCTTCTCTTTGGCATAGTGCGGTCTGGGGTCCCAGCATATTTGCTGAGTAGACTTGTATGGCCCAAGAGTGCGCGTAGGTGTAAGGCAATGATTCTGGTGCCAAAGCATCGGACCGCGGCGTTTCGAGGTAGCTTCAGGTTCGCGGCGTCCAAGTGTTGGAATGATCTCCCCCACCTATCCAAGGAGCGTCTAGCAGGTATACCTTTAGGCGCCAGCTTAAGGGCTATTTGTTGACGCTCCAAAAATCCCAACCCTAACCCATCCAGCACTTTATTTAATTTTTATCCATTTTATTTTTTAAACTTCCCAACCGTTTCGCGATTTTCACATTGTTTCTCATCCCATTGTGCTTGTGTCACATATTTAACAGATTTAGTATATTAATTATTTATTTATTATGTGTATACGTTTGTATCGGCAGTATGTTGTGTTGCGTTCCGTGGGTCACGTACGGTGCTGTCTGAAAATCAGCGCTGTAGGTGTCTGTCTGACACCTCGGCATAATGCTGAGACAGCGACCGATTCACTGCCGCGAAGACACACACATTATGTGTCAATTGTATTGTATTTGTACTCCCTTTGTCTCTGTGTGTCTTTTGTGTAGTGAATAAATGTCTTCTTTCTTTCTTTCTTTCTTTTACTTATAGAGAAGAGGATAAGTTTGTATGTTTTGGGTAATTTTCGACTTATCCAATTTTTTTTCACCTGTGTTTAGAATACTAGAATAGACTTTTTAGATAGTGATGGGCTATATTTAATCCCGCGGGTTTGCCTGCGTTCTTTCCAATACGCTGGCGATGCCGCGCGGAGCTATTAACATATATAACTCAATGACATTAAGTGATAAAACTGTTTGTGTGCTCGCTGAGTACCGCTGACTTAATGTACCAGCTATTATTCTTTTATAGCACCACAAACCCGGCATACCGTAACCGAGGCATTAACTTATGTTACAAGCGGAGTTTAAAAGTTTCGGGACGTTAGTTTAAACATAAAGTCAGGGTCAAAAGTAGTGGCTCTAAATGTAGAAATAAAATTGTCAGTAGGTATAGGTACCTACTGTTTGACACATAACCTCAAAATTGTAACCATATATGCATTTGGAATAGAACGGGAATATTATATAATCTGTAAGCTGCAGAACCCTGGAGACTGTTTTTTTTTTCAATAACTGATTCAGCAAAAAAATATAGATAGATAGTGGAAGAAAATCTGAACTTACGAATCCCGCTTAAATCCCACGAGGATATAGAAGATGCTGTTAAAACATTTACCAACACCGTACAAGTCGCCTGCTGGAAATGCACACCCGAAATGACAACCAGAGCCAATAACAGGTCTATAGATACCGATAACTTACAACACCTTACCCTACTACCAATATAAAGTTAGTGCAGTTGGAAAATGGGGAATTATTAAGAAGAATTATCGAAACGGCAAAAAAAAATGCTAAGTAAGTGGGCAGTGTTAGTTTAAAACAACATAGGAACGTGCAGGTCAAATGCTCAGAACTACGCAATGTTGTTTATAAACAACACGCATATTCGAAGTCTTATTTTGTCTCAGTATTAGTTCAAGGTGCGATCGTACATACCACAACACATTATTTGACTATTATTAAATGTATTTCAACTAAAAAAGTGCATGAAAAACGAAGATTTATATTTTTAAAGATTTTTTACTTACCGGGCCTCGTTGCGGTGCGCGTCGACTTGGCGCCATCTTGCCAAAAACTGTCAGTTTTCGTGCGCGGGAGCATTGGATTTTGGATACGCAGAAATATGGGAATTCAAATAAACTAAAGAGTTCGGCGTTATTTATTAAAACAAAGTCTTGGGATTTTTTTGTTTATAGGTGTTGTTTTAAAACAACACTGCGAATTTAAGAGTTAACTATAGGGCAAATATGCTTTCGTATGTTCGGTTGTCTGGCTATCCGGCTGTCTCCTCTATAGGTCGCATCTCTCAACAGATTCTCGTGAAATTTTGGGAGCGAGTTCGATATGTAGTGTACTCAATACCTACTCTTAGCTATAATAATTATTAAATAAGTTTTATTGATTAAATGTGTTAACTTAATATAAAACTTAAAACTAAACTTAATACTAAAAACGTATTATTATATAAACAAATCTATAATTAGGTATTTACAAAATGCATTGAAATATGTAACATTAATACTAACTAAATAACTAAACTTAATATTTACATGTAATATTTTGTACAAGCGGACAAGCAATCCTAGTTTTCATATTAGATGCGGCGACCCGTTATCTGCGCGGACGACGGCGGCCGGTGGCCCGGCCGGTCACGCGCCCGCGCCAGTACTTATGTCGCTTCGCCGCTGTGCGCACGCCGCTCGTATGCAAATTATTGTATACAGGTCTATGTATACCGCTAGATGTCAAAAGAGCCCTGAAAGAAAAAAGAAAGCTACGTCGCGTTTGGCATTGTAGTAGCCTAGAAGATGACAAACGAAATTTTAACAGGATGGCAAGGAAGTTAAAAGCAATGATCAAAGATGCTGAAAATGACACTTTGCAAGCACAGCTGATGACGTTGTCAGCCACAGCGTATTCTAACTACTCCCTCTGGAAAGTAACAAAGAATTACAACCGTCCTCAAAATGTCAAACCTCCCATTAAGCTTACTGGAAATGCCTGGGCCAGGACCAATCTACAAAAAGCAGACATATTTGCCAGACATTTAAGCCAAGTATTTACTCCTAATGAAATGGACCCGTCAGACCAGGATAATGAAATAGACCTTGCATTAAAATATCCATTTCAAATGGACTTGCCACTAAAACCAACGAGTCCAAACGAAGTTTACAAACAAATAAAGCTACTCAAGGACAAAAAGGCTCCAGGGTTTGATCTAATCACAAAAGAGGTCTTAAAAGAGATACCAAAGAAGGCCCTAGTTCTTATCGCAACAATATTCAATAGTATATTGAGGACAGGGTATTATCCAAGTCTATGGAAGGTCTCTCAAATACAAATGATGCAAAAACCCGGTAAGCCTATCCACGATGTATCATCCTACAGGCCGATAAGCCTACTACCACTGCTCTCTAAGCTCTTCGAAAGAATACTTCTGGAACGACTCCAACCACTACTGGCACAAAAAACATAGTTCCCGAGCACCAGTTTGGTTTCAGAGCACATCATGCTACTATTGAACAAGTCCACAGAGTCTGCAACACAATTAGAAAATCTTTGGAACAGAAAGAGTTCATCGGCCTTCCTTGACGTGCAACAGGCGTTTGATAAGGTGTGGCACAAAGGGCTGTTGTACAAAATAAAGGCTCTCCTCCCTCACACTTACTACACACTGCTAGTATCTTATCTATTCGAAAGAATATTTCAAGTTAAAGAGGGAGGCGGTACCTCTACCTTCTTCGAGATAAAAGCAGGGGTACCACAGGGATCCGTGTTGGGACCAGTGTTGTACGTAATCTACACATTCGACCTTCCAGAGGTTCCTGGAGTGATCACAGCAACTTTCGCTGACGATACTGCTATCCTCGCTAGCAGCAAAAACATACGGCAAGCATCAGAAAATCTCCAAAGAGGTCTTGATGAGATTAGCAAATGGCAAAGCAAATGGCGTATAAAAGTTAGTGCAACTAAATCAACACATGTGACATTTGCATTACGACAAGGTGACTGCCCATCTGTTAAACTAGGTGATAGTATCCTCCCACACACCAATGAAGTGAAATACCTCGGCATTCATTTAGACCGCAGACTCACATGGAGGAAGCACATACAAGCAAAGAGAAATGAGGCAAACCTTAGATATAAAGGACTGTACTGGTTGCTCAACAGAAACTCAAAACTATCAACCGATAACAACTGATATATGATGCAGTAATAAAACCCATTTGGACGTACGGGATACAACTCTGGGGTTCAGCCAGTATCTCAAATGTGAATATCATCCAGCGCCTTCAGAATTGCATACCTACTGAAAAGCTTGTCAAATGCACCCTGGTTCATCACAAACGCAGAAGTCCACAAGTATCTGAACATGAACACTGTAAAGGAGGAGTTTGAACAGAGCATCAAAAACTACAAAAATCGCCTGTTAAGCCACCCAAATCAACTCGCAGTGAACCTAACAGTCCTAGATTATACCAAAAGATTAAAACGACGTGATATATTCGAACACAGCAGTGTGGAAACGCGGCTTCTCCAATAGGAGCGTGTCAAAGAAGACTCGTTCCAAACATCATCAGCAAACTACATCAAACCTGCTTATAGTCAGAATGACTGATTGCAGATAAAAAGGAAGGAAACGGACGAAGGTTACGGAACAATTAGTAACTAGGTTTTACTTAACATTGAAAATTAAATCTAAACAAATTAAGTGAATGTCCATTTAGTTACTTTTGACATTCATTGTCTAGTACCCATACAAGCTTTGTATAGTTTGGGACTAGGTCGATTTGTGTAAGATTGTCCCCTAATATTTATTTTTTGTATTTATTTTTTGTGTTTCAAGAAGTCATAAAAGTAAAAAGACGTTTACCCTTTAAAAACTCCACGGCGTCCGCTATCTCGAGGATTTCAGTGGGCGTAGCACGGTTGCCATTTTATCACTTATCGTTGTGGTAAACCGCCCATCACGCTCTGACTAGTTTGCGAGTGCGAGAGTGACGGATGCCGTATACACAACGATAAGTGATAAAATGGCAACCGTGCTACGCCCGCTGGGGGCGAATTGGAAATTATCTCGTGCTTTGATACGCCGTTCTGACTAGATTAAGAAACAATAAGGTCTGATTTTTAAATATATGATTCTTGACTACCTATATGATTGTTTATCTGATTTAATCGATAGGTACATGATAGGCTAAAATTTCCTCGATAGAAAAAAAAAACTAAGTTTGATCTTTCTGGCTTCCTTTGTTTACTCAGCTTACTCAAACAATACATTATTTTACGACAGAATCAAGTTCCGGTTTATAGGCGGATGTCACACTGACGGAGGTGCGGAGCTGCATACAAACTTCGCCGGCTTCGGCCTATCATTAATAGGATACAAGGATAGGATATTAGCATTGAATACTGCGTATTCTTGATCATATGTATAGAATCTCTTCATTAACAGACGAGAAGATGAACCGAGAAGAAGACCCAGTACCTACTACAAGACCTTCCTCTCAATTGCTCAAAGGTTAGCTGGAAGAGATCCCTTATAGGGATAAGTTCGCCTTTGTACTTAGATCTATTGTGTGACATGTATATTCTTTAACCTGTTATTGTGTACAATAAAGTGCTTACATACATACATACATACATACATACACACAGTTCTCTTTTATGTATGTAACATAAAAGAGAACTGCGTGGTAAAAATAACGCATAATAAAAAAAAAAACTTTGCATTCATAATCAGGTTGACTTATTTTATGTATGTTAAGAACTATCATGTATAAGCTTTTTTTGGCACAAATTACAGACTGTTGAGTTTTCAGAAACACTGGTAGAATTTTGACTTGTTAAAGTGCCATACCCTACTTGCAGAATAAAAAATAATTTATTTCATTTATTTAGATGGTACTTACTGTATTTCACTGCATTAAAAAGAATACGGGTATAGTCAACAGCGAAAGAAGATGATAATTTTAGTCCCTTGTCAGTTCAACAGTCAACTGTCGCAGTATTGTTACGTTAGGGGCGACAAAGTACTAAAATGATCATCTATATTTACTGTTGACTGTACGTCATACTAATACAAACAACTAAGTCGAACTGTAAAATTAATTTGTAACTTAGTGACATGATAGCAATTACGCGTAGTTATGAAACTAGTTCGTATTTGTCAGACGACAACAAATATAGACTGTCACTCCGAAACTCATGAGAGGGGCAATCTACACAAAGTTAGGAAAATAGTTTTGATTTATTGTACCAACAGGCCAGAAGGGCACTTTAACAACCCGAATTATTAGTAATAATAGTAGATTGTTAACCGAGGGTTGAAAGCCAGCCATTCCCGACGAGATATTTAATAGTTCGAGGCTGAAATGGGTGGCTTTCCCCGAGTTAAACATTCTACTTTTCATTTCGAATACGAGGAATGAATTGAAAGTCAAAAACTTAAATATTTTCTAAATCACTCAGATCCTATAGAACCCATTTGAAAAGCGTTTGTGTACGGACCATTTGGGCGGGAACTGTTGACAGATTTTAATAATGTTAGTGTGTGGACCATTTCCTGGACACGCTTTTGAAGTGGTTATATCGAAAAATTAATTTTAATTGTTGTTTGGATGATAAATTACATTATTAAGGTACCATATAATTATCAACAGGCTGCAAAAATCAACACAATTTTATGGAGTGTGGCAGTATAGGTTTTGCTTTTTAAATTTTTTTTTATGACTAGGACGCTGTTCTGAAGCGGCCACATTACGAACACTTAAAAAATTCGATAGTCTTCAAGTAGCAATAATAGTCATACAATAATTAATTTATTAGCAATACTTATTTAAAAAATAACGCATGATTGTCAACAAGTTTCAACATCAGTAGGTTATCCTAAAATTTTCTGAAACTGTGGCTGTACAGGTTTCTGCCATTGCTTTTTAATTTTTTATTACTTTTCAGCCCTAGGGGCGACATGCCTCACTTTCAACCCGCTGTTTAGATAAACAATTACCTACTTTCAGAGTATGAGAGATGAAAAATTATTATTACTCCAAAAGAAAGAAGGCAAAAAAATAATATATGCCCAGTGACGAAAATCCCATTCATATATCTCAAAGAATTACGAAGCTACAACCGTTTTAAGATTGCTTGTTAGACAGAAAACTCAAACAGCTTGTCACGTCACAGTCTGCGAGGCTGCCGCAGAGCCGTCGATGGCGGCGCCGAACACATGGGGCAAGGACAAACTACAAGCGTCATCGTTTCATATGAAGTTGCGTTTTGCGAAAAAGGGACAGAACATGGGGTATGTTCTGTCACTTTTTCGCAAAACGCAACTTCTTAAAACTTTGGACACTTATAACTTCGTGATTATTTAACCTCTTGCGTTGATTTTTTCTCCATTTGACTACATTTTTAATCCTTTTTCGAGAAAATATGACATTACCTTCTTCTTGTTGAACTTATTGCCAGCGTAAAAAGAATTCAGTGTATGCTTTCAGCTAGTTTGCTACTGCCAACGTTGGCTGCTAGCGATTACGCATAGCTTACTGCGCACAGTTCCAACTCAGACAACTCCGGATTTATAACTGTCACACGCTCGCGATAGGTGCGCGGTATTGATTCCGGCTCCCGAATTGTCTTGCCAAGAACATTATCCACCAAGCTAAGACGCAGTCAGTGGTTTCAATTGTTACCAACGTCCGTAAAGCCGGGTCCGCTGCACCGTGTTTTCGATGTTTTTAAACATCTAACATGTCATCCGTCAGTTTTGGCAAACAAATAGGGTATTGTTTTGATTGACAAAACATGTTAGATGTCTAAAAACATCGAAAATACGGCGCAGCGGACCCGGCTTAAAGCAGCTTGTTTCCTTGTGTCTACAGCTTTTTGTCGCGTGACTAAAACGAAAAGACCAATGCCTCTCACTCTGGCGCGGCCCGGCCGCGACGGTCAATAGTAAACTTGTCATTAGCTGTCAAAATTACTAAGTATTTTTTTGTTTATTTATTAATTTGAGTCCGGCAACAAGGCCCATATTTACTAACACACCTTATAGACTAACATACATAACAATATACAAAACTTATAACATAACACAAAAACACATTAAGACCGAGACGCGCGGCGCAAGGTCTGGGTGTCAAATAGCCGGCCTCGAAATCGCCGGAAAACTACACCCTTCGGCCAGATCTCCTTCATGAAGGTCGACAGCTTGTCAGTTGGTACTCTCACCACAAATGAATTGAAACTCGCTTTGTGGCGGGACTCCAACCTCTCAACCCTCAGGATGAGTTTGATCTTCAAACGCAAGTACTCGGTGATCTATTCGGCTTTCGTCGAGTAGGTACAGACGGGACACCTTTAGTATAACAATGTCACCGGGACGCCGGGCTTTCGTAAACCAGCCGACGCAGCACCGCACAGGTGGCGACAGGTAGACTTCTTCTTCCTGTCAATCAAAATGAAGCCATCCTTGTCGCAGTTCTTTCTACCAATAGTCTTCTGCGGTGGTAGAGGATCGGCCAGTCGTTTTGCAGCAGCCTTAGCAGAAACAACAGTTTCGACACACAAGGGCATGACGTCACATCCATAGCTGGTGCAGACGACGGGGCGGCGGGACGCGGGGCACGAGGCGCAGGGGCGAGGCAGCCTGCTCGACGTCAGCGACTCTTGACACATCGTAACTCGCTGACTCGACACTGTACTCGGGCGCGCATCTAAACACGAATCCAAATCAATCAATCAATCAATCTTTGGTTTTATGGCTCCATCGATATTGTCGATGATTCTGCCAACGTCAAGGTTAGAAAAGGCACGTATTATAATAGATATTTGACCGGTGACTGAAGATTACCAGGTTCACTCAGGGTTGAATCTATAACAAGAGACAAAACAAACAAATATTGTTAAACTATCTAAAACAGGTTGTTAATTTTGATAAATTTACCTAAGACATATACAAAGGGGGAAAATACTAAAGTGAGCAGGAATTTAATGTTGACAGGGCGGGGAATTTCCGGAGGAAGGATATCATACAGGGGAGTGACAACACGATTACATTTTAAAAATAGGTGCTCGAGGGTGCCTTCTGCCAGACCACACTCGCACAAAGAGTGGTCCCGAACATGAATTTTAGCGAGAAATACTGGAGTACACATGTGGCCCAGACGTAAGCGAATAATAGCGGAAGTAATCTTTTTTGCGAGTGACCTACGAGAAAAAAACCACGGTCTAGAGGATGGGAGGTCTGGAGATACCCATAATTTTTACCCACTATAAGTCGGCTAGATTGCCAACGAGTGTTCCACGCATCTCGCATGTGTGTGAGAGCAAGAGCCTTAATGTCGCGAGGGAAACATCGGTTATGTCCTAGATTACCACAAATAATGGCTTCTTTTGCGAAGAGGTCAACAGTTTCATTGCCTTTTATGCCGCTGTGGCCCGGGATCCATGCCAGGACCACCTCGATATTTTCTTTGTGGCATTTGAATAAAATCTCTTTTATTTGCAGGGTTACAGAAAAGATATCCTTCGAGTGGAATGGGCGTTTACAAGATCCTGCAGACAGCTGAGGGAATCCGTTAAAATGAGAGATTTGTTAAGATGGTGGGAGTAAACGTAGGAGACTGCTTCCTGTAAGGCAATAGCTTCTCCAGAAAATACGGAATTACCGGGAGGAAGTTTATAGTTTAACACAATTTTGAACTTGGGAATCCACACGGCCGATCCCACGATGCCCCCTTCGCATAGTTTAGAGGCATCAGTAAAAATTGTTAAATAATCAGCCCACTCCTCAGCTATCACATTATTGAAAATATGATCAGCCCCTATCTGATTTTTGGAAATACCTAGACTGAATAACACCGTCGGTTGGAATATTAAACTATCATAATTAGTTTCAAAAAGAGGGTTTTTATAATTTTGGAAAACTTGTACAGGGAGGTCTAGAAACTTTTTGTAACTATTAACTAAGAGGGGAGATACTTTGTGTGACCAATATGGGGAAGTTTCTATAAGTTGCTGAAGGGATTCAATGATTGGGAGTAAAGGATGCGAGGCTATTTGAAGTGGAATCCAAATCAGTGGCCTCGTGTGACCTACCTACTGCGACCGCGTCACGAAGTGACGCAACTTCAGCACGTAGCTCACAAATGGTGTTATTTGACACCTCCAATTTGGACTGTGTGTTATTGTTAAGGGTTCGGATGGGGCGTTATTATATTAAATTATAATTATCGGCGTCGGGATGGATTTAAATGAAACTAGCCATGTTCAGCTCAGATCAAAGACAATTTATTATTTTTCTATTCATCTACGACCATAGACTAAACCACAGACATTGCTACATGCCCCTTTTTTAATAAAAAATAAATTTGACATATGTCAACGTCACTGTGTCACACCGGGGTCATGACAGCTAACCTTACTTTACTATTTAGTATTTACACCAGGCAAATATAAGTTTCATTTTGTACATTAACATTGTCATTTTGTAATAATTTTTCCTTGATTTTTTCATTTCTAATTCCAATGATAAACATGTCCTTTACGAGAGATTCTTTTAGTGAGTCAAATTTGCAACTTGCAGCTAAATTATTCAAATGTGTAACGTACTCATCTAACGTTTCGTCTTTTTGGTACCTGGTAAAGAAATTGTACCTTTCGACTGTTGTGTTCTTGCACGCGTTGAATTTGCTTTCAAATTTTTCTAATATTGAATTGAGAGATTCCGTTGCCCTTTGAATGTTGAAAGAGTTATATATCTCCAGTCCCTCATCACCGATAGCGTTGAGTAAAATTGCTACTTGCTTTTTCTCCGGCAGCTTCTCTAAATCGTTGGCTTCGCAGTATATTTCGAATTTCTGTCTCCATCTTCTCCATTTTTCAGAATTTGCACATTCGTTTCCGACGCCATTTTGCACGCTTAGTTGTAACGGCTTAAGTCCGTTGGCTAATTGGTTGGCGTTTTGTGTTTTTACAGTCCCATCAGGCATTTTCTTGACTTCTTTTTCTTTCTTCTAGTTCTGGAACCGCTTCTGACACCATGCGTTATTGTTAAGGGTTCGGATGGGGCGTTATTATATTAAATTATAATTATCGGCGTCGGGATGGATTTAAATGAAACTAGCCATGTTCAGCTCAGATCAAAGACAATTTATTATTTTTCTATTCATCTACGACCATAGACTAAACCACAGACATTGCTACAGACTGCACCTCAGCCAGACTCATCTTCAAAGACGTTATGTCCTTCACAGCAGCCTGGTAACATCGATGTGATCGAATGTCACGGGTGGCAACTTATCTAGCCGTCTCGCAACAAAAGCGGGCACGTCATCCGGGTCGGTCTCCTTCAATACCTTGATGATGTCCTGGAAACTCTTGACTCCCCCATCCCTCCGACGGGATGGCGTTTGGTCGGCTTTACCGAGCGTCTGGAAAAGTAGCGCTTTGTCGTCGTCTCACAGACCTTATATGGTCTGTGCGTCGTCTTCACTGACACTTGGTTTTATCTATTGACCGATGATTGACCGCCACCGCAGGCTGCGCAGTGTGAATCAGGCCTTAGGCCCAACGAAACGAAAGCGAAGTGCGTTCTCTCACTCACTGTCGCACTCGCTTATTCAAGTTACAGAGAGGGAGATACACGAACGAACTTCGTTTTTGTTTCGCGGTAGTGCCCTTAGTTCTTAATACCACTTGATGGAAAGAAGCGGTGTAAGACGCATACTCTCGAGACACCTCTAAGCAAGAAAAACATATGTAATGAAATAATAGATATAGTCAATAGCCCATGGGGAATGTACCCTTCAGTACCCTTGGCATATCCAACTGCCAAACGTGGATTCGAAAAGAATAAGCCCACCCAGCTCAGCTAGCATGATAGGTTATATAATCATGATATCTTCCACGATACTAAAAGTAAATTCAAAAAATCTGTTATCTCATATCTTATATCACTGGAGTCTGGTGGGTGATTGCCGTTTGCTTCTTGGTTAGCTTCGGGTACCTACCTCTAATTTCCTGTAACTTACTACTTGATTTAATCTACATGTTGTATTGATTACTTTAATCAATATAATATATTTAACTTCTCCAATTTACAAAGATTCTACATTTTTTATAGGCGAAAATTTAAATGTAGGTACCTACTACTGCTACTTAAAACTTTTGCCAATGTTTACTAATCTGAAAATCTGAATCTTCATTCATGTAATTTTATATATATATATTTTGTTTTGTTACTCTTGATTTCACACATGTGCGAGCTGTGGTCACCTATAAGTAGCTAAGCATCTTACTTGTTTTTTTTTTGTATTTAAGCCAAATGTATTGTTCAGATGTGTTATCCGTTGGTGGTCCTTAAATAAATAAATAAATAATAAATGTTTTACGTGGCGCATTGGTACATTTAGGCCGTAAAACGTGACCATAAACTATCGTGCTAGGCCAGAGGGTATGTATAAGAAAACACAAAACGATTTATCATGAAGTTATTAAGTTCTCTTTTTAAGGGGTTCAGTAGTCAATAAGGAACTTAGGTCAGCTTAATCCGTGAATTAGATCAGTTTTTAACTTTTCGATTCCTACAATTATAAATGTAACATCTGTTCCATCTAGTTTACGCTTTGTGGCTGCGGCAGTTACCCTGAGTACAACGGTAATTCACATCCGACAGACACGAGCTACTGTAGAACAACATATAATTTAAACCACTAACCTCAGACGTTCGCTGCGAAGACGTAAACTGACTCCGAACGCGGTTTTGTATCGTTCTAAGCACATGTAGTCAATGTTAAAAGCAGACAATGTGTTTGTGAGCAAAACTCTCCATTATAATTTACGCAATTTGTGATGAGTGGGTTAGAACGTAGAATAGCGGGGCAGAGGCCTAGTTCCGTTAGGCATGACGGGTGAGGTGATGCGACTGAGACTGAGCGCGTTCTGAACAGCCCAGGGTTGCCCATGTTTCAGACTATTGCCCTGAACTGAAAAGCAATAAGAGTACTTAAAATTCTCAATCTTTTAGTACTTTACCGAAAAACACCTATGCAATGTTCTACTCGTAGCTCCCAAAACATACTTCTTGATTTCAATTCTTGGTGTATTAGTTTCAGTATTCAGTACGCCGTTTCTTAGACCCCGTATACCAAGCTAATATTATACTTTTTGCAGGACCTACTCACATTTAGGTATTTGTTAAGCATTTCCACTTACAGCTTAGCATTTGCTTTACGTACCTACTTATGCGACGTAACGTTTCCTAAGGATTCAGGAGTACAATGGAATTGAATTTAGCAAGCGTGGTAGGTATGCAAATTATCACAGCATTTGAGAGCTGGGGACTCGGTGTTTTAACTATTAGTACTAAGTAATGCAACTGAAACGACTAAAAAATGATGAAAATATAGCTATTGGATTGGCAAAATAAATAGATTTGAGCTCCGGTCGCTACTGATTGATCGAGCGAGCGAAACGAACTAAGTTCTTCAACTATGGCTCAAATTCGTTCGTATGAACTCCTCTACAGGTCGAATTTCTCAACCGATTCGCGTTAATTTTGTGAGCAGAGGGCATCACGTAACGTTCTGAACGCGTGCAGGACAATTTAACTGACAGTTTTCCTTGCAAAAAGTGACATTTAGATTTACCTGACGCGCGTACAATGTTACGTGATCGACCTGCAGGTTCAATTTTTTCTATGTCGATTCAGTTTTTATAAATTCTGTTTTATTTTAAGACAGGCTCGGTAGTTCGATAGCTCACAGAGCCAATAGTATAATTGCAACAAATCAATTTATTAGAGAAACATATAGTCGAGACACATTGACATTCTGGCTGATAGCATAGCTGATTCATACTTTTTCTATAAATACAGGATGATTTCCTCACTGGAAATATTAGGGAATTCTCTCTCGCTATACCGCAAAAAACCAAAGAAGCGCGCGTCAAAGATTTGCAATTCCGCCAAACCATGCCATCAAAACTTTCTACCAATCAGCTCAACTCCAAAAGAGAACAAACTTTTATAGTACTACCACAACAACACAACTTACCTCACATACCACGAGTAAAAAGATTTAAAAACAAAAGAGAGTAAGTATTACACGATGCGTGTCCTTCCACGTTTTTTTGTTTTGTTCGTCGTTTCCAGACCTTTCCTTTTATTATGGCGTGAAAAGTGTGCGGCGGAATTGGGACGAGCGTTTGGCTTTTGTTTCGTTTTCGATGAATTACTGGGAGCAATGACGATAAACGTCTTATAGAACGTGTTAGAATGCCTGCAATTAATAGGTACTTAGCCCTATTTATTGCCGATATAAATCGTCCATTTCACACGTAGGTAAAAAGAGCCGAATCATACAAGGTGCTCGGGAGAAATATGTTTTTACCAGCATATTCATGGAGTCGTAAGCAGTAATATGTTATTTAAACTTATAGCGCGAAATATATTTTTTTCTATACCTACATAAAAAAAGTTTGCAGCCCAGCCCAGCTAGTACGATAGCTTAGTATCGTCACGATTTACGGCGAAAATTTACTGAAACGTCACGTAAAACGTGACGATAAAACCTGTCGTGTTAAGACCTCTGTTCCAGTAAAAATATGTCTTAGGTCCAGCATTAATCTGTCATATGCACCGGCAACGTTTTATGTCTTTATTAAAAGAGACAAGATAACAATCTATAAATATATACAAAAACAATGAACCGAACCCACCTTACTTTACCTATAGTTATGACATTCTATTTTCGAAACATGGCCAGGAACACGCTGGTTTTAAAACATCTGAGTTCCGGGCAACTTGTATATTATGACTTATGACGTTAGCCATTCGTTCCACTCCAAGTCGTATATTAAATATCTCTACACGCAATGATGTAATATATAATTAACACCCCCTCTCTTTGAGGACGGGGAGTTAAAGTGTCTGTACGAAATTCCACCAAATCTGACAGCTGAGACATATTTCTTCTTTTAAAAAATGGCTCTCATTTAAGTTAAGATGATTTCGCCAATGTCAAGTTTGCTTATAAAGCAACGCTGTTCGGTAGTTTGGTCAGTCGTTAATAATGCAATCAGCGTCAGAAGCTCCGCTTAAGAAGCAAGGCGTCCACCGCTGACCGCATCCCCGACGAAGGACCTGAGACACATTTAGGTAGGTATACGTATCCATTGACGACGCGAAACTGACGCAAGTTTTGGAGCACTTTTGGAGCTTTGTTATATTCCAACATAAACGAAAAACACATCTTTTTCTACACGACGCAAATGCCATACATTTTTATTCCCCGACAGAATATTCCAAGTAAGTACCTACGCTTCTGGCACGTGCCGTGACCGGAAGGACGAGCGATGATTGCCCTCGACTCGGGTCAGGCTAACTGGAACTGTAAAGGGCAAATTTTACCTACGTCTTCTTTGATAAGTTTTAGGTCGAGCCTTTTCTCATTAAGGGGGTGCATGGGAAATTATCGCGTGCTTTGAAACGCCGTTCTGACTATGATTCTTGACTATATGATTGTTTATCTGATTTAATCGATACATGATTGCATAAAATTTCCTCGATAGAAAAAAAATCCAAGGGTCTTTATTTTCCTTTTTTTATTCAGCCTATTCAAGCTATACTATAGTATTCTCAACAAAAATCTCACGTAATTAAATATAAATTAAACTTCACTAAGTTAGGTATTTATCGAAATTTGTCCAAAAAAGCCATTCCCGAAGAGTGTTGCATCTCTTTTTCTCGTGCGCGGAAGGCATAAGCGTGTCTCTGTCAAGGGGGGGGGGGGGGGGTCGACTCGAATCAAGGCATCCCCTTAACATATAATTCATATAATTTACTTTAAAAACAAAGTTTTAACCGACTTTAAATCAGTACCCACAGAAATTGCTTTAAGTTTGCCAATAAAATTTGAAACGGATCCCATCTCCAGGATCCCATCATCTCATGGTCGGCCTTATCACGCGATAAGTGACAAGATAGAGCGTCCGTCACTGGCTGATACCGTTCGATGGAACGAGACGGACGCTCTATGTTGTTACTTATCGCGTGATAAGGCCGACCATGATACGGGGCCTGGTGACCATGAGACCACCCATACCCTCTCAAACAAAAAAGCCTTTCAAAGGAAGGAGGAAAATAAAATATATAAATATTCGACGAATTGAGAACCTCCCCTTTTCTGAGGTCGGTTAAAAATGCAAACATTTATTATGCAAGAAGTTCTTCAAGTGGCCTTGACCAAGGGTCAATAAATAATAAAGGCCAAGACTAATTATAAGTAGTATCTAGGCACAAAAACTGGTACTGGTACAAATAATAGGTCTTAAATTCACGAGATAATCTTCACCAGCGAAGCCCTAAATTTCCTTCCCATTTATAATGGTTCATTGGTCGCCGCCGACGGTCTTTACTCGGATATAAATCTCAAGTAAATCTCCTATAAATTAGGTAAAACCAAGCTTTTTTTTGCACTCCCAGTTTTACAATCTATGACCCATAGATAAGTACAGGTAAGGCCTGAATCACATTGGCGCGGCCTGCGGTGGCAGTCAATAGTTAATTTGACAGCTAATGACCAGTTTACTATTGACCGCCGCGACCAGGCCGCGCCAGTCTAGGAGAGTGTCTGTCTCTTATTTTTACTTATTACTAAACTTTCAAATTGATATACAGAGCGTACCAAAAATGGGGTGTGAACCGATCAAGGGCATAACAGGTATCGTGTTCTGATAAGAAAAAAACTAAAATAAAATAAAAATTTACGCGTTTTTTTTTACATTTGTATGGAGCGTTGGCCGACTGGGGCGACCTGTGCTCCATAAAAACGCAAAATAAATCGCGTCAAAAAAATTATTTTAGTCTTTTTTTATCAGAACACGATTCCTGTTGTTATGCCCTTAATCAGTTTAACAGCCCATTTTTGGTACACTGTATTTGACCAAGCTGATAAAACATGAATTTAACGGAAAAATATCGATAAACCTAAACAGTCTAAAGGTAAAATTAGATGAACTGCAATCTTTCTATAGTTCATTCCATATAACATTTGACTCTAGTATCTCAAAGCAGTGCTTCAGAACACGATCTGGGAAGTTGTTATCCATAGCGTTTTATTTATTTTTTAAGTCATAAAATGCCTGTTGGGGCGGAAAGGTTCTCGTGGCCGTTGGGTCGGAAAGGTTTTCGAGTGGCGACCACGTAACGGAAGACGCAGCGTGGGTAGACACCCTACAAGGTGGACTGATGAATCCGCTGGATGCGGGTGGCGCAGGACCAGTCATTGTGGTACTCTTT
The DNA here is from genome assembly GCA_947049275.1 of Epinotia bilunana. Lineage (NCBI taxonomy): Eukaryota > Metazoa > Arthropoda > Insecta > Lepidoptera > Tortricidae > Epinotia > Epinotia bilunana. Next base: position 2,886,483 of record OX346268.1, on the reverse strand, counting down.
GGGGGTGGCCTATGTCCAGCAGTGGACTGTTTTGGCTGAAACGATGATGATAATGATGATGAATGGCTGTTATTGTTGGAGCAAGACCTAGTCGAATATTCCTACAGCAAAAAGTCGGTCTAAAGAAAAGTCAGGTCAATAAGACTCGGATCTCTAGGGTTGTGCAATCTCGATTCCACGAGATCTTGTCCATATTTTACGAGACTGAGTTTCGTACTATTGTCGTACGAGGACACGCAAGAATGCGAGATCAAGCATAGGTCCGGTCATGTACGGAGTACCTACCTACTGTTGCCACCTCTGGGACGGATCCGCTAAATATTAGCTAGCCGCCTTGGATTTGACTGATGGGCGTGTCAGGAAACTCATTGGTGACTTGACTAGACTGAGGCTACAATGGAATGGCTGGAACACCGTAGACAAGTTGCTTGCTTATCGTATTTCTACAGGATGCATTTGGGAGAGTGCGCGCTAGGATTTCACGAATTAATCCCGCCCACCATTTCGCCATCTTGGGACTAGGCGCGGACGGGAGTTCCACCCTTATAATATGTTGTTGATTTACCACTGATTCGCACGTAGCGCTTTGCGTACAGTTTTCATGTGAAGACAGCCAATGGAACTCACTTCCGACAAACCTTTTCCCAACTGGTTATAACTGGGATATTTTCAAAACGAGAGTGAAAAGGCACTATTTAGGTATGCATTGTAACACCCTCGACCTCAGCATCACTTACCATCCACGTAATAAAAAAAATGTAAGTTAGAGTGAGGCAGCAACACATACCTTCCATTCTAACCATGGCTAAGTTGTGACAAATTAATAGGTATGTGTCGCGTAAGTCGCGTTCATTACATTGCAGTCTTTTAAAACCCATGGTCATAACCACCTGCATTAAGGCTTTCTTACTCGAATGAAGCTACATACGCGACAAGATATCCGCTAGGCGGCGCAAAAATGTACGATACTATTATATACCTTATATGTGCACCAATTGTACTAATTAGTTTGTAACTATTATCTTTGTTTGAGACACAGGGATCATCCTAGTTCAGACGTATGTAATATTGTATGTACTATGTATTAATACGCAAGCACATTGTTAAGATTAGCAATAAGGTTTATGAATAAATTATTATTATTATTCTCCTCATTTATGTTTTGTCTTAGACTAGTTAATTGATGAAAATGGTAGAAATTCTTGTAGTCTTGACATTTATGCAAATTTATATTGTAATTTTTATCGTTTAATAAATAAATCTAAATCGAAATCTAGGTTTTTACAATAATTATACAAAAAGTAAAATATAAAACATTCATACAAAACATAAGATTATTATAAAAACCTAACCTAGAGTGCGGCCGGCAGCGAGGCGGGGCCTAAGCCCCCGGTGGTCAGGGCGACAGACAGAGGAACCTCCTGACTTTATTATTATTATTATCTCTTTATTCATATTTCCTCTTAAGTTAGGTTTGTACAATAATTATATAAAAAGGTAAAATATAACTATACATACGACACATAAAATCATTATAAAAACCTAACCTAGGGTGCAGCCGGCAGCAAGGCGGGGCCTAAGCTACCGGCGGTCAGGACGATAGAGACAGGAACCTCCTGGCTATCCGCGCAGTATCCAGGAGTACCGCCTTCTGTAGCTGACCCTTGATCCAGCCATCTAGCGAGAGTCTCTTTAGGTGATGGTCGAGACTCTTCGCTATTAAACCGTTCGCCAAAACGACTATCGGGACGATGATCGTCGAATCAATATCCCACATGGCGGTTACCTCGTGAGCCAGGTCTAGGTACTTGCTGGCTTTGTCCTTCTCGGCCTTCAAGAGATTCTCGTCATGGGGGATGATGATATCGACGAGCACTGCCAGGCGTTTCGATCGATCTGTCAGCACGATATCAGGCCTATTGCATGAATAGTCCTGTCCGTGATAACAGATTGATCCCAATAGAGCGTGGCACGACCAATTTCGAGAACTGGCGCAGGTGTGTACTTATATGTAGTAAGGCACTTCGGAGGCCACAAGACCGTATAGCAGAGTAAGTTGCTGGTGAATAATTCTGGCTACAAGGTTATGTCTGTGCAAGTACTCGCCGTTAGCAAGGTGAGTGCTTTGTTATTATTATTATTAACATATCTCAATATCCCATCAAAATAAACTGTATTTCATTGTTTACTATTGAATGTAAAATAGGTCGATATCGAATATTTAACGTGGTCTTAAATAAAGCGTAGGAGGTAAATTTATGTTTCTCATACATATAAAAAAGTATTTATTCAATCGTACAACAACCCATATTCGACATCATAGTCAAGGTATTTCCGACGACGATGATGTAAGAGCGCGGAATCTCTACTCCGAGGCATGGCATCCCCTCTACGTCTAGAGGCGACCCCTCCCCTGCGAGAAATACCCCCTTTCTGAAGAGAAGAGTCCCCGCTCCGGCGCGTCAAATCACTGGGCATAAACCCACGCAGCTCAGGGTACGAGTCCGTCAGTATCCGCGCAGCCCTAAAGGACATTGTGTTATTCACTATAATGCTTCGGAAAGTTTCGTTACCCATGAATTCGGAGTTAAAATCCTTGATTTGCATCAGTTTGTTCATCAATTCCTGATCGATATCGAACATTATGTTCTCATGTATATCCTTGGCCGAATTCCGATCCATCTTGTACTGTTTCTTGAGGAACTTTATGAATTTTTTCATAGTCTTGGTTTTCCTCTTTCTAATTCTGGTCCCGTTCCTGTAAGCTCGATTTAGAATTTTGCGAACCTCCTTAATGATGTTTGTAATCGTTTTTCTTATTTTACGTTTCCTCTCTTCTCTCATTCTCTTGCGACGTCGCTTTTTCCGGGCGGCTCTTCTTTTACGTTCCTTTGAGGATTTCATTTTGGCTACTTCTTCCCGCTCTGCGGTATCCGTCTCCATGCTGGAGCGGGCGAGGGACACGTCGAAGCCCTGGTAGAGGTCGTAGGTGTGGAAGGCTATGCTGCAGCAGACGAACTGCGTGCGGCTACAAAAGTGGTCGCCCCTGTAGATCCTGTATTCGGCGTTGCACTCGGCCGGGAGGACACAGGAGCCCCTCGGCATGTCTTGTTGGGCCGGATCGCCGCATGAAACTCCCCACGGCCCTGGACAAATAAAAAAAAGGTCAAACTGAATTCGAATCGAGCCATACTTCAGACAGATTTCCAGCGTCGCCCTTCCGGCGTTCCTGTCCTCGGTACACAGCACACGCTACTTCTCACTGGTAAAATCCTCAACCCGTCACGTCGCGATTGTGAGATAGCATGCTTGTCCGAGGCTAGGGACGCATGAAGGATGGCCTATCCAGGCAAGGATCTACCTGCCCGCCCGGAACTTTCTAAAACTTTGGGACTTGCCTATCTGCCGGCGGGTGCACGATCATCTCACCGAAACTTCAGTAACGCCTGCAGAAAAGGCCCGTATATTGGCCATTTTGGAGAAGGAGTCTAGCCACTGGCTTTACGCCTACCTTTCTGCCAACTATGGGAACCTCTTGGACGCGAATTGTTTCCGGCTGGCAGCACATCGCTGCCACTGCGGCACTATGGTCGATAGGACGGGTCACCACGGCCTTGCTTGCTCGAAAAGCACCGGCCGCATATCCCGCGACTTCTGCCTCAACGACATCATCCGTCGGGCTCTGGTCAGTGTCAGCGTGCCGGCCACATTAGAGCCTAATGGCCTAGCACGTGATGACGGCAGGAGACCCGACGGGATGACTCTCATGCCTTGGTAACAGGGGCGGCCCTTAGTCTGGGATGCCACGTGTGTGGATACCCTAGCGCCGCCTGGGCACGACGTCGTCGAGGGCTGGCGGAGCGGCCGCTGTGGCTGAGGCAGCAAAGCGCCGCAAATATGCAACTCTCGACGAGAACTACGTATTTGCGACATTTGCCATGGAGACCCTAGACCCTGGGTCCTTGGGGACCGGATGCAATTAAGCTTTTCAAAAAGTTAAGCTATATTTTATACACACATGCTCACACATACACACTCATATTACACGCACAGGTTATCGCGAGTATCCCCGTCATTGTCAGCTTGTATGTCGTGTCGTACCTATTCTTAAGAAGTAGATTTTAGTCATGTTATTACAATATACAATAAGCACTATAGATTTCAGTTATTCTTTATTAACTGACCAAAGCGTCACATGTACCTACCCCATGCGAGCACAGTTGTACCTAAAGTTTAACTCATCTGACTGTTCTAGTTTAGTTTATTACTTATTTATTCATTTTTGATTTTTTTGGGACCGGTCTGAAAACCAGCGCTGGGTGGCTATGGTGCTCATTTTAGATTTTTTTAAGCCATGTAAATTTGACATAGACTGCCCATGTCATATACTAGTACAGCGTCGAGCACTCGGACGTTTACATTAGTAGTAGGTAGATGTTAATAAAATATGCTATTCACAAATCCAAAGGAAGACTCACTAGCAGCCATTATATTAACCTTGTCCCCGCCCGGATCAGTTTGGTTCGCCACCTCCAACTTCCTCTTCAGCCACATTCGCTGCCATTCTTTTTTCCAATCATTGAACTCTCTGCTCGAACTTTGCGAATTTGAATTTACCGTATCAGACCCCGAGTTCCTTCTTCGCACTTCATTAAGCACGGGGTCTACATGGTAACCCCATCTTAACATCGGTTTATCAGGACTATTTTGTGTGCCCACGTAACCGCCTAAAACATCATTATCATCATTTAATCGTTCCTCAGATTCTCTAGCTCTCTCCAACGCTTTAGCTTTGCCTCTCGCAATTACCGCGTCAAGGTCATCTTTATCTTTCTTTTTCCCAAGATATTCATTCTTAAAATCTCCTTTTAAATAATCTTGTAACCGAGACCCAGTTTTTTCACCAGTCCTTAAGTATCCTTCTTTCCTTTGATCGAGTGTTTGGGACAACGTTACTAAAAGAGATAGTAATATTGGAATTTTCTTCATTTTCCAGGTTTTTCCATGTCTAAAGTCTAACTGGTCGTATTCGGTAATAAAATATTATTATAGCGGAACAGTGATAATTGAATTGCGAAATGTTGTGATAAAGTTTATGTCGTTTTATATGGAGGATATTCGTGCTACTAGGTACCTGCTCGTTAGGAGAGCAGTTTGAAGATTGTGGGGTAGGCAGAGGGTACTTAATGGGTGTATTAAACGTCCTCTGGCTATCAAATGGGACGGGCATTCCTACAAAGGTTAACGCACTAGTTAAATGTTAAACGGAAACTATTAAGAGGTAACATTAGCTGGGCCCTTTTTCAGATTGAACATTTTAAAATCTAGGCGGGATCGCGAGTTAGTGCGGTAAGGACTACTGCGACTAGAGGTTTCGTTCATTTTCAAATTTTGGAAACAGAATAGGAAGAACCCGTTTTGATTTTTGCGCTTATTATTGGCGAATTTGTATTTAAGGAGATGCGTTGATTCGAGTTGACCACGCCCCCTTGACAGAGACACGCTTATGCCTTCCGCGCAAGAAAAAAAGAGATGCAACACTCTTCGGGAATGGCTTTTTTGGACAAATTTCGATTAATACCTAACTTTAGTGAAGATTTTTATATTTCATTGAGTGAAATTTTAGATGGGATAAAATACTATTGTATTAACTTGATTCTATAGTAAAATAATGTATAGTTTCAGTATACATTAATAGTTCTTTGGATGTTTTTCTATCGAAGAAATTGTAGGGAATCATGTATCGATTAAATCAGATAAACAATCATATATTCAAGAATCATATATCTGAAAATCAGACCTTATTATTTCTTAATTCTAGTCAGAATGGAGTTTCAAAGCACGCGATAATGTCCAATTCACCACCTTATGTTTACGGACTATTTACCCGAATGCCGAAGGAGTTATGTTTTTCGAGCGTATGTATGTATGTATGTGACTACCTATGTCTTATTCTTAGGCACGCCCTGCAGCCTAAACCGTTTGACGGATTTCGACATATCAGGTATCGTTTAATTCGTCTCACTTGCAGGAGTGACATAGGCTATAAAAATTTCCAAAATTTCCACGAGAATCAATAATTTGCGTAAAAAACAGACTTCAAATTGCGTGCGTCAATTAAAGTCAAAGAACTATATCGAGTGGCTTGATAGGATGTATTTGATTGAAAAACACGCGTCATATACCTTTCTAATTTTTTTTACCCAATCTGTCTTTATCATAGTTAAGTACATACGAACAGGGGAATGTGAGATCAACTAAAAAAGTAATTTACTACAAGAACGTCTCACGAACGATTTTTAATAATCAATGTGACAGTCATACTAAATAAATATTTGGGGACAATCTTACACAAATCAACCTAGTCCTAAACTAAGCAAAGCTTGTACAGTCGCCATCAGATATATCGGAGCGGCCAAAGTGCTCACAAATATCTGAACACGTCTCTATTGTCGAGGCATTAGAGACGTGTTCAGATATTTGTGAGCACTTTAACCGCTCCGATATATCTGATGGCGACTGTACTATGGGTACTAGACGACGATATATAGGTACATACTTATATAGATAAATAAATACTTGAATACATAGAAAACACCCATGACTCAGGAACAAATATTCATGCTCATCACACAAATACGCCCTTACCGGGATTCGAACCCGGGACCTCCGGCTTTGTAGGCAGGGTCACTACCAACTAGGCTACAAAGGTCGTCAAGATAATATTCACAATCTTTTCCAATCCACCTCACCATTTAACCAATATGTTGGTATAACAATTCCGAAAGTCATAAGCATAACAACTATGCATGTTTGGAGGGCAGACTCACTGGTCTTGCTATGATGTGAATGGTCGGTAAACGTTGTCAATATCAGCCCGGCTTATGATATGACAGAAACGTCACCGCCGCTGCCAATCTCAAAACAAGTATTCCTACATATTGTAATATGTAGAAATACTTACACCACCTCCGGACACACAAGTACCATATAGTAGCAGCAAAAAAGCATAAATATTATTTATATGAAATTCTAACTTGTGACTACTTAGAGCTTAATTTTCTTAGATGCAACTTTCAACCTTAATTACGAAAAACGCGGCGCTTAACTTAAAAAATATAACCTTTTATTAGGAGGGATTCTTGTGCTTAACACATTCAGGGCCCATGACGACACATATGCGTCAGACCGCCGTAGTCGCTTACCGCTACAGACGAGGAAAACCACGGGATCGGCTACGAGCGTAGCGCGTAGTGATTCTTGGCAGTGAACGGGACACAGACATGAAAATTAAAAAATATAATCATTCTCATATTTCGAGTTTTTTTTTAAACGGTTGTAGATCGAATAACTACGGAGAGTCGGGCTAATTGCTATAATATTAATCATATACAATCAGAATCACTATCAGAATCCTCTAAGATCACATAGGAATACATGCGGTAGAGCAAACACTGTTTTCTGTTTTTATTTCAAAGTCAAGTTAATTTTGACAGCCTGTAACGAGCACCAGACGGTCCTGCGTTGCGGACTGCACGTGTTATATGAAGCTGTAAGATAAAGCGGGATGGGGATACCTATGAAATATATTTGCAGCACGTGTATCATGAGACGACCCCGATATACTTTCGATATTAGTGTGCTCTCGCCCTATCTCATCGGTTAGTAACAATCTTGCAGTCCGCTTCGCAGGACCGTTTGAATGCGGCAATTTTCGCTTTCTTACTGTTAACTAGCAACACTGAAAGAAATTAGTTGCAGATTGTTACATCTGTACGCTACACCCAATTCTGACTTCAACATGTTTTACTGACAAATTAGGGGTAAAATCACATAATGTTATCCCATAACATGCCATATTTTATGATGCAGATCGAAAGGGTCTTTCATATTGATCGTTTACAACACAAACCATACCTAATGTGCTATTTTCAATATTTAAGGCAGTTGCCATTAGATCAGATGTGGCATTAGATCTTTCCACCCTGTATATTCATCGAGCATGCACCTTTTAAATTAGATTAATTTATTTAATGATTTAAATTATGGTACAAATTTTCCTAAGTCAAGACTATTAGAATTTACACCAAGATCGTCGTCTTATTTTTTTTACAATTTAAACGTCTCCCTATTTTTTACTCCTTATTTATTACTATAAATTGTTTCTTATTGTCTCAGCATAAATAGTATTTTACATAAATAAATAAGATAGATAAATAAATCAATTAAATTAAAAAGCGTATTAAATGTTCCCCAAACATATGATAGCATTTATTCAATCGTACAACAATCCGTATTCAACATCGTAGTCAAGGTATTTCCGGCGACGAGGATGTAAGCGCGCGAAGTCTTTGCTCCGAGGAATGGTCTCCCCTCTACGTCGAGAAGTGCCCTCTCTCCGAAGAGAAGAGTCCCCGCCCTGGCGCCTCAAATTACTGGGCATAAACCCACGCAGCTCAGGGTACGAGTCCGTGAGTATCCGCGCAGCCCTAAAGGACATTGTGTTATTCACTATAATGCTTCGGAAAGTTTCGTTACCCATGAATTCGGAGTTAAAATCCTTGATTTGCATCAGTTTGTTCATCAATTCCTGATCGATATCGAACATCATGTTCTCATGTATATCCTTGGCCGAATTCCGATCCATCTTGTACTGTTTCTTGAGGAACTTTATGAATTTTTTCATAGTCTTGGTTTTCCTCTTTCTAATTCTGGTCCCGTTCCTGTAAGCTCGATTTAGAATTTTGCGAACCTCCTTAATGATCTTTGTAATGGTCTTTCTTATTTTACGTTTCCTCTCTTCTCTCATTCGCTTGCGACGTCGCTTTTTCCGGGCGGCTCTCCTTTTACGTTCCTTTGAGGATTTCATTTTGGCTACTTCTTCCCGCTCTGCGGTATCCGTCTCCATGCTGGAGCGGGCGAGGGACACGTCGAAGCCCTGGTAGAGGTCGTAGGTGTTGAAGACTAGGCTGCAGCAGATGAACTGCGTGCGGCCACAAAAGTAGTCGCCCCTGTAGATCCTGTATTCGGCGTTGCACTCAGCCGGCAGGACACAGGAGCCCCACGGCATGTCGTGCTGGGCCGGATCACCGCATGAAACTCCCCATGGCCCTGAGCGAATCAAATGGAAAGAAAAGAGTTCAGAGTCTATTAGAACCTTTAATTATTATTTTGCATCTCTGCATGAAATTGATACTTTTAGGGTGGGTTGCACCAGACCTGAACCCTTTTTCAGGCAGAAGCGTGATATCGACCACAAAGTGGCTTTCAAAGATGATTCTTAATTTGTATGAGTAGATAAGATTGATATTCGATTGTCATTTCTCAACTGCCAGTATGAAAAAGGGTTAAATAGTGAATATGGTGCCGGCACCTGTCGTGCCAAAGATAATTGTCTAACTTCCCACACAAATAGATTTTAACGCATAAGTACCTATAACCTACGCTACGACAGTTTGTAACCGCCGATCTGAAGGGGGTGAATATCCCATCCCAGGCATGAATTTGACATGGCATGGCTGTTAACTCTTGCTCGATCGCGTAGGTATATAATCCACTTATGTATTTACCTCTCTGAAATTTCCCAACGTTTCTGAAGTGTCATAACATCTTTGGTCCCGTGACCATTTGACCAAGGTAAAAATAGATAAGTTAATTATACCCGATCAAGTCCGTTTAGTGAAAACAATAGTAGGTGGATAAGTATACTATCTGAATAAAATGTGCGAAGCTTCCCCACGTTCACCAATCCAGAGAAATACTCACTAGCAGCGATCATATTAACCCTGTCCCCGCCCTGATCAGTTTGGTTCACCACCTCCAACTTCCTCTTCAGCCACATTAGCTTCCATTCTTTTTTCCAATCATTGAACTCTCTGCTCGAACTTTGCGAATTTGAACTCACTGAATCTGATCTCGAGTTCCGTCGTCGGACTTCATTAAGCACGGGGTCTACATGGTAACCCCATCTCATCATCGATTTATCTGGGTTATTTTGTGTGCCCACGTAACCGCCTAAAACATCATTATTATCATTTAATCGTTCCTCAGACTCTCTAGCTCTCTGTAAAGTTTTAGCTTTGCTTCTAGCTATTACTGAGTCAAAGTCATCTTTCTCTTTCTTTTTCCCAAGATATTTATTCTTAAAATCTCCTTTTAAATAACCTTGTAACCAAGATGTAGTTTCTTTGCCAGGCCTTAAGTATCCAGTATTTCTATGATCGAGTGTTTGAGACAACGTTACGAAAAAAGATAACGATATTAGAATTTTCTTCATATTCTAGCTTTTTCCATGTCTAAAGTGTAACTGGCATTTTATATTTGGCAATAAAATATATTATAGCGGAACAGTGATTATTGAATTGCGAAATCTTTGATAAAGTTTATGTAAGTCGTTTTTTTATGGAGATATATTCGTGTTAGTAGGCACTAACATGAATATCTCTCCATTTATTTAGAATGGCACTCTCGAGACCTCTGCTAACACCAGAAGTAGCGTCATAAATATGAGCTTTTACACTGAGTTCATAGATGGCAATATTGGTGAGACGTCTATAGCGTGACACCAGCAACTGCAGGCATTTTTGTATGTAAAGCAAACGCAACTTTGTAGGTACAGACATTGACGGTCCAGATTTAATCTTCCAATACAATTACGCACGGAATACCTAAGTCCAAGTAAAATATTATTCTCGACAGATTCTATCTGCTTTCTGCGTTTTTACCCCTAACTACTACTTTAGGCGTCGTATTTATCCTTAATACACGATTCCGATGGGACTGAGTTTCTACTGTGTTCAGAATAGGGATGATGACTAAGATATTACTATGATGTCATTCGAACCAGTTTTTGGAGACTAACAAATGTTTGTATGGGAGCAATAACAATTAAAGAACATAAATACCCAAAAATTTTAGATAAAAATTGACCTCGCTGGCGGCAGCGTAAAACGCTTCATACTGATAGACACACAGGTATGGCGTCACAACTGACATTTGTAGTGATCTAATTAATATAATCTATTAATATAATTATTTATTTTATTATTTTTTATTATTTATTTATAGACACGAAAAGAAATAACAAAAAATGTAACATTACAGGAAAAATCCCAAGTCATTACAAATTTTTTTTTAAAAAAAAGCACAATTCGCATAATAAAGTCATGTGTATATTAGACACATATTAAAAATTAAAAAATAACACTAAATACTACATAAGCATCTCACACAACTTCAAGCACTCTCTTTCAACAACCGTCCAGCCATCCGCAAACAGATCGCAGGAAAGTTGCTTCGCGTTTAGTTTATTGAGCGCATGCAGGGAGCGGCAAACAGGAGAGTTACGATGCGCGACCGTACGAGAGAAAGGGACAGCGAAGAGCCGCAGCCGATCTGCTCGAAAACGCACACGTCCATCGGGTACAAAGAGGCGACAGGCCTCACTGAGCAAGCTGGGACAATCGAGACGACCACGCAATATGCGAAGAGTTGTGATCAACTGGTCAAACAATCTGCGCGTTGCCAGCGAGTTATATCCGAGGGTACCCTGCAGATAAGCAGTAGGGTAAATCAGGGGGTAATAACCGTACAACTTTTTAAAAAGATAGCGCAGGAAGCACTTTTGTACTTTTTCAAGCATTAGTGCATAGGTCGACTCGTGCGGATTCCAAACGCACGAACTAGCCTCTAGTTTGGATCTTACAAGCGCCGAATAGAGTAACTTGATGACACCTACATGTGTGAAGTCTTTGCAGTTACGGAAAACAAAACCCAGACGCTTAAAACCTTCACCAACTAGAGAGCGCATATGGCTATGAAACGTAAGTTCATGATCGAACACCACGCCGAGATCTTTTATGGAATAAGTTCGAGAGAGAGGTATTTTATCAATAAAATAACTAGCGAGTACACCCTGCTTTGATCGAGTGAAACTCATAATGTAACACTTGGAAGCGTTAAGATACAGGCGATTTTCAACACTCCACCGGTGGATCGCATCCAAGTTACACTGCATATTCCGGCAATCTGCTGGAGTCTTGATATCCACTACTACTTTGATGTCATCGGCGTACAGTAAGGATCTACCAGTAGGGAGACATCTGGAAAGGTCGTTCACCATTATCGTGAAAAGAAAGGGGCCAAGAATGGAACCCTGACTTACACCGGACTTTGTATGGTAAGGATCCGAATCAAAACATCCAAGTCGAACGAATTGCATGCGATCTTTCAGGTAACTGGAAAACAATCGCAAGAGTGGAGGAGCAAATCCTATTGAGGAAAGTTTCTGCAATAGGACATCATTATCGACCTGATCAAACGCTTTACTGAAATCAAGGTACACTACGTCAACTTGGCCTCCCTCATCTAATTTCTTTGAGACGTGGTTCACCAGTGAAAGAAGATTGGTATTAACAGAGCGGCCCCTCCTGAACCCGTGTTGTGCATCGTCCAAGTAAGGGTCGACCTGCTTATATAACTTCGAATGCAGAACACTCTCAAACACCTTGGCTAAAGAATTTAAAATAGCAATAGGACGGTAGTTAACCGCTTGAGATTTATCGCCAGATTTAAAGATTGGGGTTACTCTTGTGGTTTTCCAATAATCGGGGTAGGTGCCTGTTTTGAGAGCAAGATTAAATATATGTGCTAGGGGAGACAAAAGTTGGGATCTAAAAGCTTTGATTATGAAAGGAGGGACATTGTCCGGACCGACAGAGGATTTTGGTTTTAATTTATCAATCCCGCTACCAACTTCATGGAGTGCAAAACTTGAAATGCCAATTAAATGATCGCTGGCAGCCAAGCCCGCCCGTTCAGCACATAACTTAGGCGCGGTTGGAAGGAACACGCTGCTGAAATAGTTCGCAAAAGCTCCTGACGCTGCTAGTCCATTAAAGGTTTGGCCCTTTAAAGTAATATTGGGTTCAAAACCACCTTTCGTCCGCAAGTCAGAGATATGCTTCCAAAAAGATTTGGGGTTGGTTTTGATGTCCCGCTGGATAGTATCAATGTGGGCAGTATACGCGCTCGCAACTCTAACTTTAATGCTTGCCCGTAGTTGACTAAAGCGAATGTAGATATCTGGATCACGAGAAGCTTTCCACTGCTTATGCAAGTCAGCCTTGACTTTTAAATCTTTGATAACGTCCATTGGAAACCAAGTTGGGTACATTCTAGTGACTTTCACACTACGCTTCTTCTTTGGAACACAATTATCAAAACAGCTATACAGTAGGGAGTAAAGTCGCTTGACTGCCCCGTTCACGCAATTCGCAGCCAGAACGAGGCTCCAATCTACCTCAGAAATAAAGTTATACAGGGAAGGAAAGTCAGCTTTACCGAAATCCCAGTCTATGGCCGGGTCAATGTTGCTAGGATCAACCACCACAGCCTTCCCGGGACGATCCGGAGTAACCATTATATCCAGCGGAGGATGGTATACATCTGCGCGTTCCACTAAGCCTTCGCACGCTGCACATACTCTGACTGCACCCGTGTACTCTGATACTAACACAACATCTAACTTACTTCCCTTATCATTCATAATGTCATTATGCTCAGATAGCTTACAAAATGTCAAAAAGTAATTAAGGTAATTATTTACATTCAAACTAGCACTATTTAAGTTTAGGTCACCTAGTATTACAAAATTGGGATTTCGCATAACTTCACAATTATCCTCGACTTTGCAGAACCACGTCATGTAGTCTGAGTCAACGGCACTGGGCTTGAGATATACCAAGCAAACGAACAGCTCACTAATATAATAATCTAATAATAATATTTTAATTGTACGGAAAATCAGCTAAATTGTTGTTTCGGTTGCGAAATACTGCGTTTAAGTACATAGTTGTCATACAATTTCGTTTCTAAAAGCGTAAGGATTCTATTGGTAGCTTTAAATTTACTCTTGGACAATAAAAAAATGCATATTTTTTCTAAACTTTCATGGTCCATCTTTTTATGATTTTAATTATATTTTATAAATTTTATAATTTATACTTTATGACGATAATTTGATGGTTTACTATCCATTTAGCATTACTACGTTATCAATTTGAACATGAGGCATCATGCCTATTCTATAGGTAGATCGGTAACAATGAGTGCCACAATGAACGGTCCCGCGCCACCCTTATCCAACAGGCTCCCGCGATCTGTGGGCGTAGCATGGTTGCCATTTTATCACTTATCGTTGTGGTAAAGACGCCCATCACGCTCTGAAAAGTATGCGAGTGCGAGAGTGACGGATGCCTTATCCAAAACGATAAGTGATAAAATGGCTACCGTGCTACGCCCGCTGGTCATCATACCACCCTGCACCCCTGCAGCCTCTGCAGTATCTGAATAAATAAATTGACAGACATAAAAAAAATACCCTATACTAATTTCCTATAACTTACAAAATTTGTCCACAGTGCTTTATAATAACTTTGTGATTAAATTTTGCGTCTACAGCTACACCCATATTGCTTGTTTCCTTTTCAAGCCATTCGACTTTGAAATCATATATGCCCGTGCACTAATGCATTCTGCATCGCGTCTGTATCGATTTTGTATCGCGACTGTAGTGATGCTATAACAATAAATACTAAAAAACAGAATAAAATAAATATTTAAGGGGGCTCCCATACAACAAACGTGTTTTTTTTGCCGTTTTTATAGATAATGGTACGGAACCCTTCGAGTCCGACTCGCACTTGGATGTTTTTTTTTTGTTTGTTTGTAGAAGAAAGCGCCAACTAGCAGAGAGCCCATCTAGCGGGGCCCTGGCACAGACACTGTTTTTTTTGCAGTGCTCTGACGGTTGGTTTGTGATGGCAGCACGCCTAGAAACCATTTAATTGCAATATTCTCACTTCAAAAGCTACGGTAGCCTAGTGGTTCAGGCATGCGGCTGTCAAACAACAGTCGTAGGTTCAAATCCCGGCCAATTCGTTTTCGGGAACTTATGTACAGAATATCCTACTAATATTATAAATGCGAAAGTTTAGATGTTTGTTACTCAATCACGCTTAAACTTTCTGGATGATTATAGGCTATATTTTATCCCGCGGGTTTGCCTGCGTTCTTTGCAATACGCGGGCGAAGCAGCGCGGGCAGCTAGTACCTACTGCAGTGATAAATAAAAATGAAGGAAACTGTGAAGATCAGGACTTCCTTCCTTGGCTTTTGTGGCAGAAGACAGGAATGTCTTCTGCCACAAAAGCCGCCGAGGCTACTGATACTCGAACTGCGCGTTGAACTTCGGTACTTTCAATTATAAAAAGGCTGTACTGTAGCTGAAGCCAGGGACTGATTTCGGTTACGGTTTTACCGGTATGAAACCGGTATTCAATTACGGTACCGTAATTACGGTAATGGTGGCGCGCGTAACTTTTATGGTGTAATGGTTACGCGCGCCGCGCCAACATAACGGTACCGTAACTGTTTTGAAATATCGGTTACCAAGTACCCGATTCTTTTATAATACCGGTTCGAAACCGGTATAATAACGGTTACCGAAAAAAATAAGCGAGCTGACACCCTGACACCCACACCTCACGCTTTTTTGCTGTGCCAATTAACTGAACTGAATGTACTGACGATGCGACGATGTCGCGGAAAGACAAAATGGCAGCGCCGGCGGTTCAGCAACGACGCCAAAATCGAAATATCGGTAACCTTTAAAAATCGATTAAGGTACCGGAAAAAATAAAGGTTACCGTTATATTTCGATAGCGAAATATGAGGGAAACCTGTAGGCTCTAGCCACTCCAGTCAACGAAAACAGATGACCAGAGCGTCTCCGTATACTGAAGGAACTAATGCACGACAAATGCGACAGATGTCGTGGAAATAAAGGAACCGAGAATCGTTAATATACAATTCACAAACATTAAAAGCGGAGTCGAAAGAAGACGCCTGCAGTTCACACTGCACTACTTACCTTTGTATTATATTCTCACTTCATAAATCCAAGTTTCACTGTGGTTCATCTTCATCTTATTGCTTTATCACGGTGTACTACTTTACAACGTATTCTAGACTAGTCTGGAGCGCGCTTAGTCCAATTTCAAGAATCGGCGTACTCTTACATTACTGAGGTCCAGCATTGAAGATTTGAAGACAACAAGCAGTCGCCCCCGAGGCTTTTGGGCTCCGGACCACGCTACCCGCATAAGAATACCTCTTGTTACGCAAGTGAATAAACATCCGAGGATGCGTTGTGTTGAGAGCGAGGGAATTTGTTCCTTCAGCTGTCAACACGGCGAATCCTCAAACATATCAAGGGTCGGCAACGCCCATGTTACTCCTTTGGAGTTGCATGCGTCTATAGGCTGCGGTGTCCGCTTACCATTAGGCGGGCCGTACGTTTGTTTGCCGCCATCGTTGTATTTAAAAAAAAAACGTTAAGAAGTAATCGTTACTGTACCTCTGAGCATCTTGCTTACAGTACTTACCTAGGGAAAGTTTTAATAAAATTGTAGTTACAGTTGCGTTTTTTATTTATAAAAATGTATAACTACTTAAGTACATCGGTTTCTTATCCATTAAAACACACTGTAAACAAACAAACATACACACACACTGCAGTGTGGAAAGGAAGCCAAGAAGCCGCCAACCAAGTACACTCCCCTAAATTTCTCAAACTTTTGTTAGGCATGGACCACTTTCAGAATTTCAAAAATACCACGGACCCCTTTTGAAAAAAAAAAAATATAAAAATGTATAACTACTTAAGTACATCGGTTTCTTATCCATAAAAACACACTGTAAACAAAAAAACATACACACACACTGCAGTGTGGAAAGGAAGCCAAGAAGCCACCAACCAACTACACTCCCCTAAATTTCTCAAACTTTTGTTAGGCATGGACCAATTTCAGAATCTCAAAAATAACACGGACCCCTTTTGAAAAAAAAATCTCATGTTTCATATCCTTATACCTCCGTTAATAGTGAACGAAGT
Organism: Epinotia bilunana; assembly: GCA_947049275.1. Lineage (NCBI taxonomy): Eukaryota > Metazoa > Arthropoda > Insecta > Lepidoptera > Tortricidae > Epinotia > Epinotia bilunana. Next base: position 2,869,529 of record OX346268.1, on the reverse strand, counting down.
ATAGCCGTGGACTCCTAGCAATCATGTCACGGACCCCTTAGGGGTCTATGGGTATGGACCACACTTTAAGAAACCCCTGACCTAATGGAATAAATTGGAAATTACTCCACTGACAACAGAAGAATCGCTTCGCGCCCCGCTCGTTCTTGAATGTTCTTCCGAGGATTTTGAACGTAGATTAACGATTTTTTGAAATAACATCTAATATATCATTCATATCTGTCGGTTTTTTTTTATATTTAGATTTTAATAAGTGCTAAAAAATGCTTAAACGGCCTATTTCAATAGGCCGCCAAAACAGGCCTATTATACCTATGCAAACCCGTCAACAATAAGCGCATAAATCAAAACAGTCCGACATTTAATATTTCCTTCTTATACAGTTTTCAAAATGCCGTTACGGTTGGTTAAGTTTCGCAGGAGGAAACAGTCGAGAACGAAACCTAGATTTTTGAGTTTTTCACTTAGGATGTTTAGTCGATGCTACAGCAGCCCTTATCGCACTAAAGCGCGGATCTACCTAGGTGAACGCGATAGTACCGTGTAGGCTCGGACAAGAATAGGTCTACGGTCTCCCCCGCCTGTCGTAGAAGGCGACTAAAGGGGGTCATCGGGGTCGCAGTGTTCTGGCGGGGGCTGGGGCACTCTCTTAAGCGAGAAAGCGAACCCCAGGGAAGGTGACAATGTTCTTTGCCCTAGGACGAGCCAAATGTGGCGAGGCGCAAGCGGGGCTCCAGTGCGTTCAACATGAGATCCTGGAGTCCCCTGCATGAGAGTGCAGATGCAGGGCACCGTGTTTTTAGTGGATAGAAACACCACATAACCCATGACTGGGTTATGTGGTGTTTCTATGATTGGGCACCTGGTTCGCAGGTTTTCGACACGAAAAAAAAAAAGGTGAACGCCATAGAAATGTTAATCTAGATTCCTTAAATCTGAAAAAGGGCTCAGGTAATGTTCCATCTTAACCTCTTGATACATCCAGTCAAATGACAAGCTTAAAATACCTACAACACATTTTTTATTAAAATAATTAGTTAATAACCTCCACAACAGCTTCGTCTCTTTCTACCCACAGTGGCACCTTATCGCTGCGCGCTGGGAGAGATTTCTTAGTACTGCAGGTGTTGCAGATCCATTCTACAATCTTTTGCTTATGCCTAGTCTTGATCTTCATTGTGGCTGTTTCTCCGCAGATCAGCATGCAACGGCATTTTTTGCAGATCTGTCTTTTTATATCAGGGTGCCTGGAATTGGTTCAGGTATGTTACATTTTGAAACAATAGTACATTGTTGTATAGGCTAGAAAGTAGGCAATAGATGGATGAGTGGGTTCGAGGTCCGATCCGAAGGTGAGGACCTCGAAGGAGACGAGTCCATCTATTGCACTTTTGGCCGAGACATTACATAGTATATTAAACCCAATACAATATTAAACACTTTAGCGCCGCTCGCGTGCGGGGGGGGCACCGCGCGGGCAGAGGAGCCCTGAGATTGAACGAATCATAAAATGACAAAAAATCAAGATCTATTTTTTTTAATGGCTGAATGTCATGTGTCACAAAAAAGGATCTAGGAAAGGGTCTTCGGATAGACCTTCCATTTTGTATGGCACTCCATTTTTAACCGACTTCAAAAAAGGAGGAGGTTTCTCAATTCGACCGTATATATATATTTTTTTATGTATGTCCGCGGATAACTTCGTCGTTTATGAACCGATTTTGATTATTCTTTTTTTGTTGGAAAGGGAGTATCCCAAGGGTAGTCCCATGGTAAGGAAACCAGAATCTGATGGTGGAATCCTGAAGAAATTGAGGGAAACTCTCGAAAAAATTGTCTTTCTGACTAGTGAGTCCCTTAATATTATTCAATATAAAGAATTTTAAAGCCCTATTATTTTCCCTAATAATCAACGCATTTGCTCTCGGAAATCAGTTCATGTGGTAAATTGGAAAATAAATGTGGAAATGTTCTCGTGGCTTGGCGGAGTACTAAATTGAAGTTGGTTAAAACTTTGTTTTTAAAGTAAATTATACTTGTTTATTTTATTTAATACGACGGTGGCAAACAAGCGTATAGCCCGCCTGATGGTAAGCGGACACCGCAGCCTATAGACGCATGCAACTCCAAAGGAGTAACATGGGCGTTGCCGACCCTTGATATGTTTGAGGATTCGCCGTGTTGACATTACTATTATGATGACTCTTTTTGGTGAATTTATTTGTCAATGTAATAATAATAATTATTATTTCATTATTGCACACCATGGTATTACAGTTGTTACAAATAAATTATAGTGTCACATGGACCCCGACAGGGTATTGGAAATTTATTGTCCTTAAAACTAATATCTAAATCTAACTACTCTTATGTATAACTATATATAAATTAGTTGGAGACTAAAATTAGTTATTTTATGGAATCTTCCATAAACTCTTGTACAGAATAAGAAGAATTGTTAATCAGTAGTTTTTTTTTTAGTTTGGTAGTAAATAAACTGTTGCTCATTATATTCTTGATATTGTTGGGTATTGGTAGGTTTTTAGGGTTCCGTACCCAAAGGGTAAAACGAGACCCTATTACTAAGACTTTGATGTCCGTCCGTCTGTCTGTCTGTCTGTCTGTCTGTCTGTCTGTCTGTCTGTCCATCTGTAACCAGGCTGTATCTCATGAACCGTGATAGTTACAGTTGAAATTTTCACAGATGATGTGTTTCTGTTGCCGCTATAACAACACTAAAAAGACAGAATGTCTAGTATTGGTTCCGGGGCGACTAGTTGATCACTCTGCACTCTTGTTAAAGTTAAATATGTTTATGTTGTTTCTTACAAATGTGGCTACTTCAAGGACATATAAAGAGGGGACTGACAATATTTGTAGATTTGACAATCACAATAGGGGTTCTTTTAAATTGAAATGAATGTAATTCCGGGCAGTCCTTTCTGTTGACAAAGCCTGTTGCGATATTTTTGTTACTTTTAATGTTAATGAATGGAATAATGAATTTAATTTACCTATAATGAAGTCTGTATATTGTGTAATAAATTAATCTGAATCTGAACCATATTTGCGAAAACACTGTTTAACGTGACTTCACAACCGCCTGTTTGGTAACAATCTGTAACTTGTGATACAAGACAAGTGGAAGTTTCTTTCTGATAAAAATGAGTTGAAAAGAAGTTACCACTTGTATTTATAATAATTATAATAATAAGCCCTTTTTGTTTACATATTTGGTACATATGTAAATTTTACAAGGTCTTGGTAACATTCATTAATATGGATCCCTAATTGGGTATAGGCCTCCCCAAGCTCTTTCCAACCTTTCCCTTTTCCATCCAGTATTTGCCTGCTACTTCTTAAAAGTAGGTAAGAAATATTTATGGTTATTATGGGGCCGTACGTTCTTCACTGTGAGTCATTCAGTCACAAAGTCAACAGGAAACTAACATAAAACTGATGCGAAAACCATGCCAGAATACAGATGTAATTTGTTTTTATACTCACATTTTCAAAACATTCTTCTTAGCAACATTTACCATTAGGTTGCCATAGTACGAAGACAAGGCTGGATTTATTTTAACTATGTGTTTACTTATCTGCAAAAGTAAACAAATATTTAAAAGCTCTTTGAAACCGTAATAAATTGAGTAGAATACCAAACTTACTTGATACAGATAGTTTATCCGATGAAATGAATCATTTCCTTGAACTTTCTTCATATTTTCTATTTTCAGTAATACATTCAAATGTGTTTTTAAATTATTTATTTCTTTGAAGAAAATGCAGTTTTATTTTGTCAAAGTGACAATCAGCTGATTATTAGTGGTTATATTCTCTTTGGACGTTATGGATGGTTAAAGGTTAAATTAACAATATTATCTCTTTAAAAAATATCTAATTATTTAAGATTTGTATCTGGCCCTTGTAGGTCAAAAACTCATGAATACAGTTGAAAAAAAGTTAGCTTTATTTTCTTCTAGTGGAATCACAGAGTTGAATAGAAAGAAATACAGCCAGCCCCTTTATGCAATTTAGATGTCAAATTTTCAAATCTATCAAATGCAATAATTAAACGTGCCTGACGTTATTAGGGCGTTTTTAAAATAACTTTTTGATAAAGTCTTGTAAACTTGTATAATTTTTGTATTTCACAATCAATCTAAGGAATTCATTAAAAAAAATCCCCATTCCTATTATTTCTGTATGCAATTTACTCAATAAAATGCATTCATTTCTCCATTTAATTTCCCATCCACGGTTTAAAAGCGGAAAAAACATCTCTTAAATTTCAAAAAGTTATAAAGCTGTGAGCTAAAAATCCTATAAAACATATTATTTTCCCGTATCTTCTATAAAGTTGTGTACCATAAGGTTATTTCAATAATACCTACAAGCCTTAAAACAGCAGTTTTCATTTTAGGCTGCCAATAATATTTGTGCATTTCTTATTCATGCCCTTCCTTGACCCATTGCCGACTAAAAATGTTATCTAAACATAGGATTTTATCTAAATTAAAAACAAGAGCAAGTTTCCATTACAATGTATTCTCATCACAAGCGGCTGTGGGTAAAACTGACATCCAGTTTTCAAACGAGTAAGTATTCATTTCATATTTACATTTATAGGTTAGGTTAGCATAACATTTAACATCATAGGATGCTGCCAATTCCAATAAAAATATCTGTCTCGTGGACTTTTGTCAGTTTATTAGCTCAATGCCGATTACCTACTGATAAATACTCAAGTTATGCTTGAACTGAATATAAAATAAAGCCCTTCCTGTACACAAAAGTTAGCCTCATTTGACCTAAGAATATCTTAATCTAGTACAGTCGGCAGCAGAAGTAGCTACGCGGGCCTAGTGCTAAAATTGACACAACTACTAAACATAGAAAATACTAAAATAAAACCCTAGATTCAAGATCCATACTGTGCTGCCTAGTTGTGAACTAGTAGATTTGTTTCAGAACTACACTAAAGTTAACAACTGGCCAATATGCGCGCTTTGCGGATGGCGCGTGTGTGGCGACACTCGGTAACACCAGCGTGTTGGCCACAGTTGTGTCCCGGGCGAAGCAGAGCAGCAGCTCCTTCTTACCACTGGTGGTGGATTACCGGCAGAAGGCAGCGGCAGCGGGCAGGATACCTACTAACTTCTTGAGGAGAGAACTAGGTACTAACTTGCAATATGGGTGTACACTCCAAATTTATTATTATATTTAAAAGAAAGAAGGCAAAAAAATTTGCCTATCAACGTAAATCCCATTCAGATATCTCACAAGCAATATTAAAACGGTTATAGCTTTATACTTCTATAAAGCTATAACCGTTTTAATATTGCTTGTTAGAGAGAGAAAACGCTCATAGATCGTGATGTCACAATGCGGATTGCAAAATTATCCAATCAAATGAGAACTTTGAGAAGTAAGACAATGTTTGTGCAGAGATTTGTGTTTAAAATCATATGAGGGGTTAATACTAGTGCTAGTACTATTCGAACCCAGGGCACCAGTAGGCTAAAGTGGGTGTCGCCAAAATGCTTGCCTATTCACTCCAAAAAAGATCTTATTAGAACTACACAAAACGAATTCTTCATAATGTACTTCACCAGGCCCATCAGAACGTGAGATCCTCACCTCCCGCCTCATCGACCGCTCGCTCCGACCTCTCTTCCCACACAACTACTTCTACGACACGCAAGTGGTGTGCAACATGCTCGCAGTGGATGCCACCAACCTGCCGGAGACCGTCGCCATCAATGCGGCTAGTGCTGCGCTGGCCCTGTCTGATGTGCCGTGGAATGGGCCTATAGGAGCCGTCAGGTATTATACCTTAAAGTCTGCAACAGACCGCGAGATCGGCTCCTCGCGGACGTGGACGGCTGTGCTCGACTGTCGTCGCATCTGACCGGCTCCATCCAGCTTTCGCCTACTGCACTCTATTTAAAAGCGGTCATCCGTCTGAACCGTTGCATTGCGTCGCCACGCGACGCCGCCCGGCCCGGTCGGTCAGAATCGTATATAAAGCTGCGTACGAATTTGAGCGGCTCAGCCTGAGGCATGCTCGCCCCGCGCGGCGCGCTGCTCGCGTGCTAAATTGTTGCACATAAACATGCGCGGGCGAGGCAGCGTGCTCGCTGCGAGCCGACATTGTGCGTCGTTCAAAATGGCGTCGGACACGATGACAGCCACGGCTGCGTTTATCACATTTCACCGAATTATAGTAATAAATTTACGAACAAACTCGATTACACTGTTCACATACACGGTTCGTCCACTTGCTCAAATTCATACGCGCCTCACCCTCAAACAAGTCAGAACGTGTCGCTGTGCCCGCGGCAAGCTCGGATACACGTCCAAATTACGCGACGCACGCACACTTTTGAGCACGGTCAAAAGACCGCCTCTAGAGGGCTCGCCGCGCGCCGCTCGCGGCTGCTCGCGCACAGCGTGTTAGCGCGTACGAATTTGAGCGAAATAGGTGAGCCGTGCGTGCCTCAACCCGAGGCTGCTCTAATTCATACGCAACTTTAGACTTTCCATCGTCAGTCATCTTTTGTCGCACTCCCATAGAAACTGCCTCTCCCATTTTCACTCCTATATGGGTGATTTCCGAGATAAATTTATCTTATATCCTTCCCGGGGGCTCAAACTGTCTCTATAACAAATTTCATCTAAACCGGTAAAAGGATTTAAGCGCGAAAAGGTAAGAGATAGACAGAGTTACTTTCGCATTTATAATATCCATAATGAATACTGTAACAAACATGAAAACTTGTCCGGACATCCTAGTAAATTTAAAAAGTAACTTAATAAACTAACTCGAAGAACATTTCAGACTAGGTCTAATAGACAACGAAGTGATAATCAACCCGACGCGCAAGGACCTCCAGACGTCCTTCCTCAACCTGGTGGTGGCGGCGACGTCCCAGAACCTCGTGGTGATGTTAGAGGGGAGTGCCAATGACGTGCTGCAGCAAGACTTGTTGAAGGCCATCAAAATAGGTACGGTAAGTGCGTTTTAGCTTAAATTCCTCCGCTGTGGAATGTGCGCTTTGCCAAGGTTATCTTCAGGGACCATAGCATGGGCTCCTAAATAGGTCAAAACGAAGATGCTCATGCCCGTCTAAAGGTGGCGGTTCGCGCCGCGACCGAGATAGAAAACCACGACCGGAGGCCGCGACCGTCAATTGACGTTAGGCAATGTATAAGCGACAGTTCGCGAGCGAGACAGAGACGCGAGATTTCTTTGTCGTGTCGAGGTCTCCGCCACCTTTACTAAGGGCCTCTGGTTATAGAAGAGAGGGTAATGCCCAAAGTCTAGCGGAATTCTGGTGAAATCTGCTTCAATAACTGTTCTTTGTTTATGCCAAAAATGGATAAAAATTTTGCTCTTTTTACAAACGCGCTACCGACTCTACGGGAATTGCAAGTGTCTAAAAGCTATTGTGTCTGCTCACCATCCGGCAGGCTGCCAGCTTTTTTACCACCGTTATAGTAAATAATAATCTCGGCTACCCTAACCACCGGCAGCATAGGCCCCGACCTAAACCGCTGTGTGTGTGTTGTAAAAGGCCTAATCTAAGACGTTACTTAAATAAAGTGATTATCATACTGAACACATCTGACATGATTGTTCTACATCTTCTCTCTTTCCAGGAACAAAAGAGGCGATGCACATAGTACGCGGTATAGAGAAGCTCCAGAAGGCGTACGGCAAGGAGAAGAGAGAGTATGAGTCGCAGCCGCCCGTCGCACAGAGCGTCGTGGACGCTGTCAAGACACTGTCTAATATGAAGATTAGAGAGATCCTTAGGTGAGGTCCAGTACTGTTCAGAATCAGAAAAGGCTTGTTCTTGATTCGACATGATACTTCTTTACCAAGTTCTTTTAGTTGTTTTACCAAGTTTCAAGGGTAAGGTTCCATATAAATCTGATAATGACATCTGTAAGAAACCGGAACCTCTCCCACCCCCTCATTATAAATGCGAAAGTTTGGATGTTTAGATGTTTGTTACTGAATCGCGCTTAAACGGCTCAACCGATATGGATATTATTTGGATATTATAGGTATCCTAAAGGAGCCCGGTGTCCGCTTGGGTACACCTAGTCACAAGATTAGTCTAGTTTTTATAAAACTCAGAGGGAAATCAAGACCTTGTCGGGATAAGACCGGTTTCCTCACGACGTTTTCATTCACCAAACAACGTTAGACACTATTGCTGCGCCGAAAAAGTCGTTATTTCATTCCTTCTAGAGATGCGCCGAATATGGGTTTTGCCGAATACGAATATTCGGCCGACTGTTCGGTCCAGCTTTTGCCGAACCGAGCATTCGGCTGAAGTATTCGGTTCAAAGTAATGCCTTATACCTTCACCAGCCGTTCCAATACGAAAAAATCTTGTTGTTGTAAAGTGAAATATTTTTAATAAAGATAGTTAAATAATAATACAATTCCTTGTTAGAATAATAATTTCACCAGGCAATGGCTATGTTACATTCTTGCAACTTGCAGACAAACACCTGCAAAATTATTCGGTAATATTCGGCATTTGAACCGAATAATTCGGCCGAATAACAAACATTGAAAAACGTGCTGAATATGCCGAATACCGAATACTCGGCGCATCTCTAATTCCTTCATACCCTCGTTCACTGATGTCAAATTATCCATTCTCTTCCAGCGATTTTTCCCATGATAAGACCTCCCGCGACCTCGCGGTCTCAGCCCTGCGACAGACCGTGCTAGACCAGCTGCGGGACGAGGGCGACCCGGCGCAGCTGCAGGAGTGTTTCAACAGTCATCTCCGACAGACCTTCCGGGATATGATCTTTGAGACGGAGACACGGTGTGACGGCAGACGGTTGGATGAGCTGAGGAAGATTAGTTGTCAGGTATGTTACCCCTATAACTCATTTTACAAAGTCAGAGTCTGCGTGAAAAGAGATGCGGCGTGGCAGAAAAGGGAAAACTGGCATGATGATTTTCATGTGGCAATCTAAAGGTGCGTATGAATTTGAGCATCTTCGGGTTAAGGCACGCACGGCACCTATTTGGCTCTAAATCGTACGCACTCACAAGCTGTGCGCGAGCGGCGAACCGCCTAGAGTCGGTCTTTTGTCCGTGCTCAAAGGTGCCTCAGTGTGCGTGCCTCGCGTAACTTGGACGTGTATCCGAGCGTGCCGCGTACAGAACGATGTATTTTGGTGAAGTAAATGCGCACCACGTGAATTACGATTTTTGTACAACTGTTTTGCACCACCGAGGCGATTTTCTCTTCTTTTTGGCAATAATTCGGTGATTATGAAAAACGCAGCCGCGGCTGTCATCGTGTCCGACGCCATTTTGAACGACGCACAAAGTCGGCTCGCCGCGAGCACGCTGCCTCGCCCGCGCATGTTTATGTGCACCGAATTGTCTCGCGAGCAGCTCGCCGCGCGGGGCGAGCATGGCTCAGGCTGAGCCGCTCAAATTCGTACGCAGCTTAATATAGCTCGCTGTCGTATATCAACATTATCAAGCTCTGAAATCACGATGATGGTGACCCTCTTGAAATGGATTTCTGTAAGGTGTGAAATCAGCCACAGTAGATCTTCTGAGACAAAGACTCTTCTTTTAACCCGGCGGCACTCGCTACTGGATAAAAAATACCACATGGTGGTTAAATTTCATCATATTTTAGGTAGCTTATAACGCACACGCAGCCCGCGCGCCCGTTAGTTCGCGTGCGGCGCCAGGCGAGAGCGCATATGTAAAGTGAGTATGGGTGAAGGATACCCATATAAAAATAATTTGTAAGACTATAGGGAAAAAACTTTATATTTTGTTACTCTTTTAGATTAAGCTCGATTTAAAAATAAATGAACATTATAAGAAATGCTATGTACTTAATTTATTAATACTAATATAAATTTGATATGTATGTCGTGAAAGTACTATATTTAAACGATATTTTTTCAAACAACGCCATTTTAGAGTCTGTGGTTATTTTTACCCGGTTTTTGTGCCTGAAAATACCTAGCGAGTGCCCCCTCCATTACAGTCAACAGCAGAATAAGTGGCGCGGGGTGCTAAAATCTATCTAAACAAGCTCCTACCCACTTATAAATAAAGCCTGCATCATTTTGTCACCTTCGCACGCGTAGTTACTTCTAGTAGTGACTGTACATCATTTTTTCGCGACAAATACGAGAGACAGTTATATAAATTAACTTGTTTTCCAGGTGGGATTATATGAGCCTTTGCATGGCAGCGCGCTGTTCCAGCGCGGGCAAACCCAGGTGCTGTGCACAGTGGCCTTCGATTCGCCGGAGAGTGCGCTGAAGATGGACACACTTACTATGCTCACTAGGTAAGATATTAATTTTTAGGGTTCCAAAGGGTAAAAATGGGACCCTATTACTAAGCTTCTGCTGTCCGTCTGTCACCAGGCAGTATCTCATGAACCGTGATAGTTACACAGTTGAAATTTTCACAGATGATGTTTTTCTGTTGCCGCTATAACAACAAAAATACTAAAAAACAGAATAAAATAAATATTTAAGGGGGCTCTCGTACAACAAACGTGATTTTTTGCCGTTTTTATAGATAATGGTACGGAACCCTTCGTGCGCGAGTCCGTTTCGCACTTGGCCGGTTTTTTAAATTAAGGAATTAACAAACAACGTTTACATATTTTTGCCTGTTGTCACACCCACATGCGTTACTAAAGTTAAAAGAAACACATATTCCTGTTCACGACTTAGGATTCACCCTGTAGTTTTCGATTTTGTATTATCCATACCAAATATCACATAAATTCCACCATGTTATACTTGGTCTCTTGTCCGCAGCGGTATAAAAGAAAAAAGCTTCTTCCTCCACTACGAGTTCCCATCGTACGCGACGGGCGAAGTAGGCCGCTCGGGAGCCCCGGGGCGGCGCGAGGCGGGCCACGGAGCCCTGGCCGAGCGCGGGCTGCTGCCCGTCGTGCCGCCGCAGCCCTACGCGGTCCGGCTCACTGCGGAGGTGCTCGAGTCTAACGGTTAGTGCATCCTCCGTTCCCTAGCAGACCGTGGGCCCGCTCCCAATACACCTACGTCACATGACAACATGATAAGATGCATGGCAGCAGTTCGAGAAAGGTGTGCTGAGCTAGAAAAACTTTTTTTTTGTTTTTTACATACATACATTCACGCCTTTATTCCCGAAAGGGGTAGGCAGAGCACATGAAACGTATGTTCCAGCGACACTTTTAGCATAAATGTGGGTATAAAAGATCGACAAAATGTGATATTGCGGTGATAGGTTGCTAGCCGATCGCCCACAACACACTTAATTGGCCGAAAGTATGAAAATCCTTCACTTCCGGTCAAAATTTGTATGGATATGTATATTTACGTCATCTGACAACAGTACGAGACATCTGGTATCATTTAGCTCTTTATGGCCTGTATTCACTTCGATTAGTGATTAGTCCGAGTTCATACAAAAGCTATGTACAAACGTATGATCTCGCACTAATCATTAATCAAAGTGAATGCAGGCCATCAAACCTAAGTCTGTCAGTTCTGAAATAGCCGGAAGTACTTGGCAGACAGCGTCAAAGTTGGCAACCTGTCTCGACCTGCTGCCATGCATTTTATCATGTTGTCATGTGACGTAGGTGTATTGGGAGTGGGCCCACGGTCTATAGATACTGAGGATCGTGACAGATGTCCTATTTGCGCTGCCACGATAAATCGAATCCCGAAGTTCGTATCTTCATCGTTGTCGCACGAGTACAAAGTGTGCGATAGAGACGGAGTTACCACCTGGATAACCGCGAAACTCGAATATCGACGTTCGTTCTGAATCTGTTGTTCCGATGGAATAATACGCATTCTAGGCCTCCGAGGCGTTTCGACATATAAAACATTACAATGGTATGTAAAACGCGCGATCTCTTCACACGGCGCTGCGGTGTCGCCGCTCTTCAATGCGTTGCGGAACGCGCGTATTCGACGACGAATATGGGAATGGAATAGCATTTCCATATACTTTGACGTCAGTTTATGGTAAAACAGTTACTTCCAAACCCATTGGAATCGCGGACTGTTAATACGCGCGGACGAGCGGTGATCTGCTAGTTTTTAACGGTAATGGTGGTCTTGAGAAGATTCCCGTGCGTACACACGGTACGCACGAGTATCTTGTCAAGACCACTGAGCAGAGACGCGCGTTGGCACTGTCCGCGGTGCCAAGTCCAAGGGCTAGTTGCACCAACTTACGATTACAGACCGATCAACGTTAAATATGGCGCCGGTAGCTGTCATTCCATAGAAACCTGTCGAACTTTCCATGCATTCAGATTTTAACGAACACCGCTTACGATGATAGACGATTTGGTGCGACCCACCTGCCTCTTCGTGTATATCAATGGCATTCTAGCCAAATGACTGAAAAGCGGCAGAACTGGGCATAACTGAAATGAACTTATTCCCAGGATCGAGTTCAATGGCGTCGGTCTGCGGGGGCTCCCTGGCGCTGCTGGACGCCGGCGTGCCGCTGGGCGCCGCCGCGGCCGGCGTGGCCGTCGGGCTCGTCTCCCGCGCCGCCGCCGGGCCCGGAGACCACGTGCTCGACTACAGGATACTCACCGACTTGTTAGTGAGTGAGTCCCTAGATATAGACCAGGGCTCGACAAACTACGGCCCGCGGAAAGAAAGCGGAGAGTCCGGCCCGCGTATGAAACCAAAGTTTTGGCCCGCACGAATTTACATTAAGTGCGGTGTGACTCAAGTCAAAAAGTTTGAAGACCAGTATAGCAGCCTATCTTGTCTATCGCAGCCACACTCGGTCTTGCGTTTAAAACCGAAGACCGACGAGATGTATTAAGAAATTGGAAGCGCTTACCAGTACACTAACCGATTTGTTAGTGAGCAAGTCGGTAAACTAATACTAACCGGCTGTCTGCAAAATAATACAGATACTAGAACACTCACCAATATATTATTGTCAGCTTCACATTTCCGTTAGTACTGACAGAAAACTGACTTCAGTTTGTATCGCGAACAACTTCCGGCTTACAAACCAAATTACATTTTGATCAACGTGAACACACTGCAGGGGTGAGTAACGATAATAGCATTGGTGGCTCACGTGTTTCACACCATTGGTCGGTTTGTTCCCTCGCACACCGCTCGGCTACAGTCAGCAGCAGAAGTTGCTAAGCGGTTCTACTGCTCAAAATAATTTACACACGAACTCTAATGTCAAGGGAATAAGGATCTGTGTAGGTCATTTTGAGCGTGCTATTTTGCTCAGCTACTTCTGATGCTGATTGTACGTGGGCACTATCCATCAGAACTGTGCGAGATAGGCCTACCCTAATGCTATTGAGTAAGAGGGAATTAGAGTGAGCTTATTCCCTCTTGTACTCAATAGCCGTGTCCACACCGGACGAGCGGCTCGCCCGAGCCATCAAAAACGCTCGCCCGAACCGGTTCGGGCGAGCCGTCAGAAGGCTCGGGCGAGCCGTCAAAAGACTCGGCCGCAAGCGCTCGGTCGGTGTGGACGGGCGTTCAGGCAAACGCGCGCGGCTCGCCCGAGCCGATTCGGATCTCGCCCGAATCACGTCCACACCGGGCGAGCTCGTTTGGGCGAACGGTGTTCGGGCGAGCCGCTCGTCTGGTGTAGACACGGCTAATAGCATTAGGATGCTCAACCAAAACCAATCAATCTACATATTCAGCCTTTACTTATGAAACTATATTTCACAGGGGATAGAAGACTACATGGGTGACATGGACTTCAAAGTAGCCGGCACCAGCAAAGGCATCACTGCAGTACAAGCGGACGTCAAGATCCCCGGCCTGCCGCTCAAGGTCGTCATGGAGTCGGTGCAGAGGGCCTGTGACGCGAAGAGCGCCATCATCACTATCATGAACCAGTGCATCAGCAAACCGAGGTAACTAGGTCATGTAATACATGAATGCATGGATACTAAGTGGCTAAAACTAGCAGGCCTGTTTCTCACACACCACGGGGTGTTCATTTACCTGTAACACGGACACCACTGGCACAATCGTTTAGTAACACATTGTAAACACGTTAGGTGACGGCGTTGACGCATATCGAGACTACCCAAAGGCCCAAAACGGACTGTAAATCGTAACTGCAACGAACCTGCATCTTCTAGTTACTTTTGAGTTTCATTTGAGTTTATGCCATAGACTCCTTTGAGAGATCACACATAACGCGAGTAAAATTCGTGCAAAATTTCATCCAAATCAGAGAGCCGTTGAGTAAGTTATAATGTTAGTAAAAATTTAAGTGAATAAGTTTTTTTTTCTTTTAGACAAGGTCGTAAAGAGAACATGCCAGTGATGGAAGAAATGGAAGTGGAGCTGCATAAGCGAGCCAAGCTACTAGGCCTTGGCGGCGGCAACTTAAAGAAGCTCTACGTGGACACTGGAGTACAGGTAATAATGTCAAGAATATAGTCCCTGAGGCGCGGGCAGCAGATCTTAAGCTGCGTACGAATTTGAGCGGCTCAGCCTGAGCCATGCTCGCCCCGCGCGGCGAGCTGCTCGCGAGCCAATTCGGTGCACATAAACATGCGCGGGCGAGGCAGCGTGCTCGCGGCGAGCCGACATTGTGCGTCGTTCAAAATGGCGTCGGACACGATGACAGCCGCGGCTGCGTTTATCGTAATTCACCGAATTATTACCAAAAAGAAGAGAAAATCGCCTCGGTGATGGATAAAGCAGTTGTACAAAAATCGCAATTCTGGTGCACATTTAATTCACCAAATTACATCGTTCTGTCCGCAGCACGCTCGGATACACGTCCAAGTTACGCGAGGCACGCACACTGAGGCACCTTTGAGCACGGACAAAAGACCGACTCTAGGCGGTTCGCCGCGCGCCGCGAGCGCACAGCGCGTGAGTGCGTACGATTTAGAGCAAAATAGGTGCCGTGCGTGCCTCAACCCTCTGCTCAAATTCGTACGGCCTTCGCTTGCACGTATTGCGTACCGCTGCCTCCGCCCGTAAAAATATTGGCCAAGCCAGAGGTTCAAGTTAATAAAGTAAAGATAGCAATTATTTCTGAATATGGTAAAATAACCTTTTTACTGTACCAATCCGCAGCAGAACCAAGGTAACCGATATAGCCCTCCGAATCGCCAAACTTAAGTGGCAGTGGGCGGGGCACATTGCAAGCAGAACCGATGGCCGTTGAGACGGAAAGGTTCTCGAGTGGCGACCACGTACCGGAAGGCGCAGCGTGGGTAGACCCCCCACAAGGTGGACCGATGACCTGGTAAAGGTCGCGGGAGTCCGCTGGATGCGAGTGGCGCAGGACCGGTCACTTTGGCACTCTTTGGGGGAGGCCTATGTCCAGCAGTGGACGTCTTTCGGCTGATATGATGATGATGACTACCAATAAGACCTGTCCGTGGAAAGTCCATAAGAAATGCGGCCAACGACAATGGTCTAAGACTAAGGTGCACATTTAAACATGCTTTATGATTGACTAGCTTCCGCCCGCGACTTCGTCTGCGTGGACTCGGGATAAAAACTATCCTATATTTTAATCCAGGCTATAAACTATCTTCTTGCAAAATTTCATTCAAATCGGTTCAGCCGTTTAAGCGTGATTGAGTAACAAACATCCAAACATCTAAACTTTCGCATTTATAATATTAGTAGGATTTGCGCTCGGGTGGGGCGAAATGACTACATGATCGTGTTGATGTGACATTCAAATTTAAACGTGTTCAGGATTAATCTCCAGGACTTTATACAGAAAGTTCTAAAACGAAACGTGTTTTCCAGATCACCCCAATAGACGAGACCAAATACAGCGTGTTCGCGCCCTCTCAAGCCGCCATGGACGAGGCGCGCGCGCGGATCGACTCGTGGCTCAGCGCGGAAAGAACGCCCGAGCTAGAGTTCGGGGCTATATACAAGGCCAAGGTCGTCGAGGTCAAGGAGATTGGGGTGCTGGTCACCTTGTATCCTGGGATGGCGCCGGCGTTGGTGCACAATTCACAGTTGGATCATAGGAAGGTGAGATTTAGGTTGTCAAGGTCAAGGGCATTGAAATCAAGGTCACTGCTGATCTATCACCGTGTATCCTGGCAAGGCGCTGGCGCTGTTGCACAATTCAGTTAGATCCTAGAAAGGTTAGTGTTGAAAATTTGAAGGTCAAGGTCAGTGAGGTCATGGTGTCATTGCAGCATGTCATCATCTTGTTGCAATTTATCATTGGCAGATAGTTTATATATAGGTAGAGTTTGTCTGTATGCAATGTCAAGGTCACTGTACAGTGTTAAAGACTCGAGCCGCCATGGACGAAGCCCGCCCGCGGATCGACTCGAGCTTGAGTTCGGGGCTGTATACAAGGCCAAGGTCGTTGAGGTCAAGGAGATTGGGGTGCTGGTCACCTTGTATCCTGGGATGGATGGCGCCGCGTTGGTGCACAATTCACAGATGGATCATAGAAAGGCGAGATTTCGAGGACATCGAGGTGCATGGTGCCACCGGGGTCCATAACTCACATAGGGAAGATGCTTACGATATAAAGTCAACCTGAACAAGTTATTATATTATTATAGCTACTTCCATAGCATTATGTCATATGGTATTTTATTGTGGGGCAGTGCTTCGGAGATTCATTCGATTTTTGTTTTGCAGAAACGGGCTATTCGGGCGATATATAAATTGAACCATAGAGATTCACTTAGAGATAAGTTTAAAAATATTAATATAATGATAATGACATTACATTGTCAATATATCTATGAAAATATTTTGTATGTACATAAAAACATTGTCAATTTTAGGAAAAACTGTGACATACATAATATTAATACTAGAAATAAGCATAAGCTCGCAGTGCCCACCACTCGGCACCAAAAAAAAAACATTCATGGATAATTGTGTGAGGTTTTATAACTACTAGTATTTTTATACAATTTTTACTTTATATATTTTTTATGTTTAATAAATTACTCTAAAAAATTTGCAGACGATTTGAAAGTGCTTGCTACTAGGCCTACTTGAATAAAGATAATTTTGAGTCTGAGTTTGTTGTTTGTTCTTGCACAAATAAAGTTACCAAAAGTATTGTTCATCGATATTTTTACCGCGTTATTCCCAAGTATTCTTTTTTGTTAAACGGATGATACACTCAGGTGGTCCCATAAAATATAATCAAGATCTGATCTAAGTATGCGATCCATGTATTAATAATTATATAAATATTACGAAATAATCGATAAATTTGCGACGCCCTACCAGGGCCCATGACACTATAAATTTGTAAGACCATATGTAACTACTATGGATGCAATAAATATAATATGAATATGAATATTTAGAATAATTCAAATATTATAGGTAGGATGTCTTCCTTTGTGTCTCATATATTTGCCCTCGGAAAGCAATAACAAACTGATGATAGACTACATAGGAAGTATAGAACTCATCGATCATAAGTTGGTGAATTTCTATTTATAACTTTCTTTCAAAATTGAATTTTTAATGTAAGCTTTTATTGCCCATGGTACTTTTCTGTACAGCGTCATCGACTACTCATTGAGACGATTCCAACGAGCCCATCGGTTAAGTACTAGATTCCCATGGCCATCTTCTGTCTCCATCATCAGATCAGTCGATGGTACCATATTGAATTGTCATCCAAACTGTACCTTTACACAAAATTTCAGCTCAATCGGTTGAAGATATCTGCTTCAAAATTCAGTTGCAAGATTCCACCCGCACATACATACATTGCAAGCTAGTTTTTTTTTTTTTCAGATAATGCACCCGTCAGCGCTCGGCCTGGACGTAGGCTCCGAGATCCAAGTGAAGTACTTCGGCCGCGACCCAGCGTCCGGACAAATCCGTCTTTCCAAGAAAGTACTCACGTCACCCCCGCCCGGCATCGTGCGGAAACTTGACAACAGTTAATTGTGCTGTGAACAGTTTAATGTTGAACTGTAGTGTAATGTAACACTTTACTCTCGCGCTGCTACTTTACACAGGTCTGAGGCGATATTTCATCATCGTCATGTCAGCCGAAAGACGTCCATTACTGGATATAGGCCTCCCCAAAGAACGCCATAATGGCCGCTTCTGAGCCACCCGCATCCAACGGACTCCCACGACCTTTATCAGTCCACCTTGTGGGAGATATTTATTTGCCTTAGTTCTGCCATCCTAGTCAACGGGTTTGTCAGCAAGCTGTACCCATATTTTCCGGTGAAACCCGTGTCAAAACATCAGAAATAAATGTCGCATTAGACCCATGTAAAAGAATCTTTTAAATATTTGCAAGTGCAATGGATTGAGTTATTCGTTCGTTCGTGTATCTCTCTCCGTCGCTATAATATGCATGTGATACAGATACCCGAACAAACTTCGCGGTAGCAGCGCTGATTTTGTATAACGGTTCTATCAACAACATGTGAGACAGTTGTTTTGTGTGGCAAATGTTTCCATTCAATTGGTATTCGGGAGAAGTACTTGGCCGGTCCAAAGTGCTTATCTGGATCAAAGTTAGGATTTTAGACTTTATTTTACTGTGAAGAGAGTTGAATGTTGAACTGTGAGTAGTGTATGCGAGAAAGTTCGTGCGTTCGCACATTTTTACATGCAAAGTTTCGTTACAATTCAACACGTAGTTTTCAAATGAGAACGAAACTGCGTTTGTATGGAGAATCGAGCTCACTGCGGACTCTAAATTTGGTTGCGAAATAAAGGGTTTCGTTGCGATTTTTTTGTTTAATTCCGCTAGATACGAGTGCCGGCGCGTGAAAATTTCCCATGGGCAAACCGGCAAAAAAGTTATGAAAGAGTTTCTTCAGAGTTAACATAACTTTAATTTTAGGCACGCCGGTGGGGATCGGCTTGTACAGTTAGCGTCATATAGTTAGTAGCATCCAAGGCCAAATATTTCGGTACACGTCTTTATTACTAAGAAAGAAAGAAAGAATAAGTAAGGGTGTGTTACGAAATATTTGGCTACTCTGGCTGCTACTTATTACTGCCGACGCGGCAATGCGCATGTCATAAACCTGTCGCTCCGCGCGCCGCGGCGGGACGCGCTGCAGTGGGAAAATCGCCCAAGTGCAGGAATCGTAGAATCCAATCCTAAGGACAGTCCGGAACGGAACCTATCGAATTACGAAATAAAACAAATTATTAATTTTATTGTATATTGAAAGAAATAATCTGTACAATCTACAGAAAATAATGTATCACAAAAGGACGTTTTGTCGAAGGCACTACTTACACCCGCAGGGCAGTATTTACAATATATCATTTCATTTACATTATCATTTGTAACACCAACTTAGTAAATACATTTTCCACCCCGCGACTCTAACAACTACAGCAAAGTGATTGTCAAAAAATAAAGGAATCAACAATACTTCTATACATTAAGCGATTAAATATGTAAAAAATACAGTACAAAACAATTAACATGTCAAATTCCACATTCTAATACTTGCAGTCTTTGATTTCGTTGTGACTACCAGCATTTATCAACAAGGATATAATTATTAACAATATTCGATGAAAAAATAGATTTTAGCTCTGCGCAGAGCTATTGTTAGACCTTACACCGTGCACGGAAGAAATAGTGGCAACAGAACTTCGGGTACAGTGAGCCATAAGAGTGAGTGATAGTTACAGAATATATTGATACACAACTTTCGACTTTTTAGCTTTAAAAATAGAGCATGTATCTCCTACAGAGCGCTCTATAAATTAAGTTAAAAACTTAACAAATTAACCCTCTTACTGCTCATGCGTGTAGACGCCAAAGCGCTACGAATTCGGCTACACTAAGTTAAAAGTATCGTGCCTCGACTCTCATGGCTTACTGAAGGCAATATGAACTATGCTTATTATCTAATGGCATCACGCAAGACGACTCCGCCGGAGATAAGCAATCTTTACAATATGGCGACACATCGCCCGACGGAGTCGCGTTGCGACAAATAATGTTTACATTTGGAACTGTTAGTAATGTGACCCAGCACAAACATTTAAGACGTTTAAAGACAGCCGTAAGACCCTTTTTCCAAATATATCCCCATTGTATGTTACGATCATATAATTTACCACTGGACTTTGAAAGTGTGAATACACTAAAACTGCCGTCTTTTTCTACGATAGCACCCTTCCACTGTATTGTATGCACATGACGTCATATCACGTCAAGGCGTTTTTCCTTAGCAGTGAAAGAGTTAAAGCATGGGACAAGGCGTGCTTAAAAATAAGTGCGCTTAGGGTCTACTATAATAAAATTAAATGCCACACATGGCAAGTAACCAAGGTACAAAGCATATACACGGATTCGTTGAGATCATTATGACTAAAGCCAACCATTGCCACTATTAGGAAACACTTGTGCAAAACACTAAACATAAAAGCTTTTCGTAATTAAAAATAGACAATAAATCGCGTCATATTATGCTCGAATCATGAGCGTTATAAATGGCATTAATGAACATTCGTTCAGGTACGCTCATTGAAAAACCGTGGGTACTAGGAACATTTTTTTTTCAGTCTGGCAATATAACTGGGACTTAATATCACACTGGTTTACAGTGTGCGAGTGGGGCAGCGCTATGTACGTATATAGCGCCATTCCGACTACACACAGAACACCGTAAGGGGTACCTAGTACACACGTTTTATTTATTTTATATTCCGTAAATATTTTTTAATCTTCAATTTCATGTCATTCTGTCATGATTACTATGTTAGAGAGGCAATTTATAATAAATAATCTCTTCCGAGTAAATATTAGTTTTCATAGCCAATTGATTTCGTACCGTTTAGTCATTAGTCAATGGCAAGATTATTCGAATGCAATCAGTTCAAATTACTTTTACCCTTTAACTGCCTCTGACGTCAAGTGCCGTCATACCCTGCGAAGGCACATGCCGTCCATAAAATATGTCCAAGCGTTTAAAGGGTGGTCACTTAATCGATGTTTACTTATTGCTATTAAATTATAGCTAGCCTCATTCGATCAACCTTCGTATTGCCAAATTATTCCATCAGAAATGCGTACGTTTTCCAAATCTGAGTATTGCTTATCGAGACTTATAATTTCGCCGGGCCGTAGCTGAGATGCTTTTTAACCCTCTCAATGCCTATTACGTCTAAACTCGGATCGAATTGTACACAGCCCAAAGTAACCGTTGTTTTTAAAGTATGAGCGACATTTTTGAACGCTACGGATGGCGGTGAGAGGGTTAAAATTTTATTCACAAGGTTTTCAATGTCAGAAGCCCAGTATTTGATGCCATAGATATATTATTAGTTAAATATTATATATTATTAAATGTATTACGAGATTTCACGATAAATGTCAATTTTATGACATCAATGGCACCAAGCATTGGGTCTGAATGTCTTGACAGTGACCGGTACACTGTCAAGGAAATTGTAATCATCAAGAACTTCCTAGTTCTTGGTCAAAGTAATTGCAACCTTTATTGGCCTCATATTTTTTATCATTTACTTTTACAGCTACGGCCGTTTCGTATTCTTACAATAACATCTGAAGATACCATGAAAAACGCCTATACTAATCAATAAATACCTCATCACGCATCTAACCCATTCAATGTCAGACGTGATAACACGACGAAAGAAAAACCCTTGAAGAGCTTACCGTTGTCGGAAAATCATTTTCATCGCCAAGATTCGTAAATTCTTAGCGTGTAACGACACATATTACCATAGGTTAAGTATGGCTGTCGGCATTAAATGGGTTAAGGCGCGTGAATTCAAATTTACGCTTATACCGACCAGCTGCTTATAGCAACGTACATTTCACATATGTATAGAATACTATTCAATAAATATTATTATTTATACAATATAAAATCATTTATTTGGTCGTTATAATCAATTTCCACTTCCAATTGTTGATTAAAGGCACTTACTTGACCTGAATTTATTGTCTTACTTAATGTATATATGAATAAATATATTATGCATTTTAATTTCTTCAGTAATAATAATATGCCTGATAATTATTTGTTGCTTGGTAAACTAAATGTTTCTGATTTCTGCCGATGTAAATCATATTTATTTCAACCGTTAAAAGATGCCATTGCCATTGGTAGCTGCCTATATTGCAACCGTGAAAGTCGTTCAGAGTATAGAAAAACAAATTGTAGTCCTTAAAACCCTCCATCCTTAAACAGGATTTTTTATTTTAGCTTTGACATTGATTAACAAATGACAGTGCCTGAGGGTTGAAGAAAAAAGGATTAGACAAAAACATCCGAAGAAGCAAAACAGATGTCTGAAATCTTATGGATTGCAGTTTTACAGGATTTAGTTTACCAAGTACAAAGACTGCCTCACCCACTCGGTCCGAAGATAAACGTGTTGGAGCCTCGCTACGAAGTTTAGTGAATCTTATTCAGGAACACCATCGAAATTAATCATTGAGGACTGTCACGGTCGCCACTACAATGTGAGCCTAATCGCTAACTGAGGCCGAATATTAATCACGAACGTCGACCTAAATTGAACCTTATTAACTGAGGACGAAGATCTAACGCGTGTTGAAAGCCCTGGCAAGCGCGACATCCTCAACCTCTGGCCTAGGAAGCCAGTCTACTCCACGATAATAATAAAAAAATAACGATGGCATGACATTGGAACCTGCAGCGCTCCAAAGCCATCCTAGAGTGAACCTTATTCACTGAGCCCCAAGATCTTGAACGCGTTGAGGTCAGGCAGCGAGCGTGACGTCCTCGGGACTCTGGCCATCGTAACCTGCAGCGCTCCAAAGCCATCCTAAGATCTTCAACGCGTTGAAGGCGGTAGCGAGGGCGACGTCCTCGGGGCTCTGCAAAGCCAGCCTACATCCACGATAGCATGTCATTGAATCCTGCAGCGCTCCAATGCCATCCTAAATTGAACCTTACTGGCTGAGTCCGAAGATCTTCAACGCGTTGAACGCGGTAGCGAGGGCGACGACCTCGGGGCTCTGCCAAGCCAGCCTACGTCCACGATAGCATGCCATTGGACCCTGCAGCGCTCCGATGCCATCCTAAATTGAACCTTACTGGCTGAGGCCGAAGATCTTCAACGCGTTGAACGCGGTAGCGAGGGCGACGTCCTCCGGGCTCTGGCCTAGGAAGCCAGCCACTAGTTCCACGATGGCGGGCAGGGCGCACGGCTCGTTGCGCTGGAACGTGCAGTACCGGTTCACGAACGCCATCGACCTAGAATACAATGAATAAACACTTTAATTATTTTATACTAGCTTCCGCCCGCGTGGACCCAGAAGGTGGTTCTCCAGCTCGTAACCCTTTTTATGTGTGGTTGCTGTGGAGCATGCAAGGTGTATCTGGTGAATATTAATAGGGTAAAAAGGTTACTCCTTTTAATCCTGACAATATGTCATTGAAAGGGATCCAATTAATTCATAAAAAAGTTACATAAATATTCATTTTAAAAACAAAGTTTGGAAAACTAACGATTAACAAATTAGTTGTTTCATAAAATATTGTTTAACAAATAGTTCATTAGACCACTTATTTACTTGAAAAAACATCATACTATAAATCATTATATGACAAATTAATTACTCATTTATTATTCCTGACAATTGCAATGCATTGTATGGTAAATATCTTACTTAATAAATAATTTGTTGTGTTGATAAAGTTTTAAACTACAATATAACTCTATACATAAATACCTAGTCTAGCCATAAGTTCTGTTACAAATGAAATGAAACATATTTTTAAAAGGATGTAATTAATTTACCATAAGTAAATGTTTATTTATAGGTAAGTTAATAAGGTTTCTAAACAATATATTTTTTATTCAAAATGCCCGCCTTTAGCTTTAATACACGCCCTCAAACGATCCGGCCACACGTCTATAGATTCACGCACTGTATCCATTGGGAAATTTGCCACTGCTACCTTCAAAGATTTTTTTAGAGAATCGATATTGGCATGGCGTTTAGAGCAGACCATGTCCTCTAACACTGACCACAATTTATAGTCCAGGGGATTTAAGTCGGGACTGGAAGAGGGCCAATCATCTGCCTTGATGAAGTCCGGAACATTCCTTTGCAGCCAAATCTGGGTGGTGCGAGCTTTATGACCCGGGGCTGAGTCCTGCTGAAAGGTCCAGTGTACATTTTTGAACATTGTGTCGTTTAGTGGTTTAACTACTGTTTCTAAAATCGTGTCCTGATACACTTTAGCTGAAATTTTCACTCCTTTTTCGCAAAAATGGATCTCAGAGACGCCTTGATACGACACACCCCACCATGACGTAAGCGGGATGATGACCTCGCTGAATCCTTCCAACTATCTCTTTAGCTTCTCGAGAGTTGTGTGCGTACACTTTATCATTTTGTTTGTTGTAGTGCTGCTCGATAGTAAAAATTTTTTCATCCGTGAAAAGAATATTTTTATATTTCCCATGTGCGTATCGAGATAAAAGGCTTTTTGATCTTTCAACTCTCTTGTCCTTTAGTGACTGATTTAACATATGTCCTGTATATCGTCGGTAAGCTGCAAGACTCAAGTCATCTTTGATTATACGCGAAAGTGTCCTAGGTGGTATTTTCATTTCCTTAGAAAGGATCTTCTGTTTTCTTATGGGATTTCGGCGAATTCTGGCCCTTACAGCATTAACGGCTTGTTTTGTTCTAACAGTACGTGGTCGGCCAGATCTTTTACTGTCATCGACAGAGGACGTTTTGGTGTATCTTTGAATGGTACGATACACAAACATTCGACTGATCTCTAACTTTTTTAGTGTCTCAAAAATGTGGGACGGCTCCATTCCTACCTTATGCAGAGCAATCACAGCAATTCTATTTTCTTTGACACCCCACTCCATTATTAATCTACTTATTTTAATATTATATTGTATATAAATGGTGGCAAAAACATCCAAGTACTTACGTCAAAACACAACATTCGAAATTCGAATTATTATTTTTCTTAAAATCATTGTTAACTGCCAGTAACAGAACTTATGGCTAGACTAGGTACATGTATTGTATAATTCTGAATGAGCTCACGGATAAATCTAAAAGTGTTTAGCAAGTAAGTAGGAAGCCAACTTTTAGGTCTTAAAATGTACTGATATAACAGGCGGATTACCTACCTATTCTACCCTAAGACAGGTCGGTGTACGTACGACGAAGAGCGAAGCGAGGAGGAGTGTTAGGTAGAACTGGGACCCTACAGCGCGCGAGCCGAGCGAGTGAAGACAGCGGGCCGCGGGAGCGGCTGGCGAAGCGCCGAACCGATTATTTTATATAATAAGTACTACTCGTATATTCATATTATTAATAAACACTCGCGGGCAAAGAATACGGGTCGGTAAAATACTGTCATATTTCCTAAAATAGTGCGTAAGAGGTTGTACAGTTAATCCTGTCATGATCTTTATTTAATTTTACATATAAACTGCTAATAACAGTAACAAATATAACGTTACCAGGTTTAAATCGGAGTCGTAAAAACCCATGAAAAAAAAACAACGTTAACGGAGCGAGATATCGCAAAAATCGTGACTTTTGGATATCGATATTTTTATGATAGGATCCAGGAAATTGTTAATACAGTTGGGTATTGTAAAGAATAGCATATTATGTAAATAAAACAAGTATTAAATATTTTAAAAAACCTATTGCAGTTATTTAATTTAGGGTGACCCGTATTCTTTGCCCGCGAGTGTACATTTATTCGTAATTGTCAATATTAAAAATTAAAAATTTGCAATACACAAAGAATGTCTAAAGATAATAAATAATACAATAGTCAAGCGGCAGTCGTCGGTTCGAATCCTTGTACTAATGAGTTTTGCGGAACTTATGTACGGATTATTTACCGTTAGCTTTACAGTGAAGGAAAACATCGTGAGGAAACCGGTCTAAACCTAATAAGATTTAGTTTTCCCTCTAGTTTGGAAAGTCAGACATCTTGGGATAAGGTGTCAAAGCGGACTCCGGTCTTCTTTAGGGCACAACCGGGAATAACGCTAGGAGGATGATGACTAAACTTTTTTATGAATTCAGTAAAGGAATGTTTCTTGGCTATTCCGCTAGATACCGTGATATGACAGATATTTATTTTTGTGAAACAATATTTTATCAATCCACATTTTGTAAAATACAATGACTTGATTTATGACGTACATGGTTTTTTTAAGTATCTTTTATTTATAATTGAAAGACTTTTAATTAATTTTATTTTGTAGACATTGGCATAATATACTTGCGACATTTTGTAGTCCAGGGGTTTTTACTTTTTGTCATTTTGTATCGATTGTGTAGAAAAGGTTTAATTTTTAATACGGACATATTATTTTTAAGCACAATTTACTGTATTGTTTGATTTGTACGTTATAGCTTAATTTTTACATGTGGACGTTGTTACCTTGTTTATATATATATATATATATTTGACATTGTGTATTTAGTTTGAATGAAGTGAAGGATTCTTTCGTTATTGTTTAATTGTTCCTCAGCCCCAGTTTTAATTAATGTTGAAATGACCACCCCCCTACATTGTCCTGGTTTATCAAAATTGTACATAGCCCCAAGGGGTCTTAATGTGCATATCAGTCGAGTTCACAAGGGGAATGCCGTGCCCTCAGGTTCCAGTTCCGCATCACCAGGTCCAGGTTCATCCACAAGCGATGCAGGTCTTCATAGCCTGCCGGCTTTGAAAAATAATGTGCGTGTACTGAAGCACATTCCAAAGGGTGCGAGGTGCCTTGCTGCAGGCAAGTTGACTAACCTGGTCGAAGCGTGTTTACGAACTAATGAGGTTGATGATTGGTTCGCTCTTCTCTTGTTTTCTTTTACGGCGTTGAGGGTCCTTGAGGGTGGCGCGGGAAAATCTTTAACATCAAAAGTTAACGATAATATTGAAAGTTTGAATTTATATTTCCCTGATGAATATGAGCACAAACCTCGTTCATTATACCGTGCTATAGAAAGCAAGGTCCATGATGGAGACTTGAGAGGAGCAGTTCGCCTACTGTTGTCCGATTCTGCTCTTGCTCCGTCTGGTGCCGGTACGTTAGATGCTTTGAGATCTAAGCACCCTGGGCCGTCTAGACCGTTGGTTTTCCCACAAGAACCTGACTTGTCGAGTCCTTTCCTTACGGTGTCGGTTTCTGACGTGATTACCGCGATAGGATCTTTTTAAAATGGGTCTGCTGCTGGCTTGGATGGCCTTCGTCCGCAGCATTTAAAGGAACTCACTTCACCAAGTGCGGGAGATAATGGATACAAACTTCTCGAGTCGCTCACTAAACTATATAATTTTCTTTTACGGGGCATGCTTAACCCTCAAGTCTGTCCCTATTTGTATGGTGCGACTTTATGTGCATTGGAGAAAAAAGATGGAGGCATAAGGCCCATTGCAATAGGTACAACCTTGCGGCGACTCGTTGCTAAATTGGGTTGCCGTTCGTCAGATCTTGTCACTAGAATCCTTTCTTTTGATGGTGGCAATATCAGTATTACGTATTTACAGGAAGCACGGTCCGAATGGTCATCTCGTTTTGCTGGAGTTGTACGGCCGGATAATCCCTCGTCACAAAGGTTATGGGACGATATTTTGTGTCGAGATATACACAATAGTCTGCTGCATAACGCTGTTGGAAGTGACGTGGCCGGGCTGAAAGCTGACGCGGAATCTGAGTCCGGTGCATGGTTGCATGCTTTGCCGTCGCCACAATTAGGAACTTTATTGGACAACGACACGTTGCGGGTGGCGGTGGCCCTAACACTCGGAAGTAAGGTTTGCGAGCCACACCGGTGTCGATGTGCCGGCCGGGTCGAGACAGGTGGTCGAGACAGATGGACACCACGGCCTAAGTTGCGTGCGATGTGCCGGCAGGATACCCAGGCACTGGCGCTATCAATGAGTTGATAAGGCGCGCTTTAGTCTCAGCGAACGTGCCATGTGTTATGGAACCCCATGGCCTGAGCCGTACGGACGGTAAGAGGCCGGACGGTCTTACGCTGGTTCCATGGGCAAAGGGTCGTAGTTTGCTTTAGGATGCTACGTGTGTGAGTACTTTCGCTCCTACTCACCTCGCCCACACGGTTAGAAAGGCGGGTGCAGCGGCGGAAAATGCGTCTGAATGAAAGCACGATAAATATGCCAATCTTGAACCGGTGTATGATTTTGTCCCGGTTGCTGTCGAGACGGCTGGGCCGTGGTGTACCGAGGCCAAGAAGTTCATCAAAGACATAGGGCGGCGCTTGAGAGAAAGGGGCTGCGACCCTCGCTCTGGTTCTTACCTGGTCCAACGAATATCACTGGCCATTCAGCGTGGTAATGCAGCCGGTATTTTTGGCACGTTTGGTCCGGGTGAGTATCGGAGTGGGATGTGAACTGGTGGTAATGTTAAATATAGGTGACGAAACCTGCGGTGGATTTATAATTTGTAGATGGTTGACGAAGCATGTTGCAGATGTTTGCTGTTTAGATGTATTGACGAAACCTGCGTTGTTCAAATTGTTTGTAGGTACTTTTGTCACATTCAATATTTTTTTTTGAGTAAATAAATGTTAATACTAAGGATTTATTTGGCAAATTATCATTTTTAAAATGTCAATTTAACATTCAATATTTTTTTAAACTGTAACATTTGCTTGATTAATATTTGTCAGATAATGATTTATAGTAGCATTTTAAATAATGATAGGTTTGTGAAATGAATAGTTTGTGAATCGTTGTTTATAAAATGATCATTTATGAAATGTTGTTTATGAAATGATGATAAACCCATTGAAATACAATGTATTACATTACATCACCATCGGTTGTTCCCTCAATGCTGAGGATTGTGCCTTCATGTTTTGACAGCCACAGTCGGCTGTGGCCGACAGCTTAGTCGTGCCATTGACGCCACGACAACTTTTGCATAAATTTTAAACAATCTTATACGAGAGATACGTCATTTTAATTTTCCGAAACCTGTAACTGTTTTGTGACACGTATGTACACATTTGCTCGAGGTTGTTGGGGTCATCGATATCGTATTTTGCAATCACTATCTTTTGAGAGCTCGTAACTTCTAATTTACCACTGGCGTCAGGTAGGCAGCGTTTCGTTTTGCACCCTGGCTGTCAAAAGGTTAATTTATTATATACCTATTCTTGCCGACCAGGCTCCTCCGTAGGGTCCTCCGTAGGGTCCTATCACCTACCGAATTTATAACATAAAAGTGACAAAAAATATAATGACCAAGCTTCTGCCCGCGACTCCGTCCGCGTGGAACTTTCACCACCCATTTCACACGTGGATATCCTATATACTTCCCGGGGCTCAAACTATCTCTATACCAAATATCATCTAAATCGGTTCAGCGGTTAATTAAGCGTGAAGAGGTAACAGACAGACAGACACACTTTCGCATTTATAATATTAGTATGGATAAATTAATAGATGTCCGAATCGCATTGCCACCTATCATCATATTTACTTGTAAGAACTACAAACCCAGTACCATTGTGTGGCCCTAAAATATTTTCTTTAAAAAAAATATGTTGTGCTTTCTCTCTCCAGTTTTGTGATGGCCATATTTATAATAAAACAAAAACCGGCCAATTGCGTGTCGGGCCACGCGCAGTGTAGGGTTCCGTAGTTGCCTGTCTGTATTTGTTACATCGACACACGCCAAGTAAATGGTGGTGGGTTGCGTCGGCCGAATTTGCACGAAAATTGGCCTTTTCAAGTACTTTTTAAGTTGGTCGATTATTACTTGGTCCTTGTTGACGACGGAACCTTAAAAAACACTTAAGACAGAAACAGATATATCAACGCTACATTACTATCCTTCTCACACTAGGGGAAAACTAGCAACAAGAAATACAGTTAACATGCTTTACATCACACAAAAAGCATGCCGTCAAAAAACTAACACAAAAACTGATCGCATCTCAGGCCGCACAAAGCGATTCGAGTAATTATTAAAAAAACTACGGCATACCGACATACCCAGTATCTGAACACAATAGATTCTTTTGCTATATTACTAAAGTGAATGCAATAAGTTACTTCATGCGTCAACGATTGTGGTAATAATTATACACTAACTAGCTTCTGCCCGCGACTCCGTCCGCGTGGAACTCGTTTTTATCGTAGCTCCATACAAATTTTCACCCCCCATTTCACCCCCTTAGGGAATGATTTCCAAGTTAAAAACTATTCTATGGCCTTCCCCGGGACTCAAACTCTCTATCTCTAATATAAAATTTCACCCGTACAAACTTTGAATAGAATAGAATAGAATATCATTTATTCATGACAACAGCACATACATACACATAGATCACAAATACAAAAGAGAGAACAACATTGCCACGAAATGGTTCCATCTCAGCGTTGTGCTGGCCTGGTGGCCAGCGCTGGTCTTCCGATGGAACCATCCGGTGATTCCACGGCGTAACACATATTTTACACTCTCACAAAAAAGAAGAAAAATAATAATAGTAATATAAAACAAAAAACAATACCGCAAAGACAAATAATCAGATTCCCGAACGCAGCCATAAACATGGCAAGTGGAAGTTCCCGGCAACTAAAACGTCAAACTAACAAGACTGACATTGACATGTGATGTTATGCGACGCGGGCACAATGCCCATTTGACAGGCTAGACAGACAGACTCTAGCTCGTGTCTTGCCTGTAAGTTTCCTGGCTCTTTTGGTGGTTGAGTATAAAAGTTTTGAGTTTGATTCTAAAGTTGTGCACATTTCCTTGCTTTGCACCCAGCAAGGATTTAACCCGCTTAGGGGTGGGTTTTTCCAAAACCATAAAATAACTTTTACACAAAGTTTCAAGTCTCTCACTTAAAATTTTTAGTTCATCCCCATACAAACTTTCAACCCCGTTTTTACCCCCTTGAGGGTGGAATTTTCAAAAATCTCTTCTTAGTGGGTACTTACGTCATATAACTACCTATTGTGAAAAAAACAGCTTTCTAGGTTCAACGGTTTGGGCTGGGCGTTGATTAAAGTGAGTGAGTCAGTCAGGACTTACGTTTATATATATAGATTACTAGCTTCCGCCCGCGACTTCGTCCGCGTGGACCCGGGATAAAAACAATCCTATACTTTAATCCAGGCTATAAACTATCTTCGTGCAAAATTTCATTCAAATCGGTTCAGCCGTTTAAGCGTGATTGAGTAACAAACATCCAAACATCTAAACTTTCGCATTTATAATATTAGTAGGATAAAGTATGTGTAGGAAGTACTCTACTATTTCACTAGTAGGTATGTAGAACGTGGTCGCGGTCCTTCAGGGCGGACATTCTTGAAATTTCGTTACTTCCATCTCACCTCGTGTCTGGCTTCGTAATAAAATAACACGAACGTTAAATATATACATACTGTATAGTTAAACCAATAACGCGTAGTTTCGTAGTATAGGAGTTTCTGGAGGCGAAAAATCGAGCAAGCTAGGTCTCATATCTGGGAAAATACATTTTTTTTTTGTTATCAGAGCAGAGCTCGGTCGCTCAAGTACTATCATCATCATAAATTTAAGAGTTAGACTCTTGTCGGTGTAGCTCCCTCCATCTGATTCTGTCTTGGGCCGCCTCCTTGACCTCTTTATACGACGTGACTTTTTTTTTATATACAACGACGGTGGCAAACAAGCGTACGGCCCGCCTGATGGTAAGCGGACACCGCAGCCTATAAACGCATGCAACTCCAAAGGAGTAACATGGGCGTTGCCGACCCTTGATATGTTTGAGGATTCGCCGTGTCGACAGCTGAAGGAAATTTCCTCGCTCTCAACACAACGCATCCTCGGGAGCTCTGGCGACCTTGCTCACCACCTCCTGGTGTGGCTCCTTGCTCTGTAGTAGTGTTGTGTTCCTACACAACACTACTACAGAGCAAGTAGTAGTGTTATTATGGCTGTGGTCTTCTGCAAGGCTTCCCCAGTTGGGCTGCTCCACATTCGAGCGGGATGACATTTCGCTGTGCCCTACCTCACCAAGTGACTGCTACTTTTTCTTTTATATGTTTAATGTAACATATTTTTGGTCTTTCCCTTCCTCGCTTGCCTTCTACCTTGCCTTCTACGAGTATGATGTAATTAATGAAAGCATTTCCCTCTCCTATTCTCCTTCGTTTTTATCAGGTACTAGACGTAGAAAATCAAAATGACAGCTATATGTACTCACCTCTCCGTCAACGAGTCTTTCACGTGCAACGGCAGTTTCGAAGCTCTCATGTTCGGATACATGAACGGCGAATCAGTTTCCACCAGCAACTTGTCCAGCGGCAGAATGTTCTCCGACAACAACCTCCTTATACCCCCATCGGATTTATCCTTGCAAATGTATCCCGTTATCCCGAGATAGAATCCCTTCTCTATGTACTTGATGCCCTGTTCTACGGTGCCCGAGAACGAATGGATCACGACAGGGGGGAGGCGAGCGCCGAAGTCGTCTAGGATTTTCAATACGTCGTCTTGAGCTTCTTTTTCGTGTACGAACAGAGGTTTCCTGAGGTCGCACGCGATTTCAACCTGCAAGGACAAAAGATTAATAATAGTGTTTATTGTACCACAAATAGCAGAGATTTTCACAAGATCAGGCAAAATAAATAATTTGGAAGACAAAATATTTATTCAGCAAATAGGCGACGAGGGCACTTTTACAAGTCAACATGTCTATCTACTCTAAATAAATAATATAATAAGATGTGTAATAAAATAATATAATATGTCTTACTCTTAATAGTATGAGTACATTATTCAAAATAGAATAAACTACATCAGTTTACGTGTCAAATACAATAAGAGAAAAAAAAATACAATCTTATTTTTTAGAGATGTATAAAGGACACAAAGTGTCAAAATTAAAATAATTATAATTAAATCTCATAAGGTACCCACAGAGATGTATATGGTATATATGTGTCAAAAACGAAGTAATAAAATAATACAATCAAGTGAAGACAGCGTGAAATCTCTCATATCAATTCCGCAGAACAGTGGAATGACGTTATGCTTGTCGTCCTCGCAAACATGAACTGACCGTGTGTAACGGTTGTCACCAGTCTCTTAAAGCGATCTCTTCCAGACACCCTTTGGGTGGCAAGAATTTACTTTTGAAACAAAGCTTACCAGACTCTGATTGATTCAGTACTCTGCTTCAAGTGTGCCTATAAAATTTTAAGAGTTCCCTCGATATCTCCAGAATCACCCGACAAGATACCCTTTCAAACAACAAATCGGTCCTGGGCTGTTATTCGCTACGCGCTAAAGCCGGCTACTAACACACCTGCCGCAGAGGCAATACCGGTCGCACGGCGGTCGGAGCAATTTCGGCTGTTCTCTACACACAAGCCTGCCGTTCAGTGTCCCGCTAAACGCACGTCCATGAGAATGGCTCCAGTATTGTCGAAACACCAAAGGATTGGTATAGTCTTAGCATTTTCTATGGTGCTACCGAAAAAAAAAAGAGAAGATACTGGGTGAAGAATTGGTTGCAGTAATGAAGCGAATTGTGCCACATGAACATTATGAAATAATTGGAAGTAGAGGATCTTAAAAACTTTTTTTTATCCCACATCTGGGGCCGGTCTTTGTACACGTCTGTTACCCGTGTCCAAACTTCACGCTATTTATTGTCCATTGTGACACGTGCACTCCGCTCGGTTGTCGCCAATGAACTGACTAGAATTGCCCCAATCGTACTACACATGCAGCAACCGAGCAGGGCGGTAGATACAACCTAGGGAGCTAGGAAGGTCTTGCGCCCTTGCCGCCCTGCCGCAGGCCCAATCTAAAAATTGCCCCTGCTTGCCTATACACATCATAATTAAGGGGGCAATTAAGGGTCCAATTTCAATATTGCCCCTGTGGCAGTTGTGTGTGTGTAGCCGGCTTAATGCAGCTTGCCCCGCCGGTCACCCGTCACGAAACTAGACCTCTACCTAGTCTTAGTTACTACGCATTGCGGTGTCAAAATATATTTGTGGGTGAGCGTTGAGGTGAGCTTAAAACAAGTTACAGAATAGGGGGGCAGGCGTCTTCGAGTAATCGGGAACATACATAAAAAACCAAAGATTCCGACGAATCGAGAACCTTCTCCTTTTTTTAAGTCGGTCGATGAATATTAAATTGGAACAATATAATGAGGTCTAAAGTGCAAGTCATCGTTGCGCGCTGCTTTGTGTGCTTGTAACTATGCAAGTTTGTTTGTGTGACAATAACACGGAAGTCTTCATTAGACGCCCACGCACTCACACATCGCAAGCTGCAGTCAGCATCATGTAGTTAGTAGAAGCTAAAGTATCCAAATATATCGCAACACGTCTTTATTACCATAGGTGTAAGGTTGTGTTACCATATGTTTGGGTAGTTTGGCTGTTACTAACTATATGAAGGTAACTGTACAAGGGCAGGCGCACACACAGCCGCTCCCCGCTCGTAAAGATGAGTTAAACTATTGAACGTACGAGAATTAAAAGGATAATCGTACGATCTGAACAATTCATGAAAATCGCGGGCTCATGGATGTTAAACTCGGATACCTGAGATTTTGGAACCACAGGCTTCTAAACAGAGCCTGGACCAATGAGGAAAACTAAATAATTTTAAAATGGTATACAATTAGCCCTTAGGGTCCAACTAAAGCCGGATTCACATTTGTATGTCGCGTTGTGTTGTGACGCATCAAAACGGTATCGGTTTCATACATTTAATACTAGCTTCTGCCCGCGACTCCGTCCGCGTGGAACTCGTTTATATCGTAGCTCCATACAAACTTTCACCCTCCACTTCATCCCCTTGGTGGATGATTTCCGGGATAAAAACTATCCTATGTCCTTCCCCAGGACTCAAACTATCTCTATACCAAATTTCATCCAAATCGGTTCAGCGATTTAAGCGTGAAGAGGTAACAGACAGACAGACAGACAGACACACTTTCGCATTTATAATATTAGTATGACTGACGACGACGGCATCAGAGAAATGTGTGTGCTCAAGGCTACGCATCCACCACAGATGCTAAGCTGTGTCCACACATTTGACTCCTAGCTCTCTTGACAGGCCTTGCTTAAGGGTGAATAACCAGCATGCAAGGTATAACTTAAACAAAACCAAATTAACAGTAAAACATCAACACAAATTTAACAATAGAGGCAAACAATAAAGGCAAGGAAGCCTGCACTACCATTGATTTGTTATCATCGAACACATTTATCTTGATCCCGAAACTATATACGTTGCCCGTAATTACCATGTACGCAATCGACAACATTACTGAAAGAGTTCACAATGGGACCAATTTAAAATTCCGGCCGTCTCAATTCACGTTGCAACGGAACGGCCTTGCTTCGATTTAGACCGGCGCGTCATGTTCTGATGAGCCGCTCGTCGAAAATCACACGACACACACACAGACACACACACAGACACCACACACACGTCTACAGACGTATTCTGCTGCTTATTTAAGAGCTAAGCTCTTGTCGGTGTAGCTCAAAGTAGGCCCACCATCTACTCCGATCCCAGGCAACCTCTTTGGCAAGCTTTCAAAATTATCTGACATCATCGTCATATCGGCCGAAAGACGTCCCCTGCAGGACATAGGCCTCCCCCAATGACCGGTCCTGCACCACCCGCATCCAGCGGACTCCCGCGACCTTTACCAAGTCATCAGTCCACCTACCCACGCTGCGCCTTCCGGTACGTGGCGTCGCCACTCGAGAACCTTTCCGCCCCATTTCATTACATTGCAATTTTCCTGCATTGGCTATCTGCGCATCGGCATTCAGCACCCGTATCGCAAATAATTATATTAGTTAAGGATTTTATTTTATTTATATTGTCATATTTCATTTGTATATATTTGTTTTTACATTATTATTACTATTATAATGGGTTCATTGCCTGAAATAAACAAGCATTCATTCATTAATTACATATCTACATTATTTACGAAGTAAGACTGCTATTGGGGAGCCGAATTCGGCTGTCATTGAGTACGATCTAAAAAATATGTCATTTAAATAATATTGAGTAGATGATTGGTATGTTATAATGAGACCAATGAGTATAATGACACATGTGAAACATTACTATAATGATTGTAGCGACAGATTCCTTATCGTTGCTATAATGTTTATATGTAAACAAAAAACAAAATTGTTTTCAACATGTTATCGAGTTGATGAGTCAAATTTTCAACAATCTATGGTGTTTGCTTTTGTTCGGAAATCTCTGGAATGTTATTTGTGTGTAATGTGTAAATATAAGTATTTTCATAATAAGTGTGTTGTTGGTGGTTAATTCGACACTGTTAAACAAAACCCAAAGACAATTTTAAGAATGATTAAGGCGATGCTTTGATTTAAGTCGAACACGCCCCCTAGACAGAGACACGCTGATGCCTTCCGCGCACGAGGAAAAGAGATGTACTTAACACTCTTCGGGAATGGCCTTTTTGGTCAAAATTCGATAAATACCTAACTTAGAGAAGTTTTATTTAAATTTCATAGTGAGATTTTAGATGAGATAAAATACTATAGTATTAACTTGATTGTGTCGTAAAGTAATGTATCGTTTGAGTAGGCTGAGTAAAAAAAGGAAAATACAGACCCAACTCTGATTTTTTTTTCTATCGAGGAAATTTTAAGCAATCATGTATCGATAAAATCAGATAAACAATCACACAGTCAACAATCATAAATCGGAAAATCAGACCTTATTGTTTCTTAATCTAGTCAGAACGGCGTTTCAAAAGCACGCGATAATTTCCAATGCACAGCCTTAAATAAAAGTTATTGAATAATAAGATCAATACCTTTAATAAGTGCGTGAGCTGTGGTCACCTGTTAGTGGCTATGCATCTTACATTTTTTTTGTAATAGGTTAGTTTTTTAGCATATTGATGTATTATAGGTGAAAAACTTAAGAAAAGGACCTGTTGTATGTAGTAGTGGCGTATTCGAATAGACAATACATGTTTAAAATTAGAACACAAACAAAACAAATGTCTATTCGCACACATTACTCACACATACAACAGGTGACTTACTTAAGTTTTTCACCTATACCTGTTTGTGATCCTTAAATAAATAAATAAATAAGTTAACCATCCAGTGCAATGAATAACTGAGTTTCAATCGCCCGATATTTTCATGCAGAACCGTTTTTGTTGAAACGACGCTTAGAACCATCTCGATCACGTCAGCTTTCGGACAAAAAGAGCATTAAAATCGGTCCATTCGTTTAGGAGCTACGATGTCACAGACAGAACACAGACACGTCAAATTTATAATAACGCCCCTCTTTTTGCGTCTTGGGTTAAAAATATTGATAAACACATTAGCATAGAAAATCTCGTGAACGGCCAATTCCAACATAACGATGACCTAAAATTTTTCAAACAACCTAAAAGACATTTAATAAAATTAAAAAGATCCTCAGCCGCGTTCAGATAAAAAACGCAATGAAATTAATGATTAAATACCAATGGTTAACATACGCCTTAAGAGTTGAGCGTTCTACACATCCATCATTTCGTCACAACAACCACCTTCAAAGTGAATCAATTGAATGCATGCTCTGCTCTCTTTCCATCTTATAGCTGCATCTCTATGTTGTTGTAGCAAATTGCTAGGTATAAGCCTTTAAGTTCGTTCTAAAACACCATTCTTTTTTGTAACTATAACACACGAGCGTCCATTACAATGAGTCACTTGTATCTAATTTGGTATCAAGTGGCTAATGCGTATCTCTGACATTACATCTCGTAAATTAATATAACCTTAAGAGCAAATTGATTGCGAATTCCGACACTTGAATGATTCTTTTATTTCACGAAAATATCATACTTTAATGTGTAAACTGTGAAGCGCTCAGCATGGCTATCACAGGACGGCCCGCGAGCTGTCTCGCGGCGACATAGACTATCCATCTCTTTCTAAGCCTTCTGATTAGAAAGAGACGGATAGTTTATCTCGCCGCGACCTAGAGTGTCCTACCCTTACTTACCTACCTGACTTACCCTGTGTAATGCAACCGGCAACTAAATACCACAATGACGACAAGACGGAGCAATTTGTGTCGTTAGACAGAGAAACGATTTTTCTGGGAAACCCAGCAGCATCGACTTTTCGCAGTTTGTATTGTAAATCACAATCGAAGTTGTTAGAGGCGTTTAGCTCAAAGTACAGCCTTATTAAGTAAACTAGCTGCCCGCCGCGGCTTCGCCCGCGTATTGCAGAGAACGCAGGCAAACCCGCGGGATAAAATATAGGTTATAAGCATCCAGAAAGTCCAAAGAATGTGAAAGAATTTTCGAAATCGGGTAAGCGGAATCGGATTTACTCATCTCTGATCATCACCCTTAAACATTCTCTTGCTAGGTCCATCTACTTGGCTATACCTACATGTGTTGTGGCAGCCTAAAAGGAGTAATACCGAATTTATCAAAAGGAAGCTCGTAAAATGATTTCGAAATACCAATGTCAATGAAGAAATGGGGGCCATATCAATCATTATTATGTCTTGGGCCATTGTCTGATTAATACGAGGGCTGCTACTTATGTATCCGGAATCCAGGATTCCAACTTTCTTAAACCCAATTTTTGACCTCCATGGTAAAATTTGAACTTTCTTTTAATACTGGCCGCTATTTTTTTTTTTCTTGAGTACGCAAGTCTTTTGTTTTTGGCGGGTTTAAAATGTTATCTCGTTGCAAGAATGGAACTTACTCGTGAAAATATTCGTGCTATGATTTATTACGATTTTCGGCGTGGCTTAACGCAACAACAATGCATAGATCAATTAACTTTGACTATAACTGGTTTAGTGAGTTCAATCGTGGACGTAGTATGCTTACGGACGAAGTTAAGGAAGGTCGCCCGAAATCGGCCGTTGTACCACAAAATATTGAAGCAGAGCGGAAACTTATAATGCATCACCGTCATGTTACGTATCGCGAGAAATTCTGGGGATATCTATGACGAGCATTAATAAGATATTACATGAACATTTAGCTGTAAAAAAAAATTTGTTCGCGTTGGATACCGCACAATTTAACTAAGGATCAAAAAGAGGCTCGCGTCGAATGGTGCAAAAAAATGTTGAAAAAATATAACCGTGGTGACTCAAAAGCTGTTTATAATATCTACACAGGTGACGAATCTTGGATATATGCGTATGATCCCGAAACTAAACAGCAATCAACAGTGTGGGTGTTTCAAAATGAGCCGAACCCTACGAAAGTTACTCGTGCAAAAAGCTGCTTTTTTGGTATGAATGGCCATGTGGCTACAGTGCCACTAGAAAATCGTAAAACGGTTAATTCGGAGTGGTACACGACCATTTGCTTGCCAGAAGTGTTTGAAGAAATACGTAAAGACAACCAGCGACGCAGAATCATTCTTCACCATGACAACGCCAGCTGTCATATATCACGCGAAACAACTCGATTTTTGGAAGGTCAAAATATAGAATTTAAAGGGTCACCCACCGTACAGCCCTGATTTGACACCTAATGATTTTTATTAATTTCCAAATGTAAAGAATAAATTACGTGGTCAACGATTTTCGACCGGTGAAGATGCGGTCGACGCGTTCAAACAACACGTTTTGGAGATACCTCAATCAGAGTGGCAAAAGTGCTTTAAAAATTGGTTTACACGTATGCAAAAGTGCATCGATCATCACGGAGAATATTTTGAAAAACAATAAAACTATATTTAGTAATGTACATTTGATTATTTTTTCTATTCCGGATACATAAGTAGCAGCCCTCGTACTATCTACATCAGACAGGCTCACAATAAACGATGATTATCAGTCTATAACATAACAATATCATGATACTGATATATTCTCACAACCATTTATAGAAATAAGTAGGACAATAGAGATATGACTGATATGATTCTTCGCGAAACTTTACTACCTACATCTATTTTGTTATATTTTAGACACTTTAGTCGTCCCATGATATATTTTCTTTGCAATTGTATTATTATTTTAGGATGATTAAGGAAAAACGTAAAATCTTATTGGATTCCATACAAGATGGACGCTTCTATACGGTTGCCGTCGATCGACCGACGGAAGCGCAGCGAGAATGTGGAGAAGTTTCGCGCAAACACGAAATTTCACGAGAGCTCTTTGATGTTTGGCCATTTTACCGATACGAAACGGAGACTACACGAATATACGCAACGAATACTCACTTCACACTCTAGTATTCGGCAAAGCTCGTGAAGTTTTGTCGAGAATGTGGAGCGGGCTTAAGTAATAGGAACAATAACAGTAATTATAAATTTAGTTTATTTTCATTGTTTAATAGAAATTCTATGAGGTTATTATTGCAGAAAAGTAAGGCTCTAAAAAGTCTGTCAAATTGTGGTCCCCATCCTAAACTGCACTTCTTGACTCATGGGCTCGAAGTAGAGCTGTCAGCACATAGCTATGCCGTGTCGGTTTCCCTAGTAATGGCCCTTATTACACCCGTTAAATTCGTATCCGAGATAGAAAAAAACGAATAATTTCCTCTGCTCATAAAAGTGTGGGATATTTTCGTGCAAAATGGAACTATTATAACACTAGTATTAAATGGTATTACATTTTTATCTAATACATTATTTCCTTACTAATGGGAGACCCTAATAACTGCTCAAGACGAAAGGTTATGCATTGGGGCTAAAATGGTGGATTTTCACCCCTCTACAGTTGTTATATGTTAGCAAGTAACACTTTTAGTGCCAGGAATCGGCTAGGCAGGCGCTCTGCCCTGTAGACGCTATCCTCTATGTTAGCTATGAGTGTAGCTCTGCCAAATTGTTGGCAGTGAATGTGTTGAGTCAACATACCTGCCGTTTGAAGACTTCCCGCTGCACTCCCGGCTCGGAGAAGTCCTTGCTGTAATTGAGTCCACATTCTCCAACAGCCACACACTCCGGGGCACTGGCTGTCTCTAGTAGTTCCGCCCACATGTCTTCTTCTATCATTGATTTTGCATCATGAGGGTGGACACCTGGTAAATGGAATAAGAAATAGATTTTAAGGTAGACATTCCTATGTACAAAAAAAATACTGTTCTTAAGCCACTTTCACCTAAATGCACGTTTTGGAACATGGGTAAAAGTACTAGGTAAGTTTTGCGATATCTGAGATTGCAACAAGCAATAGAGTAAATTATTTTTAAAAAAATGAGCGGTGTTATAACACCTGGTCGGGCTATCTGGGTTAATTACTAGTAGTAATAACTTGGTATCAAGTACCTAAAGCAGCTTCAACAAGACTGGCCAATCCACTTCGGAACTTTGAGCCAGTGCAATAAGTAAGCATAACATGATAATCTATGAGTTTAGGAAAATAAATCGCAAAGGTTATTTTGCAGTCTATCAGTACCTCAGTAAATACAAGCAAAAAGGAGAAATACAGTAAGATAGCCTACAATTTACTTAGCTCTTTTAAAAACACTGCATCAGTTGTACATGTCAAACCTCATTCTAATTCTCTTTTACTTACCGGCTGTGGAGTAGATTGTCCCCGGATAGAGGTGCGTCAGTCTTAAAGCTTCTTTACTATTTTTTACTGAAGTTCCCGTGACCATAATTTTTTGGACACCTGTAAAAATATACAACCTTTTTCATCTAACAGTCACTTACAAAATTTATTCATTTTAAAACATTATTGGTTGAAAAAAATATAATTTCCAATTAAACAACAAAAAAACAATTTCAGTTAAAAGAATTAATCACAAAACACTTTCTTTCATCACATAATTCTTTTCTGCTTGTTAACTCTGAATCGAGGGCAGTAAATAAACCAAGCACTGCCGCAACTATTTTGTACGCACTTGAATAAATTAGAGCGTATTCACACCGACTAAATCGTAAGCATTAATTAGTCAGCTACTTGCTGATCAGCTGTAATTTATCGTGTTTTGACACGAATGGAAACATTTCACATCATAACATAATACCTGCATCTTTTGCCCTTTGCACTACAGAGTCCAGATCACGGCCATATTTCTTATTGGTCAAGTTTGCGCCAACATCAACAACAATCAGATTTTCATAACATCCCTTCAGGTCCTGAACGTTCTTGGTATCTTCAGACGTCATCTTTCGAATTGTTTTGTGAAGCTTATTGGGTCGGTGTTTATCTGAAATTAAACATTCTGTTAGTATTGTTATTGTGCGAAATAGTGGTTTGCAAAAGAGGACTTACCAATTGTATCAAACACTCCTGCGAAATAAGCCTCTTGAATTCTAATGACTAGTCCAAAAATACACCCGATTCACTGAGCTGCCACCATGTTTTTGACTGAATGAAGTTTGTTCTTTATTTTATTTACTATTCACTGAATGAAAGTAACCTCGAAATCAACGCTTTCATTGGTTGCTGCCGTTTATGTTTACATCTGATTGGTGTAAAACGTAAAAATAAAAGTGACAGTAGGTGACAGTCACACTTATTTTTTTTAAATATAATTCGTCCATTCGGACAGGCTAAGACCACGGGCCATACTGCCTAGGTGACAGTCACACGATAAAAGAAAACGCACTACAAACGAACGTTCAAAAACCTATTTTATTTTGAATAGTAGACAAACCATATTGCAGATTTCATAATAAAATAAGTGTCTTGACCATGAAAGATATGAAATAACAGTATGTTATATAACTTTTTATAATATATTCATAGAAGGAATGCGTTAAGACTAAATAATATTTTAAAAACACTTTAAAACGCTATATGTATTATAAATGCATTATACTCTGAACGCAAACGGTATTAACACTTTGACAGCTGGCAGTAAAATCTGAAAAAACAAATGAACATTAAATTTAGGTTAGACACAAAAAATCTGACAGAAAAATCTAAATAACATATTTCTCAAAGTTCAGTTCTATATCCCGACGTTGTATTAAAAATGAACGTCCGGGCTTTCGTATCGAAGAACCTTCTCGCTATAGTGATGGTGCCAGCCATCATTGGCAGTCACTACACTTGGTACAAGCTACAACTGGACGACAGGCTCGTCTCTAAGAATGAACGGGATAAACTTCCGCTGTTTACTGTGAGTTCATTTACTTAGCTTACTTCTTATTCTTCTTACTTCAAATTTATTTAGCTATTCTTTCTAAGATCCTATGCATCCTACTAAAAAAATACTGATGTAAACGTATACGCAGCATTCTTTAGTATCGGAATGTTATATACAGCACGTCCTCAAAATATCACAGAATGTAACCAACAAGTACTTTCTCATCAGATTTTTTAAATATAATTCTGCATATAGCACCAACACTAAGGCTGATAATGAGATAGTGCATGTATGTAACAGGTATCTACAATTGGTGTGACAATTCTTTGCATTATGTAAGATGCAGACAGCTACTTTTATATGATTTAGGAATTTGGTATATTGGGAATCTGATATTTAAAAACAATATCTACCCCTCCTTTCCCACTGACCCATATGTGGGTCTAGGTATTTAACAACCAAAGTTTCCATTTTTTTGTTTTTTAAATTAGAACTGATAAATAATATAATTGGGTTTAAAGTAAGTTAAAAAAAGTAACCCATATGTGTGTCAGCAGGAGCCAACGGAGACAAAAGGTATGCGGTATAATGGTCATATGGGAAAGGATGGGTTAAATTTCTTATCGAGAATTTATAACTATTGAAAAGACTGCTCAGGTATTTATAGAATTTAAAACTATTCTGCATCTTGTTTCAGAAGATTTTTTAGTTTTTTTTTTAAATTGTTTATAGTTCTTCAAAAAACTTGGAGGCTACAGCGAGTGAGAAGAACTGCAGGAGTCTGTAAATATGTAATATGCCTTTGGGAGGTTGAGTGACGCTTTTAGAAATAAGTTATTTATAGTGAAATTTTAGTGCTCATTTCTAATGTCTTAAGATTATTATTAAACAATTGTTAAAGCATTCCGTTGTTCATTTTC
Source organism: Epinotia bilunana (assembly GCA_947049275.1). NCBI lineage: Eukaryota > Metazoa > Arthropoda > Insecta > Lepidoptera > Tortricidae > Epinotia > Epinotia bilunana. The sequence continues at coordinate 2,825,549 of OX346268.1, read as the reverse complement.
TAAAAGAAATATGTACAAACTGAATCTGATGTACATGTTTATTGCCGGTGTTCTGCCTTTTCTCGGAACTTTTTTGTCTGAATTTCACTTGCCAACCAACTTATTGCTGATGATCCACTTTGACAACTAACTATTGGGAAAAGTTGTATGATAATGTTTCATTTGGTAGAATTATCTTAAAGTAGATTATTCTTAAACTTTCAGGATACCTGTCATTTGGTAAATCATTAACTAGGCCAAGAAACTATTAAACTCATAAAAAATTGTCAGTGCAACAGTTCCTGTTTCTTACATTAGGCAACTTTTTACTTCAAATAACAAGAAAACACAAGATAAAATAAAAAAAAACTTACTGTTTGTCAATGGGCAATAAGGCACTCTGGTCTCACCGCCAGCTAGTAAGCTAGAAAAGTTGGGCGAGTAACGGTTCATTGCATGCTGACCAGGCACAGTGTGATCAATCGACCTTTACAGATCCGCAATGTAATGCTACTCTCCCGACTTTTCTAGCTTACTAGCTGGTGGTGGGACCAGTGCCTAAGAAATATAAGAATGATTTTTAGATAAGTTTATATGCTAATCGGTAATGAGATGGTGACACTACATAGTGATCACTGATAAACTGGTATCTTTTTCCCTAAATAAGATGTTTTCAATAAGTCTAGTAACTGAAATCTCCAGAGTCCTGATAGGTGCGCCCACGAGCGAAGCGAGGAGGAGCGTGTTATGTTAGGTAAACCGTGATCGAACAGAGCACGAAGCCGAGCGAGCGTGTCGCGGCAGCGGCCGGCGAGTGCAATGATCGACTTTTCTGGTTTTCGTAAAACATTGTCCCAAAACTAGTCCAATGAAAAAAATATTCTTTTAATTATTTTCCCCAAAGGAAAATGGTATCCGGGTAAATACCGCTCTCTCCAATGCTGCAATTCATTCAAGTAGGTACTACCTACATTGTCAGAAAAACAAATGAGCTTACCCGCTTTATAAATAATGTCACATACAAGGGTAAAACAAAAAGTTCTTAGAAATAGGGTCAAAAACAAACGAATATATATATATATTTCTTCATAATTTCCTTGTATTTTACGATATACATTTAGTAAGTATATCGTTTTTCGAGTTTTTATATTCATTCAAAAAATAAGTTTTTTTTTTGGGTCTCGAAAAACTCCTCTACAGCAAGCATAATCGCGCTGTCGTGGTCAAATTTAGTACCGCGAATGTACTCCTTTAATTTCGGTGGTGCTTTAATAAGTGGAAATCACTCTGAGCTTAAGTCTGGCGAGTAGGGCGCATGGTCAAAGATCTCAAAACCAGCCTGAGGGGCTACCGCGAAACGAAAACGAACTTCGTTCGTGTATCTCCCTCTCTGTCGCTCGAACAAGCTAGTGCGAGCGGATAGCAGTCCGAGCCATCTGTGATCGATGAGCCGGAGCAGCACGCATGCCGCGCAGGCGCAGACTGAGTAAAGCGCGAGGACTATAGTCACCTGATCAATACTGTATCGCGTTTGTATTTGTATCGATGCAAAAGTCGCCGTGTTAAATTAGAAACTTGAGCGTAACGAGGGATTCCAGTGTTGACGCCTAAGACGGAATTAAATCTGCTACCGCGTGGCAAATACAGTTTTTCACACCTATTACGAAAATTGAAGAAAGAGAAGGGAAGGAAAGTACAACTTTAATCCCTCATTTAAGGGCAACAACGATTTATCTGACTAGCCCGGTGTTAAATAAAACTCATGCTAATGTGATGATATTGATTTATTGGTGTATTTTAGGGGCATATCATTAACGAAAAGACCCACCAAGCCTAACGAAGCCAATGCTCAACTGTTTTAACTACCCCTGATGTCATGGCGGCTATATCGCCGATGTCGTGATATCTTCCTCGATTTCAGATCGCCAACGTATTGTTACAAAATCGGCGATATGGTAGCCATATCATAATTACATGTTCTGACGTCAAAACATGTATACGACCCATGTATACCATCTCAACTCATACCTTAAATGTCAAACCGAAGAAAAAAACCGCCCATCCTGTAACATGCGATTCTGATATGTTATAGGGCCTTAATTTTCCCTTCACTGCACATTCTAATCGTTTTTTACTCCCAATGGTTTATTCCCAGTAGATCTGTAGCAATTGGCTACAGTTTTCAATCGAGAGATTAAAAAAAGTTGGTAAACTCCCACGAGAAAAGGCGCGACAAAGAAGTCTGTCGTTTCGGCTACAACTTCGAGCGACGAGGCCTGTTTCACGAAGTTCAAATTTTACGAGTGTATACAGGCAACATAGTTTAACTGGCCAGTCGAACCAGAGGTCCTACCGCGAAACGAAAACGAACTTCGTTCGTGTATCTCCCTCTCTGTTGCACTTGCTGGTTCGAACGACAAAGACGAAGAGAGAACGAAGTTCGTTTTCGTTTCGCGGTAGCCCCTCTGTTCTTGAAACCGGCCACTGACAGCAGCAGTGCGCCAAACATAAGAAAGAGGAAATAGCGCGGCGTCTCGCCTCCGCATATGGCGCATCGCTTCAATGAACTGAGAACTTGTAAGTATGGAAAAATTAAAATTTTGGAAATGAATTATAATAGCATTTTTTTTTCAAGTAACGGATATATCATCAATTAAATAGTTACCTAGACGCAAAATCCAACAAAATTTCACACTTCAAAAAAATTATAGTTTCTGAAAAGTCTGAAAATATATTAATAAATGTTTTTATCTTTATTTTATTTTATTTACATTTGCCATTGCTACATGAATTATACAAAAGAAACAATGCGTGCTTCATTTAAATCTATACAATAAATTCCGGGTGGAAAGTTTCTTGGATTCTTGAATAAAGCATCTTAGAATAACGTTGTAAAATGAAAAAAGAAACGCCAGTATAAATTATTATTTTCAAACCATTTTCCTGGAATATTAGTCTAGACCGAGCCCTACATGTCGCGCCTTTGCTCGCTACTCGCGCCTTTTCTCGCTACTCGCGCCTTGCTATAAACATGTCTAACTACTGAGAATAACACTACAGCCGGCCATAGTTGCCGTGGCGCTGCGCCGGTCAGATGGTCGGCAGGTGCGAGCGCGCGTCGGCCTCCTTCTTGCCCTTGTGGGGCGCCGCGCGCTCCGGCGCCAGCGCCGGCAGGAGGGGGGACGACTGCACCTAGACACGGAGATAGTATTAGTATAGGGCGGGTTGCATTGCATCGACCACACTTTACTGACCATTACCATCATCGACCTATCTTTAGTCTACTGCTGGACATAGGCCTCTCCTACACGCCACTAAGAACGATCCGCGGCTAATCTCATCTAGCGCATGCCACCATGCTTATATCGTCACTCCACCACACACAGAGATAACTGTCAATTTCCCAGACAAACAGATTTTACCGGACGTGGGTAAGGACCAAATTCAAAAATCTATGAAAGTTTTCCGTTGTGACACGAAAATTAACCATATACAATTCCATAGTAAAATTTGATGTCACAACGGAACTCTGTTGACTTCTTCAGTTTGGCTAACTACCGACTAACCAGGCTAACTACTAGCCAATAATTTGGTCCTTAAACACATATCTTACGATTATCTAGGGTTTGAATTAACCGAGCCATATAGGTACTTATATTTTAGGTAGGTACTTATGTAATAAATAATCTAGAGCGGCAGATGCGGGAAGGGCGTATACGAGTAACTTACCTCGACCATGACCGAGACCATGCCTAATGAGGTTAGTCGCCATCAAACTTCTAATGATAATGACTAAGTATGTACAGTCGAATCGATGTCAATAAATCTATTGATAAGGTACGAAATACTATAGGCACTAAACTATCAATTAAACACTACTTCACTTTGGGCTATATTTCCATAAGTTACTTACATCACCACTTCTATACTTTCAAAGACTACTGCTAACATAGTTAGGTATGTAGGTACCTACGTTTTCACCACAAGCGAACTGAACAATAACAATTCTTGCCTTTCTTGCTAGTCCCTTATGAGTCGAGACTGTCGTTCAGGAGCATAAGCTAAAAGTTAAAATTATTTAGGTATAGGTACATTTTTGCCCAACACTATCAACTGGATCCAGTTCGAAGGACCATCGTTGGCGTGAATTTCCTCATTCTCAGATTTAGTATTTAGCTTCTCCGTGGGCACCCAATTCACATACCTAAGCCAGAAGCAGACTTTGGCGAAGTCTGTAGTTTTTGATTTCGTGAGATAGGTAGGTGCTTAATCTGCGAAGAAGTTGTCCATCTCTAATCTCTATAGGTAGGTATTGTGTCCGAGCGCTCCATGATCTCGTATCAAACCAAAGCACTCCAAGGTGCCTTACACAAACTCTTTCTAGGGCGTTATCGTCATCTTCTCAAGTGTCGTTATCGTTAGCCAAGTGTTGTGGCCCCAGCCAAGAAGGCAAGCGAGGAAAAAATGTACGAATAGGAAGCGATTCGCGAGCGCAACCATCAATGCTATTGGTGGATTTTTTCCTCACTCACCGCCTTGCGGCCTCCCACGGCTCTGGTGGATAATCAGCCTTAGTCGCCTTTGACGTCAGACTATGGCAACACCGTATACAGTTCGACACACGTAAAAAGAGCTCTGCGCGCCATATTAAATGTATGGCCGCCAGAGCTCTTTTTACGTGTGTCGACCTGCACGGCTATCATGCGACGGCGCGCGAGCTCTTTCGATTTTTCTCGCACTATCCGTCGCTTTCTTACTAGTACACTACACTTAGTAGTCCAGTCAATGAACTGTCAACTTGTATGGAAAAACTGTCAATTTTGGAAATAATTTATAATAGCTTATATTTTCTGTGTAACGGATATATTATCAATTAAATAGTTACCCAGCGACAGAATCCGACAAAATTTCAGACATCAAAAAAAAAATTAACTAGGTTCTAAGAAGTCAGAAAAAATATTAATCAATGTTTTTGTCTTTATTTTGGTTCATTTACATTTGCTCTATAATATTCAAGATAAATCATACAAAAAAAGAAAATGCATGCTTCATTTAAATCTACATAATTACTTCCGGCTGGAAAGTTTGTCGGATTCTTGAATAGAGCATCTTAGAATAACATTTAAAAATGAAATCAACAAAAAAAACGCTATTATGAATTAATGTTTTTCAAAACCGTATTTTTCCTGGAGTATAGAACAAGAGATATAGTGCCAGAAAAATTGAGAGTATGTCGCGGCCGTAGCATGATAGACGTGCTGTAACCTCTCTCACGAGGATAGACGGACATGATTATACCTATGCTGTGAATGTGTGTGTACCTGCGCCCGCCTGGTGCGGTCATAGTCAGCCTGCTGCGAGTGCGGCACGGTGAAGAGAAAGTTCTCGAAGATTGCGTGTCGGAGTAGCTGCTCGCACGTCCAGCGCATCATCGGGTCTTTATCCAGGCATCGCTGTAATTAGTAAAGGACCACTTTAGTAGGTAATCGTTTTAACTACAAATTTCGCTTTCTTATTTCACCTTGTTATCAGCGACTAAATTCGCACAATTTTCGGTTAGGGCGCATAAAGTCCCACTCGCAAATATCACAAAAATGCATCCACATTGCGCTCAAATATTCAAATATTATTGGCTATCTCTTATGAGAAGACTCCTAGTCTCAACTTAAACAAGCTTTTTCTTGACGGGACATTCAGCGAAAGGGGCTATCTCAGAAGGGACCTTTTGAGAAAGGGACGTTTTGCGAATGGGGTATTTTACATAAGGGACCATTTGCATAGAAGACGTTTTGCGAATGGGACGTAATTTTGGTGGAGGGACATTCTGCGAGTGGGACTTTATGCGCCCTAACCCAATTTTCTGGTGGTTGTCTGTCTTAAAAAAGTAAGCGAATTAACTTTTAACAGCTTACCGTTAAAAAGTCTATAACAAGTTCACTGTGGCCATATCGCTGTGGTAACTTGGTTTCTAAAGGTTCCAGTGTAGTGGGTTCTGGTAACGCCATACCCTGCAATACATAAAACAATTAGTAGGTACTAGTGCAGATAAACAAACGGCACTATTTAGTCCATGTCAGTAATTAACTTATTGTGCAATAATTACTCCTGATTGGAGATCACGACGCTGGTTTAGTTAAACCAGCGTCGTCCATTATATTTTGACGTCCAACATCAAACAGTTACTTACTTCGGCCCCGGGTTCAAACTGTTCAAAGTACTACAGTCACATAATATATAGATACCTGGAAGAAGGTGTTCTGCGAGAATATGGTCATGTGCCTCGGCAACAGGTCCCCGAGGGTCTTGCGGATGAGGTACAGCTGGTCGAGGTCGCTCTTGCCGGGCCACAGCGCCTCACTCGACAGCAGCTCCGCAAATACGCAGCCTGAGGAGATTGCGCAGTGTTAAATTTGAGGCGTTTGTAATCGAGGACTGAATGCATTGTCACTTCAACTGTAATGCCTGCACGTCTATCATGGGACGGCCGCGACATACTCTCGATTTTTCTCGCACTATACCTCTTGTTCTAAGTGTTCTAATAAGAGAGAGACGGATAGTGCGAGAAAAAGTGAAATTAAATTATTTTTCTAAAATCCCAACTGCTTTTTTCAAATTTTATAACCTATGTCACTCTCACGATTAAGAGGAATCCGACGACACCTCATATGTCGAAATCCGTCAAACGGTTTAGGCTGCAGGGCGTGCCAAAGAAAAAGGTCACATAGATACGCACGAAAAACATAACCCTCCTCTCCTTCGGCAGTCTGGTAAAAATCGAGAGAGCTCGCGCGCAGTCGTGTGATAGCCACGCCGGTTTTTATAATCATGGGAAAATTCTTAAATAGCATGTTTTATGCTGCGACTGGGGATATGTTAATTGAGAATTTGTATGAGGTAGGTTGGTTAACTGCTACAAACTTGGTGGTACAGTAAAGCGGATCTGTACTATATACTATCTATGATGTACCAGTGTGCATAGCTCTGTGAGTGTCAGTGTCAGTGTCAGTGTTAGCACAGTATAGAAGAATAATGCAGTAGGTAATCTGAGGCCGTTTAGGAGCGTTCGTTACCTACTTTCGCTCGATGCGCAGGGCTGTGTCAAGTTTGTGGCTTGGCATACCTATAATACTAATTTCGCTTTTAAGTATGCAAAGTATTTCTGTTACAGTTTAATAGACAATATTGTATACACAAAGCACAGATAACCTCCAATAGATAGAGCCTATAGGGCGACGTGCGGTCACATCTATCGTTAAATTGAAGTAATCACAATTATTTACAAGTGGCGCTAGTGAGCACGTTAACGCCCTCTTAAATGATGGTGAGGATTATCATCAACCACATTATTTTGATCACATAGAAAAAATATATCTATTTTAATGACATCGTTTTTATGTCTTCCATACCTATACCAATCTTAAAATATCATACATTAGCCTAGCTAGCACATTCGCGTTAATGTCGAATAAACATCGCATTCGTTCTTTTCTAGTAAGTATGTAAATACGAACGAGACGAAGGCTTCTTGTCCGACATAAACACGATAATGCAGTAAATGTTGTAAAATGCTTAGAAATAACTATTTTTATGACTACTTGACGGGATTATAACATACCTTTTTTTATGTTACGTGGTGATCAAAATATTCTAAGAACGACAATATTCTAAGAACGATAATAATATAACAGTGACAGCCCTTCAAAAATTTAAACCATGTTAAAGGTACCTACGCCATGTAAAATATTCTACCAACAATTAATTGCGGCTTCGCTAAAAACCGACGACCAACGCGCCCCATCACTACGCTTCTCGCGCCATTATGTGACAAAGCGCGCTATTTTCGAAACGGCCAATCACAGCGCCGTTACCGACCTCCCCGCAACCCGCACCTACCGCCAACTGTGGTGACCTTTGCATTGAACTAAATCGCGTATAGGCTCTATCTATTGGAGGTTATCTGTGACACAAAGTAATCATATTATAGATAGTTATAGGTATGTGTTTTTAGTTTCCCACTTCATCGAATATTTTAATACCACTGTACTATGCCTAAAATATTTCCTAGTAAGTATAATAGTTGCTAAACTGCACTAGGTTGGTAGGTGCTTAGTTACAAGCCTATTCGGCTCCTTGTGATATCGTGGCACTGGCGGCTCGCTGTCTTCATACCTACGAGGCGGTTTCCTTTGACGTAGCGAGTGAGAACGAGCGAACACCGCAACGGCGCGGCTCCGATTGAAGCATTCTCCATCATTCCCGAAGGCTATGTGTGTGTGCGTACCGAACACGCGCGCATGTGTGCAGCCGTGCGATGTCCCTTTGTTCGAAGTTTATCTACTGTTCCTATACTGTGGTGTTAGCTACTGTACCGATGGCCCACACGTCAACGGGCGCGCTGTACATGGTGTCGCCGACCAGCAGCTCGGGCGCGCGGTACCACCGTGTCGCCACGTAGTCCGTGTAGCTCTCGCCGGGGCCTGAATATGTTGGGAGAAAAAGAAATTATTAGCTACGTTATCAACAATTATTACGTTAAAAAAAGACCTGGTTGCACTCCGGGAGTGCCGGCAGAAGTGAAGACTCAATGACATTGTAACAGTTTTTCGATCAGGTCACGTGTCCGTCTTACGAATCTTCAATCTCTCGAATCTCTCGGTCACGTGACATCTTACAGTCACGAGACCTGTGGCGAGTTTAACAATTTTTCCCCATCACAAAAAGTGCACAGCGTCGCTAAAGAAGTTTTCACTTCAACAAGTACCTATAGGTTAGTACATTAGAATGTTAACCCATTTTTTAGGCAGAGGCGTTACATGCTACCTATCCACCGCCTGACAAACATGTATTTAAATTAGGGAGTAGGTAAGACTCATCATCGTCCTAGCGTTATTCCCGGTTGTGTCCCTAAACGAGCCCGGGGTTCGGTTTGACACCTAATTCCATGATTTGGCGTAGGCACTGGTCTTACGAACTACTGCCATATGACCTTCCAACCCAGAGGGAAAATTGGACCTTATTGGGATTAGATCGGTTTCCTCACGATTTTTTTCTTCACCGAAAAGCTAACGGTAAATATTCCGTACATAAATAAGTTCAGAAAAACTCATTGGTACTAGCCTGGATTCGAACCCACGACCGCCGCTTGACAGCCGCATGCCTAAACGACTAGGCTACCGTCTTTATAGTAGGTAAGACTGAGAATTGACTATTATGGTTCAACTGCCGGCCTGAAAAAGGGTTAAGGCGACGTATGCCCAGGCTGTGGTATTAGCGATTCGATTTTCAATCGAGCGAACTTTATATATAAGCCCTAATGAACGTAAATTGGTAATTCTGGTTAAAAAAACGGGTTTTTTTCATACAAATTAATTCGGCACGCAATGTACCTACTTATCGGTAACAAAGCTAACAACTGACAGTAACCATAAATAAAATAAATGAATAAATAAATAAATAACCTTTGATTGCATTCAAAATTCACTCTTAGTGACGCCCTGACGCCAGTGACACCTTGTCACTTACCTACATATTTACGCTGACACTTTTGACGGGACGTATACTGTACTTAATTATAGGAATTAGGATGCAGTAGCTTAAAATATTAATGAACAAGGCAAACTTGTCTAATTATATTATGAGTTTCTTTTCATGCCATCAAATGCAAGCCTACGCTACCGCGAAAGTACTGCAATGGTTACTGAAATGTACCTACTTAAACCTAATCTACACGAAAACCGTAAGAATTTACATAAGGAATTTTATCAGGGAGGTCAATGGGTGGTACACGCAAGGAACGATCTAGATAGTAGATACAGTTTCAGACCTGTAGATAAGGCATCCGTCACTCTCGCACTCGCATACTTGTCAGAGCGTGATGGGCGTCTTTACCAGCACGTCTAGCACACGACGGCTGCGACATACTCTCGATTTTATCGCACTATACCTCTTCTTCTAAGTGTTCTAATAAGAGAGAGACGGATAGTGCGAGAAAAATCGAGAGAGCTCGCGCGCCGTCGCGTGCTAGCCGTGCTGAACGATAAGTGATAAAATGGCAACCATGCTACGCCCACTGAACAGGTAAGAGGCGTATCCCCCAAAATAGAACATCGAAGTTGGTAACTATAACTCCACCTTTATCAGCCATTGGAGTTTTCACACGGGTATATCTCTGTTCATTCTTTATTCTTTCAGTGTTCCAAATCCACGACGCATCATAAATTCTACGAGTCACCGAGTTAAAGAGCCTTGTGCAAAAAGAGGTAAGTAAGGCATTCTATTGATTTGAACTTTTATATATTCATAGCTTGGATAAACAGTATTTTGAGAAAGCGAAAAACGCCGCGCCTGCACGGCTAGCACGCGACGGCGCGCGAGCTTTCTCGATTTTTCTCGCACTATCCGTCTCTCTCTTATTAGAACACTTAGAAGAAGAGGTATAGAGCGATAAAAATCGAGAGTATGTCGCGGCCGTCGTGTGCTAGACGTGCTGAACGCGGTCAATCCGCTTCAACGTGTCGCACACCAACATGGTATATATATTTTTATAAATTTGTTGCGCGAACTCGTACTGATACGTACTTATTTCCTATATCTGTGGATACGTACGTATTAGATGCGCGCGCATCTTGATATCAAGCAGAACATGCAATTTGCCGAGTTGGATTGGAACAGAACAAATTAATATGAGTATTGAGTGCCTGCCCACAACACGTTGCAATAATATATTTTTTATTTTTGTTTCTAATAATAATATTAAAAAATCTTTAACATCATTTCGTGAAAACCGTATCTTAAATAAATAAAAACGAGAGCATGAACATTAAAAAAAAAACGAAAACTGAATTTGAACCAGTACCTACGTTTAAAAAGAACAGACCCCGTATCATGGTCGGTATTATCACGCGATAAGTGACAAGATAGTGCGTCCGTCTCGTTCTATTGAACGGCGTCAGTGGGCGTAGCATGGTTGCCATTTGACTCCAGGCAAAATACGGTTTTGAAAAACATTAATTTATAATAGCGTTTTTTTTGTTGATTTCATTTTAAAATGTTATTCTAAGATGATTTATTAAAGAATCCGACAAACTTTCCACCCGGAAGTAATTATGTAGATTTCAATGAATCATGCATTGTCTTTTTTTGTACGATTTATCTTGAATATTACAGAGAAGATGTAAATGAACCAAAGTAAAGCCAAAAATATTTATTAATATTTTTTCTGACTTTTCAGAAGCTAGTTGATTTATCATTTTATTGATGTCTGAAATTTTGTCGGATTTTGTCGCTGGGTAACTATTTAATTGATAATATATCCGTTATACATAAAAAATAAGCTATTATTAATTATTTCCAAAATTGACATTTTTTCCATACAAGCTGTCAGTTCATTGACTGGACTATTTCATCACTTATCGTTGTGGTAAAGGCGCCCATCACGCTCTGACAAGTATGCGAGTGCGAGAGTGACGGATGACTTATCCACAACGATAAGTGATAAAATGGCAACCGTGCTACGCCCGCAGCTAGCCAGTGACGGACGCTCTATCTTGTCACTTATCGTGTGATAAGGCCGTCCATGCTACGGGGGGGTCAGGTTTAAAATACTAAAAATATCTTAAACGATATGATACACAGAGAAAGAATATAATTGAAGAAATAAACTATCTTCGTCTGTAGCTCCCGACAGGACTTAACTCAAACCTGCGATCCCTCTATTGCCGGTAGAGTGCTTTAACCAAGCACTCTACCGTTCGAGTCCTGTCGGGGGCTACAGACGAAGATGGTTTATTTTTCCATAATATTCTCTCTCTCTGTATCATATACATCGTTTAAAATATGATAAGGTAACTTCCTCGTTAAAAATAACACGAAACAAAATCCTACTAATATTATAAATGCGAAAGTTTCGATGTTTAGATGTTTGGATGTTTGTTACTCAATCACGCTTAAACGGCTCAACCGATGTGAATGAAATTGTGCACGAAGACAGTTTAAAATCTGGATTAAAATATAGGATAGTTTTTATCCCGGGTCTACGCAGACGAAGTCGCGGGTGGAAGCTAGTATTTAAATAAATAATTTTTTTCGTTAAGAAACTAAAAATATCTTCTCCTTCTACGAGTACATGCACAGATCTTGATAGTTCCGTGAGTATATGCGTACCCGACATAGTTCGACATGCAATTTTATTCTTAGTAACCCGTAAACCGTTTAGCAAACTTTGATTAGACGGACTAGAATAGATGGCGTGCTGGCGATGGTTTGACTGGGCTAAATATAGGCAAATGTTCCAAGGCGTAGGCGAAGTGATGACGATTACGTTACGTTATTTTTTACCCCCAACGCAGACGAGGGATGTTATAAGTTTAACGCAGGGTTCGAAATTATCAAGATAATTACGCTTCTTGATAATTATCCGATAATTATCACCAGTATAAGAACCAATGACACTCGAGTTCGCTCAACTTTGCATAATCCGAACTGAATTCTTCTTGTAAGGCTTAGAGTATATATATAGCTAAAAGAGGCGACGTAAGTGTCGCCACAATGAGGGACGGCAACAAAGTAGATGATTCCCGTGGGGTGGCCATGTAACTAAAAATTCCCCATCACTTCCATATGTTTATTTTAAATAATGCGCTTTTATTGTAAGTACTTTTTACTGAAGCCTTACACATTCACTGCCTAGCAGGCGCTCTGTTCGCAAGTACTAGTAATATTCAGCTTAATAACATGAAATATGATTCTAGTAACAGAACGTAGGAAATTAATAGTCCTTGTGAAAGCGGCTTACCCGTGTTTCTTATCAGCACAGTTATCACAGGACGGCCCGCGAGCTGTGTTGCGGCGAGGAAGACTATCCGTCTCTTTCTAAGCGTTCTAACTAGAAAGAGTCTACCTCGCCGCGACACTGCTCGCGCGTCGTCCTGTGATAGCAGTGCTGATCTACTCAATTATTATATAGCCTGAATCACACTGGCGCGGCCTGCGGTGGCGGTCCATATTAAACTTGACAGTTAGTGTCAAATTTACTATTGACCGCCACCGGAGGCCGCACCAATGCGATGCAGGCTTAAGGCGGAAAAAAAAGACACTAAGGACCGAAATGAGACACAACCATGTAAGAAAACATTTACTATTAACATATTCAAATTATTACAGATTGATAGTACTTATAGGATGTCGCGTCCTCGCTGAATACTGTACCATCGACTGGCTTGGCTGCCAATTTAACCGCCCTGTGGCCGTAACCCAAATACTGCGCATACGCGCATCCTCATCTAGTGGAAGCCTAGAAAATAAGACATGTTGTTTGACATTCAATTTCAAGCAAAAGGCTTGTAGAAAATTATGATTAATTCTAAACCTTCGATCATCTTTACTTATTACTAGCTGTCCACGCGTCTCCTGGGTGAGTACAGGGTAAATATAAGTATATAAGAATAGATCCCACCCATTATATACGAATTTAATGTAATAACAAGTGTACGAGATGTACACTTGTACAATGTACGAGAATAATGTTAAAGTATAAATTACCCGAGAAATCGGGTATTTTTAACTTGTATTGGCTGGTATCCCTAAAATGATTGCAAAGAAGCTAAATCGAGAAGACATTCTAACACCTCTCGCTGCTTACCATAAATGACCTACGCAATTTGGGCGGATAATTTGTCAACAAATATTCTCTTGAAAAATGTAAACAATGATGTTATTTCTATTGTAATCGTCTAATTTTACAAGATTTTGAGCGTAATGTAATTTTTCCATGCTATTTTTACGTATTGCGTATACAGAAAAGTGAAAGATGTTCTACTTACGTGTGAAAGGTTATATTTTCATCACATTGTTCCGACCGGCTTTTACAGCCAAGCACGCAACAATTGACCATTTTCTTGGCACAGTCGGAACACACACGAAACACACACACAGGAAACTATTTATTTCACAACAGAAATTCAAGATTTCGGACCATTATCGGACTCATATGCAGCCACGCGCGAGCATTGACAGCAGATTGTATGCCACAACTGTTGTGCCAAATAGAAAAAAAGTGGAACTATGACAAGGATAACGAATTATCTCTTTCTGTCACACTTATTACGATTTGTATAGCACCGTTTCGCTCGCTCGTGGTATTATTATTACCATGACCTGTCCATAGTACTCTAGGTTCATGTTGTAAGGGGAATCCCCACGGCGCGGCACGTCACGTTGACACTTCGTGCGTTCGGATCGGATAGATGCGAAAATACACGTTCGAATACTTCGAATACAGTTCACTTTCACAAGCGCAATTTTTTGTTATTATCAATCGATAATTATCCATCTTTTATTATCACGATAATTATCATGATAATTATCCTTTCGAAACCTGGTCTAACGTGTGTCTGTGTGTCTGTCTGTGGCATCGTAGCTCCCAGGCGAATGAACCGATTCGAGTGCGTTTTTTTAATAGAAAATCTTGTCTGTCGAGTTCGTTCCTAACTTAGGCTGTATCAGGAATAATATTAAATTCTCTGTCTCTGTGGAAGCTACGATAGCCTAGTGGTTCAGGCGTGCGGCTATCAAGCAGCGGTAATGGCTTCGAATCCCGGCTCGTGCCAATGGGTTTTTCGAAACTTATTTAAGGCATATTTACCGTTAGCTTTTCGGTGAAGGAAAACATCGTGGGGAAACCGGTCTAATCCCGACAAGGTCTAGTTTTCCTTATGGGTTGGAAGGTCAGATGGCAGTCGCTTTCGTAAAACTAGTGCCTATACTAACTCTTGGGATTAGGTGTCAACGCGGACCTCGGGTTCCATGGAACAACCGGGAAAACGCTAGGAGGATGAGGATGATAGTCTCTGTCTCAGACGTCTCAATGGCGAAGTTTTAATTGATTTCAATCACCCGTTTCCCTATTTTAAGACAATTTGAGCACATGGTCCTTTCATCAGGGCTGTAATTCGCTACGCGCTAATGCCCGTCACTAGACCTCTACCTACGTAACTAACGCATTGCGGTGTCAAGATATATTTGTGGGTGAGCGTTGAGGAGAGCTTAAAAAAAGTTACAGAATAGGGGTGTAGTATGGCAATTGGCCATATTTAGTGTTTAGCAGTAACACAATAGTTTACTGCTACATAAACGCATATTGCTTGTATCAGCGATAATCCAACATGTATAAAATAGAGTGTTTCCATAAATAAAGTGTGCATTATACTACAGAGTCTTGGCGTATTATATTCATATCCCAGTAACGCTGCCCAAACCGAACATCCTCAATCTCATCATAGTTCAGGGGGGCAGCTCCAGTCGAGAAATAATGCTTCTCCGGTCTTGGCAACAATGTTTGACTCCATCAGGCCAACGGTATATTATAACTAGCTATTTAGTAACATATTTTCCGACATCAACGGGGAAGTTCTCAATTTTTTAAGTAGTCGGAATGTTTTATTTTTTAACCCCCGACGGAAAGAGAGGGGTGTTATAAGTTTAACGTCTCTGTGTATCTGTGTATCTGTCTGTGGTATCGTAACTCCCTAATGGATGGACCGATTTGAATGCGGTTTTTTTTGTGGCATAGATAATTTTATCCCGAGTGTTCTTAGCCACGTGTTTCATGAAAATATGTTTAGCCGTTTTTGAGGTATTGAACTTTGAAATGAAAATGTCGGGGGATTTTCAACTTTTCTAAGTTGTATTAGTTATTATGCTATGTTCTCCAACTAGTCGAAGACGCCGGGACCGATTTGGAGAATCCTTTCTTTGTTTGAAAGGGTTTCCTTCCCAGGTGGTCTCAAGGCTGTTGTTCGCTAGCGCTAGTGCGGCTCACCCCGCCGGTCACCCGTCACGAAACTAGACCTATACCTACCCTTAGTTACTACGCATCGCGGTGTCAAGATATATTTGTGGGTGAGCATTGAGGTGAGCTTTAAAACAAGTTACAGAATAGGGGGGCAGGTCACTGTCCCTGGTCTCCTGATCTGACGATGGGAACCTGGAGAAGTCAAGGAAACTTTTCAAATAAGGCGAAATGCTGAATTAATGTCGTTAAAACTTGGTTTTAGTGTTCCGTACCAAAATTGGTCCAACGGAACACTTATGCGATCACTGTCCGTCTGTCACAGCCAGTTTTCTCGAAGACCGTTTGACATAGGAAGCTGAAATTTGCTATAAATATAGAAATTTATGGCCTAATTACATAAATAAAGTCAAAAAGGTGTAAACCCCAATAAAGGGGGCAGTTGGAGGGGTAATAAGGGGTTTCGCAATTTATTAATGTAAATTATTCATAGATTATTTTTTAATTTTTACAGACGCTAAAGCCGGGCATTGAACTCAGGATTAGGACAATTATAAAGGACGTGAGAGACTTGTAAAGAACACACGTGCAGCGCGGACGATAAACCCGAAATTATTTTCTGTTTTTTTTTTATCAGATGCAACTGCATGTTTAGTGGAGGTGTGAATATATTAGCATACAAATGTAACTGCTGTAAGTCCCCAGCTAACCCGTCGGAATGTAAAATTTATTGTTAACTAGCTTCCGCCCGCGACTTCGTCTGCGTGGACCCGGGATAAAAATTATCCTATATTCGTGCAGGTTATAAACTATATTCGTGCAAATTTTCATCTAAATCGGTTGAGCCGTGTAAGCGTGATTGAGTAACAAACATCTAAACATCCAAACTTTCGCATCTATAATAATTATAGTAGGATTTGACGATCTTTTTGTAATGCCAATTTAGACTAGGAATATTAATATTCGCATAGACATACATAATATTTTGTGGCGTGTTTTGATAAGTAAAGAAAACGGCGAGCTTTGAGTGTTATTCATCCAGAACCGACATTGTCTTTCGAATGCTGTAACTGTAACAATGCTGAAGTGTAGTGAGAAGTAAAACTTGTACATTGTGTCATAGTTTTCATGCCCAAGTAGGTACCTACCCAAGAAAAGAATCAGTAGGTACTAAGGGAATAGATGTACTTATCATTCCTGTATAAGAATACGCCCACGATCCAATATGCGTATAAATATTTGGGTGCTGCTAAATATCCCTCACGTGAAGAAATTGATATACTTTATTCGTCACGTTAAGTGTATAAAGGTGGTTTTCCACCGGCGAGGCGAGGCGGGGCGTGGATGGGCGAGAATTGAAATTAGTATGGGACTTACTACCTATTTCCACCGCGCGCGCGCGCTCAGTGCGACGTTTTTTTTTGATCTGACCATAAAATGCTTTAATTGAAATACCAATTATAAAGAACTAAATGGCGGGCGCCGGAGCTGCCGGCGTCGCGCGCAAAATTTTGGCCACTGGGCGTTGAAGATTTTACCCGCGCAAATACCAACTCTCGCATTCACCTCTTAAGGCTCAATTTTGCCCTGTAAATTATGGTTATAATAGGTACCTACCGGAAACATTTTTCTAACGATTTAAGGTGAGGAAATAAGTACCTATTAAAATCACCTTTAGTTTTTTTAATCATTTGCATATTACAGAGCCATAACAAAATTATGTATACCGTACCTAATTTATTTGCAAAAATATTTTCACTTTAGTTTTTTTTAATCATTTGCATACAAAGCCATAACAAAATTATGTATACAGTAATTTTTTTGCGATAATATTTTCACTAGTTTTTTTAATCATTTGCATATTATTACAAAGCCATAACAAAATTATGCATAGGTACTTACAGTGATTATTTCGCGAAAATATTTTCAATGTTACATATTAATTGTCTTGTCAGTTGTTATTAACAAAATAACATGACGGCTTACATTAAGTTGAGGCACAGTTGAGGTATAGGGTGGACCATTGTCTGTTAAGGCTGTGCATTGGAAATTATCGCGTGCTTTGAAACGCCGTTCTGATTAGATTAAGATACAATAAGGTCCGATTTTCATATATATGATTCTTGACTATAATATGATTGTTCATCTGATTTTATCGATACATGATTGCTTAAAATTTCCTCGATAGAAAAAAAATCCAAAGTTGGGTCTGCATTTTCCTTTTTTTACTCAGCCTACTCAAACGATACATTATTTTAGGACACAATCAAGTTAATACTGTAGTATTTTATCTCATCTAAAATCTCACTTTATGATATTTAAATAAAACGTATCTAGGTATTTATCGAAATTTGTCCAAAAAAGCCGTTCCCGAAGAGTGTTATATCTCTTTTCCTCGTGCGCGGAAGGCATCAGCGTGCCTCTGTCTAGGGGGCGTGTTCGACTCAAATCAAGGCATCGCCTTAACTTTATGAATAATAAAACATTTGCACACTATAAACACGTATATTTTTAATGAAAGTAGACAAATTGTTTTTTTTTTATGAACTATATCTAAGTGTAGTTCTTTTCTGTCCGGGCACTCGTACCTTGACTGCTGCAATAGCGTCGATGGAGGTGTGACAAGTTGCCACATCTTTTTTTTTTTTTTTTCCCCTCTTACAACTATCTTTACAGGTACTAAACCTAAGACAATAGTGTAACTATTAACATTTTTACCTTACCTAGTAACAACTTATTTTAAGTTATGGCGCCTATAACATAATGTGAACAATGTGGACTTTTTGAATTCAGAGCATTCTTGCTCAAACCAAGTCCTTTTGTTGTAGGCCATTAAAGTTTTGTAGTGCAGGAGCACAAAAAGTCGGTTTAATGTCGGTCTGGCTGGATACGAATATAATGAATAGAAAGTTGTTCAGGATCATGGGTAGATTCACATTTTGCTATTTTGTATCACCAATTAAATAACACCCTGTATACTTACTTTTAAGGTTCTCATGTAACTTGAATTGTGTGATGTTGAATAAAGCTTTTCTATATATTCTATTCTATATGACTTACAAATTATTAGGGGTGTAGGTAGACTCGTGTTAAAATTGATGTTTGATAAAGTATAAATTGAAAAATATAATTATACTTTAATCATAAAAAGTATGGGCCTTGAAAGTTTACAAAAAATATGCATTCTTTTAACGTCGAAGAGTATATTTAAAATTGTGCGACTACTATGGACCTAAATCCTAAACGCAGTATTTCGCAACCGAAACAGCAATTTTCTTGATTCTATTAGTTAGTACAGTCAGTTTCAGAGAAACATGCCCCCCCTGCATACCAAATTTCTATGCAGGGGGGGGGATGTTTCTCTGGAGCTGACTGTACAAATAGCAGTCATACATTTTATTGGTAAACCCATGGTGTGGGGTATCGTAAGATACCTTGTTCAAAAATATTATGGGCATCTCCATTTTTTGACTGAGTTGTCCATTTGTGAAATATTGGGCTTTAAAGCCCAAACTTTTGTTAGAGTCATGTTGGGGACACCCCCTGCTGGCTAAATGGCTGCTGGGAATGTGAAAAAAATCGTGGCAGTATACATATAATCAATTTAAAACTTAAGTAGTCATTACTAGTTACCGAGTAATGGTCGACCAACTTAAAATGTACTTGAAATAGCCAATTAATAGGGTAATGAGAACTATTTTATGTTAGTTTTTGTATGTAACAATAATTTTAAATGTTGTTGATTTAAAATTTTCAATACAGTTCCTTTAATTTGATTTTATTTTTATTTCTCCCGACCAAAGTCCCAAAATCTTGAAAAAAAAAAATTTTTCTCCCGATATTAGGGTCATTCGATCTGGCAAGCCTACCTACACTGCGCGTGGCCCGACACGCACTCGGCCGGGTTTTTAGACACATCTTAGGCAAGCCGATGGGAATTGGCTTGCATGGGCGCTCCGCCAGTGCTATATATGTAGACTCTACGTCTACAGGGCTGTTATTCGCTAAGCGTTAATGCGGATCACCCCGCCGTTCACCCGTCACGAAACTAGACCTCTACTTACGCTTGGTTACTACGCATCGCGGTGTCAAGATATATTTGTGGGTGAGCGTTGAGGTGAGCTTAAAACAAGTTGGAGAATAGGGAGGCAGGACGCGCGACGGGTTAAAGGTATTTGTTGAAATAACAATAACCCTGTGTATGACTAAGATATTTGAGGTGCATCTGACTAAAGGTTCTCTTAAGGCGAGTGGTCAGTACCTAAGCGTTTATGTGTGAATGCCGTATACTTATATACTTAATTGGTTACGCAACCCTTTAAGGTATAATTACATATACCATTAAGTTGATTACAACGGTAAAATACGTCTAGTTAGCAATTTTATTCGACCTTTATTAGCATCTCGTGCTTAATAACTCGCGATGTTGAAGTAAACTCCAACTAACTTTTGGTAGTTTTTGACTTTTTGCTGAACGATTAGAACACAATGGGTGGGTAAGTAGCGAACTTAAAAATAAAATAAACTTGTTAGTAAACTTGGTTTTTTACAACAAGTAGGTACCTACTTATAGGTGATAGTTTATTACTCTTTATTGCAAAGTTACTCTATAATCTACAGTTACACTCTTTATGTCATTATTAACTTTGATAGTAGCACTAATTATCGTAAATATTGTACAAATGTAGATTATAATTATAGTAACTTCGCAATAAGGGTATAAATAATCTATCACAGAATTACTGCATATCACCGATTAGCCAAGTTTTGCCCTACCTACGCATAAATATATAGTGGTGTTATCACTTATCATGTCCAAAATTGGTGGTGTCCGAAACAAGGTTGAATATAATTACACGTGATCGAATCCGTAGCGTGAATGAAGTATAGATTAACCTAAATGCATATCTATTAACATTATTTATTCAAATATATAATGATAATGACCTATTGTATTTGGGTTCAATTTAAATTAGATCATTGTTTGGTATCGCTTCGGACGAAGGTCAACGGGCTATTTAAATTGCGACACACCCCCCCTTATAAATAATTGAAATAAGTATCGCTTAGTTTATTTAAATTTATTATTCTCAAACAAAGCATTGATAGTCCATTATTTATTGGATTGGTTGTGGCCCTACAAAATTTAACATAGAATGTAAAAGAGAAACTGGTTTACGCACAGACGACGACGTGCGTTACTCAGGATTACTCTAGAGGAGCTCTATGAACTCTTCTCTCCTTTTCCATTGAACAGCGAAGGTGAAAAGATACCGTGAACTTTCCATACAAATATTTTTCGGACTAATTATGGCTTAATTAATCATCATGCCCTTAAGCCTGCCCGGGGTCCGCTTTGACACTAGTTTTACGAATTATGGCTTTATTAATACATTTTTGTAATTTAATAAATACGATTGGCTAGATCAGGGGTCGCCAAACTACGGCCCGCAGGCCAAGTGCGGCCCGCGAGCCCTTCTAATCCGGCCCGCGGAAAGAGCGGAGAGTCCGGCCCGCGATACCGAACCGAGTGGGTGGCTGGTCACTGGTCATGACCAAATTTATAACATTACTAACCGAGCGTTTTTGACGTTTCATAAAAAGAAGCTGAATTGACTTTTGTCACCGTATTGTCGTGTAATTTCAAGCAATGTAGGTACTCAAAATAAAGGGCCTGCATTGAAGATATCCGTGGCTGACTTAAATCACTGGCTGTAAAATGATTTGCAACGCGAGGCGCAACCGCGTTTACCCCGCTCACGTGTTGCAACGAGTTAAGGCCCCGTTTCGGCAATCGGGGGTCGGGAATGTAAGAGAATTATATAGAAAACGATGTTCCATAACCTTGAAAGAAATCACACAGCTAGCCAATGAATGTTACTTCTTCTTGATACTAAGATAATGCTTATGGATAAGTGTAAAAAAAAACAGAAAATCACTAAAAACGTGTCAATCGCACTCCCGTATTGTAACAACTGAGTCGTAAGTATCAAGAACGTTTCGCTCTCTTAGTTGTAATTTACTGTTGGATTTTTTATTTATTTAAGTAAGTATATAAATTTATTACACTAAGTTATATTGTAAACTTAAAAAAAATGTATTATTAAATGAATTTTATCAAATAATAAAGTTAAAACTATAAAAAAGTTCTTGGAATCTTAATTTCTTAATAAATATATACTTATTTCTGATGCTGAAAGCTGATGTGATCCCGAGTGTTCTTAGCCATGTTTTATGAAAATATGTTCAGCCGTTTTTGAGATATTGGACTATGAAATGAAAATGTCGGGAAATATTGGGTCAAGCTGACTGGGAACCTGATTACTGGTCGTGTCAGTTGTCATTTTTATTTAATTTTATTCTATTTCTATTTAATTTAACATTTTATAACTCTATGTACCTACTAACACTAGTAGTTAGTTTTTAATTTGATTTTACTAACAACTATGGACATGCTCTGAAAATAAAAGTATTTGAATTGAATTGAATTTATCCCATAGCTCTACGCGGGCCTAAGATATAGGAATTAATGAATTCGGGTGATTATGGTCATCATAAATTGCATTGAAACTCTTTTCAATTCAATTCAAGATGACCCTTTAATCACCGGACGCTCTAACACAGCGGAGAGAGACGCCCTTTGTCGCTTTTACTCGTCAACAGTCTTCATCCCTATGATGGGTTCAGGGTGCAAAGGAAACAGTAAGTTGCTCAGTTATGTTTTTCAGGATCAGCGGGCGTAGCACGGTTGCCATTTTATCACTTATCGTTGTGGATAAGGCATCCGTCACTCTCGCACTCGCATACTTGTCAGAGCGTGATGGGCGTCTTTACCACAACGATAAGTGATAAAATGGCATCCGTGCTACGCCCGCAGGGGCCGTAGACAAGGTTACAATCGACAAGCGCTAACGCCAATAGAAAACTAATAAAATGTATGGGAATGACAGATGTGAACGAAAAATGTTTCGTCGGTATCGTAGGCCCACTGGAGAGGAGCGTACAG
Source organism: Epinotia bilunana (assembly GCA_947049275.1). NCBI lineage: Eukaryota > Metazoa > Arthropoda > Insecta > Lepidoptera > Tortricidae > Epinotia > Epinotia bilunana. The sequence goes on along the minus strand of OX346268.1, from coordinate 2,802,777 downwards.
CGGACTCGACTAGCACTGAGGCAAAAATGAAAAGACATTGCTGTTGACATAAACAGCTACCATAGAGTAAGGATGTATTGCGTTTACAGTGTATCCAACACCCTAAACAAGCCCGGGGTCCGCTTTGACATTCAAACTTTCACTTGTGTTTATTTAAAACTAGCTTCCGCCCGCGACTTCGTCCGCGTGGACCTGGGATAAAACTATCTTATATTTTAATCCAGGCTATAAACTATCTTCGTGCAAAATTTCATTCAAATCGGTTCAGCCGTTTAAGCGTGATTGAGTAACAAACATCCAAACATCTAAACTTTCGCATTTATAATATTAGTAGGATTTAAATGCGTTCTTTTCAGTAGGTACAGTCAGCGTCATATAGTTAGTAGCAGCCAAGGTAGCCAAATATTTCGGTGTACGTCTTTATTAACGTAAGAATAAGGGTGTGTTACGAAATATTTGACTACTCAACTATATGACGCTGACTGTACTTAATCTAAATTAAGCTTTTTATGAAGCTTGTTCTGAAAGTGAATATCGACCTACGTGCCTGTGCTACGTCGAAGCCAACACAGATTTTAATAGCCAAGGCCGATGGCAGATAAGGGTAGTAGGTACCGGCAGTATTAACCGTAATGATTCTACGATAACGTGGAAAGCTTTTAACTATATTACTAGTAAATAAGGTAGGCTATGTTTATTATTAGAAGTCAGCGCAGTTTTTCATCAGAAAACTCAAGTGACCGACAAATCTGTCACCATCAACATCATCATCATATGATGATAGTAGTAAGGTAGTAAGGCCTAATATTCCTAGTAACTACAGGAAATGGCATATACCATCTCATCGCCTAGTCAGCAACAAATTTGAGGTCACATATGAATGTTTCTGTCAAAAAAATCATTTTTGGTACAAACTTTTATTGCCGACTGTACTTTTCTATATACCGTCATCAATTACTCATTGAGACGATTGTAACGAGCCCAAACTCGATAGGGTTATGTGATTTTATTACGGAGTTCCTATGGCCACCTTCCAGCTCCATCATCAGTGTGCGGTGACTGCTGTTCAGATCTGTTCGTCGCGTTTTACTGTCGTCGAAATCTGCGCTGCGAAGATGGTGCTGTACCAGTCTCTCGGGATTGTCGGCACATTTGTACCTCATCGCAGAGAAGATGAAGCCGGAAGGAAGACCCTCGGGGACATCATTGACGTCCTAAGGGAGAACGAACACGACATGCCTGAGTTCGTGGCGACGGAGGTCTCCAGATTGCCGTCCAATACGCCAGACCATGTCGACGTGAGCTGCCTGCTGAAGGAAATTGTGGCTCTTAAAGCAGGCATGGCAGAAATTCTAAAGAAATTTGACAAATCGCAGGCCGTTATTGACGTATTGCGCAAAGAAATCATCCGTTTGCGCGACGGTGCCCTAGAAACGCGGTCACCGACCGCGTCAAATTTCAAGAATAGTAACCGGGCGTCAAATGCCGACTCGGTCAATTCGCGTGTAGCTGACAATGCGCATAGCGATGTCACTGTACATGCTGATCCGCGGCCCCCCGGCCCCCTCCTCGCGGGGCCTCCCGTCAACGCTTCATCGAAACCACGTCGTCGTTTTGCTGACGTCGTTTCTGCTGGTGAGCCTACTGTTCCAGCCTGCCGGAAAGCTGCGCCCTCGAAAGCGCGTGAAGTTCGGGATCCTCAAGGGATCCTCGGGAACCCCTCGCACCAATGTGGACAAGGAGGGTTTCACAACGGTGTCAAGAAAGCGTAAGACACGTAAGAGTCAGTGTGGTACTGCAGACCCGGTTTGTTGTGGTCTGCGGGTCTCCACACCGAGCAAGGCGCTGTACGTGTCGCGCCTGCATCACACTGCCACCGCTGAAGAAGTGACGCAGTATGTTCGCCAGAAAACCGGCTACTCGCTGAGGGTGCACCAGCTGCGGTCCCGGCACTACGTGCACTTCAGCTCTTTTGTAGTGCGCGTGCCGCGGCCGCTCCAGAAGACCATCGCGTGTGCTGATTTCTGGCCGAAAGGTGTCGTGTTTCGTCGGTTCCGGGGCAACCTACCAAATCCAACACCCGAGATGGCGACGCAACGGGGCCACGCCGTTTTGCCGTCTAAATAAACATTGTTCGGTTCATGACGCATTGGTGCTTACACTGTAATGTTATGTAACCTGTTTTTTCAATAAATAAATAAATAAATAAATAAATCAGATCAGCTCCACGTCATCATAATATTGTATTGTCACGCGATTTGCATATTCGTGCAAAATTTCAACTCAATCGGAAACCGGGAAGTGGATCAAATTTAACTTACAGATAACAGACAGACAGACAACGGGACAGGTGAAACTAAATAAAAGCTTGTAATATTTAAATTCTCCATGGACTATAATTGATTTCTAACCATTAAAATTATCACCAATCATTATCCGTATGTAAACTGGAATACATACAAAAATATTTGGAATTTGCACAATTGGTTTAAGCGTAAGAATAGCGAAGCAACGCAGACGCTAGAAACTATCATCTGATAGTATCTCAGTACCCTTATATGACTGTATTTCAACCTTCACTAATTGTAACAGAGTCTATTTCTAACTGTAGAGTTGTTCCAGATAAGAGGTTGTGATGTTAGCAGCTGTACCGCATTGATCAATAGAACACGATTATGGTGGTTTGCGAAAACTTAAATCTTTGAACAATCAACAAACATAGGATGCTAGTTTGCACTTGTAATCGTTCAGGTATGGCTAAACGGATTCAACATGAAACCAAAATGTAGTTAAGTCACTGTCGACGTGCATAGACACCCCGGGCATTTGCTATACATACCTACTATAAAAACCAAGACTGATTTTACTAAAAACTGCATGAAATGTACCGTCAACTGGAGTGACTTTAGAAAATCGGGGCTACTTTGATGGACTTTCAACTGTGACAAAAGAAGCATTATTCATAACTAGCTTCCGCCCGCGACTTCGTCCGCGTGGACCCGGGATAAAAACTATCCTATATTTTAATCCAGGCTATAAACTATCTTCGTGCAAAATTTCATTCAAATCGGTTCAGCCGTTTAAGCGTGATTGAGTAACAACTTTTTTCACCCTGTTTTGGGACTACAGAAATGATTCATGTAGGAAGGTGTTTGTTTTATTGACAATCTAACTTATCAGTCCATTCCCAGTCATTGACGGTACTATAAAAAAGACACGTGCATTGTCATTGTCATCACTCATCAGTAAGCAGGTATCACTGTTTCCAAAACAAGCGATCGTAACATTTGTCTATCAATGTTCCACGTGTATATCGAGAGATAGTATCAACATTGCCTTTTATTATCATTTATATATCGACGAGTTCCGTTGCGTGACTGACCATCATACGAGTACGAGGTTCTTTAACCCATTCATGTGAGTGAGGGGTTAGAACGGGTTAAATTCAAGGAGTCAAGAAAATATCGTAAGGGAAGTCGCCTGCAGAAGAAAGCCCGCTATAGAAAGTTATCCTAGGATTTCATTTATTGTCACAAGGTACAATAGCCAACACAACTGACATCCTGTATTTATATTGAACCTTATTACGGAGCGCCCCTACAAGCCGATTCAAATTTCTTTTCAGGCAAGTCTATAGTTATACACTCTAAACTTTTTCATATTTTTTGTTCCGGGTTGGCCATCGAAAATTTTCACGCGCCGCGGACTTCAAGGTAACCTACCCAATGTTTCAAAAGTATTAAAGTAAGTAGTTATATGCCTTTTTTATGGGCCTGCTGAGCGTCCCTGGGCAAGGGCCTCTCCCGTGATATCCGTGCGTGATGCGTCTAAGTACAGATACTATGGCTCCCGCTACACGTGTAAACCCGCCCGCCCGAATACCCGTGTTCTTAAGCCCGCGGTGCTAAGCGTCCGTTCTACACGGACACGCCCGAACCCGCCCGGTCCGCGGGCGGGTACCCGGGTACCCGTGTACCCGTACACACGTACCCGCGGGTTCTAATTACACGCGGGTTCGGACCGTCCGTGGCCGTTTGAGTTGAGGCAAATAGAATATAATTATTTCATTTTACTCTATTCGCATTAGCAACTCTATGGGTTTGGTGTGTATGATGTTGTTTAATATTAGGTATGTGACAAAAGGAAACATCGCAGGAAGCCTATGTTTACTCTATCGCGTCATTATATTGTATGGGTCAATTTTTGAAGAGGCTATTTTTCGACATTTGTATGGTTTTTTTATTTTTTTGGAATATCAAATTCGTACCGACAACGTGAGGTAGGGCTTTTAAAAAGAAAAAATATGGTGCACGAGGCACCTCTCTGCTTCTAATGGTAATATTGATGCTTTAAAAACACCGTGCCATACCAATGTCGTCAGCGCCATACAAATGTCGACAGCGCCATAAAAAAGTCGATATAGTGCCGTACAAATGTCGATTCTGCCATACAAATGTCGATAGCGGCATACAAATGTCGGCGAGTGCCATCAAAATGTCGATTTTGCCATACAATTGTTGAAAAAGGTTTAAATATTTGTACAATACTAAAAAACTCACTATTTCGATATAGTATCTCCGGTTTATGGCTCAAATATTTATTTTATCCTGTTTTTTTAGTATTTGTTGTTATAGCGGTAACAGAAATACATCATCTGTGACAATGTCAACAGTCTAACTATCACGGTTCATGAGATACAGCCTGGTGACAGACGGACAGACAGATAAACACACGAACAGACGGACGGATAGCGGAATCTTAGTAATAGGGTCCCGTAGTTTTTACCCTTTGGGTACGGAACCCTAAAAAGTAGTAAGTAGGTAAGGTAGCAAACAACAAATGTGTCACGGAACCAGTGCCTAAATCGAGGCCAGTTTAATCCTTTCCAATGTCCATTAATTTCGTGCTTTACTTACATTCTGTTTTAAATCGACATTTGTATGCCACGTTCGACATTTGTACGGCCAAAAAAGCCGTACAAATGTCGCCATACAAATGTCAACATGGATGTTTTTTGGCTGTCCTTCGTACACTATTAATTGAATTCACTTATTAGTTAAACACGAAACTCTTACCCCATATTGCTAACCTTTGTTATGAAAGACACATTTTTATTTCAATCGTATATTAATAAATAAACGCCCATACAAATGTCGTCATAGCCGTACCAAAATACTTCGTATAAAGAAAACCTGTTTCCTCCGTCAAAAATACTGGCGCTCCCTCCCCTCCCGTTGGTGGTTGAAGCCCAACTAACCTATCTATCGTATCGTAAAGTAAATGTAGGGGTGGGACAATAGAAAACCAGATTTTAAGGGTTTTGAGCTTGAATCCTAATAAATCGGTCGCGCGTGGGACAACTACTAAAACACTTCACTGGTTTTAATTATTCACGCATTAATTTTGCAAGATACTTTAATGAATACCCTAATAAATCTTCTTTATAACAGTACAAGTTGTTTATTTGCACGTTGCCGTAATCTATAGTTATGAATTTCTGTTTGAGCAAAACCGCAAGTGGGACACGCAAAAAAGCGGTAGATTTCGCCGTTTTACGATATCAAACAATTTTTTCAGAATCTATTAATATTTAAGGTATTGTTATATATATTTTAAGTACAATATAATACACGGAATACAAATATATATGTATCAATACTCCATATTAAACTGACTTGAAATTATAGCCGTGGGACAGCAAAAACAGCTCGTTTGAAAATTGACCCATAAACCTAGTATTTTATGTAATGATTGCCTGACAAAGAGCACGCAAACTGTTTAACTTTCATCGTTCTAAAGCAGGTAATAATTATTTATCTGTTATCTTCGCCGACCTGAGTTGTGTTGGATATATTAGGGAGGTGGAAGGGGTCACACAATACTACAGTTTTATGTATGCAAAATTCAATAAAGGCAGTAAAGTTGTGTGATTTCCAAGTTGCAGAATTTTATTTAGCAAGCAAATAAAGATTAATAAGAATCCCCGAGACTTGGCTCTAAGAAATATCTAACAACTTTTTAAGGTGGAAGAGTTTTGAGATTCGGTCTCTTTTTTCGATGAAATGTTTTTTATGGGATATTACTATCATTTACTACATTTGGTTTAGCTATTTATTATGCTCGCCTCATTACAATGATCTGCAATATATATTTATACCTATGTTCTGTTCAACAGTTGTGATTTAAAAAAATGACATCATTTTGTTGCGATTTTCTTAGTTTTTTTTCTGTCAGATACTGTAGTTTATATTTAATTTGTGATATTGAGTGTTTGTGAAGGCCCACACTATCTGAAATAAATGTGACCAATTCTTAATAGATACGTGCTTTTTATTAACTGATTACTTCCCATTGTGAGGTTATAAATAAATGGTCGTGCTAATCTCATCATTATTTCTAATATCTACTATTAGAGCTGGTGGTCTAAAATTGGGACCGGCCAATTTTAAACCACCAGCTTCGTAACTATTCTGGTTCAAAACCAAAACTAGATTAATACTACTACATTATTTTTCACATTTTAAGCTCAAATAAAAATCTGGGGGCACGGCGGTGCCCCCGCCAAGTCGAGCAAAACAGCGGCACGGCCGTACCATCTTTTTTCGAAGCAGTTCAGGCCATTTTCGACCCCCCCAATAACTTCGTTGTGAATAAAACTAGAAGCCTGAATATTCAGCAATCAAGCCGGCATTGTAAACACGGTATATTTCAAATTTCATTCAATTTTTTTTTTTACATGAAAATATAAAATATGTGTACCGTAAATACATCATTTCGCCAAACTGCGGAGCAGTTTGTTGGCGATAAGCTCGCTCGTTTTATGACAAAAGTAGGTATACATAGAAATTGCACTGTAGTACCAGCCCGACGTAGCCCATTCATAACTCATAACATGTTATTTTCCATTAAGTGCAAATAAGATGACTGAGCCACTTGCGGGACAGCAGTACAACGGTGCTTATAAACTACCTTGTTTTTAATGCTGTTTTTTTTAATAACTAACTAGTTAAACTAACAACTCGTCACCATACATGCTGGCCACATGCAGTGTGACTGTAATTAATCTTTAATACAATGTAATACTAACTTAACTTAACTTATAATAGTTACTTACTGCTGTTGTTTTATGGAGTTATCGAACTTATCTAATAATATTTGTTTAAATGTTTCTTTCAAGCTACCTTCTTTTAATTTCGGGTTATCAAGTAACCTAGGACTCTCATTATACATTTTGGGGATCAAGTATTCTTGAGTTCTTCGTCCATAATAATTTTTGGCTACAGGTTGTTTTAATTGAACTATTTTAGAGGATCGAGTCACACGTTTATTTTTCTTTTGTACTTTAAAGTCATCTGCGTAATACGTATTAATTACATTTAAGTAAGTAACTTTACAATGCACTGGGAGAATTTTACAAATTGACAACAGTGAATCATACTGGTTTTTATACCTATTCCTCGTGTTTCTTCCTACTAAATATTTCATTAAACTAATTTGCAGTTGCTTTATTTGATCCAAATATGTTTTGAAGGTACGTCCATAGCAACTGAGTCCATAACTCAACAATGAGTCATTTGAATCAGTGGTTTAAGAATTATAACTAGTCAAAGTTTCTTAATTTTGTCACTCACATACACACTGACCTATCAACAAAAGCGCTAATTTAGAACATAATTAGTGTTTAAATCAAGGTAAAACTAAAATATTTTGCAAATTTCGGTCCAGATTTCTAGATACGCATAAATAACTTTGTAAGCCCATATAAATATATAGGATTACAAAGTTACATTTGCAGTGAGTGGGAGAAAAAATGAAAAAGCAAGAATGAGACTGCAATCATAATTTGTATGTATTGATAACACAATAACCTACAAAAAGAAGTGCAGAATTTTATTTAGCTAGCAAATAAAGAATAATAAGAATGCCTGAGACTTGGTACTACGAAATATCAAAGTCAACGACCGCTTTAGCCTAGTTGGTAGTGATGCTGCCTACGAAGCAAGAGGTCTCGGATTCTAATCCCGGTAAGGGCATTTATTTGTGTGATAAGCACGAATATTTGTTCCTGAGTCATGGATGTTTTCTATGTATTTAAGTATTTATTTATCTATATAAGTATGTTTATCGTCGTCTAGTACCCAAAGTACAAGCTTTGCTCAGTTTGGGACTAGGTCGATTTGTGTAAGATTGTCTCCTAATATATTTATATTATATTTATATTTATCTCACAACTTTTTAAGGTGGAAGAGTTTCGAGACTTGGCCTCTTTTTACATGGAATGTTTTTTATGGGATAAAACTTACTAGCTTCTGCCCGCGACTCCGTCCGCGTGGAACTCGTTTATATCCTATGTCCCTCCCCCAGACTCAAATCTCTATACCAAATGTTATCTAAATCGGTTCAGCGGTTTAAGCGTGAAGGGGTAGCAGAAAGACATAGGCAGACAGACCCACTTTCACATTTATAACAGTATGGATTCGTACTTACTTTTTTAAATCTGAATTTGAGAACGCGAACTTTACGTACTTTGTTATAATTTGTTACATTTATTAATCTGCTATTTTTATTCACAAAAAAAGATGTTATATTTGCAAAGCTACGAACATTCATTTAGTACTTGTATGTACATTCTTAGAACTACGGGATAGTTCCTAGCTTCACACCTCAAGGACGGGTAGTACTACCCGCGTGTAATTAGCACACGGGTGTACACGTGTACACGGGTACCCGTGGGCTAATTGCACGGATCCGTTCGGACCGGTCGCGGGCGTGTTACACGGGCACGGGTACCCGACACGAATACACGAAACCCGGACACGACCGCGAGCCCTAGTAGATACCTACCTACAAACACTTTAATCAATCACTTTACTAAAACGTAACCTACGAATCTATTTCGACTTCACACTACCAGTCAAATTGTGTCTCTATTTCGTAGTGTAGCCCCACTAACCTGAATATACAAGTTTTTAACATTTCAAGAGTAGCACAAATATTGATATTGACTAGCGGGCGACATGCCCTGAATGTTTATTTTTCTAGTATTAGTTTTACCATGTTGTGTTTGTTGTTCCATTCCAAAGTAAATATATTTATGTAGGTAGTCAATGTCAATATGTAGAAACCTAGAAACTTTGTAATTATTAACAAAACTATCGTGAAAAGGGTAATTATCAATTCATAACGTACGACAGGTCTATGATAATCGTTTTTGCCGTTCATCGCTAAGGCCGTATTTACACGGAAATGCTGGAAAATCGCCAAATGCTCTGCGTCGAAAGTTGCCAAACAAACATAATATGACGTTGCTTAGAAGTATTCATGTACAGGCGAGGCGTGAGCGTTTCCATAGTCGCCTGACCCGCCTGTCGCGCCCCCGCACGCAATGCCTGTCCATAAAGAAGGCCTTGGAAACAGACGTCAGTTATAGAGGCAACATACGAATATCCAAGCCATAACAGTGCTGTACATAACTCCATAATGACCACAGACTAGACTGGCGGGCTCTAGTCTTTTTTTTGACTACCACGGTGGCAAAATGGTGGCAAACCACCTTACGATATGGACAGTAAGCCGACACCGTAACTTATGGATGCTTGCGACTCCAGAAGATTCACAAGCGCGTTGCGGATCCTTTATCGATTTGAGGATTAGTTGTCTTGACAGCCAGAGTCAAATGCAGGCCCCTCGCTCAACACAGCACATCCTCGGAAGCCCTGGCGACCTTACTCACCACCAGGAACACAACACATACCTTCCGTAAGGTGCTTCGAGCAACCCAAATGGGGAAGTACGATAGCGGAGTTTCAAAATATGAGCATGGTCAAAGTGATCAAAATGAATAAATATTTGGGGACAATCTTACACAAATCGACCTAGTCCCAAACTAAGCAAACCTTGTACTATGGGTATGTACTAGGCCACGATGTACCTATATACTTATATAGATAAACAAAAACTTATGAAATATAAAACATCCATGACTAGGAACAAATATTCATGCTCATCACACAAATAAATCATATCAGAGAACGAGTGTGAAACGAAAAATATATTTAAATCTAAAGTAAAGGCGTGTTTGATGGATACCTTCATTAAAGAAAATGAAAGTAGTTAAGTCGCAAAAAATACCTATAATGTTGATGTTTATCTTTGCTTCATGTAATTAAGGTAAATGTCCCAGTGCCTGGCGTTGCCCTAATAGTGGACACTCAAGTGTCTGTCATTTAGGTTGTTATTGGGAGTGAAGATTGTAGTGCAATCTGTAGGTGCGGTGAAAGGCACGGGGACGTTTAACGTAAGTATAGATATACAAATTTAGTTCTTAGTAATAGCATAGTTAGTTTAAAAAATATAAAAAGAGTGCTGTCTTCGCCAACAAACTGCTTTGCTGTTTGGCGAAAATAATTCATGTATTTGTAACTATGGCTCTTATGAAATAAATTAAAAAAATAAGTGCCCTTACCGGGATTCGAACCAAGGACATCCGCCATCGTAGGCAGGGTCACTACGAACTAGGCCAAAGCGGTCGTCAATATATGTGAACACGACTATTGTTAAGGGCATAAGGTTGATCGGATATTTTTGAACCTTTGGAAACGTATATATATTTATGAACTCGACTGCACCAAACTTCTGTAAGGTGGAAGTAGCTCCCCAATTGGGCTGCTCCAAATATGAGCGGGATATCGTTTCGCTGTGCCCTCGTTTGAGTGTCTCTCTGAAAAGAGTTGGGGTGCTCCAAATATGAGGGAGCTAGCGCTCCGCTGCGCCCTACCTCTGAACATTCTAGTCTAGAAAAATAAAAAGAGTCAATAGTTACTGGTTCTTTTTCTGAAGTCCTGGCCGAAGGGTATCATGGAGTGGACGGAGTACTCGGCGGTGCCGCCTGGAGGAAGAGGAGAGGATGGGTTAGGAAAGGAGAGGTGAGGATACACACGCCGAGGTAATGCCACGAAGCACGAAGTCCTAAGTACGCTGTGGTATTTTTAGACAGGTCGAAGGCCGGGCCGATAGGAACCGTGCTCGTAAAAAAACATTGGTGACGGCCTACGCGATGCTATCGATAATTTGATACAAGTAAATAATTACTTTTACCAACAGTAGTAAGTTTATTAGGTACTTTAAAATGTCTGGAGGCTAAATTGTCTAAGAAACGGAGCCCCACTGCGTTTCTCCGTCTCCTTTAGAGCAAGCTGTTATAAATGAAAAAATCTTATGAAATATTTGAGAGCAGCCCCCCAAAGCGTCTTTCTTACCTTCCACATATAAACGCCTCGCGACGCGGGAATCCGTCAAATTTTGAGCATGCTATTACACGAACCAATTTGAGGTAACCACGAGCAGGGCTTATAAAAGCCACCCGTGACCCGCCGCATCTGCAAGTTCTGCATATATAAGGGAGCGACCGCACCGGTGCGTGACGCTGCGTATACGCTTTGACGTGTCGTATGCGTTACGTCTCCTTCTTACATGTTGCTGCGTTTACGGCGCGACAGAGTATTTTGGGCAGCAGTGTTGTCGCTCCCTAACATGACATGAATGTAGTCGATGGACAAGCATACGCACTGATCATCCTGGCGAAGCCGAAGTCGCACAGCTTGACGACGCCGTCGCTGGTGAGCAGGATGTTCTCCGGCTTCACGTCGCGGTGGATGGCGTTGTGCCGGTGGCAGTACGCGACGCCCTGCAGCGTCTGCCAGATTATCTGCTTCGAGAGGAGCTCTGGACAACCCTGTGGGACAGGTGAGGGTACGTTTGAAAACTACACGTCAATATATTTATCTTACGTATAGCATCGTAACTTCAGTTGCAACAGAGCGATGATAACTGGACCGAGCGCAGATGAAAGAAGTTGAAGTTGTTTTCACTTGACTTTTTATTATCTCAATGGGTGAACACTGAATAGGTACAGTCGAGTTCTTCAATATCTACACTACACAGACAACCATTCAAAAATATCTATACTTTATTGTTACTGACATAAGACACATGCTATATTTTTGAAACGTTGTATGTATAAGTAGATATAGGAGAACTCGGCTGTACGACGCAGCGCCAAGGACATAGAACTGTCTTAATTTTAATGTTCCGAAGCAAAGGAGCTCGTAAAAATGGCTTTGTCGTCGTGAAAATCCTCTTGGGCCTCTTCCATACTTCCATCCCAACCATCTAGGAGATGTTTTACTTTTCCAAGAAGTTATCGTGCAATGGGTATAGCAGGGCGGAAACTCCAAATCTAGCGGAAATTCTGCAAAACTAACGCAAACTAAACAAACCAACTAATTAGGTATTTCCTCTGAGTAAGTATTAAGGTAGTTTTTTCGTTGTATGTTTTTATCAGGTCTCTGCTGTTGGTGTTTCGTTCCTGGCCTGTTATTCGGAACTAAGTCAACCCAGCACCTCCACCAAGTTTATATTACTGCGTCCCCTGGAGAAGGGGCAAGTCCCGGCCAATTTGTGGTATTTGCGACTACATTTTTTATAAGTAGGTACAGTCATTTTTATCGTGTAACCATTTTTCCTAGTTGAAGTGCCAAACTAGCAAAACTACTGAATACACGTTTAATCTACAAATGAAAACTTTGCCATCGGCACCGGGGCCCCCAAGCTCACCCTGACAGCTTTCAGCTTTCGAAGCAGCAGCTTTGTCAGCTTTTCTTTTTTGTTTTGGGCTGGCAGCTGAAGGTTTGCTGGGCAGACGCTGACTAGCAAACAGTTTACTTAGGGCCCTTTTTTTTGCTGCCTAAAAGGGGTAGACAGAGCACATGAAACGTATGTTATATTTAGCATAAATGTTGGTATAAAGATAGACAAAATGGGATATAGCAATAATAGGTTGCTAGCCCATCGCCCACAACACACTTCAACCCTGTTCCCTTAGTGGATTTTTGCGACACCGACGGGAAGAAAAGCGGTGGGGAAATTCTAACCCGACACCACACGGGGAGAAAAAGGCAACACAGGTCAAATAGCCAGTCGTTGTTAGTCAAGCACCTCAGTGTTTAACCTGAAAACACTGAACTGAGGCGCTTGAATAACGACTTTTTTTACCTTTTTTTTGGCTTGTAAAATTGTAACTAGTAGCTTCATGAAACGGGCCACTGCGCATAATAACTGCATAGCTCAGTAATAGCAGGACTCAAGTCAATAGGAAAATCCTACTAATATTATAAATGCTAAAGTCTGGATGTTTGTTACTCAATCACGCTTAAGGGGATGCCTTGATTAGAGTCGACCACGCCCCCTTGACAGAGACACGCTTATGCCTTCCACGCACGAGAAAAAGAGATGCAGCACTCTTCGGGAATGGCTTTTTATGACAAATTTCGAGAAATACCTAACTTAGTGAAGATTTATTTATATTTCATTAAGTGAGAGTAGATGAGATAAAATACTATAGTGTTAACATGATTCTGTCGTAAAATAATGTATTGTTTGAGTAGGCTGGGTAAAAAAAGGAAAATAAAGACCCAACTTTGGATTTCTTTTCTATCGAAGAAAGTTTAGGCAATCATGTATCGATTAAATCAGATCAACAATCATATATCTGAAAATCAGACCTTATTGTTTCTTAATCTAGTCAGAACGGCGTTTCAAAGCACGCGATAATTTCCAATTCACATTTTTACGTTCACCTTAAATCAAAATCAAATCAAATCATTTATTTCGGAAGTGTTTGCATTATTCGTTAGTAATAAAGGTCTTAAAAACTATGTTAGTAGGTATTATATTACTATTAGCAAGTCGTCAGTTGGATGCCATCCCAGTGAATTAGGAAGGGACCATCCAGGCGCGCCGCCACGTTAAAATACAGTTTTTTTTTACATATTTTTTCCCGACTCCCAAAGGGACGGCCCGGGTGCATAAAAACAGTTTTTATGCCGAGTCCGAGCAAACTAAGTCGCGGGCGGAAGCTTGTGTTATTGCATTGCTTATGTTATTTCGCAGATAACAAAACAACATTTTTTTTATACAACGACGGTGGCAAACAATCGTACGGCCCGCCTGATGGTAAGCGGACACCGCAGCCTATAGACGTATGCAACTCCAAAGGAGTAACATGGGCGTTGCCGACCCTTGATATGTTTGAGGATTCGCCGTGTCGACAGCTGAAGGAACAAATTCCCTCGCTCTCAATACAACGCATCCTCGGGAGCTCTGGCGCCCTTGCTCACCACCAGGAACACAACACTACTACAGAGCAAGTAGTAGATTGTTATGTTACATACATTGTTTGTAGCGCGAAGGAAGTTTGCGCAAACGCACGCGAGGCAAGGTCAAGAGTGTGTTGCCACATCGGACGTGCTTCCTTTCCTGGCTATGGCAACAATGCGGTTAACATAGATACACGTCATAAGCCCTCAGAAGGTGATTTGGGCCAAATATTTTTTTATTTTTTTGAAGAACGTACATAAACATATATTCAATTTCAAATTTACTCGCCAAACTGACGGAACACTTTGCAGTGTTTGTTTTGCTTGCAGTATTTTGTGTAATCATTATATTAATAGATTCGATTCTACTGCCCGTACATGACAAAATATTTTCTATAAGGTTCATTTAAAACATCCACTAGTATACTTTGTATCTTTGATTAATATGATTTCTGTTATATAAGGAAAAACCAGGCTTGAAAAAATGGCCAAATGTTTGTAATTATAAATGGAAAAATAAGTAGAAGAGGTAGAAGATAAATTTTGTTCAGGGGTGAAACGCGTAAATAGGGAAAAAATAGAATGTCGTTAGTTTTGTCCTTTTTTTAGCTGCTGATTCTGATCATATAGTAACTAATAATTTGCCTTCATGACAGCTTGTCCAGTTGAAAAATTACCCCGTAGAATATTCATAACACTAGCAGGTTAAATGTTACTCGTACCAGCGAAACACTGTTACTAACGAGTCATAAAAAAATATTATGATGCGTAGTGTATTGTGTGGATATGATAACAACGCACCATTCTTGGAGATTGAACCGCTAAGTACCTAGTATTGATTTCTTTATTCTGATGATTAGCATTAACATCAACACTTGATGGATAGGACTCTATTTATTTATTAAAAATTTATTGCACCAAAGAAAAATCTTATCGTACAAAAGGCAGACTTAATACGGCATCCACTCTATAATGTCGGATTCGGATTAACCCTAAATGTTTAGGTTAATTAAACTGGGTCTTGGTCGAATTGAACCAGTATTTTAACCCAATAACTATGCAAATCACGACGATGGAATGTATCGTTTCGTTAAAATTAAAACTTAAATATATTTTGGGAACAATCTTGCACAAATCGACCTAGTCCCAAACGACCCAGTCCCAAAGCTTGTACCTTACTATGGGTACTAGACGACGATATACATACTTTTATAGATAATTAAATACTTAAATACCTACATAGACTGACTCCTGCCACAGAAAAAATGCCCTTGCTGGGATTCGAACCCGGGACCTCCGGCTTCGTAGGCACGACGGTCACTGAAAACGTAAACTACAGAGGTTGTCTAGTCTACACGATAACCACATGGATCGGTTCAGATCAAACGTCGAAGAAAGACCCCTTGCCTTACTGTGCCGGTAAAAAAACACGTCTGTGGTAAACAAGCATACGGCCCGCATGATCGTAGTTAAGCGGTTAACTGCAGGGAACTGAGGGAACTCACATGTGCGGTGCCGACGCTATTAAAAACCTGTACACTCCTGCCTTGAAGAACTCCATACCACAGTCCCTCGGGAAAACTCGTCAGGGAACTCATTCCACAGTCATTAGGTACCTACGCACGTGTCTAAAATATCGAAAACCTGTTTTAGAACACTGCTAGACATGCCTAGACCTTGGATCACGCGGCGTATCGGAATCTGCATTAATGACGTCACGGGCCGAGATGAGACCTCGGCCCTTACCAATTTAAAAGCGATTAGAATACTGATCGTGCTTATTTATTGTAGCCTGGGGCTTGCCTGCATTCTAAACCTAGTCTGGCGATAACACTATGAGTACCAATAAGTTATTATGCGGTATTAGTTGTGATTAGGCGCTCGGTCGATCCTTGAATACTCGAACCGTTGAAGCTTAGAGTAGCATTCTGTAATTGATGCAGTACTGAGACTACTAAGGCTTGGCTGAGCGCTAACTAAGGTGTAGTAGCAACATATTAAGTAATAATCTGTGGGAAGATTATTCTTCTATGGCGTCGCGTCCCGACAACGTCAGTTGTTTTAACCCCGAATGGCCGGATATTAAACCACGTGAAACTGCGGTCGGATAAGAAGTTACTAAGCAAAGTGTATGCTTCCCGGCATTGACATTTTTTTGTTGCCTCTACGTCAGTTATTAAAACCGGTTTGCCCATTAGTATTCAGTGAGAAAAATATCAATAAAGGATATACTACAATCATTAACATTAATAGTACATTACGTACCTAGGGCGGTGAATTCGTGAAGCCCCAGATCGCAGGTGTTTGTGGCCCGAACCGAAGGTGAGGGCTATAAATATGCGATCTGGGGCTTTACGAATTACCGCCCGTGGTGCCTACACAATTTTACGTCTTCTTCTGGGTGTGAAGTGAGATTTGCCGCTGCGCCCGTGGGCGGTAAATCACACTTACCGCCCAGAGTGACGTAAAATATATTAATTTTACATGCGTACCTTTTTAACCCCCGACGCAAAGAGAGGGTTGTTATAAGTTTAACGTGTCTGTGTATCTGTGGTATCTTAGCTCCCAAACGGGTGGACCGATTTGAATGCGGTTTGCTATGTTTCATAAAAATCTGTTCAGCCGTTTTTGAAATATTGGACTTTGAAATGAAAATGTCGGGGGTTTTTCAAGTTTTCGAAGTTGTCACTACTTCATTACACTACGAGTATTTAATTGCAATCAACGTTAATACCAATTATACACCCTATATTGATATATTAAGATTCACTTTACAGTAACTCGTTAATATTAGGTACATACTTTCAAACTCTTCTTGTCACGCAAAAAGCTGCCATTGCGCAGACAGTTATCTATCATCTTAAATGTGTCTTTATGAAGATTAAATACCGTTATGTCCCTGACCTGACCGAATAAGCGATTCGTTGAGATCATAGCAGCTATACTGTAGGTACCTACTCTAGTAGGTACGTAAACGTAAGCATGTTTCATCCATACTAGGTATCTAATCTTTATAATAACGATAACGCACTGGTTACAACACCATAACCGACAAAACCAAAATAATTCAATTCAGACCAAGACAAAAGCAACCTCTTAACCAAGCAGCATATCAAATTATTATGTCGTATGGCTTTTATTCCTGAAAAATATTTTAATTTACAATTTATATACTCGTAGTTACACAGAACAAAAATATATACAATTTAATATCTAAATTGAGTAGCCAATCCCTTGCTTCCCGTGTGAGTGCCAATAAGTCCTGCATGCTTCCGGCAAAACGCCTCTTAGGACAATTTCCTATGATGTGGGGAATTGTTTGAGTTATTTCCCCACAGTCACAGGCTGGTGTCGGCGAGATCCCCCATCTGTGAAGGTTCTGGTTACATCGTCCTACTCCCGTTCGGATGCGGTTTATAGTGACCCAGATCTTACGGAGGTCTTTGAAGCCAGTCATCAAATAATTTAAACATACAAGAAGTAAGCGACTGCACTCTATTAGACCTTACATTGGATTGTCATTTAAAATGGAAACCACATGTCGAAAAAATTAAAAACACAGTCTCGTTTGGTATAAGTACTTATACTTTGAGCATGTTGAAAATAAATACCAGGGCTGTTATTCGCTACGCGCTAATGTGGCTCACCCCGCCGGTCACCCGTCACGAAACTAGACCTCTACCTACGCTTAGCTAGCACGCATTGCGGTGTCAAGATATATGTGTGGGTGAACGTTGAGGTGAGCTTAAAACAAGTTACAGAATAGGGGGGCAGTATCGAGTGCGCCCTGGCGGATTACCCTAGCAGGCAGTCGCGTGGCTGCGCTATGGACTCCCGCTGTGGGCCCACAGCACTCACATTCACCACGTATCATCATGCAAAAGAATTGCATTCGAATCCGAGCAAATACCCACCACATTTTAAAAGCGGCCAAGTGCGTGTCGGGCCACGCGCAGGGTAGGGTTCCCTAGGTGCCCGTCTTTCACAGAATGGTATAGTAACTGCTAAAAAAAAAACGAACCTAATACGAACGACCTACTTAAAACAAACGAACACATGCTAACTGCGAGGTTAGCCCAGCCTAGCAGCCCTGATGCTGAGGCGCGACGCGAGACGAGAAAATATACTATTACTAATTTACTTTAATATTCGATTTTTACAGATATCTATGGGTTGATGAGAGTTGCAGAAGCCCTATTCAAAGTTTAACAGTAGGTAATTTTTTTTTGTCAAAACCGCTGCGGAAAACAGTGTACATTGCCATAACGTAGGGTAAAGTAAAGCTAATAGAGTATATACCTATACAGTGTGTGGACTATAACAGGGCATTTTTTTTAAAATTCTGAGTAATGTTGCTCTAAAGAGCTCTGAGTAATGACACTATTCAAGTAATGTATCTTAGCACCACGAGACACACAGCAGTCAATGCAGATTTTGAGGAAACATGGTTTATTTTTTTAAGGTATTTTTGAGATTTTTTTTTCTGTTATCTTTTTAGTGTTTTTAAAATAAAAAATGCTACTTGTGTCACCCCAGAAGAGTAAAAAATACACGTGAACTTATTAAAGAGAAAAAGACCGGGTTGCACTCCGGGAGTTCCGGCAGAAGTGAAAACTTGAATATTAACGTTGTGCATTTTTGATAAGTATGAGATGAGATGAAGTCAGTTCATCATCATCATATATGATGATGATGAACTGACTTCATCAACTATCGATAATCGTTTGTAATGTGAACGTGAATCGAATCATTGAATCGATTCAAATAATAACGGTAACAACCGATATGTCTCGCATCTAGAAAGACGCATCTTACGGTCACGTGACCTCTCTCGAATCTCACCTTGCGAAATCTGTGGCGAGTTTTAAAAAAAATCCCCATCCCAAAAAGTGCACAGCTGCCGCTGAAGAAGTTTTCACTTCAAAAAGGAAAAAACCTTTTTTTTCCTTTAAAGCCACCTGGAAATAGTTGCTCACAAGCTCAATAGTCTACCTTTTAATTTTTTGCTCCTGTTCCAGGCCACACCCTGTATAGTCAAATGGGATGTAAAATGTCAACTTTTAAGTGCTTTTGTAGTTATGGAACAAATTGCAAGTATTTGTGCAGGAGATATGTAAGTACTTACCTTTGTTAGGTACAACTACTGTTAGGTACACAACCACTGTTTATTTCAAGAGACTTTATGCAACCTTACGCTTAAGAGTCCGCAGTAAGCTCGATTCTCCATACAAACGTTACGCTCTCATTTTAAAACTACGTGTTGGATTGTAACGAAACTTTGCATATACAATGATATGAGGTATATCTATGTCTGTAATTCGTTTATGTAGCTTCAGATAGATACCATAGTAAAAAAAAAACAGCGAATTTAAGTTTTTCATACAAAACTTGTTTTTGCTGTATTTCGTTTGTTTTATAAACTGGAACCATATAAACTAATTACAGACATAGATATACCTTATGTCAATGTACATGCAAAGTTTCGTCACAATCCAACAGGTAGTTTTAAAATGAGAGCGTAACTACGTTTGTATGGGAAGGTGAAATTTGGCCGAGCTTACTGCGGACTCTTAATAGCATTCGTAAAAAGAAAGCTATATTTTTCTTACAAACAAAAGAGTAGCAAAAGAAATCGATTCGATCTAAAATTAGAAATCTGAACTATAATTATATTCCATCGTCAAACTACAGACGACTACCGAATTAACTCACGGTTTAAAAGGGCGTAACTACCATTTGATGTATTGTGACATAGGCTTTTAGGTCTAGTAAAATATTGTAGGCGAAAAAACGAATGTCTCAGGTCAGGGCCAGTATCTTAAGGCCTCCACCCACCGAACGCGTGTCGTGCGCGGCGCGTGTGCTGCGTGGGCCCGCGCAAGTTGTAAAGCATTGAAACTACACTTCAAACACACATCGAACGCGGTCCGAACGCGAACCCGCGGCGCTAAAGTTACAACTCGGCAGCGCGGCCGCGTGTCGTGCGCGTCGCGTGTGAAGCGCGGGCCCGCTATCTCTATAGATAGTGAGATACATATTAAATGTGTTGGTAGTGAGAGAGGCCCGCGCTGATGCAAACGCGTTGCTAACGCGTAGCTGACGCGGCGGGCCCGCGCGGGGTGCCCGCGCAGCTGCCGCGCAGCCGCCGCGCTGCTGCCGCGCGGCTAATACATATTAAATGTGTTGGCAGTGAGAGAGATAGGACGCGCGCTGCTGCCGCGCTGCTAAGTGTGATAGAGACAGTGAGATACATATTAAATGTGTTGGTAGTGAGAGAGGCATGACGAGGCGGACCCGCGCGGGCCCGCGCTGCACACGCGTTGCTAACGCGTCGCTGACGCGGCGGGCCCGCGCGGGCCCGCCGCGTAACCCTGCGTTACAACCGTGCCCGACACGCGCCGCGCACGACACGCGTTCGGTGGGTGGAGGCCTTTAGGCTTTAACCTTTGCCCTTCAATCAGAAGCATGCGAAAGCAGACTTATGCAAAGAGTGAAACGCGAGTCGGTAGCGATAGCGTAATGACAGAGAAAATTACATTACTTGCTCAAAGTTGATCCTTTGCAGCGAAGCTTTATGCGGTAGATTCGTTTAGGGACGAGATATTTTGTGTGTGGAATGAGATTTCGCTCAATAATGTACACACCTACTTACATACAGCCTGCGTAAAAAGGGCAAAGAAATTTGCTTTTGCGATATTAGTCTCTGTTCAGCACGGCTAGCATGCGACGGCGCGTGCTAGCCGTGCTGAACAGATTTTCTCGATTTTTCTCGCACAATCCGTCTCTTTCTTATTAGAACACTTAGAACAAGAGATATAGTGCGATAAAAATCGAGAGTATGTCGCGGCCGTCCTGCCGTGCTTGTGATAAGTGCAATAACGCCAATAACTTCATTCGAATATGAATTAAATATTTATTATATGACGTTTATGCACACATTTGAATTACATTTCGATTAAAGTTATTGC
Source organism: Epinotia bilunana (assembly GCA_947049275.1). Classification (NCBI taxonomy): domain Eukaryota; kingdom Metazoa; phylum Arthropoda; class Insecta; order Lepidoptera; family Tortricidae; genus Epinotia; species Epinotia bilunana. The sequence goes on along the minus strand of OX346268.1, from coordinate 2,781,653 downwards.
GCTTTACGTTAGGAGGGCAGCGTCGCATACTAGACGTGCTGGCATATGTGAGAAAATGTTATTTTGGGAATATAGCCTTTTGAGGAGAAGTATTCATTCACAAAAAAATGACTTTGTGCAGCTGTGTTGTGAAATAAATGAATCCATTTAATTGAAAATAAATAAAAGCTTGCAAAAAAGGGTCGGCAACACACTTGTGACATCTCGCGTCCATATAGGCAACGGTGTCTGCTGACCACGAGGCAGGCCGTATGACCACGAGGCAGGCCGTATGCCTGTTTGCAAAAAATTGCTACTTAAGAGTCCGCAGTAAGCTCGGCCGAATTTCACCTTTCCATACAAACGGAGTTTCGTTCTCATTTTAAAACTACGTGTTGGATTGTGACGAAACTTTGCATATACAATGACATGAGGTATATCTATGTCTGGAATAAGTTTATTTGGTTCCAGTTTATAAAACAAACGAAATACAGCAAAAACAAGTTTTGCATGAAAAACTTAAATTCGCTGTATTTTTTTTACTATGGTATCTGAAGCTACATAAACTAATTTCAGACCTGGATATACCTCATGTCATTGTACATGCAAAGATTCGTTACAATCCCATACTTAGTTTTAAAATGAGAGCATAACTACGTTTGTATGGAGAATCGAGCTTACTGCGGACTCTTGCTCGTGGGAATTATTTCGCACGTATCGTACCTACCTCTAACTAAATAGGTACTAGTTTCACAAATGTTCACTTCGTTTTAGACACCTATACACAGTTCTACGGAACGAGCTTATACGCCTCTTCTCAACCGACATGGCTAAGGAAATTAGACCTTTTTTAGAAATTAGAATAGATTCTACCTATGCTTATAGTTACTACGAATCACGGCGGTGGGAGAACGTGAGGTGAGGTTAAAAAAGTTACAGAATAGAGGGACAGGTTTTGACGGGGTGTTCTGTGGACTGTCCTTATCAATTGTACGCAGCCTTTATTGAATTCGCAATGTACCTTCGTTGAGTAAGATCACGAAGATCGTATTGCGGAATTATTGACTAGGATGGCACTGGTATAGTTGCATCCACTTCACTGAGGCTGTGCTTGGCTCGCTGCGATCAGCAATAGATGGCTGATGCAACAAGACTCTGTTGACAGTGGTATTGAACCTTCACGAAGTGTTAACCAATCGAACGGTTAGCATGGACGTTATATCAACCATCTTGCGTCTTGTAATACACTCGCGGGCAAAGAATACGGGCCGGTAAAATACTGTCATATTTCCTAAAATAGTGCGTAAGAGGTTGTACAGTTAATCCTGTCATGATCTTTATTTAATTTTACATATAAACTGCTAATAACAGTAAAAAATATAACGTTACCCAGGTTTAAATCGGACTCGTAAAAACCCATGAAAAAAAACAACGTTAACGGAGAGAGATATCGCAAAAATCTTGATTTTTGGATATCGATATTTTTATGATAGGATCCAGGAAATTGTTAATACAGTTGGGCATTGTAAAGAATAGCATATTAATATTATGTAAATAAAACCAGTATTAAATATTTTAAAAAACCTATTGCAGTTATTTAATTTAGGGTACGTGACCCGTATTCTCTGCCCGCGAGTGTAGGTGTAGGTAATGTCGAGCCACGATAGGTATTAGATAGTTGTATCCACGGAGACACGCCCCACCCGAGACTAGTAAATTATAAAGACTGTCAATGTCTATATTTACAATGTAGCGTTATTCACACGTTGGCTGTCCACCATACTTCACCTGAGTGTTGCTCTCACGCCCTGAAAAATAAGCTTTTGATCCCACTGGTGATGCTCATGGCAGCCAACGTGTTAAAAAGAATGAGCATGCTGTTGCTAGTTTCACTGCAGAGATATATCTGTACCATTTCCTATGGCAATACGGGAGTAGACTCATAATGGATTATTTTTTCAAAAGAAAGAAGGCTAAAAATATGCGTACTGACGAAATAGTGTTTTATGCAATCGTTATGTAATGTATGCTTTTTCAGTCGAGTACCACGTTTAGGCCACGAAGCTTGCTGAGTGGCCTAATTAAGGTACGAGACTTAAAAAGTTAATTACGAGAGGCGTTCAAAATATTCTCGGTATTGATACGTTACAACCTCTTTTATATATATATTTGTTACTGGCCGCTAAGATTCATCCATTGACATTTAAAAAAAAGTAAAATTGGAACCGAGATGTTCTTTTGTTTTTCTGCAATTGCCGAACAAACATGAACACCATGAGCGAATTAACAATGTTAACGAAATTAGAGCACCGATCCGTCATAAAATTCTTGACAAAACAGGGTAAAAATTAAAAAACCATAAAAGAGGAAATATTGTGTTTACCGTGAGTCTGCTCCCTCTTTATCTACTATTCAAAAATGGTCAAGCGAATTTAAGCGTGGAAGGGAGAGTATTGAAGATGACCCTAGACCTGGCCGGCCTGTAGTGGCTACCTCACAAGAAAATATTGATAAAGTGGAAAAACTTATATTGGAAGACGGTCGAGTGAAGGTAAAATCTATAGCTCAGGTAACCAATCTCTCTATTGGTACCGTACATGACATTATACATGACCATCTTAATATGTCAAAAGTAAGTGCAAGATGGGTCCCGCGAATGCTGACGCGGCTTCAAAAGGATATGCGTGTGGCTTGCTGTTCAGATTTTATCGACCTGTGTGGTGAAAATCCCGATGAGGTGCTGCAAAAAATAGTTACTGGAGATGAAACCTGGGTTCATCATTATGACCCAGAGAGCAAACAGGAGTCCATGCAGTGGCACATTAAGGGTTCAGTTCATCCCAAGAAGTTCAAGGTCATCCCTTCAGCTGGCAAGGTCATGTCCACAATATTTTGGGATTGTGAAGGAGTTTTGCTTATCGATTATAAAGAAAAAGGTGTAAATATCACAGGGCAGTACTACGCTAACGTTATACGTCAAATAAGAGATGCGATCAAAGAAAAGAGGCGAGGAAAGTTAACCAAAGGTGTTCTGTCCATACTGCTCATATTGCCAAGGCAGCTATTGTTGAATGTGGGTTTGAAACTGTTACTCATCCACCCTATATAGTCCGGACTTAGCCCCAAGCGACTTCTTTTTGTTCCCCAATCTTAAAAACGATCTGCGTGGAAATAATTTTTCTGACGATAAAGCGTTGAAGACGGCCGTGGAGGAGCATTTTAACACCAAAGATAAAAAATATTTTTATGAGGGATTAAAAAAAAAATTGATCGATCTTATAAGTGTATGAACATAGGGGAGTATATTGAAAAATAAAAATATCAAACTTTTCGTACTTTTTTGTTTTCATCCACATACCGAGAATATTTTGAATGCCCCTCGTATATAACTATTGTATACAATACTTTTTCTACGAGTCAACTGAACTAATTAAACAAACTTGGTATCTATTGAAAACGAAGTGCAACCAACGGCTTTTTCTTTTTTGTGCGTTGATGTCTATTACCTTTCGACTTTCTCATGACGGCGTCCTATTGGTCAAAGACATTATAGTTCAGTAAAGGCGCCACGTGATTGGTCAATTTCATTTCAGTTGTCTCAACAGTTATGAAATGTTGAGTTGGGAGCTCCATAGTAAAAAGTATGTTATTTAAGTTTGGTGTACGTAGCTACTACCTTTTTAATGTTGCTTGTTAGAGCGAGAAAATGCTAGAAGATCGTGACGTCACGATCCTCGAGCGTCATAATAACAATCGTTTCATATGAAGATGCGTTTTGCGGAAAAGGGACAGAACATACACCCTCTTAAAACTTTGTGATTATTTACCTCTTGCGTTGCTTCTGACTACATTATTAATCCTTTTTCGAGAAAATACATCATTATTGATAATTTTATTTAGTGTCTATTGTTATGTCCTATTGGTCTTCTGCGTCACACAATAAAGCTATATAATCGCTTCATAGATGGTGGCAATGTGTTAGCGAGGGCTTAAAGTGCCATACCAAATTAATGTTACCAAGACCTGTCTATTGTGAAACTTACTACAGCAGGCCCATTGCTTCTCTCAGATGATAAATGTTCTAAGGTTCCTTTTGGATTGTCAAGCTCCTATTTAGAATGCTCAAAAAAATCGTTGCAGCCTAGAAGTAAATGAGTTTTATCTGTTTTCATTCATAACTTAGTATGCTTATTTAAGTCAGTAAATACAGAGACATACAGTTTAATACAATGGAAAGTGAAAACAAAATATTTCATCTATGACAGTCCCACTGGTTCGACGAAAGTTTCGATCGATAGGATCTCATAATTGCCACCGATAAATCAATTAACAAGGCTCTAACAGCACCTTTCTCCGTCGACATCCAAACGTATTCGCGGAAGGCGATTTCAGTTCGAAACGAGTTTTAAAAATACATTCGTTACCGGGTTATTCACGTGTGACCACAACGGGTTGTGAGTGTTCGATGACTCGGTTGCACGTGTTGCTGATGCTAGCCGTGCTCGTAATTAATATCAATTCGTGTAACTATATTAATGTCAAAGTTAATAAAGTTATTCTGTGTGTTTGTTACTGCTAAACCCATAGTATTGAAATGTTGTATGGCGAAGATGAAAATATCGCCATACACAATTTAAAAGTCTTGGAGAAGGATATGGATTAGTATTTATTACTCTACTATCTATACTAGCCCTAAGGCGTGAAGTAAAAGTGCCCTAGGGCCTATTTGCAGTTTAAAAAAATTAACGCAAAAGAACGTAAACTTTTCGTTATTAGTCCGTTATATCACCGGACATTATTAGTGTTGTGTGTCGACCGGGTGACAACCCTAGTGTACAAGTGGTTAATAAAGACCAAATGCGGGTAGTTCGGAAAACCCACGCAGCAAGAAGATATTTATACCCACTCAAGCTAGTTGTCCCGTGAACATGGATGTTGCGACACATCCGAAACGTCGTAGACCTCACTGAGGTAAATAAATAAGTTAATTATATCCGTTTACTACGATCCTGACAAACCACTTTCGTTTCACTCACTTTCATAACAATTCTCATACATGCTCGTCGGTTTAGGGTACTTTTTACCTGGCCTTTTAGTAAGATTTCTCCAATTTGATCGGAGAAAGTTCGCCTAGGTCTTCCAATTCCAACTTGCCCTTCCACTCTTTTTATATACACTATCTTCGTTAATCTTCCAAATTTATATATGCTTTAAAGGTATTAAAGTACTAAAGTAAAATATAAAAAACCAACTTTGAGTGCGCATTATCTGCATATTACGCTTATGCGCACGCGTGGCTAATACGTTACTGTGGTTCTACGGGGAGACAGCACCGAAGCCCGACGAATTGTCTATAATGCAGAAAAAATGTATCCGTATTTTAGCAAATGTGCGTATCCCTAATAGTTGCCGACCACATTTTAATATAGAACATAAACTTCTTACACTGCCCTGTATTTATATAATGGATGCTGCCTTATTCGTCCGCGAAAACATACATTTATTTGAATTTCAAAAAGAAAAGGAGAATAGTGATCACAATATAGGAACAAACTAATGTTATACTAATAACAAACTTAGCCATGTATAGAAACAGTCCCCATTATGAATGCATCGTAATATGTAATAAAATCCCCAATGTAATCAAACAAACAAGTACCTACCTACAAGTATCATTTTATTTTAAAATAAATTAAGGAAATTATTGATTAGTAATTGCTATTATTCTGTAAAGGACTTCCTTAGCGATATTAATTTGAATTGTTTTCATAATTAACGAATCGTTTTTATAATTTTAATTATAAATAAATGTTCTTATTACATTTATTATTTTACTGACTATGTATATTTAAAAGTGTTCAATTGATATATTAGGAATTTAGTTGTAAGTATCGTTAGTTAATGTTGTGTGCCCTAACAGGGCGTCATGGACTGACTATTTCAATGTAAGACCTTAATTGATATGTACAGTTGTTGCTAAGCAGTTCTAGTGCTCCAAATGATCTACACACGAACTCTAATGTCAAGGGAATAAAGTCTGTGAGGTCATTTTGAGCGTGCTATTTTGCTTAGCTACTTCTGATGCTGACTGTACATGATTTTTACAATGAAAAATGAAATGAAATGAAGTAACTATTCTGTGGCAAAGGTACATAGTCTACGTACATTGGTCTCTTCCAATCCGAGCCACAGATCGAGCATAAAAACTTGGTGGAGGTGCACCTTCTTGCGTCGTAACACCTCCATCTGGTTCATGTCTACACTTACCACGCGGTGTTTCTCGAGCTCGTTCACCACGGTGTGGTCGCAGTAATCGACACTAGGTGCAACTTGATCTTCAACAACTCGACCATGGACCCGACACACGGTAGCTATGTCTACTCACCGCGGGCTGTTTCTCGAGCTCGTTCAGCACGATGTAGTCGCAGTACTCGACACTAGGTGCAACTTGATCTTCAACAACTCGACCATGGACCCGACACACGGTAGCTATGTCTACTCACCGCGGGCTGTTTCTCGAGCTCGTTCAGCACGATGTAGTCGCAGTACTCGACACTAGGTGCAACTTGATCTTCAACAACTCGACCATGGACCCGACACACGGTAGCTATGTCTACTCACCGCGGGCTGTTTCTCGAGCTCGTTCAGCACGATGTAGTCGCAGTACTCGACACTAGGTGCAACTTGATCTTCAACAACTCGACCATGGACCCGACACACGGTAGCTATGTCTACTCACCGCGGGCTGTTTCTCGAGCTCGTTCAGCACGATGTAGTCGCAGTACTCGACACTAGGTGCAACTTGATCTTCAACAACTCGACCATGGACCCGACACACGGTAGCTATGTCTACTCACCGCGGGCTGTTTCTCGAGCTCGTTCAGCACGATGTAGTCGCAGTACTCGACACTAGGTGCAACTTGATCTTCAACAACTCGACCATGGACCCGACACACGGTAGCTATGTCTACTCACCGCGGGCTGTTTCTCGAGCTCGTTCAGCACGATGTAGTCGCAGTACTCGACACTAGGTGCAACTTGATCTTCAACAACTCGACCATGGACCCGACACACGGTAGCTATGTCTACTCACCGCGGGCTGTTTCTCAAGCTCGTTCAGCACGATGTAGTCGCAGTACTCGACACTAGGTGCAACTTGATCTTCAACAACTCGACCATGGACCCGACACACGGTAGCTATGTCTACTCACCGCGGGCTGTTTCTCGAGCTCGTTCAGCACGATGTAGTCGCAGTACTCGACACTAGGTGCAACTTGATCTTCAACAACTCGACCATGGACCCGACACACGGTAGCTATGTCTACTCACCGCGGGCTGTTTCTCGAGCTCGTTCAGCACGATGTAGTCGCAGTACTCGACACTAGGTGCAACTTGATCTTCAACAACTCGACCATGGACCCGACACACGGTAGCTATGTCTACTCACCGCGGGCTGTTTCTCGAGCTCGTTCAGCACGATGTAGTCGCAGTACTCGACACTAGGTGCAACTTGATCTTCAACAACTCGACCATGGACCCGACACACGGTAGCTATGTCTACTCACCGCGGGCTGTTTCTCGAGCTCGTTCAGCACGATGTAGTCGCAGTACTCGACACTAGGTGCAACTTGATCTTCAACAACTCGACCATGGACCCGACACACGGTAGCTATGTCTACTCACCGCGGGCTGTTTCTCGAGCTCGTTCAGCACGATGTAGTCGCAGTACTCGACACTAGGTGCAACTTGATCTTCAACAACTCGACCATGGACCCGACACACGGTAGCTATGTCTACTCACCGCGGGCTGTTTCTCGAGCTCGTTCAGCACGATGTAGTCGCAGTACTCGACACTAGGTGCAACTTGATCTTCAACAACTCGACCATGGACCCGACACACGGTAGCTATGTCTACTCACCGCGGGCTGTTTCTCGAGCTCGTTCACCACGGTGTGGTCGCAGTAATCGACACTAGGTGCAACTTGATCTTCAACAACTCGACCATGGACCCGACACACGGTAGCTATGTCTACTCACCGCGGGCTGTTTCTCGAGCTCGTTCAGCACGATGTAGTCGCAGTACTCGACACTAGGTGCAACTTGATCTTCAACAACTCGACCATGGACCCGACACACGGTAGCTATGTCTACTCACCGCGGGCTGTTTCTCGAGCTCGTTCAGCACGATGTAGTCGCAGTACTCGACACTAGGTGCAACTTGATCTTCAACAACTCGACCATGGACCCGACACACGGTAGCTATGTCTACTCACCGCGGGCTGTTTCTCGAGCTCGTTCAGCACGATGTAGTCGCAGTACTCGACACTAGGTGCAACTTGATCTTCAACAACTCGACCATGGACCCGACACACGGTAGCTATGTCTACTCACCGCGGGCTGTTTCTCGAGCTCGTTCAGCACGATGTAGTCGCAGTACTCGACACTAGGTGCAACTTGATCTTCAACAACTCGACCATGGACCCGACACACGGTAGCTATGTCTACTCACCGCGGGCTGTTTCTCGAGCTCGTTCAGCACGATGTAGTCGCAGTACTCGACACTAGGTGCAACTTGATCTTCAACAACTCGACCATGGACCCGACACACGGTAGCTATGTCTACTCACCGCGGGCTGTTTCTCGAGCTCGTTCAGCACGATGTAGTCGCAGTACTCGACACTAGGTGCAACTTGATCTTCAACAACTCGACCATGGACCCGACACACGGTAGCTATGTCTACTCACCGCGGGCTGTTTCTCGAGCTCGTTCAGCACGATGTAGTCGCAGTACTCGACACTAGGTGCAACTTGATCTTCAACAACTCGACCATGGACCCGACACACGGTAGCTATGTCTACTCACCGCGGGCTGTTTCTCGAGCTCGTTCAGCACGATGTAGTCGCAGTACTCGACACTAGGTGCAACTTGATCTTCAACAACTCGACCATGGACCCGACACACGGTAGCTATGTCTACTCACCGCGGGCTGTTTCTCGAGCTCGTTCAGCACGATGTAGTCGCAGTACTCGACACTAGGTGCAACTTGATCTTCAACAACTCGACCATGGACCCGACACACGGTAGCTATGTCTACTCACCGCGGGCTGTTTCTCGAGCTCGTTCAGCACGATGTGGTCGCAGTACTCTACACAAGGGGCAACTTGATCTTCAACAACTCGACCATGGACCCGACACACGGTAGCTATGTCTACTCACCGCGGGCTGTTTCTCGAGCTCGTTCAGCACGATGTAGTCGCAGTACTCGACACTAGGTGCAACTTGATCTTCAACAACTCGACCATGGACCCGACACACGGTAGCTATGTCTACTCACCGCGGGCTGTTTCTCGAGCTCGTTCAGCACGATGTAGTCGCAGTACTCGACACTAGGTGCAACTTGATCTTCAACAACTCGACCATGGACCCGACACACGGTAGCTATGTCTACTCACCGCGGGCTGTTTCTCGAGCTCGTTCAGCACGATGTAGTCGCAGTACTCGACACTAGGTGCAACTTGATCTTCAACAACTCGACCATGGACCCGACACACGGTAGCTATGTCTACTCACCGCGGGCTGTTTCTCGAGCTCGTTCAGCACGATGTAGTCGCAGTACTCGACACTAGGTGCAACTTGATCTTCAACAACTCGACCATGGACCCGACACACGGTAGCTATGTCTACTCACCGCGGGCTGTTTCTCGAGCTCGTTCACCACGGTGTGGTCGCAGTAATCGACACTAGGTGCAACTTGATCTTCAACAACTCGACCATGGACCCGACACACGGTAGCTATGTCTACTCACCGCGGGCTGTTTCTCGAGCTCGTTCAGCACGATGTAGTCGCAGTACTCGACACTAGGTGCAACTTGATCTTCAACAACTCGACCATGGACCCGACACACGGTAGCTATGTCTACTCACCGCGGGCTGTTTCTCGAGCTCGTTCAGCACGATGTAGTCGCAGTACTCGACACTAGGTGCAACTTGATCTTCAGCAACTCGACCATGGACCCGACCCACGCTAGCTATGTCTACTCACCGCGGGGTGTTTCTCGAGCTCGTTGAGCACGGTGTGGTCGCAATACTCAAACACGAGGTGCAACTTGCGCTTGCGGCGGAACACCTCGATCAGGTTCACCAGGTTTGGGTGCTTCAGGTTCTGAAACAACAGTTACCATTTGTAAAATTCATAATATACATGAATTAAAAATACCCTTGAAACCTGCTTACAGAACAGGTACCTAAATATTTGAATACATCTATTCTAGCTACTAAACACGCGAGGTATGTCGTGATACTGACCCACTAAGACTTGAGGTACAGCACAGCGGCCTCTCCCTCTTATTTGGAGCAACCCAACTGGGAAATCATCTCCTTACAGAATACCGCAGCCATAATTATATCTATAATCTGTCGCTATTCTGTCTGCTGTAGATAAAATTATCGAAAAAGTTATCGACGGTCAAGTCAGTCAACTCTTAGAGCGTCATAATATACTTTCGGACTCGCAACACGGTTTTCGTAAAGGACGCAGCACTGTCTCGGCTCTAACGGGGTTTGCGGACTATGTGAACGACTGCTTAGACTCGGGTCAACAGCTAATAGCTCTGTTCATAGACTATAAAAAGGCATTCGTTATATTGGATCACAATATTTTATTACAGGCGATGGATGAAAGCGGAATTCGTGGTCCCACGAATAAGTGGTTTAAAAGTTTCTTGTCGGGCAGGAAAATACGCACGAGCATCGCGGGGGAGACGGGGCAGGATGCAGTGGTGGAGCTCGGGGTTCCGACCGGATCCGTGTATGGTCCCGTGGGATATTGTGATGCATGTCCACAGCGTCGCAAATGTTGCGAAATGGTGCCGGGTGTTTATGTACGCGGATGACATGTGTCTACTTTATGCTGCAAAAGATATAACGGAGGTGCAAAAGTGCATACAAGACGACTTCGAAAGTATCACTAAGTGGGCACATGATAACGGAATTATCTTAAACTTCGAGGAAACCAAATGCGTCCAAGTTCACTCGCCGTATAACCAGGTAGCCAAAAAAGTAAATAAAGAAAAAATGGATATAATAGGGCATACATACGATTGCCTGCATGCAGATAAAAGTAATTGTAGATGTGCTAAACTGAGCTATGTGGAAACATTCAAATATTTAGGTCTAACTATTGACACAAACTTTAATTGGAAACCGCATATTAACGATGTTTGTAATAGGCTAAGATCTGTGCTAGGCAAATTTTACCAATTAAGTCGAACATTAAATAAAAAAAACACTAATGGTTGTATATTACGCCCTTGCTGACTCACTTATTAGCTATAGTCTAGTCGTATACGGGCGAACATTCATCACATATATTAGAGATATACGAAATTTACAAACAAGGCTGATTAAATTCTTAGTACTAACTAAGAATTTTTTCTTTTTACTAAAAAAGGTTAAGAAAGATTGTGAAAAAGATTATGATGAAATATTTCCCTTATGTAAAATTTTACCGATAGATAAGAAAGTCACATACCTCTTAGGTTTAGAGCATTATTACAGTGAAAAGTACAAATTATTAATTAACAATAAATATAATACTAAGTGTAAGAGAAAAAAAGATAGTACAGCCGAAAATGAAAAACTATTATGGAAGAGAGAAAGTCCTAAATTAAGTAAATCTATGATAAAAACTAGACTAAAGGAATGTCTTCTCGACTTGTCATGATTGTGTGGGTGTGTGTGTATGTATGTATATATATATATATATATATATATCATTTCTTTGGTATGGGGCCCACGAAATTGTTACCTAATTTATTTTATAAGATGAGTTTAATAGGTTAAGTTAAGTTGTATTAAAATGTAGCGTCTCGCCATCAAACGTAACAGTTTGGCGAGAATATAAATGTATAGTATGTAAGTTTTCATTTGAATAAATACAAAAAAATAAAAAACGCCAAATGCTTGCTCTGTAGGTATCTGATGATGTGTAGGAACACCTGGTAGTAAGTAAGGATCCGAGCTCCCGAAGCTGCGCTGTATTGTGAGTGCACCAGGGGGCCTAGACAAGGTTACAATCGACAAGCGTTAATGCCAATAGAAAACTAATAAAATGTATGGGAATGACAGATGTTAACGAAAACTGTTTCGTCGGCATCTGTCATTCCCCTGCATTTTATTATTTTCTATTGGCGTTAGCGCTTGTCGATTGTAACCTTGTCTACGGCCCCTGCATTTCCTACTAACTGTCGGTACAATGAACGTCGGCACTGCGTTTGTGAGTCTTGCGAGTCTCTTGGAGATGCATGTGTTTGTTTACTACGGACGCGGTATAAAAAGAACTAAGTAATCTAAGTACCTATTTGATGTAAAGAACAATAAAACCATCAATTAACATTTTAAATCTATGTTACTCGTAATTACAACCTCATACACATTCAATAATCGATCATCAGGAAACGGAGGGTCAGAATAAGCACATAATGCCTGTTACGCGATTCATGAATGCACATTAAGAAACACAACTACTAGAGGCCATATCTTCGTATGAAATTCAAGAATGTTACGCCCTTTCGAGCGTTATGCAATCAACACCTACATGAAGAAAAGTATTGATACTTGTGCTTGAGTAGTAAGGCTCAATTTTCTTTACGTGTTTTCCGTTTTGACCGTACCACAATGCACTCATTAAATCTGTTGCGATACACATTCGATTATAGTACCTAATGTATGTAAAGTATTCGATATAAAAACAGAGTATTTCTTATGCTTGCACTTGCATAAGCGTCTGTGTTGGCACAGATATCATGCACTATATGTTATAGTGGAGTATGCAGGTAGAGATGTGGGGCACAGCGAATCTCATCCCGATTGTTATATTTTGTGGAGCAGCTCAACTGTACTCCACTAGAACACTATATATTTCTTGTAGAAAGCGGTGTTGTGTTCCTGATAGAAACTAACAGATTAAATTAACGCAGGGCATCATCGAGGGTCCTGGTGAAATTCCTCAACATCACACAAGACTTCAAAGAGCTCAGTGGAAGTATCTCCACCTTACCTTGGGTACCGACCTGTGGGTTGATATGTAGTGATGTGTTCCTGGCCCCGTATGAAGCTGATTTTCCACCGGAGGGGCGAGACGAGGCGAGGCGAGGCGAGAATTGAAATTCGTATGGCAAATTTCCAATTCTCTCCTCGCGCATCTTCGGTGGAAATAGTAAGTGTCATACAAATTTAAATTCTCGTCTCGCCTCGTCTCGTCTCGCCCCTCCGGTGGAAAATCAGCTTTATGGTCGGCCTTATCACGCGATAAATGACAAGATCCGTCACTGGCTGACACCGTTCGATAGAACGAGACTGACGCTCTATCTTGTCACTTATCGCGTGATAAGGCCGACCATGATACGGGGCCTGGTGGTAAGTACGCCAGAGCTACCGATGATGCGTTTGTATCGAGAGTAAGGGACAAGTACGTCTGCGTAAAAGTATTGGCAGAGAGATCCCACTGACTTCGCTGGTCATCTTCTTAGGATAAAAGAGGACCGAGCAGTCGAAAAAGGGTATTTGGGTCCGTCATGGTCTCCGCCCAATCGGGCGGCCCCAATGACTTAGGAACACCTAGAGTCTGGCCAGCGAGTCGTGTCCCTAGAAAACGGCGGCAAATTCAAAAATCTTTCAGGTGACAACACTGAAAGAACGCCGAATACATGGTTTTGATACTTGAATTTTATGAGACAAAATGTTTTCATATATTTTTTAATTCTAATTTTTTTAATTATAATTTAGATTGTACAGTCGACTACAAAGAGATGTATCCACATTTTCACCTTATTGCTTTATAACAAGGTCTAAAAGTGGATACATCTCTTTGTAGTCGACTGTACAAGTATGCAAAATACCCACATAATCTACGTCCGCGACTTCGTCCGCATGGAATTTGGTTATATAATGCCTACAGGTATCTACTTTGTCAGTGGAAGAAGGCGCAAATTAAAATTTTCTATGGGGAGTCAACCATTCACACCCTTAATTTTTAAATTTTCTGGCTATTTCTACTGACAAAGCCAAAGTATAAATAAAATTATTTTGATTTAAGTATTTATTAGTCAGAATCAGAATCTAGAAATTCAATGTCTTCATAAGAGAAATCACTGTCAGTATCATCATTACGTAGAGAAATAATAAAGGGTTCCAATTCCGTTTCCGTTATCTTGTCCCTAGTTTTATATTGCTTTTCTACATTAATAGTGTGATCTGTGCATTTTTTCCAATCATTGGCTGTGACACTATTAAAACATTGTTTAATAAGGTTCTCCATTTCTTTACCTGGAATCCCTAAATTTTTGCTTGCTACCTTTCGTTTAGCCAAACTCCATATAAGTTCGATTGCGTTCAAATCACAGTGATACGGCGGAAGTCTCAAAACTTCATGGCCATGCTCCTTCAATAATTCTTCAGCTTCATACATTGGAATTGTTTTATTTTCAGTGACAAGGCACATGAGCTCTGCCTTTGTAAAATATGGTTCATAGTGGATTCCATTTTCAGTAAGCCATTTCTGAATACCAGCCTTTAAATTGTTCATATTTGGTGGCTTATTTATTTGCGTTACATGATAACTAGCGTTATCCATAACAATAACACTGGGTTGTGTTAAGTTGGGTATTAATTTTTCGTGTATCCATTTCATAAAGTTTTTACTATTCATATCATCATGATAATCAGCCATTTTTGACTTAGTACTGAATACTAATAAAGCATTGGGAACAAAACCCTGTTCAGATCCAGCATGAACAACAATATGCCTTTTGCCGGGAGATATTTTATCAATTACTCCGCTTGTGGACGGTCCTTGCCATGACTTTTTTACTTTATAGTTTTGATGAACATAGGTTTCATCAATGTAAACTATTAGTTTACCTTGTTTCCGCTTTTCATCAATTGTTCTGAGGTACCTATGTCGCCATGCAGCTAGATCAAACTTTTCAAGTAAGATTGACCTTTCATTTTTATTCTTTTTATATTCAAATCCATTCTTGACCAATATTTGTCTCAATGTTTCACGACCACCAGAAAATCCAATAGATTCTTTTAAATCAGCAAGTAAGTATCGCAGAGTTGGAACTTGCTTCTTTACACAATAAAATTCATTGATTTTATTGCGTATTGCTGATAAATCGAAATTATCAATGTTAGCAACAGTTGGCTGTCGCGGACGCTTTTTACCCGGTGTGTTCCACTCTCCTTGGTTTATAGCACCTTCTTTTTTTATTCTTTGCAATGTTTTAACACTTACATCTGAAATTTCAAATTATTAGCACAAAACACACAACACACAAATATGACTTAACTAAATATGACTTATGTAGAGAATGCTGGTGAAAAAAAACTACTAACCTGTCATAGCAGAGATCTCAGTCAGATATTCTGTTTCAGATTGTTTTTTTGTATTTTTTTCTAAAGCTATGATTTGCTTAACCAAATTGTCAATTGTGCTTTTTATCACTTCATTATCCAAGGCGGCTGAAAACAACGTATATAATACATATGTTATTTAAAATGCAGAAAAGCTGTCACAGTTTCAGTTTAAACTAGGAAAAATACCGTAAAGGCCCAATTTAATATGATAACTGAGCGAAAAGTATCACAAATATCACAATGTTTTAGTCGACCTACCTGATGTTGCGACGATTTCATCCAAAAGTCGTCGTTTTTCCTTGATCACGTTGTCCGATTCAATCCTTTTTTGATTATATTTATTAATCATCTTAAACAGCATGCATCTTTCACTACTTTTTATAGGTTTCGACATAGTGAACTCAAAATATCCAGCAAATGCGTAACGATGTGAGGTTATAAAAGAAGCAGGTGACAATCCGTTTGACACGTGTTTGACAGATAATAGTGTTGCCATCATAAGATATCGGCAAAATCGTCTTGGACACGACTCGCTGGCCAGACTCTAGTTTCTTTAGTCATTGGGCGGCCCATAGCGGCAACCGCGAATTTTAACGAATATCGTTCGTGTCTTCGTCACTGTCGCTCTTGCTAATTCGAATGACAGTGAGGGAGATACACGAACTTACTTCATTTTCGCTGGGAGGACGGTGAGCGGGAAGTCTGCGTCAGCATTATCAGACTCACAATTGGCAGGAAGGCGGAATCGGGAAATGTGGCGTGCTCTCGGAGGCCGAGATAATTTTTGGATCACTCAAAAAATCTCAAATGATTAGTATAATTAGCATAGAAGATAGTACTCACAACATGTACATGACAAAATCATACATTTTTAGAGATTCCATAGGTACCGTGAGCTACGGTACGGAATCAAAGTTGTACAAATTAAAATAGGCAATTAACTTTGCGGCGACCGTGACACTCCGGGAAAAACGTCGCCAAATAAACCCCGAGTGCGTATGACATAATAACTTGTAATAAGCCATGCTTTGTCGCAGAAGTGACATACGTATTATACGTGAGATTACTTTGACTTGGCCGAATAGTCCATTCAAAAAGCGACTCTACCATCCAAGGTTGCAGATTCCAACTCCAATGATAGTTTTATAAAAAGTCGGATTGGTTACCTATACGTATTTAACAAAAAATAAAGTTGTAGACGTACTAAGTAGATTTAGATAGATACGAACATGGATTCCCGCCGTTATTCCTGTCTGTTGGCAAGCGGTTACCGTAGTCTACGGACGCCAACAACTCCAAAGGACTTGGAGGAGTGATGGTAATATAGGTAAAGCTAAGTACACCATCTCTCCTCTTGACCCTGAAATGGAAAATACTTAATCCATCCTACATCCATACTAATATTATAACTGCGAAAGTGTGTCTGTCTGTCTGTCTGTCTGTCTGTCTGTTACCTCTTCACGCTTAAACCGCTGAACCGCCGATTTGGATGAAATTTGGTATAGAGATAGTTTGAGTCCTGGGGAAGGACATAGGATAGTTTTTATCCCGGAAATCATCCCCCAAGGGGATGAAGTGGGGGGGTGAAAGTTTGTATGGAGCTACGATATAAACGAGTTCCACGCGGACGGAGTCGCGGGCAGAAGCTAGTAATATTATAAAGAGGAAAATTCTGTTAGTATGTAAGTTTATAATTTTGTATGTATTGTAGTTAGTAATCTCCGGAACTACTCATCCGTTTACAAATTCTTTCACCAGGGCTGTAATCCGCTACGCGCTAATGGGGCTCACCCCGCCGGTCACCCGTCACGAAACTAGACCTCTACCCAGGGGCGTATTTACCCTAGGGCCATCCGGGCCATGGCCCGGGGCGCCTATCCGCCAGGGGTGCCGCCGCTGACCGATTGCATTTTCTTTGGGTTTGGCGCCATTCATTGACTTTTGAAACTTTTGACTTTTCAAAATACGCCCCTGCCTCTACCTACTTATTTAATCGTATAGCATACTTTATTTCGCCTTTAAAGTTTGTCACTTTTTAGCACCACCCAGGGGACACGTTCAGGGTTGTGGTAGGTAGCTCCTGCGGACGCGAGTAACAGTTGTCCCCCTCTGCCTGCCTCTACCTACGCTTAGTTACTACGAATCGCGGTGTCAAGATATATTTGTGGGTGAGCGCGTTAAGGTGAGTTTAAAACAGAGGCGCTACCACGAACTTCGAAAGTGGAAGTTCGGGTATTTCCATCTCTGTCGCACTCCCTTACTCGAGCGACAGGGATGCACGTATTACGAACTTCGACTTTCGAAGTTCGTAGTAGCACCGCAGGTTACAGAATAGGGGGGCAGTGCAGGCTTTCGGGATGGACATGGGTTTTGTTTTTTCCCGCGGGATTGCCTGCGTCCTTTGCAATGCGCAGATCATGCCGCGCGGGAAGCTAGTATTAAGTATTTATGGATGCCATTTCTATACGTTTTACATACAGTTTACATTAATCCTGAATACAAGACAAATAAGACAATACTCTTAGAGAGACAATGGTCAAAACAAAATACGCGTAAACTTGACGAAAACCAGTCAGACTAGGATAGGAATTTTTGGTTTGCTCTTCTATAATTCTGTGCGATAAAAACATATATTTTAATATATATAAACATAAGTCATTAAGGGAATGCATTGATTCGAGTCGATCACGGCCCCTTGACAGAGACACGCTTGTGCCTTCCGTGTACGAGAAAAAGAGATGCAACACTCTTCGGCAATGGCTTTTTTGGACAAATTTCGATAAATACCTAACTTAGTGAAGTTTTATTTATATTTGACTAGCTTCTGCCCGCGACTCCGTCCGCGTGGAACTCGTTTATATCGTAGCTCGATACAAAATTGTATCCCCCATTTCACCCCCTCAGGAGATTTCAGGGGATTTCCGGGATAAAAACTATCCTATGTCCTTCCCCGGGATTCAAACTATCTCCATACCAAATTTCATCTCAATCGGTTCAGCGGTTTAAGCGTGAAGAGGTAACAGACAGACAGACAGACAGACACACTTTCACATTTATAATACTAGCTTCTGCCCGCGACTCCGTCCGTGTGGAACTCGTTTATATCGTAGCTCGATACAAATTTTTATCCCCCATTTCACCCCCTCAGGAGATGATTTCCGGGATAATAACTATCCTATGTCCTTCCCCAGTACTCAAACTATCTATATACCAAATTTCATCCAAATCGGTTCAGTGGTTTAAGCGTGAAGAGGTAACAGACAGACAGACAGACAGACAGACACACTTTCGCATATATAATGTTAGTATAAATTAGTATGGATTAAGTGGAATTTTAGATGAGATAAAACACTATAGTATTAACTTGATTATATATGTCGTAAAATAATGTATTGTTTGAGTAGGCTGAGTAAAAAAAAGTTTCTGACAAAAATGTTATTTTTGGTACAAGCTTTTATCGCCGACTGTACTTTTCTTACCATCATTAACTACTCATTGAGACGATTCTAACGAGACTCTCGATGGGGTTATGTGCTTTTATTACGGAGTTCCTATGGCCATTCCAGCTCCATCATCAGATCAGCTCCACGTCATCATAATATTGCATTGTCACGTGATTTGCATATTCGTGCAGAATTTCAACTCAATCGGAAACCGGGAAGTGGATCAAATTTAACTTGCAAGATTTGATTACAGACAGACAGACAGACAGACAACGGGTGAAACTAAATAAAAGCTTGTAAAAAGGAAAATAAAGACCCAACTTTGGATTTTTTTCTATCGAGGAAACTTTAGACAATCGTGTATCGATTATTTAAATAAGATAAACAATCAATTATAGTCTAGAATCATATATCTGAAAATCAAGCCTTATTGTATCTTAAGCTAGTCAGAACGGCGCGGCGTAGGTATAGTCTTAGAGAAAATGGTCAAAATACACGTAAACTTGACGAAAACAAGTCAGACGGCAGTCGAATAGGTAATTAGGCATAGGTTTTTAAAAAATGTGTAAATATTATTTCCAACCAAAATATGAAATCGTGCCTGTCAATACGTGACATCATACCTAGCGTGTATTTTTTTATTTAATCTTTATTGCACAATAGAATTTAGGTATCGTACAAAAGGCGGACTTAATGTGGTAAGCATTCGGGCCCTAGTCAGATTTAGGTTCGCGTCTCTTCAGTGGACATTGCGAAAGTTAAGGGGTAAGTAATGTTTGGTTTGCTCATCTATAATTCTGTGCGATAAAATAGTTATTTGGTATACAAGGGTGCAAAGTTGTATTTTACCCGCGAGTGTGGAATTGAAACACGAGCAAGGGAAAGGGTTCTAAATTAGAATCCTGAGCGCAGCGAGTGTTTCAAAACACGAGAAGTAAAATACATTTGCACCCGTGTGTAACACAAAACTTATCACCTCACTGCAGCGAGGAAAGTGCAACATCCAAAACAACTTTAGTTAATTTCAATAATAATATTTTTTTATTTTTAAACAGTAATAATAACGTACCTAAGTAATATCAAGTAGAATTTTGGTCAAGTGCGACTCGGATTTTAGTTTTCCCATACATTTTGAGACCCAGCGCCTGATGAAGGCAACAAGCAATTCTTTAAAGGTCTTAAATATTTATTTTATTCTGTTTTTTAGTATTTGTTGTTATAGCGGCCACAGAAATACTTCATCTGTGAACATTTTTGTATTATGAGCGTTTTAAAAGGTATTTCCTTGATATTGAGCTGATACCTAACGTCTGGCGTCTAGGGGTTTCCACTTGTGTACATAATTCGAGGTTTGTGTACTTATCTAATACGTGCTTACATAGTGTGACAAGAGGATGAGTCTCCCCGAAATACATACACACAGCAGCATACAGCAAATACTACCTAAGTATAAAGAATTCAATAACTTAGTTCAGCTTCCTAGTTACTCACAGGGTATTTGTACATCAATCATGTAGGTATGCTTAGAGGTAAGTAAATATGCAAAATATTATTTGAGCTCCCGAGGATGCGTTGTGTTGAGAGCGAGGGAATGTGTTCCTTCAGCTGTCAACACGGCGAATCTTCAAACATATCAAGGGTCGGCAACGCCCATGTTACTCCTTTGGAGTTGCATGCGTCTATAGGCTGCGGTGTCCGCTTACCATCAGGCGGGCCGTACGCTTGTTTGCCACCGTCGTTGTATAAAAAAAAAGAATTGCAGTCCCGGGCCTCTGCTCCGGGTAAGAATAGTAGTGTGCTCGATCCTTCCCGGCACGTCCGGCCCCGCAGAATCATAGACAAGTTCACTATTGTCCCGATTATTTTAAACTAGCTAGCTGCCCGCGCAGCATCGCCCGCATATTGCAAAGAATGCAGGCAAACCCGCGGGATAAAATATAGCCTTTAACCATCCAGAAAGTCCATTCTACACGCAGGTGAAAGACTTTTTGAAATCGGTTAAGCGGTTCCGGAGATTACCCATTACATATAAACTTACGCAGCTAATACAATCTCACAATTTGTTCCTCTTTATAATATAAGTATACCTATAGATTCTATGATTCACGTCACACATGCTTCTTTTGCTAACGTACCTAAGTACTTAACTATCTCAAAGTTATAACAATTTTTCACAGTGCGTGCACCATGCAAACTTGCTTGCGCCACAAACGTAGGTACAAAATGTTCTAAGAACTCGTATCGCAACAACAAATTACGAATTGCGAGAATTCCGGCCACCCTTTTGCTAATGTGCGATCGTTAACAGTGCCTTATTAACTGCGATTTGTCAATGAACGGGTTCTAGAGGTCTATTCTATTATTGTTCGTTGATTCCGATAATAATCACATTTCAATGTGTTTCGCGCGTTCGCTTCCACGTCCACGTGTGATGAAATTTAAAGTGTCAGAATGAGCGCGCAACACATATTGACATTTGATTGGGATGAGAAAGAAATGAACCGAACTGAGGCTCTGTTCGCCTGTCGAAACAAAACACAACACGTACCTATGTAACCTATATATTCTAGTGATCATTAGCTATATTTACTGTTGTCAAGTGGTTTAAACTGACATCGACTGTTGATGACGCCGCGCTTGTAGCGTAGACGCTAATTGCACTGAAATTAAAATGACGTCTCCAAACCAAACGGCATACGTGTAGATTCAAAATACCCGTCCGGAGTAATCAATTCCGTGTTATTTTAAAAAGATAAGCAGCACCATTTTTTTAAACTAAAGCTGTCAATTTTGTGATCCTTCTTTTTAAGGGTAGTATGAGGGGGCCAGTTATTGAAAGGTGGCCTGGTATTAGCGGTACCCTACCTATCGGTTTTTTAATGTAGGCATGATACATTAATTTATTCAAACTTTATTTCGCAAAGGGAAATCTTACCGAACTTAATATCATTAAAGAATTATGTACTAGACATACCAATCAAACTCCGGGGAAATAAAGCAAATTAATTTAAAACACAGGAAATTTGAAATTTCAGGTTCGAATCCCGCGGTGACTGCTTGTGTGATGACCACAAATATTTGTTCCCGATATTTGTTTATTTTCTATGTATGTACCTACCTACCTATATACCTACCCACGTATGTCGCCGTCTGGTACGCCAAGCTTTGCTTATTTTGGATCTAGGCGGACCTGTAAGATTCTCCGCAATCCTATCCTATTCTAAACGAGCAATATTTGCATATACATATATATTTGCAATCAAGTTCTCGGAAACGGCTCTAGTGAATTCGATGAAATTTGGAATATAGGTATTTACGGAGGCGAGAAATCAATCTAGCTAGGTCTCATCACTTTTCTCTATTTTCACCCGTGCAGAGCTCGGTCGCCCAGAGACTATGTAATAGATCACCATCATAGATTTATTATGATTCACTGATCCCCCCATAGGTAGTTATAGTAAAATTTCTGTTCGGCACCATATCTCTGTTTCTTTTGTAACTCGTGCAAATAGAGAGAGATAGATAGATGGACGCGGATTATCGGGCCGTACATATACCGGCACCATTTTAATAATGCAAAATATGTTTTTCACGTCCCATCAACATCAGCCTATATACGCCCCACTGGTGGGCGCAGGCCTCCTCTCATGGATGAGAGGGAATGTCAATTCAAGCCTAACACGTCTTTATTTATAACAACTTTCAGAGAAACAACTTAGACGGTTGTATCTTGCCTTCAAAACAAAAGTGAAGCTATAACTGAATCAGTGAGCTTCATCTTATGGCCGCTCCACACGATGGGCCATCATGACCCATCATACAGGACTCGGCTATGCGTTAGAACGAGACATTGTGGAGCGGCCATTAGGCTCTTTCACTGCCAGGAACCCGCCAAGCGGGAGTCTACGCACGGGAACGGCTACGACCGTAGCGCGTAGCGATTCTTGCCAGTGCATAGGAGTCGCTACACGGGCCGATATTGGCGGACGGCCAAGAGAGGTCACCGAAAATCTTGTATGGAGTGACCTCGATTTGGCCGTCGGCCGTGCTTCCGACACGTATCCACATACGGGACGAATCACGCGTCGGCCGGCATGCAGTCCGGGCGATATCGGCCCGTGTTCGTCTTCTTATATCATGTTACCATCAGAACATCAGCACGTCTATCATGGGACGGCCGCGACATACTCTCGATTTTTCTCGCAAAGTGTTCTAATAAGAGAGAGACGGATAGTGCGAGAAAAATCGAGAGAGCTCGCGCGCCGTTGCGTGATAGCCGTGTTGAAACTAGACTAGAGTCAACCCCTGGTCAGTCGTTTATAAAAAAAATAGTTTACCTATATCACAGTCCTCCCAAGACTTTCCAAACCCATTACTCGTATAATAATTACTTCCACTGAAACAACGGAGTAGGAAACGGAATTTAATAACAGTTATTAGAGTATTCTTGCCATAGTCAGTCTGTGGCGATTCGACAGGTCTACCATTAGAGTCAATTACAGATAGAATATTCATGTGCGAGTCGAGCCGAATGCGATCACAGGGTGACTAATGTCCAAGTCAATGTCGATATTGATTTGTTTCACATGGAAGGTTGAATAAGGGTGTAGACTCGAAAATTATTGTTAAGTACTCCAAATGAAAGAAGGCAAAAAAAATATGCCTAGTGACGAAAATCCCATTCAGATATCTCAGAGAATAACGAAGCTACCACCGTTTTAATATTGCTTGTTAGAGAGAGAAAACGCAAACAGCGTAGGACGTCACATTACAGGATGCCTAAATGCTAACCTTTTAAGTATAGTTTTAATAACAAGATTTATTACAAATAAGATTATTGGTCAAAAACACACAAAACAATTAAAATTATAAACTAAGACTAACCACTAAGAAATTAATAATAAAACTAAATTAAAACTATCACTAGACATAAGATAACAGCATAGAAAACCAAGAAAGAAAATGAACTATAAACGTATTTTATAGGTCCAAAGGTGCCGTAAATACTGGCTGCCACCGATATTTATTGGACCAGGGGGGTATACCACAAAACTTTACAAGCGTAAAATTTAACAAAATTGACCACAACACCATTGATTGATCGATTTTCTATGGAAAATTGTACAATTTTGTCGAATTGTAGACTTGTAAAGTTTTGTGGTATAGGGGCCAGGTAAGAGCCAGAACGAGGGTCGCAGCCCTTGTCTCTTAGAGGCCGACCCAGCTCCCAAACAAGCCTCCTGCCCTCCGAACACCAAGGACCAGCCGTCTCGATGGCGGCCGGAACAAAGTCGTACGCCGATTCAAGGTGGGCGTATTTCCCATGTTCTAGTTTAGCCGCATTTTCGGCGGCCGTAACTGCTATCCTCACGGTGTGGTAAAGGTGAGTGGGTGAAATGTGCTCACACGGGTTGCATCCCATAGCAGGCAGCGGCCTTTTCCCACCAGTGACCACATCCGGTCTCTTGCCATCGGTACCGCTTAGCCCCTGGGGCTCCAGAACACAAGGAATGCTTGCCGAGACCATGGCGCGGCGTATAAGCTCGTTAATGGCGTGATGTCTGGGGATACTGCATGGATCCTCCGCTGAAGCAGCAACTTTTGTTCCCGTGGGTGTCGTAAAAGTCGACTAAGGGTGGTGCCTTGGGTGGTCCTTGGCGGGTTGAAGTGTGTTGTGGGCGATGGGCTAGCAACCTATCACTGCAATATCACATTTTGTCGATCTTTTATACCCACATGTATGCTAAAAGCGGCGCTGGAACATACGTTTCATGTGCTCTGCCTACCCCTTTTGGGAATAAAGGCGTGAATGTATGTATGTATGTATGAAACAGCTTATGCAAATTGAAATAGTTTTATGACGTCACAGCATCAGCATTATCTTCGTACTAACCGTTGTATGTATGATACTAAATTGTTTTTTTTTGTCGTGGAATACTGGGTTTACGTACATAGTTGTCGTCATACCTACAATTTTTTTTTTTTCAGTAAATGTAATGATTTCACTTATTGGTATAATTGATTTTGCTCTTGGCCGATAAAATATACGTCTATTTTTGAAACTTTCGAGACTCATTTCTTTTTATTATGTCTAATTATTATTTTGTAATTCAGACTTTATTGTAATAATTTTATGGTTTACTATATCACTGTAGCACTATGCCTACGTTATAAATTCTAACTTGAGGAAAGTACCCAATTCTTGAGATCAGTAAGTAAGTACCCTCGTGCTTCACAATGACTTCTCCTGATGTACCTACTGTTCCCAATTTGCATTCTCGGGAATGGTCACCAGCGTAACAAGAAATGCGATATTTTCTTGATTTAAATAGCAAGATTGTTATTGCAACTTCCCAGGCTTAACGACTAGCTATTATTTCACACGTAGTCATAAATTAAGATACGTAGTTACATGTGTTCTTGTTTTATATATGCTATGTGGGCGAACAAACGCCTCTAACTGTAGCTGAACAAGAGGTTAAAATAATTTAGGTTAAAACAAAGCCAACTTTAACCGACTTCAATTCAGTACTACGCTTCAAGTGTGCCTATAAACTGTCAATGGTTCACTCGATTTCTCAATTATCCCATCATCAGATCCTGACTTGATACCCATATGGGACCACCAACGAAGGATACCCTTTCTAACAAAAAAAGAATTTTCGAAATCGGTCCAGGCAACTTCGAATAATTGGGGAACATAAATAAAAAAGTTTCTCCTTTTTAAAAGTCGGTTAAAAAGCATGCGACAGCCCTGCTGATATTAAGGGCGCCCTAGAGCAGGTGCTAGGACTAAGCAATAATAGTGACAACAGAAGTAGGTAGGTAGTTATAGGTAATTCCGGCACGCAAGTAGAACTGACATGGCGGCATTCGTGTAGGTTCACTAGCATGAGCTTTAGTGTAACAGGGAGAGCAACGTAGCCCTGCCTCGCCTCACCTCAGGATACTCCCAAAAATCGACTAATCCATATTTCCATACTTATAAATGCGAAAGTGTATCTGTTTCTCTGTCTGTCTGTCTGCCTATCTGTTACCTCTCCACGCTGTAACAGCTGATCCAATTTACATGAAATTTGGTATGGAGATAGTTTGTGTCTCGAGGAAGGACATAGGATAATTTTTATCCCGGAAATCATCCCCTAAGAGGGTTAAATGGGGGGTGAAAGTTTGCATGTAGCTACGAGTTCCACGCGGACGGAGTCGCGGGCAGAAGCTAGTGCCTAATAAGCAAACACCGGTTTGGCGGGGGCAAAAATGTACCAGTGCTAGTGATTAATTAAAAATCGACTAAGTTTATCGACATCGATAAAAATACATTTTTAACCATCATTATCATAACTAAACTAATGGCTAAGTTTGAATACGTTTAACTATGTGCAAACCTCTTTCATATATACTTATCGGAAAAGAAATAGAACTGAGTCATATAGCAGAAATTCATCAATACTATAAATTGTTTGAATTTGCTCCAATTACTACAGTTGACCTAGAAAGGTCATTTAGTTGGCTAAAATGGATATTGTCACCCAGGCGACGAAGATTAAAGTCTGAAAATGTGGAGAAAAATTTGATTGTATATTATGAAAATTATATTAAATATTAAAAAAGTTAATTACGCAAAAAGTTTATTTTTGTGTATGTAGTTTTCTTCTTCATTCAAATTCTTGAAATTACCCAACGGTTGTACGTCATTTTTATCGATATCAACTAATAAAATTAGTTTAATGTGTCCTCGCACTATTAAACGTCAGTACAGATTTGCCCCCGCCAAACCGGTGTTTGCTAATAAGTAATGGAAATTATACCGTTTTGCCCAGAATTGTGTTTATCCCTGTCGCACTTCTCTCTCGGCTGTATGGTTTTCATGTTGTACATTAGTGACGTTATGGGTTGGCTAGCGGATCCAGAGGGGGCCGGGGGGCGGGGTCTCAAGCAAGACCTACTGCTATGTGGAAGGCAAGTGGGGACACCAACACTTTCATATTTTCATTCAATATGGAGAAAGGTACATTGGCCAAAAGTGATCAGAATCCGAAGAAGAAGGGCGATCCGAATCCGACTATATTCAACATTCAACCTCACGAACGTGAGTGACCCGTTTCATAATATTTTAGTATGTCTGAGATTCCCGGAAGTTTTCTATATGAATAAGCTAAGGCTCCATTATTTATTATTACGATGATGATAACGAAGAGACCGCCATTATCTAATACAAAAAACTTTATTAATACGAAAAGGGACATAATTTACAATCGCAATTACACAAGATCTAGACACGCGGTAGCCTGTCAAGCCAAGTTCAAGCTGGGGAGCAGCACCGTGTGTAGGTAATATTCAGTGATCGCCATTTTTGTACAGGTCTCGGCAACTAACCTGCGCAACGCGGGACGTAGTGGGGGGTCAGCTCGCACGTACAATTCATCCTGCGAACTGCCCCTCCCCTTCGTCCCGCATTGCGCAAGTTATTTGCCGGCGGCTACTGTGGCATTTTTGGTGCAGCGTAGTGTTGTTAACGGAATTGGTATAGACAATATCAATTAAAATTGTTAATTAAGGTTAATATTAACGTTATTAACGACCTATATAGCCCTCCGAATCGCTAAACTCAAGTGTTAGTGGGCGGGGCACATAGCACGTAGAACAGATTATGGGTTAACACATAGGTAATTACAAAGTTTAAACTCTAGGTACCTATTAGATTATATAATAAAATTATGCCAGCGATATTTTCCCATGACGCGCAGAGTTTATCGAGGTTGACAACGTGACGGCATTAACATAATAGTTAGATGGGCTAAGGGTTAAATCTGCTATCCAACAAAAAATGTAAAGTTCAAAGATATGGACTTGTGTTTTGTGTATCTTGACGATCACCATATGTGACAAGAATAAAGCAGTATATATTTAATGTTATTGTTTTTTTTTTTCATTTATTTAGGTCAACAAACAATCGCTACAAGGTTGCTTGGTTGAGAAATTTTAAAATAAATACAAATATGCGCGATCCACACCGTTAACCACCAATTAACAATTGACACACTTGTTGTTTTATTTATATTAAAAAATAAAAATACGTAAGACGATTTGTATATACCTATCAGTAATGACTTTATTTACGAAACAAGAATGATTAGGTACATAAAAATATACGCACCGCAGGCTTCGTCAATTGCGTACAAACATCCCCCTAGGATCAGTAATTGACATATAAATTTTCTAACACTAAAATGTACCATGCCTTCCATGGTAACCAAACCATAAAGTTGGTTCACCATACTTCACAAAAATATAAATATAACGAGTTGCTGAACCTTTGCAACCCCTCTCGAAGCAAGGTACCGCAACCGCGATACCAGCGAGGTGGTCGCCGTCAAGAAGTTCGTGGAGAACGAGGAGGACCCGCTAATCCGCAAGATCGCGCTGCAAGAGACCAGGATCTCTTGCAGCGCGATCTTGCGGAGCTCTTTATACCTGATAGTTTCCTCAGCATAGACGACAACGGTCTGTGCCAAAAACCATCTGAAACTCCTCAATAGCCATCTTGCCCATGGATTGACATAAAGCTTACCTTGAGCATCCTGATCTCGCGCAGCGCGATCTTGCGGATTAGCGGGTCGTCCTCGTTCTCCACGAACTTCTTGACGGCGACCACCTCGCCGGTGTCGCGGTTGCGACACTTGTACACCAGCCCGTACGAACCCTCGCCGAGCTTGGCCAGCTTCTCGTAGCGCTCCATCGCGCGGCTACTGGCGCGCGATCTGGTAACAAGGGTATTCGTACATTTACACTGCTAAAGCATTGATGACAGAAGCGGAACGCGTCCTGCATCTGCGATGGTGCTAGAGCATTGTACCTGTGTACAATGCTCCTCATGTTAGCAATCTCCCGCTTCCAATCTGACCCCGTATCATGGTCGGCCTTATCACGCGATGTGACAAGATAGAGCGTCCGTCTCGTTCTATTGAACGGTGTCAGCTAGTGACGGACGCTCTATCTTGTCACTTATCGTGTGATACGGCCGTCCATGCCATGGGGTGTGGAGGAGCTAGGTGACCGCCTGCTGCCTAAGTCCCAATAATTAATCATCATCATATCAGCCGAAAGCCGTCCACTGCTGGACATAGGCCTCAACGGCTGCCGAAGTGATCGGTCCTGCGCCACCCACGTCCAGCGAACTTCTGCGACCTTTACCAGGGCATCAGTCCACCTTGTGGGGGGTCTACCCACGCTGCGTCTTCCGGTTGTCACTCGAGAACCTTTCCGCTCGAACAGCCAGCAGTTCTGCATGCAATGTGCCACGCCCACTGCCACTTCATTTTAGCGATTCTGAGAGCTATATCGGTTACCTTAGATCTGCTGGGGATAGCCTCATTTCTCATGCTGTCCCAATTATTGACATAATGGAACTTCGGGATAGTTAGGATATGTTTTACGCCTCAGCTCCGTTCTCTGTAAGGCCGCGGTCTGGACGCCAGCGGATATGAGTATGAACTGCCGCTCGTCGCCCCGCTGCCCGCTGGCGTCCAGGCCGCGGCCTTAAGGCCTTGGTACCGATTGACGCCGCACGCCACGTACAGCGTCAACTTGTATTGTATGGAAGTGCAGCTACATGTCTATAGAACGTGACGCTGCTGTAAGTGGCGTGCGGCGTTAACCGGAGACCATGGGCTAACGGGATGGACAGTCGGGACAGGTGCTCAGTATATAAGAAAGTAAATACGTACGTCTCTGACACGTTTTGAGGCGCCCGAAGAGCCTTATATATTTCCCCCCTCATCACTCTGTAATTTTATCATAACAAGTAGCCTCCAACCAGCGAGAGGCAATGTTAGGAATACCTTCAACTCTGTCTACCTACGGGTGGTTTGGGCTAGATCTGCATTTAACACATTTAATTTAAATATAAAACTGTTATGTTCATAACCATAGTTTGCTTAAAAATTGAAGTTGTAAATAAAATAAAGTGTATAATAAAAGTAATTTGGCTGACAATGTCAAAGACGAATCATGTCTTTTTTTTACTTCTCCTGTTTGACTTTTCTCATTTTTAACGCTCTAGGAAAAAAAGAGCAGTTAGGTTTAACTTCAAATTTCACTGTTCGTTTTTGCGTGCTGGGTGCCACAACGTTAAAATGTGTATCTCTGTATCTGTATGTCTGTCTGTGTTGTTGTACAATCAAGTGTAAAAATATGGGTGCACACAACTTACTCATTAAATATGTCCCATATAGCTCTTATGTCAGCGGATTAAGGTTTCGGTACATATTTAAGAGAAGATGAAATCAATACATATTTTTTCACTTGACTGTACCTAGTTCCCAAATGGATGATCCGATGTTTCGGTTTTTTTAATTGTTCGAATGTCTTGTCTTTAATTGTATCAAACGGTATATCCAAATGCAAGACGAGAATATACGGAGAGGAATCTCAACCCATTCAGCGCTTTATTACAACACACTTGCATTGTATGCATTAAGTCTCTACAACGAATGTTCACTAATAAGCGGAAATACCTACTACTTACGGTCTACTCGCAGGATTGCCTAGTTAATGCATTTTTGTAGTGAATATTTATTATTATAGAGCGAGACCTTCTCCCAGATTTTAAGTTTAAAAAGAGAAATAGACCGAGAGACGATTACAAAATTCCTATGCATGTGCATTTTTTTAGTATTTTATTGGTCGACATCGAGAGTTTAGCTCAATATGGAAGATGCATTTATAATTATTTGATGACTAAAATGTTGAAAAAATATAAAATAATAGCTACTGAAACGTTTTTACTTTACTTTATACTAACTTCAAACAATAATTACGATTTGAAGTAATGTGAAACGGAACGTGTTTTAATCCAACAATCAGTGTCTGATGACGTCACTCCTGTCAAAAGTCAAGACTTTATTGCTACATTTACACGCTTGCGGTGGCTTGGCAAGCGTCCGCAAGCTCCAAGCCTTCACAAACGCTTGGATGGCATTTACCCGCTTGCGAGTGCGTTAGTGTGGTCCGAATGACAAGCATGACAGACGTGGAAGTTGTGTCGGCTATTGCGATCGGCTCGCTTTGGGGTGCCTCGAGAAAGCCAAGGTTTGGTCGTTTGACCATACAGCACTCATGGTCGATACGTCTAGGCAGTAAAGAACGACTTCTGTCGTCTAGTCACCGACTGACTAAGTCCTCCAAGACAACAAAATATGCACGTAATAGGTCCCAAGGTGTATAACAAACTACCTGAAGATATTACGATCGAAGAGTGCACAAATACCTTCAAAAATAAATTAAAAAAATGGTTATTTGGACATGCCTTTTATAATTTAAATGATTTTTATAATAATAATAATTGAATAATATGTATAAACATTTCTTAAATTGAAATGATAATATACGCAATTGTGATTCTAATAATGTGACATGGAATATTTATATAATATTATGAATAAATGAGTATGAGTATGAGTACGCGGTTACATAAAGGCCATATAAATAAGGCGACCGAGCGTCGCTAGCACGCGAGCGACACTAAACCACAGACCAGTAAACCTATAGACGTCGCTTAGTCGGGCGACCCCCGCTGCCACACATACGGTGAATTCACCCTATGTTTGAGACACGCCCCCTTTACTAAGTTCAGCCTGCGGACGGCGTTTGCGCAAGCAACATCGTTACAAAATGCATTATTATTGCGTAAAATTGTGTGGAAAAATCACTAAAACTTCAAGTGTGCAAAAAGACGGTCTATCATTTCACAGGCAAGCCGATTTTAAGAAAATTAGATAATAAATAAGCGAGTTTTATATAAAGTTCTGTGTAGACCGTGCTCGTTGGTGGGTGGCTCGTTGATGTCTTTTAACAGAAGGCTCTTTCTATCCCGCTGCACAGAATAGTCGCTCCTTCCTTGTCTAGCATTAGGCAAAGTAGATAGTGATGTCCATAGTATGTATTCGTTTACTATCGATAAGATAATTAACGGAAGACGCAATACATCGTAAGATTCGTAAGTAATTTAAAAATATCAAAATATTACATATCATATGCAAAATATTTGAGCACAGTGCACAGTTATTTATATACAATGTGGTATCTTCTCAAGCTAATGTTATATTATAAAGTATTCAAAGCATGTTAGCTAAAATGTCCAACCATAAAGGAAATGTGGAATGATGCTACAAAACGACCACCTGATTGGTTGGTTTCCTTCCCCAAGCATATGTTCTCGGCACTTTAAATCAGAAAATTTAAAATTGCTTCACTTACGAATGGTGTTTAGTATTGTTGACGTGTATTTTTGATTATTCAACCACTTTTTTTTTATTTGATCTAACAGTTATGATATTATTAAACTTATCGTTAATTTATTAATGTGCTGAAAACTCGAGCGTCTAGCTTGAAATCAATGTTTTGAAAATAAAATCTACCCCGTCTTAATTCTAAAATTGGGTTTGCGCAAATGTCCATTGAAAATATAAATTCTTCTAGGTCTTATGTAAAGATATTATATAATTTTATTCCATTGGTAACGAATGCAGCACTGTCTATACCAACAACAGAAGTAAGTTTATCTTACACTGCTATGCTAGTGAGTTTCTGAATAAACATGTTTAGTTATTAATTGAAATGATTAATTCTTATAGGTCTCGCGTACAGATAATAGGGATCTGGAAAATCCACACTGTTCCGTCAGTAACGAATGTGGCACCGTTTATGTCAACAACAGAGGTTAGTTTAAAGTCTAAATAAGAACATTTTGATCATTCCGCGCCGCCTCGCCTTCTCTGTCTCTGTTAGTCAAGGATAGGTAAATCGGAAATTTAAAACCAGAAATAAAACTGTAATTTTATAATATTAACATTTCTTTTTGTTTCACGCCCTACTTTGTATAACGTATTCTTTAATAAATGCAAAATTCGAATATGTTTATATATTATTTCATAATCGAGAGTGGAATCCATTCTATTTGCTTCTATTTCAACATAATTATGTCAGATAAAGATAATCTATCAGTAAAAAAATGTCCTAAACGTACTAATAAACAAAAACAAATATTTATGTTTGCTTTACATTTTGTCGCGCAATATATTATTCTTTTTTAACGCGTGGTAATACGACTGCTGAATATATTTTTGATTATTATATTATATAGTATAATCAATTATTATGACTAGTACTACTTTATAAAATTAGATAAAGTATCGCATGTGTCCCATCACTACAGGCAGGCACTGTTACGCGCAGCCTTGAATGCACCAATCACAGCGCACTAGTCGCCCCCCGAGCTCCGCAAGTTTGGCAGCTTTGTTTATAAGTAAAAATTAGGCTAAGCGGGGTCTTTAGGATATATGGTCTGTGCACTAAACACGCGCCAACGTGTAAATACGTCGCAAGCGCTTGCCCAAGCTTCCTTTGATCTGTGTTCAAAGGCCGACACTAGTCCGGATCGGGCCAAGCTCTCGCAAACTCACGCAAGCCAAGCCAAACACCCCCGTTTACACGCTTGCGCTTGTGGAGGCTTGCCAAGCCACCGCAAGCGTGTAAACGCACCATATGTCATCTAGGGACGAACCACGGACAAACAAATATGGCGTGATGGTGGTGGTGGTTGTTGTTGTGGGCTGTGTAATGGAAATGTTTGACTATAAATTATAGTATTTTTATTTTTTAATACTTTCGTGGTCTAATCTACATGCGATTCTTTCAAATGAAAGCCAAATTGAAAATATGGCATCTTACCTATTGCGTATTATATGTGTGAGCTGTATTACACCTTACATGAGCACACATGTGCAAAAAGGTACATTGTGATATGACTTATTTCATAAACAACTGATAATAATCTCACTTATTATGAGATGCGTCCGAATATTTAGCTGATAACAAAGTTTCATAATAGCTATACGTAATTTGACAATATAACATGAATACGGCGTGATAATGATACTACAAATTACTAAATCCATTTGTAATAAAATTGGATTATTCCAAACGATTACTGTCAACACGATGACCTGCCCCATGTCACGTAGCATTACATTAATGACCTGTCACTGTCTAATTAAGATTATTTATGACTGAAATTTCGTGGCATACAAGTAAAGTTCCTTTTTTTATATTTTATATTTTTGCAGCTGGCTATATGGCACCTAGTAAAGGTTGGGCTCTGTATGTAAATAATTTATTGTACACAAGACACAGGTAGAAATACAAAAACAGCTTAAATCGGTACAAAGGCGAACTTAGCTCTGCAGCCCAATAGTGCAATTCTAAGGTCATTCATATTCCTTTCTCTCTCTATCTTATAGCCCGCCACGGTACACTTATATGGTGTTGTTTATTATGGCATGTTTTACATGGCTATTTATTTATTAAATTGGGTATTCTCCCAATTTCTATCCCAATTTTATATTTACCTAGTTATACTTAGTCGTAACTAATCCCAATAAGGTCTAGTGGTCCCTCTGAGTTGGAAGGTCAGATGGCAGTCGCTTTCATAAAACTATTGCCTCTGCCAAATCTTGGGACTAGGTGCCAAAAGCAGACCCCGGGCTCCTTTATTTCAGCAACGTAAAAAAAAGGCACAACGGGGAATAAACGCTAGGACGATGACTTAGGTACCTAGCATCAAAGCAATTTTATTTTTATGCCAACGGAAAGTAGAATTGAGTAGGGGCAGTCATGTCATTCGATAACAGTTTATCCCATTTCTAAAAGTGACCCAAAAACTTTATACTTGATCGTTATTTTATAATTAGGTCATAGCGATTCATCTTTATTGGAGTGCTTACTGCCTGCAATAAAAGTAAAATCTGTTTGATATATTCACAAACAAATGCGGTCATGATCATTATTTATTTTACAGTACCGCACTAGTGCGAAAAAGAGCACTTTTCGTGCATATGTCGAAACTTTAAAGAGCCATATGTACAGTAAAACGTTGTACGATACACGTGCGAATAGGTAATTTGCAACTCGTGTCGATTTAAAACACTCCCTTCGGTCGTGTTTTAATTTATCACCACTCGTTGCGAATTTCCTATTTTTGGCAGTTGTATCGTAAATAACTATAACATGTTACATAAGTCGTTAAGTGTTCATCAGACTTTTCTTTTTCTTATACGTATATTGTATGCAATTTTATTTGAAAAATCATTTTACTGCATCGTCTTAATGCAAAACATATTATAAATTTTTTCACCTTTACCGCTATGTAACGACTCATTGAAATGTTTACGTGATCAATTTATTATTTACTACATGTTTTTGCGCACTAAAATGTTTTTGCGTCTACGCAGGTATAAAAACCGCACAAACAGATTCATTATTTATAAAAATCTTAAAACAAAAACTGATAGAAAAATGCTATTACTCTGTAACGGAGTTTATGGAGGATACCATTTGGTAGGTAACTGTAATTATAATTATTAAATTATATATCCCTAGTAATTGTGATATCATAGTACTTAAGAAAGATCTATATATATTGTTTATGTACCTAGCTTTAATGTAATATAATAGAACCACGATGCTACGCCCTACCTGGGTTACATTACATATAGGTAGTAAAGCAAATATATTATATCCCAACCTTGCTAGGGATTAAGCAATATGCGGACCCCGGGTTCCTTTGAGATGCAATGCAACTAATATATAATGAGTTTATTACTTCAAATATCTTCAAATATACTATACTTATACTAGATAATACATATTGATTATTGTTATTAATACCGAATAAAGCCAGAAATAGCTAAATTCATACCTACTGCATTTTTACTGGCTAAGGCATTGGCGAAATGCCGAATTTAACTGCGGGCATTCACATATTGATTAAAGTGAAGAGAAAGCTCACCTCCTCGGTAGCAGAGGCAGGTTGTTACCGAATAACCACAGCCGCTTATCACCGAACCATTTCTCCATGCAGGACGCCACGTTGTTCCACAGTTTGAACTTAGAACACTCCAATGAGTCACTCATTCGCGTTCCTTAACGGAGACTGCGCGCATTTCCCGCCAAAATTTACGTCAAATTACGCGGCAGGGTAATTAAAGTTTTTTTATTTGATTTTTTTACGCTGAGGTGTTTTCTCTGTGAAAGCTGCAAGCCTTTTAGTTGTAGTATAGGGTAATATCGATCGGGGTTTTGTTTACAGTTTGAGTCGGGCTGTGTACATGACAACCGCGGTGGTAGGGCAGAAGGTAGACCAAGAGCTGATGTATTCTATTTCTCACCTTTAATCGTTTTATTGTAACATATTTCCACATTTGTCCCTGCTGATATTTTTTTTTTTTTTATGATATAGGAGGCAAACGAGCAGTCGAATCACCTGATGGTAAGCGATAATCGACGCCCATGGACACTTACAACACCAGAAGAGTTGTAGGTGCGTTGCCGGCCTTTAAGATGGGAGTACGCTCTTTTCTTGAAGGCTTGAAGGTTATAACGGTCCGGAAATACCGCAGGCGACACAATATAATGGAAATAAGTATATATCTGGGAAACACAAACAGTTCATTATTTAATAAATGAACATCTCGCTAAACTTTATTTAATAAATGAACACAGTAATTACACAGTTTTTAAATACCTCCCAATAGTGTTTCTATTGAATGTGATTTTCTAAAATAACGCACGTATCTTTATAATTACGCTCCTGGCCTATAATTCTTTCATGACCTTAGCCATTTGAAATCGAAGTTAATAATCGCAGGTAAGCTAGGAATGGATTCAGATTTTTTTACTTGTCTCATATAATTTTCTACGAAGTAAAAATACTTTACGAAAGGATATATTTTTTATTAATTTTATTAACGAGCCTTGAAGAAAACATCGTTATCAGTCGATTCTGGAGAATCTGGAGCCGGTTGATTAATTGGCTGTACAGAAGGTACTGTCAGCATCAGCTTTTTTCCTTTACGTTGGGGAAATGCCTTTACGCATCCCGCCCGCCACGGGGAGGGGGGCAGGGCGGGTATGACGGACTAACCGCGGCAGAAGCCTTGGACTATCGTCTTTAAACCAACGAGTGCCAGCTCCGTCTTAAGGGAGGAGCGCCACGGGATCGCTTTCCGCATTCGACCGCGTGCGTCCCGACGAAGAGTTCCCTGCATGAGTCTCGAGGTCTCACACCGGCCAGCGTTCGTAATGCTTTTTGCATTATGTTATGAAGAATCGATTGTTAATTTTGGCATCCGTTGAGTTTCCCCAAATGAGTACGGTCAAATAGGGTAACATGGGACACTTAGGTTAACTTGAGACACTAGTGTGGGTTTATATGTCGGAATAGCTTTTATATCTAGCTCAACATACAAGCTAGAGGGCTAGTATAGTTCGACACACATCCACACACTAGTTCCTGGTGAAATCTGGTGTCTCAAGTAATGGCGGTAGGCGGTGGGACAGTCACCGGCACAGTAGACCAAATTTAATGAAACATTCGAAATTTGGGGTTTTAACTTTCTTAATGCAAAGACCGCACTAAAAAAGATTTGAGTTGAGTCTAATATACGAGGGCCACACTGAAAGTTTTGCGTAACTTTTAAATAAAACAATTTAAAACAAAACTAATACATTTACTGCTTCTCAAAATATTCTCCCTTGCATTTTATACATTTATTCATCCGCTCGAACCATTTTTCAAAGCATGATACCCAGTCGCTTGACTGCATGTTTTCGACGTGTTGGTTAAATGTCGCCACTGCATCTTCGGGCGTCTTAAATGTTAAACCTCTCATCAAATCCTTGATTTTCGGGAAAAGGTAAAAGTCACAGGGTGCAAGATCTGGACTATAAGGCGGATGAGCCACGGTCTCCACATTTTCGGAACTCAAAAACGCTTTTGTATTTTTTGCAGTGTGGGGGGACGCATTATCATGATGCAGGAGTATGCGGCTTCGTGGTCGTGTCTCGCGAACTTTTTCAAAGACTGTGGGCAAACAAGTTGTGGTGTACCACTCGGCATTTACAGTTCTTTTATTATTTAGAAGGACTATGCAGACATGGCCACTTTTTGAAAAAAAAACAAGCGATCATTTGTTTGGCAACGCTTTTGGCTTGTTGAATTTTTGTTGGCCTACTGTCACCTTCAAAGACCCATTCACTAGACTGTTGTTTCTTTTCTGGATCGTAACAATAAATCCATGTTTCATCTCCTGTTACGATGTTATATACACCATTTGAACATCCGTTCTTATATTTCCGCAGCATTTCTTGGCACCAGTCGACACGTGCCCGTTTTTGGCCTGAAGTTAGTTCATGAGGAATCCACAGACAACAAAGTTTCCTGACTTTTAAATTTTCGTGTAAAATCTTTTGTATTTGACTCATACCAATCCCTAATTGTCCTCGAATTTCGTCGTAAGTGATTCGTCGGTTTTCTTCTATCAGTCGTCTCACAGCAGCAACGTTTTCTTCAGTGACCGCGGTTGACGGTCGACCTTCACGAAACTCGTCATCGAGACTAACACGGCCCTTATTAAATTCAGCGTACCAACGTCTCACGGTGCTCAGATGCGGTGCTTCAACACCAAATGCATTTTGAAGGCGAGTACTACACTCATGCGGAGAAAGAGAACTTTTAAAATCATAAAAAATCATTGCTCTAAAATCTTTACGCGTCAAATCCATTTTGAATGCAATCGGTTTATTTCGAACTGACAAAAAAAACAAATGACTATCGATTTCCCGCCAATATTTAGTACATTCCATAAACAAAGGTCTATATTTTTTTTAAATAATCAATTCGAAATTGGAATGAGTGCGAATAGCCAGGAGTGCAAAACTTTCAGTGTGGCCTATGTAAAGCCAACGTACCATCGACAACACAGTTAACTGACCACCCGTGCTCTTTATATGCATCGTAATAAGGTTCCATATAAATACAGCGTGGTGAGTTAACTGTGCCGGCGTTTGTACCTAGTTTAATTGCATAGTGGCATTAATAGTTTGCGAAAGCTCCATCGATAGAGTTAACAGGAAACGTGAAGTTTTACCCTTTCCGCTTTAACCACATGCCATTAGTGAATCATCATTAATTCTTATAAAAAAGCCTGCTCTTCAAATTTTGTTTAATGTAGGTAATTTTCAGTCAGTGCTTTATCAGTTATCACGCATACAAACCGGGAATTTACTATAAAACATAGTATTTAAATATACACTACAATACAGTCCAGACCCTCCGATAGCGTTTCAAGTCAAGAACGGTGACGCAGCAGCCGCGTGTCATATCACACGAACCACTCTCGATTTTTCTCGCACTATACCTCTTGTTCTAAGTGTTCTAATAAGGCAGAGACGGATATGGCGAGAAAAATCGAGAGTTTGTCTCGACGTCTCATGATCGTGCTGGACTATATATTTTAAACTTTTTTTTTATACTTGAGATTATTTTAGTTGACCGATTTGCATCAAAGTAGTCCATTCGAAAAGCAGCTCTAACGTCCAAGTACTCCAGGCAAAATACGGTTTTGAAAAACATTAATTTATAATAGCGTTTTTTTTGTTGATTTCGTTTTAAAATGTTGTTCTAAGATGATATATTCAAGAATCCGGCAAACTATCCACCCGGAAGTAATTATCTAGATTTAAATGAAGCATGCATTGTCTTTTTTTGTACGATTTATCTTGAATATTATAGAGCAAATATAAATGAACCAAAATAAAGACAAAAATATCTATTAATATTTTTTCTGACTTCAGTAGCTAGTTAATTTATTATTTTTTTGATGTCTGAAATTTTGTCGGATTTTGTCGCTGGGTAACAATTTAATTGATAATATATCAGTTACACATAAAAAATTAGCTATTATAAATTATTTCCAAAATTGTCATTTTTTCCATACAAGTTGTCAGTTCATTGACTGGACTAAAGGTAAAAGATTCCAGTTCCAATGACTGTTTTATAAAAAGTCGGCCCATTCAATTAATCTAAAGAAAGAAAGAAGACATTTATTCCCTACACAAAAGATACACGGAGACAAAGGGAGTAGACAGACATACACTCATTTTAATCTCAATGATACTCTATTTTTATGGGAAACAAACATATACCCTGCTTGATGGTAAGCAGACACTATAGCCTATGGACCCTTGTGACTCCAGGAAAAGTAACTTGCGCGTTGCAGTTCCTCTAGTGATTTGAGGATAATAGCTTAATAGTTTTTCATTTTTTATTTAGCAGGGTATCTAATGAGATTCGAATCAGAGCGCGGGCACTCTGCCTATATCTCTATATCAAGCTTTTGGTTACAGAAAATCCACGCCTAAATGTCAACAATATACGTACGGTCTAATAAAACGCACGACCTTTATACGACGGATATTAAAAAGTTATAGTTATCCGCAAGGTTGCATTAAAGTTAGCACACTGACTTCCGCAGTTCGCATCAAAACCGCACACGCTATATATATGCGTGGAAAGGTCGTTGAAATACCAAAGTTGAACCAAAAATGTATTTAAGCAATAAATAACTTGAATCTCATCTTAGTAATAAAATATGCCTACGTAGTCAAGATTAGAGTAGACACGAAATTAAGATTCTGGTTGGGCAATCCCTTCTGTGTTTCTGTGTACGTGACTGAGTAGGTACTTTATGTGTTTTGTTATTGCCAAATTTAAAAAAGGGGGTATTATGTTTAATATTGATATTCATACTAGATATTGAGTATCATCGAATCGAATATTTGTATTGGTTGGATTGTAAGTACAGACCACTCCACCGCACAGTATCGTCTGGATGAGCCTTAATGGAACACAAAAATGCGATCACGCGAGCAAAACCGGCTCACGACTCGTGAATGTGAATGCGAACGCATCCGTCGCGGTTGTTTTGTCCGTTCACGTTGCGCTGGCCAACGCGCGAGTGCGAACGAAACGCCGACCATTCTGTC
Organism: Epinotia bilunana; assembly: GCA_947049275.1. Taxonomy (NCBI): domain Eukaryota; kingdom Metazoa; phylum Arthropoda; class Insecta; order Lepidoptera; family Tortricidae; genus Epinotia; species Epinotia bilunana. The sequence goes on along the minus strand of OX346268.1, from coordinate 2,740,931 downwards.
AAACTGTGTCAAACGCAGCGGTACACGGTTTCGCTGTGCTCGTATTTATGTGGAACACGATCAATGATTTTGTTATTGTTGTGACCGCACGAAATGAAAACATTTCAGTACGCGTACGACAGTGAGGATAGAATCAGTGTTGTGCTAAATTAAATCCGTTTGGAAGCGTCGCGAGTTTTAATTGTCATGAAATATCCATTTTGGTTTTGCAAAATAGATCGTTGGCAAGGTCAAGAGATGCTGGAGTAGTGCGTGGGAACTGATGCGTTCTGCTGTTGTTGCTAGTGGTTTCCAGTGTGTTGTGTGATAAGCGAAGCTATGGGGTCGACGGGTCTAACGTTGGCAGATTTGCCAAATATTTTTATTATGATAGGTGCTTTGGTGGCCCTGTTCGCGATGCTCGTTATACTTCTCAGGTGAGTCCCGAGAGTTAAAATTAGATGTTATTTGTTATGTTGGCTATCACAATGCTTTCTCTGCCCATTAGAACCCGCATGTTTGACCTTTACCGTTAACGATATGACCCACAAGGACTTCTTCGAGTTTACTATTTTCAAAAACAAATACATAATAACCAATTGTCCTTAACCTTAGCATAATAATTAGTATGGCTGAAAATACATTTAAGTACGTCATTATTTTGTTTCGCGTGTTTGCAAATTACCTAATTTGCTTTGTTTATTTAATTGTTTATATAATCATCTGAGATTTATTAATATGATAAGATGAGTGACTGATGTCACAAAGTTCTTTTTAATTTTACTCAATTAACAATTTGTATGTATGCTTATGTTTAACAATCTGCCAAGGCAGCGGAATAATAATGGTAATTTCAACAAAACTAGAATGTAGCTGTAGGTGTTTGAAGTTTTTTAAGAGATAAATCATCATGTTTTCTTCACAAATTTCACTGATTTACCCAATCTTCTGTAATAAATCAAGCATAAACTGGTTAATATACCTATTGTACAGAGTTTCGTGTGTCATTTTTTTTAAACTAAATTAATAGTGTGAGGCTTGTTTTTCTTTTGTTTTTTTTTTCTGATGAAGCTTTCACTCAAGATGGTTACATAGTGGATTTAGTGATTTCTGTTTGATTAAATAAATGGAAATGTGGTACTGGAACACAAGTTTCCATGTGCTCTGCCTACCCCTTTTAGGGATAAAGGCGTGAATGTATGTATATAATGTTAATGTATTTATGTATGTTTGTAATGTAACGGAACATTTTAACATTAATGTAAAGAGTACAGAAAGTTTACTAAAATAAGTCGGTGAGATTGCCAAATCCGTTATGTACATAATTTACATCAAAGAAAATAATGCTCTAGTAATTACACATATGGTATTATGTCTCTTAATTCAAACCGTGCACATAACGGAATTGGCAATCTCACCGACTATATTATAAATGTTAAAGTTTGGATGTTTGTGACTCAATAAATGACTTAACTGATTTGGATGAAATTTTGCATAAAGACAGTTTATAGCCTGGATTAAAAGATAGGATAGTTTTTATCCCGGGTCTATGCAGATAAAGTTGCAGCTGGAAGCTAGTTAGACATAAAAATAAATTGAGTTAACCTCCAGGTGCCCAAGGGCCTTTTTGAAGGTGTTCTCTTCAATGGAATTTATACCATTCCGGAACAGTTGCATTCGTTTTGGTTCATATGATGTTAAAACAAAACAAACTAATCTATCTTCTATTGTTCTTGATTTAAATTTTCTGGATGATAAAATTCAAATCCTACTAATATTATAAATGCGAAAGTTTGGATGTTTGTTACTCAATCACGCTTAAACGGCTCAACCGATTTGGATGAAATTTAGCATGAAGATAGTTTATAACCTGGTTTAAAATATAGGATGGTTTTTATCCCGGGTTCACGCAGACAAAGTCGCGGGCGGAAGCTAGTTAATTGATAAATTGGGCATGTAGATTCATTTAGTTTTTTTTTCTTATTTATCTGCAATCAAATAAATAGTTTAAAGGCTTCATAGCAAGTCGAGTGTGGTCTCCAGTGAGGGTATCTACTCCTCCATTTAATCATGTAACTAGTATGTTAATATGTCTTTTCTTTGGAGCCTCTTTCCGTTATCTATGGTTCATTTAGTTGGGACAGGTAAATAGATAAAATCCTTTATGCGTTAATATTCAAATGTGGCATTACATGTTATTGATGATAAGATTGATAAGCTTATCTTACATTATGTATTTTCAAAGAGATAAGTTAATTATCAACAATAGATAATATCCTAACGATTTTGAAATGGAGTTGTAAAATGTTTATGTGCAATTGTGAGTTACAAAAAATATCTATTAAAGATGGTGGGTCATTTAGCCACTCGGATCTCTGTTCGGCTTAGTCAGTGTGTTTCAATAAGTTAATCATTATGTCCTGGGTGGTGTCAGGTTAGAATTTCATTACCCCCTTTCTTCCCGTGGGTATCGTAAAAGTCTACTAAGGGAGCAGGGTTGAAGTGTGTTGTGGGCGATGGGCTAGTAACCTATCAGTGCGATATCACATTTTGTTGACCTTCTATACCAACATTTATGCTAAAAGTATCAGTGGAACATAAGTTTAAAGCGCTCTGCCTACCCCTTTTGGGAATAAAGGCGTGAATCTATGTAAGTATGTGTGTATGGGAGCCTCATTCCAGGCTTAGTCAGTGTGTTTGAAATGCCATTTAAGTTTATGATTATTTCTGAAAACTTTTAGGAAATAAATGAAATCTGCCATTACTGTACAATACAATATAAATACTCCTTATTGCCCACCTCTCACAGTTAAAGAAGGTACAAGAGAATACACAGAGATACAGAGAGATAAGAGATAAAACCACTGGTGGTCTTATCACTAAAAAGATTAGTGTCTTCACGTTTTTTTTCTATAAATAAACTTGGTGACGTATGAAACCTAGAACCTTTCGGACAGTATACTCAGGTGCCTCCCTTCATAAACGTTCGGATGTATTCATTAATTTATGTCCCTTAAACGGGTGGATGGAACGGCTGGACTGGTTGATTTGGTACCCAGTCAGTTCCAAAGCCCACCATGGTCAATATACAGGGTGTTCAGTTCATGGGAATTCCCGTTAGCTGCGGCATATTGCGGTGTCCATTAAAGGGAACATCATCATCCTCAGCCTCCTACCGGTTTCCCGGTTGTGCCGGTCCGCTTTAACACCTACTCCCAATATTTGGCCTTTTGAGATTCTACTAAGACAAGCTGGGTTAACGCTAAATATAAAAAGTTTCTGTCAAAAATTTAATTTTTGGTACAAGCTTTTATTGCCGACTGTACTTTTCTGTATACCGTCATCAACTACTCATTGAGACGATTCTAACGAGCCCAAACTCGATGGGGTTATGTGGTTTTATTACGGAGTCAGGCCACCTAACCAGCTCCATCATCAGATCAGCTCCACGTCATCATAATATTGCATGTCACGCGATTTGCATATTCGTGCAAAATTTGAACTCAATCGGAAATCGGGAAGTGGATCAAATTTAACTTGCAAGATTTGATTACAGACAGACAGACAGCGGGACAGGTAAAATTAAATAAAAGCTTGTAAAAAAAGGTAAGTTTTCGAGACTATTATCGAATAGTTGGATACGAAATTTCGACCCGGAAAAGGCAAAATGGACGCTCTGGTGTCTTTTCCAGAACCGAAAAACGTGCACCAAGTCCGGCAATTTATAGGACTGGCTATTTATTTCCGGAAATTTATCGAAAAATTTGCGGTAATAGCTAAACCCCTGACAGACTTGACCAGAAAAAGTACACCATGGACTTGGAACGGACAACAACAGGCCGCCTTTCTAGCACTCAAGGAGAAACTCACGCAGCGTCCTATTTTATCACTTTATAATCCAGACTGCATAACTGAATTACATTGTGTGTGAGGCATCAAAATCGGGATTAGGAGGAATTTTATTTCAAAAAGAAACTGGTTCATCGATTTTGAAACCGGTTGCGTATTTAAGCCGTAAAACTACAATTGCGTCACTACAACGTTGCAGACCCTATTTGTTAGGAAACAGTTTCAAAATTGTTACCGACTAGCGCCCTCCGATCAACGTTCATAAAAAGGGATATTTTATCCCGAGTGGCGCGTTGGTGTACAGCGTTACATGAATATACATGCGAAGTTGAATACAAACCGGGCGACACTATGCGTCATGTTGATCCATCGCTGATGACACTGATGTAAATGAACGTGTACTCAACATATCCCAGGAGGATTGGTGGCTTACTTTGCAAATGATGGACCCAAAGATAACCCATATTCGAGCTGCTCTAGAAGATCCTTAATATAAAGAGCTGGTGGATATAAAACAAAATTTTACCGTGAAAAATTAGCGTGTGTACCGTAAAGTTGGAGAAAGTCTTGGGTGGTTCCAAAAGGGGCTAGATGGAAAATTTGTCAACGCAATCATTATGAAATTGGTCATTTTTCAGTGGAGAAAACATTGGAAAAGATCAATAAAGATTTCTGGTTCCCAAAAATTAAGAAACTTATCACCAAATATGTGAAACTATGCATACACTTGCACTGTGCATTTGCCAAAGAACGCGCAGGACCAAAGGAGGGTTATTTGCATAGTATAGCCAAGTTCGATATCCCATTCCACACGATATACGTGGACCATTGAGGTCCATTCGTTAAAAGTGGACTGAGAAAGCAATACATTCTTCTAATCCTTGATGGCTTCACGAAGCTTTATGTCATTAAACCCGTGCGAAACACTAAGTTGGAATCAACTACGATGTAATATATACGTTTGGATATCCGACTCGAATTATATCGGATAGGGGAACATGTTTTACGTCTGACGAGTTTAGTAGATTTTGCAAGGAGTTTGAAATAACTCATGTCCTAAATGCAGTATCGTCTCCACGTGCAAACGGTCAGGTGGAGCGTTACAATCGCACCGTTTTAGACAGCCTTGTGGCCTTACTACTACGACCCCAGAGCAAAGGTGAAGGATTTCTAGGCGAAACTACCTTAGAAATACGGCGTAGCGATAAAGTACCCCTTTATTAAGAAAGTTAGTGAACATATTATGAAAGATCAAGCTCAATAACGGTTGAGGTTCGATCAGACTCGCAAAAAGCCCATAATATATGCGGTCGGTGACTTAGTTAAAATACTTAAGAGTCCGCAGTAAGCTCGGCTGAACTTCACCTTCCCACACAAACGTAGTTACGCTCTCATTTTAAAACTACGTGTTGGATTGTAACGAAACTTTGCATATACAATGACATGAGGTATTTCTATGTCTGTAATTAGTTTATATGGTTCCAGTTTATAAAACAAACGAAATACAACAAAAACAAGTTTTGTATGAAAAACTTAAATTCGCTGTATTTTTTTTACTATGGTATATGATGCTACATAAACTAATTACAGACATAGATATACCTCATGCCATTTTACATGCAAAGTTTCGTTACAATCCAACACGTAGTTTAAAAATGAGAGCGTAACTACGTTTGTATGGAGAATCGAGCTTACTGCGGACTCTTAAAAACCCCTTCTAATGATGGCAAAAGTCGGAAACTCCTACCCAAATACTCAGGTCCATTTAAGATTAACAGGATATTAGGTAATGATCGCTATGAGGTGACAAGCATACCGGGGTCTAAGATCACTAGAGGAAATAGTACATTACGTACCTAGGGCGGTGAATTCTTGAACGTCCAAGACCGCAGGTGTTTGTGGCCCGAACCGAAGGTGAGGGCCATAAATATGCGATCTGGGGCTTTACGAATTACCGCCCGTAGTGCGTACACAATTTTACGTCTTCTCCGGGTGTGAAGTGAGATTTGCCGCTGCAAATCCCGCTTACCGCCCAGAGTGACGTAAATATACAGACGTTTGGACAGCTGATCGCATTCAGCCTTGGATTATTATATGTAGGTCAAACCGAAAAGAGCGGTATGGATGATGAGTCAGGGTCGGCGGATGAGCAGCGGAAAAATAATATATGTTTTGTTGTTTTTAAAACAAATGCTACTGTTTTGTTGTTCGGAATGACACATTTTGGTTGCTTAAAACTATTTTATAGAACTTAATGAATACTATATAATACTAATGCAGGTCGCTTATATTTTGTTAATGAGAAATGAGCATATATATGTTACACAAAGGTTGATGCAAACTAGTAGAGTTAATACTGAGTGGGAAGTTTCACGCGACCACACTGCATGCGTGTGGTGACGGTGAGGAGTGAAGTGCCACATGAAACAGATTTTAAATCCATACTAATCCATTCCATACTAATATTATAAATGCGAAAGTGTGTCTGTCTGTCTGTCTGTTACCTCTTCAAGCTTAAACCGCTGAACCGATTTAGATGAATTTTGGTATAGAGATAGTTTGAGTCCCGGGGAAGGACATAGGGTAGTTTTTATCCCGGAAATCATCCCCTAAGGGGGTGAATTTGTATGGAGCTGCGATATAAACGAGTTCCACGCGGACGGAGTCGCGGGCAGAAGCTAGTATTATAAATGCGAAAGTGTGTCTGTCTGTCTGTTACCTCTTCACGCTTAAACCGCTGAACCGATTCAGATGAAACTTGGTATGGAGATAGTTTGAATCCCGGGGAAGGACATAGGATAGTTTTTATCCCGAAAATGATCCCCTGAGGGGGTGAAATGGGGGAAGAAAGTTTGTATCGCGCTACGATATAAACGAGTTCCACGCGGACGGAGTCGCGGGCAGAAGCTAGTGAATATATATGTTACAAATGTAGTTGAGAATTAGTAGAATCTGAGTGGGAAGTTTCACGCGGCCGTACAGGAGACTAATGTGGTGAGGAGTTAAATGCCACAAGTGAGGTTATGTTATGAAGCTGGCAAGTTTCACACGGCCATGTATGAGGTGAGGGATGAAATGCCAGGAGGAGGCCGCACAGTGAATCGAGTAGAACAAGCATATGGGACAAAATTATTTTAGTAGTTTTTTGAGCTTATACGAGCTCATTATGTATGAATATACATATACGTATAGTTTATGTACTTTGGTTCGTGACTTAGAGGGGTAGGGTGGGGGTTCAGAAAAAACAATATTATAAAAGTGAATGTACAATAATGAATTATATATTTTATTACATGTACACATAAAATACTAAATCTACTGTTGCAGTAATCTTTTAATCAACATCATTTTTAACATTATCATGCCATTACAAGGAAAAGTAAAACTAATTAGGAACTATATTTACATAGGATTCTTAAGTAGGTACATATAAATCAATTAGAGTTAATTACAGCGGTCATTTTATTAATTACTTTCACCGTCATCATCTTCATCCTGCGAATCATTAATTGACGTGTCATGATCATCTACACTAAACAAACTAGACACTACATCTACATTAGTTTCATTAACTCTAGGGGGTTTCAACAATGCTAAAACATCAGAAGACAACGAGTTTACTCTTTGCCTTGGTACATTTCTAAAACTATTAATTAAAGGGTCAGATGTAATCAACAGCATATTCATTAAATCTCTATTCGTGGCTTGACGAGATCGTTTTTGTGTGTGATGTTCCCTAAATCGTCTGCAATCTTTGTTTCGAGCTTCTTGTGCTTCCTCGGATAACTGTCCAATCGGCAATAGTGCTGATCGGATAATGTCGCTACTGTGAATCAATAATTTGTGTACTGTAACAGGCATGTAATACCACGAATAGAGATTTAAATAATGTTTTCTTATATCCCGTGTCAAATTTTCAAACGCTTCTAAATTTATTTCATAGCCCGATGATAGAACTCGAAGTATTATATCAAATTTTTTAATGAGTGATACATCTAACCCTGTAATTGCAGCACTAAGCTCCGGGTTTTCAAAAATCTTCTAGCTGTATTTCCATCATTAGTATTACCAAAGCCTGGTTTTGGTTTATCAACGATCAGTCCCATTTCCGTTTTAAATCTAGTTTGAATTTCTAGTGAGCGTTTCTTTACATTCGCTTTATCGGCTTCTCCTCTAAGTTGCCACTTTTTTACTTCAAGGCGATAGCTTATGTGAAGTAAACACTCAAAATATCTAATCCAAGCATGGAGAGTTGATAAACCAAAACCAAAATTATCATTATTTGCAATATATTCCCTAGATTCATCATTCATAACTTTTGGAGTAGCTCCACAAATGAAACATTTTCGAGCAGAAGAAGTTTCGGTCATAGTATTGCAAATTTTTCCGTCAACCATGGTAAAAAGCATAATGTGTTCAACAGAAACTTCCCTTCCCATCACCTTGCATAATGTTGGCAATAAAGCGTTTATCTCTTCCAAGACTCGATTTGTTTCGGCAATAGTCAATTCTTTTGTTTCCTTGGAAAAAATAAACTTTATTGGACGACAATATGCAGTAGATGACGGGCGTGGATTCTGCCAAACGACATTATCAGCATCATCCCGTAATTGAAGCGGAACGAACGAATATACAAACAAAAATTCATCAGTGTCATTACTATTCGTAAACTTTTGTTTGTATGTACTATGACCGGAACTTCCATCGCAACCCCATTTACTAATTAGTTTGAATGATGAACAAGGGGACACTAAATTATCTAAAACATCTTCCAGTGATAAAACCAAACGTTCAGCGGTTTTATCTAAAACTGCCTGAACGTTGATTTCAGCACGCGTTTCATTAATCAAAAAGCTATCTTCAGGAGGATAACATGCAACTTTAGCCTTTTTTAAACAATACAATGATGGAAATACGGTATGCCCTACCTTACTAGTCGACTGCCTTATGATGTTGTATGTGCATGTAGTCAATTTGCTATCTATATAGCACGCCAAAGCTTCTTCATTCGTCAAACATCTAGCGTTTTCTTTGCATGACTTGGTGTTTTCTTTGTTGCCTGAGGTGTCGCCGCTCTTGTTATCTTCAATTATGTTCTTCATTCTTCTAGCCACTTCCTTGGAGCCCGATTGACGTGACGAAATTTCTGCTGCAAACAATAACTCCTCGGAACTTGTAGATTGAACTAAATTCTCTACTCGTCGTCGTTTAGTCTTCAGGCTAGAGTCCGAGAATTCCTTCTGGGGCCTTCCAGGGCCTGCTACAGCTTCAGTGGATGATGACGGCATCGTCGTACGTCTATGAACTTCAAACTTGATAGGTTCACCATGAAGCCAGTCAGAGTTCTTCTCGAGAAATCGCTGTCTACATTTACCAGCAGCATCCCACTTCTGAGCTATCCTGGATGAAAATTGGGATATCTTTACCTTAATTTGTCTCTGGGAGTCCTCGGTTATTCCACTTAAATCATGCTCAGATGATATAAATGTATATATTTCGTTGTTTCTCGCTTCCTTCAAATGTCTCTGCCATACATCGAAGAAATTGACTTTTGAAATGCAAAAATCGAATTCTGAAAGAAAAAATAAAAAAAATAGTTGTACTCAAAAGCTGGATAGGGAGTTTATTAAATATGACGGTTTATAGTTATAAGTATATTATATATAAATTTCACAGAGTAGACAGATGCCGACATGTAATTTCTTGACCATGAAAGTCAAAGTTAGGGTAAAATTCCAATGATTATTCGGAAACATGTTGATGTTTTACAAAATACAATGAATATTTTTATAATCAATATATGTCTAAAAATACTACTTACCCTCCAAATTGGAATCCATAATAATGAAATAAACACAAATAACTTGGAAATGCACACAATTATTTTTAAGCCAAGAGCAATTACGCAAATGAATGCATAGTAAATTTGCACTCATCCTATATAGTCACCTTAATTACTCATGTAAGGGGGGGTTGCAGGAAAAAATAACACGTGGGACTCTTAATGTATACTCATTAGTAATGACCTACCATAATGAGTTTTTGGATATTTGATAAGGGTTTTTGTCCCATTTGCATGTTCTACTCGATTCACAGTGGGCCGGCTGTATAGTGATCTAGTTTGAGGACAAATTAGTATGTCAGGTTGGCCGAATGTTAGACGATGAATATTTATCCGATTCCCGAACGGATTACTTTTTTCTAAATGTCGATGACTTGAGTCAGTTTTGGGCGGGGAGAGAGCTGACAAAAGCGAGAGAATAGGACTTCGATGGTTATCCAAGTTTTGTGATTGAAAATAGTATGAATACTTTGTGATACGGATGAATAAAAATGTTCGTACTTAAATACGGTATTTCCTTGGTCGACTTTATTAAAGGGAACAATAATTGAAAATAATATTAACAGTTATTGTACAAAAGCCATAAGAGTTAATAAAAAGTTACTGTCAAATATGGTGATTTTCGAATGACAAAACACGACATGCAAGTCAAGAAACGTCTTGTACTGCATAGCCATAAACATGAAACTTACAGAATTTTAAAACCAAACATGATGTTACAGTTTAGGAACCATTTACTCATCTTGATAACAGTTAAGGTACAAGTTGAATCCCAGCGTCAGCAGCTGACGACGTGTCGCGGGGACACGACTGATTTCTATGAAACACCTTTCGTAGCTAGCGACACGATTCAATAGTATTAGAATTTGTAGTATTTAGTTATATAATTTTATTCTGCCTCTTTGACGATTATTATGATTATGCCTATTATGTAAATAATGTATATTAATTCAATTTGACATTGTATAGTTATTCTGATTTATGTTTTCTCCTTGTCAATTTAATTCAAACATACATATTTGCACGCTTGCATGCAAGCTAGATACACATGATCGTAATATGTTTTAACATCCCTGTACTGTGTCTATGCAAACAAATAATTTCATATTTCATAATCATTCATATTCATATTCATATTTTCACGTCGCCGAGCGCCGCCAGGCAACGCCGTCATACAAATACATAGAAACCAGTCTCGTGGCGTCGCGACACGTCGTCTGCTGCTACTTTCAGCGGTCGGGTTCCAACATGCACCTTTAGGGAGTGTCCAGTGCCTTGGAGAAATCTGGGGGCACGGCAGTGCCCCCGCCAAGTCGAGCAGGACAGCGGCACGGCCGTACCAACCTTTTCTCGAAGCAGTTCAGGCCATTTTTTTGCCAAATTGCAGAATTTTTTTAGCAAGCAAATAAAAATTAATAAAAATGCCTGAGACTTGGCTCTAGGAAATATCTCACAACTTTTACGGTGGAAGAGTTTCGAGACTTGGCCTCTTTTTTACATGGAATGTTTTTATGGGATTAACTTTACTATGTTCTCTCGTATTTAACAGAAATTGTCGGGAAACGCATTGTATAATCATCTAGCAACCATCACTACACTTCACCAATTAGTTACTCACAGTCGAGATTACATTGTATTACACTACACCAATTAGTTACTCACAGTCGAGATTACATTGTATTACACTACACCAATTAGTTACTCACAGTCAAGATTACATTGTATCCATACTGATCCATACTTTTCATTTCATTTCATTTATTAATTCATAACAATGGATATTGTGTTGAACATATATAGGTACAATTCATTAGGTATTAATTACACAAATTACACAAGAACAAATACCATTCTCATTATCAGGTAACAATGTAAAAATTAAAAATAGGATTATATTGTATTATGATTATGATATACATAAGTACTTAACAATAATTCTTTTACACAAATTACATAATGATGTACTAATATTAAAATCCGAAAGTGTGTCTGTCAGTCTGTCTGTCTTTCTGTTACCTCTTCACGCTTAAATCGCTTAACCGATTGAGATGAAATTTGGTATGGAGATAGTTTGAATCCCGGGGAAGGGCATAGGATAGTTTTTATCCCGGAAACCAAACCCTGAGGGGGTGAAATGGGGGATGAAAGTTTGTATCGAGCTACGATATAAACGAGTTCCACGCGGACGGAGTCGCGGGCAGAAGCTAGTATTATAAATGTGAAAGTGTGTCTGTCTGTCTGTTACCTCTTTACGCTTAAACCGCTGAACCGATTCAGATGAAAATTGGTATGAAGATAGTTTGAATCCCGGGGAAGGACATAGGATAGTTTTTATCCCGGAAACCATCCCCGGAGGGGATGAAATTGGGGATGAAAGTTTTTATGGTGCTACGATATAAACGAGTTCCACGCGGACGGAGTCGCGGGCAGAAGTTAGTAAGCTATAATTGTCATCTAATGTATTGGACACAAATACAATGGCCTATAATTTGCATGTAATTACATGAAAAGGCAATTTGGTCGTTAAGGATAAAATCACACGAGCCATAAATAGCTTTGCAGGCTATTGTTTGGTGTTTGCAACATTTTAAATCAGGACAATTCTGAAGGCAAAGGCCTGTTGTATACGTCTAAACTAAACCTATAAATCATTTCGTTTCTCTTTGCAACTACTCCTTTTCTGTGAGGTGTGCAGTAAAGAGTATTTGTAGTATATTTATTTTCAAATTCAAATTTAAGTTCTATATGCATCCTTTGTAATTTTAGATGAAACACATTTAACAAGAATATTATTAGTGTATAAATAAAATCCTTTAAGTAGTAGTACTATGTAACGTGCAGTTCTGTAGCGCACCACACGTGGATCCACATAATACCAGCGTCGTTTCGCCTTCTGTGGAGCGACATTATGCTGAGTGGACTCCGTTTTCGCATCAAATCTTAGTTTTAACATAGCATCTAAGTGTAAATCTAAAATGTACTTACTGTTATTTGCGAAATAAAGTTTTTCTATTCTATTCTATTCTATTCTAGTATTGGTATTGTAAAGTAAACTATACTAATATTACTAGTGGTCCTGTGAGCCGAGCCCTCGCGAATGTGCCTTAAAAAACAATCAAAATCGACAAAAAATGCATGTAATTGTCGACCATGCTCACGATACACGTTTCACGAGGATCGATTGAGAAATGCGACCTATAGAGGAAAACAGCAGTAGGTAATATTATAAACGTTTCACTTAATCGCATAAACTATTAAACGGATTTTGATTAAACTTTCCAGTAATTTAGCTTAGTTTTTCATCTATAAGTACATCAGTGGGCGTAGCATGGTTCCCATTTTATCACTTATCGTTGTGGTAAAGACGCCCATCACACTCTGACAACTATGCGAGTGCGAGAGTAACGGATGCCTTATCCACAACGATAAGTGATAAAATAGCAACCGTGACCATAAAGCCTGGTGTGCTAGGGGGGCAGAATACGCGTACAAAGTCGCGGGCAGCTAGTCCTACTATATACTGTGATAGAATTGCTATGACTGTTATAAACAACCTGCCAAATTTTTATCTTGGTTGTGCAAAAATACGCCGCACCTAACATCAACAACATTTGACGAAAATATTTACGTTAGATACGTATGATGACGTAGTAGTGTTCTTATCTAAAGTCAGATCTAGATATCTCATCGTCATAGATATAACCCTCAGAGGGGCTACCGCGAAGTGAAAACGAACTTCGTTCGAGTATCTCCGTCTCTGCCGCCCGAACTAACAAGTGCAACAAAGAGGGCGATACACGAACGAAATTCGTCTTCGTTTCGCGGTAGGGCCTCTGTTCTGTCACACTTAATAAAATAACTAAAGCAGTACATCAACTAGTCTCTTAAGACCTTTGTAGACTTGCGAAAACCAGTTCTAGTGAGAAATAATTGATTTTTAGTGGACAAACATATTTTACTATTTTTTTTAACCCAGATCTCTCGCAATTTTAGCCCAAAAAGTAACACGGTTTTTTTCGCGATACATTCCCATAGACCTACTGCCACGTTACAGTAAATTAAGGACATTAAATTACCTGTGTTAATGAGCGGCATATTATCATAGCATAATCGTTTTTCATACGTAACATAGGTTATTTAAACGATTTAAACTCGAGAGAGAAAACCCAACATGTCACATGTAATAGAGGGTTTATTTAATAGGTGTTACTGATTTAATAATATGCGTTTTTATAGCAATTTATTCAAAGGCTAATTCCAAGGTAAAGATCCTCATTGGTATACATAATTAATCTATCTATTTATTCACCCCGTATCCACCCACTGTTGGATATAGATTAGGGTTGCCAACTATTTTCGGGGGAGATATAGTATTTTCCATAAAAAACGACAAAAATATAGTGCACTGTAAAAAATTGTAGTTTTTGGCTGGGCATTGTTGCTATTTAGTAAAAAATCCAGAAACTGGAACAGTTAGCCCCCGGCGAGGTGTCGGGTTAGAATTTCTTCCCGTGGGTGTCGTAAGAGTCGTATTAGGTACTAAGGGAACAGGCTGCGCTATCACATTTTGCCGATCTATTGATACCACATTTATACTAAGAGTGGAAAAAAGTTTTAACCAACTTCAAATCGGAACTGATCCTGACCTGATGACTGTGGGACCACCAGGGAAGGATACCCTTTCAAACAAAAAAATAATTTTCCAAATCGGTCCCGGCGTCTTCGAGTAATCGGGGAACATGCATAAAAAATAAAAGATTCTCTTTTTCTCCTTCAACGGCGGAACGGCCGCAGTTCATCTATTTGATGAGGTCTGTCCATCTATTCGGAGACCGACCGCGCGATCTCTTGCCTCCTATATCCCCTGCACTGCACCATCCGACCGACCGCCACCTGATGACATGACCTGACCTGACCTGACCTTGCAAAAGTAGACCTTGTTGATATTAGACCGGTTTCCTCACGATGTTCTTCACGAAGAAGCTACTGTTAAAGATCGAATGATATTTCTTAGAAGAAGCCACCCATTCGAGAACCCGTAGGGTTTTTAGCATACAAGTGATCAGTCCAAGTTTATTTGCTAGAAATACAAAATAAGCTTTAAATTATGACGACGACCCTTACGACTTTGACACACATAACACACTTACACAAAACTCATGCACATAGACTCAATCTTGCACAATAGTACATAATTATACGTAGAAATCTCAAAATGGCACTATATATCCCTCTTATTACTGTTTTTTAACTTGTTGTTTTTGTTTTTATTATTTTCTTCATCTGTGAATATTATTCTTGTAAATATTTACTATATCTAAGCACGGTATTTTGTTAACTTGCGACCGACCAATCCCTGGGGACCAGTCAAAACCAGCGCCGGGCCTCGCCCAGCACATGCAGACACTGGGGCCCATTGTCCACTGTTTCATTTTTTTTTGCTATTGGTTGTATTTAGTGTCTAAGTTTATATTTTTGTACCCAGTGGTACAGTCAGCCGGCAAAAATATCTGACACGTCCTTATGGTATTAGACATCTGTTTTTTTTGTGGCAGATATTAATGCTGGTGACTGTACGAACCGAGGTTCTAAACAAACAAAGCGTTCACACGCTGCAATCTGCCGTGCCACTCTGAGCTATAGCCACGAGCTTCGAATGTCGAAGTTCGGATATCTCTATCTCTATCGCACTTACAATACTGCTTACTTTTACTTAAGATACCTATGTATTCCTTAAAATATTTTTAGCGTAGGTATTTGTTTTGTGTTGCCTTCCAGGAGGTAACTCATGTAAAGTTTCCGACGGAAGACCAGCGCTGGCCTCCTAGGTTAGCACCATGCTGAGTCGGGGCCTTTTCGTGGACCCTGCTACTTTTACGTTACTGTGTTTTGTTTTTTTATACCCATTGTTTTGTCCACGAATAAATGTTTTCTTTATTCTTTCTTTCTTTCAAAGTATGGTTGACAAAAAAAACTAAACTAAAAAATAGGTATTTTAAACTTATATATTTCACAAATTATGAGATTTATATACATATTTATAATCATTTATCCTAATTATACTGAATAAACGACTAAATTTTGTCAGTCATTCACGTCGATTAGAAAAAAACCATTTTAAATAACTAAATGACCTTTCTACGTTAACAGAAGTCACAGGAAGGTTATTTTAGTATTTAAAATATGGCACGCAATTTTTATTGACGCTTTCCCTAAATTAATGTCATTTGAGGTATATTGTTTTAAAATTGGTTTTCTACCGTAAGTAGTTATTAAATTAAATTAAAATCGTTTATTTGAGACCACTGATCCATATTTTGTTAGTACAGAGAACCTTAAGAACTATGTTAGGAATATAAGCTAAGGTATACAAAAATAAATTACAAAAATAAAAAAGATATAAACATTACGCGGTTTAGGCTAGCCCTTCGCAGTGCCAAGCAAGTTCTCTACTTGGCCCTGCCAATAGCTACCTCCGGCCAATACTTCACGAGCGGACAGTCGAGGCGCTCGGCTAACGCCCCTAGAAGGCTGTTGCTGCTGCCGCGCACCCGCCTAAGCAGTGACCCAACTCTTTTTGGCCTAATAGCAAAAAAGTCATCCGCTCTCGCCTCCGCGAACATTCCGGATGCACTGCAATGCCTCGGCAGCCTCAACAGCATTCTAGGGATGTTGTTGTACTGAACGCGCAATGCAAGCTCACACACAGACTGCACGTGTAGAACGTCTGACAGTAGGTTCTGAAAAGCGTCAGTTTGACTTCGTTACTACAACGTGCAAATCTGCGGGCAAGCATATTGCCTCTTACTGCCATCGCTCTTCTCTCTCTCTCTCTCTCTCTAGGTCAATGTCATCGCTCAGGTCTGCTGTAAGCATATGACCCAGATATTTCACCTTATCCACTACTTTTAAGGGTGCTCCCCTCAGCAGCATGATCTCGGGAACAGTTTTTACGTTGTACTGTCGACAACACAGCTAACTGACCATCGGTGCACCTTAAGTGCATTTTAATAAGGTTCTATATAAACACAGGATGGTCAGTTAACAGTGGTTGTTGTTTGTACTTGCGTGCCTTGAACACGACAAGCTTACTTTTAACGCGTTATATCTGAGACCATGCTGTTCAGCGTACCCCTCATCCCCGTTATATCTAGAGGTGTAATCCTAAGAAGGTATTTATTTATTTTAGTGGCGCTGGAATATACGTTTCATGTGCTCTGCCTACCCCTTTTGGGAATAAAGGCGTGAATATATGTATGTATGTATGTAAGTATTTATTTTATAGTTCAGAACAAAAGTGAATATTCAAATGTATTTGTTTTTTCTGCCAACCATACCCTTTGCTACGAAAAGTGCACGTTGATAACGATCACTACACTTATAACAAGCGAGCTTTCTCGCGGCAAGATAGACTATCCGTCTCTTTCTAAGTGTTCTAATTAGAAAGAGACCGATAGTCTTATCTCGCCGCGGGACAGCTCGAGCGCCGTTTTGTGATAACCGTGCAGATTGAAAGTGGCCTGCCATCGTGCCTCGTATCGCTCGGCTACAGTGGCTTACTTACTTTACTTATTTGGCTTACTAACTTAAGAAAATATCTATTTGTCCAGGAACATGGAGTTCATCGGCATAGTCGGCGAGGGCCGCCATCACGACGCGTGGGCGATGCAGCCCCCGCGGCTGCTGATGCAGCGGGTGCACATCCCCTTCACCTTCAAAATGGAGGAGAACCACTCCATAGGCTACAGCGGTGAGCATCCTTTCATATGCATGGCTAGTTTAAAGCCAAAAAGAAGAGCTATTTCAGCTGTCTGTGTTTGTTACTATTAATAAATTCTGATATATATATATGATTTAAAGGGGTCCTAGAATGACTGTTACTTGATAACACACTTGTAGGTATTCATTAGAAGGATAAACTTCTATAAAACCTGTACAAAAATCATAAAGTACTGGTCAGAGGTCATTATCGTAGAGAAAATCTTAATAGCGCGATTCAGAAATCGAAGCAGTGGGTACACAGTGCCATCTAGGCTGCAAACTCGCTCGACCAATCTTTGCTTTGGAACAATTTGTGAGATTTAAATAGCTAAAATAGCAATAATATCAAATGTGAATATGTTAGAAGACCTTTCATAACGTCGCTGTTACATCGACTGGATAGTTTCAAGTGACGCACATAAATTAGGTACCTACGCATATTTGCGTACCTTGGCATTTTGACCCTTCACCTAAAGGAGAAACTAGGCTCTACGGAACCCACTTAAGGGGTAGGGTTCTCAGAGCGTAGGCCTTCGTAACTGTAACATGACTATGAGAATTTTTCAAGCCTCAATGTTTTCTAGCACTAGCTATTTTCTATTGTCAAAGCTGTCGAAACGAAAATCTGTGTTAATAATGGGCCATAACATAACCGCTTAATGCTGGGTAATTTACGTTAAAGTGTATTTCAAGACGTTAAACGCCTTGCAATGGCCGAAGACACGCGACGCGAGAGCTTCATTGACATCGGGACAATTTTGCAATGCTCGCCGCGGATCGTTACAACATATTCATTATGTTCAAGCTTACAAATAATGCCCGTTGCAGTGTACTCATAAAATATGACCACTTGGCAGTGGAGGAAAATCCATACTTATTATATTATACTTTTACCTCTTCACGCTTAAACCGCTGAACTGATTGAGATGAAATATCATATGGAGATAGTTTGAATCCCGGGGAAGGACATAGGATAGTTTTATTCCCGGAAATCATCCCCTGAGGGGGTGAAATTGGGGTTGAAGTTTGTATGGAGCTACGAAATAAACGACTCCCACGCGGACGGAGTGGCGGGCAGAAGCTGGCATAATTCAATAACTTTCTTGTCGATGTCGAATTTTGGTGTGCCGAAATAGCAAACGCTACTTCGATTTGTCGTGCTGTTCGTGAACAGCCGTCTCCCGACAGGGAGAGATGGATAATACTCGTACGAGTATCAGCATAATGCTTGGCTAAGCTTGGTTGGTTACCCATCCGCCAACGCCGTAATCTTCGTATGCTATGCTTCCATTTTTCAATTCTCCTGCACCCGAAATCTCCCGACTATCTCAAAAGTTTGTTCCAGTACCATGTCGTGAGTTGTATCCGTCAGTTTCGCTCTTCAGATCTTTCTCTCGCTATTCCACTTCTCCGAACTGGTTTCATGTCCAATTCGTTTACCATTCGAGTCGCTCGCCTCTGGAACGGTCTGCCCGTTAAAATACGTCAGTCTCTAACCAGGATCGCGTTTAAAAGATCTTTACGCAAGTTGTTTGCTAGCAGAGCCGTAGATTCGTGATTAGTGTTTCTGTTCTCTATTTTCGTCTGTATATGAGTATATATACATATGTAAGTATTTATATTTGTATGTATTTTTATTTATTTGTATATTGTTGTTATTTATTATGTATGTATAACCACTGTGTGTTTATATCTGTAGTTGCACCGCCCACAATTTGTCTGCTTTGCCCAAAGGTTGACTGGTAGAGAATGCTTACGGCATTAAGTCCGCCTTACGATGCGTACGCTAAGTTGTTCTTTTGTGCAATAAAGATGAAATAAATAAATAAATAATGGTCCACGGTTTAATTGATAAAGCCAATTCCTGTGAGTTCCAAAACATTTGTGTTTGTTTTCGATTTCTGTTCAGCAAGAATAAGAAATACAGTCGACTTAAATCATATTTTTACACTTTTGCACCTCAATCCAATGTTACAAAGGCGAAAAATGTAAACCTCTCTGACGCTGACTGTACTACAGCATCAGTATTGGTCGCACTATGTAAAGCAGATCTAGGGGGCACGGGAGTGCTCACGCCAAGTCGAGTAAAACAAAGAGGCACGGCCGTACCATCGTTTTCTCGAAGCTATTCAGGCCACTTTTAACATCCTGTAGGTAATTTTATGCTGGTTAAAACTAGAACCCTGAATTTCCAGTAAGTAACATACCGTCGACTCGGGTAACATTGACCCAATCGAGGGTTAGTTTGACCCGCATGAAAGGCACTCATAGCAATGTCACATAAAAAGTAACAACATGAGCAGTTAGCTGAAACTAAAAATAATTTACTTTAAAAACAAAGTTTTAACCGACTTCAATTTAGTACTCCGCCAAGCCACGAGAACATTTCCACATTTGTTTTCCAATTTACCACATGAACAGATTTCCGAGAGCAAATGCGTTGATTATTAGGGAAAAAACCCAATCGCTGTATGTGGCCCGATAATATTTGAGGACTTCCGTCGATTCCACAAGGATCACCTTTGGCACTTCATTAGTTGCTATTTCAACGGAATGTTATCAGAATCTGTGACGTAAATTTTTACTTTTAAGTACATAATTGAGGAATTCCATAAGTCATCTGTGGTCTTCATCATCAATTCTACTCCATCAAATTTATGATTACCGGGTGTAAATACACGAGTTAAAATAAAAAATACCAAAATCACTACACGCGTGCCTAATATAATTGAAGAGTTCCCTCAATTCCTCATGGATCCCATCATCCAATTGAATTTTTGAAAAAAATGGGACCCACCTGGAACTACCTACTTACAAACAAAAATAAAATTACGAATCGGCTCATCAATGACGGAGTTCTGTGTTCTGTTCTGTTCTGTTTCTTGTTCCAAACATTGAAAAAAAAATCCATCGAATTGAGAACCTTCTTTTTTGAAGTCGGTTAATGAGATGATATGACCCTGTACAAATTCATAAAAAAAGCTGTGGACAGAGTAATTCGCGAAAGCCAAAGTTACCGTCCAGGGTCAAAGTAACACGGGTTTACGGTATAGGTCATAATATAGCTTAGATATTTTCTTAATAACATTCAATTTGACCTTTTAGTTTAAGAACTATTGCCCGTCAAAGTTTCTTTATTAGTTTTGTCACTCACACTCACTGACAGACCGTGAATTTAACTTCTGCGAAGTTTGTCATAACTTTCATTTGCTTATATAATATACTTCCCGTTATACCAATCAACCGACTAAAAACAGATTTTACGCCATTATTTCTGTCATTTAAACTTGATGTCCTTATACCAGTTTGGTCAAATCGCGCTAAATCGAGTAACTCCACATTCGCCACACTAATTGCATCAAACTATTTCAAATATTGCCTTATTGGCACCGATATGAACGGCCGACTGTATACCTAAGTACCGAGTAATGTTAACCTTAACACCAAAACAAGTGCCAAACCTAATTTCCATAATCGCTCCTAATTTACGTAGATATCTGTGCAAACCAAAGCCAAGTAAATGTGAAGAGAAATCATTTTGTAAATGAAGCCAACTGTGTCAGTAACCGGCATATTTGCTCGCTTTACCGTAAGACCCTTTAACGGTAGTCCTAAGCATTCAATATTGAACTTTAGAGTTCAATAACAAAGTTGTAATTTCCCTGACTCTGTACGCTTTGATACGAGTATACTGAAGTTGGTAATTGATATGTTTACACTGACACACAGGCGCTAATTGATACCGATAGCGTTCACCGACTGACCCATTCTCTTGGAAACAATTGAGTATTAGGTACTGACAAAGTTCGAATTACTTAACTGCGGGTCGCATATTGGGTTGCGAAATCTTAGATCTGGTTCATGTGCTTATGGATAACGGAACGCACTAAAAAGAAGAAAAAATGTATATCACATATATTACACATACAATATTTTAACAGCCCATTAGCACCAGGTATCAAAGAAACATTTTATTTAATCGTATGCCGGTCTATAGAATAGGGGATATTCGCGTGTATTTACGTGATATAGTATGTGATATTTCTATAGGAGCGCTCATTTAGCACCGCCCAGGGGACACATGCAAGGTTGTGGTATTTAAATCCTTCGGACGCGAGCAACTGCAGATGGTCCCCCCGCAACAGATTGTCCGCGAACGTAGTTCCATCGTGAAGAAGCGTCCTACTTTTTTATACGATGACGATGGCAAAGAAGCATACGGACTGCCAATTGCTAAGCAGATATAGTTTAAATTATTTGAACTGAGCTCATGAATGGCCATGGTACTGAGCTCACGAATAGCCTTTGTTTATGTGGCGCTAACCTTTTTCTTGCAAAAAATGGCACGCGTCCGACCACACAGTCGTATTGTTAGACTTGAATGCTATTGTTCTGAAGATAAGGATCAGTCCAGTTCAGAAAATCTCAACTATACACAAGTGTTGAAAATGCTATTATCCTCTTAAACCATTTTGAACCTATTCAACAAGGAATAGGTTGAAAATTCATTATCCACGCAATGTAGTTCTAAAGATTTTTTGTAAGTAACTGGTTGGCGGTTACGAGAACAAAAGCAGATAATAGGATTGTATTAGACACAATGCCATTGTGAATGCAGGTAAGTGGAGGAGCTTACTTTCTAAAATTTCAACTATACCTTAGCCTATATGGTCGCTCCAAAGGTTACAAACGCGTTGCCGATCCTTTATTACTTTGGGGCGAAACACATTTATAAGACCCAACGAAATGGAGTGAGACGCTTATCCGCATACACGAATGAATGATATATAGGTACGTGCAGCTACTGCATCAATGCAAACGCACGAAGAATGGGTGGTGTAGCGCGAATGGTATTCGCAATCACAACCGGCAACCCGTCTTAGGCGAAACATTCTGGCTGCATCTGCAATAGTTATTATTGTTACGAATCGCGGGGTCAATTTTCTCTAAGCATTTCTAGTCAACCGTGTAGACTCGGGCAAGAAGAGGTCTACAGTCTCCCCCGCCTGCCGTAAAGGGTGACCTAAGGGGACCAACGGGGTTGTCTTTGTGGAGGGGGCTACAGCATTTTGCCATGTACCCCAGAGAATGAGAACGCATATGCCCAAGAACGAACCCGCAGGGTAAAGCGCGAGGAGAGCTCTAGTGCGTTCAACCTGAGATCCTAGAGTTCACCGTATTACTTAGCGCAGATGGTGGCTGAAGTGGATTTTTTAGTGGCTCGAAATACCACATAACACAGACTTCCCCCGAGAGCCAGGCCCAGGCACCTGGTTCGCAGGTTTTCTCCAAGAAAATAAGGCATTCTAGTGACGTGAGTCGAAATTAGTGTAACCGCTCGCCGTGTGGCGAATATCGCATCAACGCGATGAGCGCACGCGTCAGAATCGAGAATAACGCCGCATGATTGACGGATCAATACCAGTAATTAAACTAACGTATGCGGAGTGAAATTTGGACAAAGTTTGTATATATAAAATATAAAAAACAAAAATCTATTTTAAAAAAATGTGTCTGTCAGTGTGAAGTCAATATATCTGTCAATCAGTTTGGTAAGTTTCATAAAGATTGGCTGTTTGATTTTGTAATTATGGTAAATCAACAAGAACGCCGTCGTCAAGCAGTATGTAATTTCTACAGTACACATCCTATGGCCGAAATCAAAGGTGGTGGAACATTTTGTGCAAATGGGTGAGAGTCGGAGCACCATTTACAATATTTTGGCGTCCTTTGCCTTGAAGAAAACCACTGCTAGCCTGGTTCTGGAAACCATTCCAGCTTGAGCAAGTTTTCTGAGAGAGCTCGATTAAAGAAAATTACGGCCGGCCGTGTCGCAAAATCTTATAGAGAGCTCGGAAGAAAATTTAAGTGTGACGGCAAAACTGTTCAAAAATATCTAGACATGGGCATCGATAAGCGGTGTAGAAAAGTTAAGCCCATCGTCTCTGAAAACCAAGAAATCACTGCACTACGGCTGCGTAAATTGGTCAAAGAAATATTTTACGCTAAAAGCAATGTCAATTGCGTTATGGATGACGAGTCATATTTCACGTTAGATGGAAACGAGTGGCAAGGCAATTACTATTTTGAGAACACCAATGGTCCAACCGATGAGAACGTGAAATATGTTGAGCATACAAAATTTCCTAAAAAGTTTTGCAATGGCCTGCCATCAGTCGACGCGAAATGTCTAAGCCAGTATTCTTTGAGTCAGGTTTAGCTGTGAACGCCGATCGTTACATAGAGCGTTGTTTGCCATTAGTGCGGGATTTCATAAATACGAGTCATAGAGGAGAAAATGTAGTGTTTTGGCCAGACAGCCTCAAGCCATTATTCCAAAAAAAACCCTTAGCAAAATGGCGGAGTTAAACATCCCATACGTACCGAAGACATCAAATCCACCTAATGTTCCGCAACTTCGCCCTATTGAAGATTTTTGGGCAAATCTAGAGGCGAGTAATAATTTTCGTCCCAAAAATGTACAGTTTGATTCGAAAAATAAAATTGGAGTTGAATAAAATTCCGACATCTGTGTTTTCGACAGCGATGGACAAAGTACCACAGAACTGCCGTAAAGCGTCTCGCATGGGAGTAAACTATTTTTTACATTAAGCATTGATATATACATTATTAAAAAATATATATTTACTTTAAAAAAATGGTGTTTTTTTTTATTTAAAACAATATTGAACTTTGTCCAAATTTTACTCCGCATACGTTATGCACACATTAACATTCCGAATGTCCTAGTGTTTACCGTTAGGTAAGAGAGGTTTAATGATTATCGCGAATCAAGGTTACGCCATTTATCCGTGATGTGTGAAATGCCATTGCAGCTATACCTATTCAGCCGACTTGCCGAAGGAGTCTAAAGGCGCGAAATACACATGCAAGAAATTGTATGCATGTTTAACTACATTGCGGGGTTTGATAGATAAAACGCAGTATAAATACCTCGGTAACCCGCAAATTAATGAAACTTGCATTTGTAAATTGCGCTTTAAGTATACGTATTCTCTCTTGATCAGTAGCATAGCGTCTATAGCACTCGACTCGACGGCTTCCTTTTTGAACGAGCGAGAGAAGTGAACGAAGTACTAATAGATTCCTATTCTAGATTTAAGCCTTATGTGATGTATATCTGTTGTTGTTCCAAAATAAAGCATAGCGTCCATAGCACTCGACTCGGCTTCCTTTTTGAACGAGCAAGAGAAGTGGACGAAGTACTAGATTCCTATTCTAGATTTAAGCCTTATGTAATTATATCTGTTGTTGTTCCAAAATAGATCTATTCTATTTTAAGTTTCCCTTTTCATCCTGGGCGAAATTTCTGTCCGGCTGTTCAGTATCCACTATAGTTCGCATTTCCTCAACCGATTCAATATAGTTTTTTGTTTATTTTTTGAAGTAGATACTTCTTTGCTACTAGGGTACAGTTCAAAATGTATCACGTGACTTCCGGAATAACTTTTTGTAGAGAAGCCTAATCTGATTTAAAATAATTGTTTGTTACGGGTTTTAATCCTTCTTTATTTGCCATTAGTTGTTAATCACAAAATGTTATTTAGTTTATGTGGCGGACCTGAAAATAATACTGAGATATATATTTTACGGATACACCATAATAGCAGGCTTGGCCGGGTTTTTTTTATTAGGGTTCCATAGCCAACAAAGAAGTATCCACTTAAACTTAATTAACGGTTGTATTCATATTCATATTCATTATTTTATTTGTATCTCCGACACAACCCGCTTCTTTTTTTAACTAACCAGATACGCGAGAGTACCTACAGCTCACAGAGCCACTCTCTTTATCCATACTAATATTATAAATGCGAAAGTGTGTCTGTCTGTTACCTCTTCACGCTGAACCGATTGAGACGAAATTTGGAATGGAGATAGTTTGAATGCCGGGGAAGGACATAGGATAGTTTTTATCCCGGAAATCATCCCCTGAGGGGGTGAAATGGGGGATGAAAGTTTATATCGAGCTACGATGTAAACGAGTTCCACGCGGACGGAGTCGCGGGCAGAAGCTAGTACTCTATATTCCTACTTACGACGGAAGATTTGCTCTGGCTCTCGTACTCTCGACCAGCTGCATGCGTAGTTGGGACCAGTCAACACAACACGACACGACACGATAGTGTCATGTTTCTTGTTTTCTGTTTGTTGATTTATGTGTGTTACAAATGTTTCTATACGCTTCTGCTATCGGGGAAAAAGTAAGCCAAATTAGCTCAGGCTTGCTAGTAAGCCATATTTGGTCAGAGTTTATTTACGATCCAATTGCAAGCCCCAACATAAATCACATAAAAACTTCATACGGCTCGTGCATAATATGTGTTTAAGACATTTAAACTTGTGCCGTGCATATTGTGTTGAGGAAAATTGGAAATACGTTCTAAATGGTGACTATGTTTTTGTTAGTGCTGTTCCAAGAGGCTGCCTTATTTTACCTACGTATTCGCAAAAGTTAACACTGAGCCTCCTTACCATTATTTGAATTGAAATTTAACCTCAGTTCAGTAGTTCCAATTACATTGGCACTATTGTGGTGAGGTTTCGCCGTGTGAGATCATTCATACGTATTGTGTATCATTGTGCAATCCATCGAAAATAATTCAGGAGCAATGCGTCATTAGATCACTTCACTGAATTGATTAGAAAAGAGCTACTGCCGCGAAACGCCCGAAAATGACAGTTCGTAGATCATTATCTCTCACTCGAATGATGTAATTCCGATAGAGATGGACGCTATCGAATGCTTTTCGCGGTTAAGATACAAGTCAGCGCGTGAGCTGTGTCGCGGCGAGATAGACTTATCCGTCTCTTTCTAATTAGAACAGAGATATCTTGAGCTACCCGTTAAGTAACTTAACCCTTGAATACCGCATTCAAAAACACATAAGGAAGAGTCCTTAAGTGTTTTTGAGCAAAATCTATGTTTTCAGTTCGTAAAGTTAATCTTTATGTAGTGTGTAGGTTTCATAAAATGGCTTTTCATCTTAGCCCATAATGTAACATTTCACATCCTCTCCGATTCCAATTTTATGGTGATTTAGTTACAAATATCAAATGTATATGCTAGTTTTACTTTTAAAAAATCATTGATATTTATGCATTTAATGTACGGTTATTAATGTTATTATGTAGGTATTTTTGCGTGCAGAGATATGTAAATCGGTTGAAAAACCGTTACGATACAAAATTCTCAATTGCATAGGTATATGTAATTACAGCCTTTTATGCTTGTACACCCGCGGAAGTTAAAGGTTCAGGTTAACATTTCACCTTGATTCCTAAAGGATTTCAAAACAAAACACCTACCTACATTAAACGTTCTCGTGCCGAACGTATAACAATACATTGTTATTAACAGGCTGTTCCAACATGCCCATAGAATACTGCTTAACAAAAACTATTGTTTGTCCTTTACCGACAATAGTTTTAGCCCGTTAAAACTAATGAGAGACGTCCGTTCAAAAACACATCTTATTACGTCAGTGTAAGTTCTATTGTGTTTTCCTTTTGTGCATATTTTGAGGCACATGCTGTGTTCATAGTTTTCAGTTCGCAAGTGACGTTTATAGTTTTCTGTTAGCCTGGTGCTTTTGAACAGGATGTTATGGACTGCTTTATTTTTTTGCTTGTATGTTAGACATGGATTTTGTGATTTTACAGGTTACCTTACCATCATACCTAATCTTAACAATCGTACATTGCTTCAGAAGAAAACATGTTTCTTGACTGACTTAAATGAATGCCTGATGGTTAACACTTATAGTCAACTAGCTTCTGCCCGCGACTCCGTCCGCGTGGAACTCGTTTATATCGTAGCTCCATACAAATTTTCACCCCCCCCCCCCCCCCCACTTCATCCCTTTGGGAGATGATTTCCGGGATAAAAACTATACTATGTCCTTGTCCAGGACTCAAACTATCTCTATACCAAATTTCATCCAAATCGGTTCAGCGATTTAAGCGTGAAGAGGTAGCAGACAGACAGACAGACACACTTTCGCTTTTATAATATTAGTATGGATGGACGCTTGCGTCACAAGCGCGTTGCCGACCCTTTATTGATTTGAGAATTCGTTTTATTGATAGCTAAAAACATGCAGGTCCCTCGCTCTCAATACAGGGTATCCTCGGAGCTCTGGCGACCTTGCCACCAGGAATACACCACATACCTATATACAGAGCAAGTAGCGATGGGTTTATGGCAGCGGGCTTCTGTGAGGTGGAGTTACTTCCCAAGTTGGGCTCCTCCAAACATGAGCGGGACGATAAGACAATCTGCTGGGCCCTACCTTTACCTAATATATGACATCGGGATAAAGTCGCTACAGTGATATATATTGGGTACTCCGGCGTTTTGTATAGATAAGAGAAAAAAGGCAATTGTCTCTCAAGCGAACGCATAAGGCGGTCATCACACTGCTCCACATCTCGCAGCGGCGTCCGTTGATGCGTTTTTTAACTGTATGTAGAATCTTGATTTTGTATAGAAAAATCGTATGGTACGAACGACACACTGGCTCCGCCTGGACGCGCGGAGGAGCGAGACGCACGACGACTCACGCGCTCGGACGGAGACGCGGTGCGTGCCGCAGGGTATGTCACACCGAGCTCCGCAGTGCTGTACGGATTTTAGTGCAAGAACGCGGGACGTCTCGCATCGCAGCTCCGGACGGAGATGCGGAGAAAACTCGGACGTTGGTGCGGTATCCCGCATGCGAGTCCGTTGCTCCGCGTCTCGCAACGAGATGCGGCGGCAGTGTGACAACCACCTAAGGCCTGAATCACACAGCGGTGGCGTGGCGGTCAACATGTGTTTGACGTTCTCAGAAAAAAACTATTGACGCCTTCATACATATTGGCGACCGCTGTAGCCTAGTTGGTAGTGACCCTGCCTACGAAGCCGGAGGTTCCGGGTTCGAATCCCGATAAGGGCATTTATTTATGTGATGAGCATGAATATTTGTTCCTGAGTCATGGATGTTTTCTATGTATCTATTGATATTTATGATTATGTAAATCGTCGTCTAGTACCCATAGTACAAGCTTTGCTTAGTTTGGGACTAGGTCGATTTGAGTGAGATTGTCCCCAAATATTTATTTATTTATTTTATTGGCAACTATACATACTCCATTCGTGGAATTTATGTCAGGGAATCAAGGCGATCGATTGACGCTTTATTTGATTCCGATTCTTTTTATGTCACTGGCATGCAATAAAATATTTATTGACGTTGCGTTGCTTAAAATTCAAAGCTATTTGTTTCGAGTTTTATGATGAAGCGGGGACAGAGTCCCCATTAGGAAGCCCAACGCTCCATACAAACGTAGATGGTTCTCATTTTAAAATGGCGTGCTAGAATAGAATAACACGAAACTTTGTATACACAATGGGACACGACATATCTAGTTCGGAAATGCTAGTTTTTTTTTTATTTGCACACACTTACAGGCAATTAAATATAGTTTAATATAGTAAATCGTTAGTATAATATTTTAGATGAAAAAAAATGCATGTACATTATTTTGTTCTTTGCCGCCATGTTTATGTTTATGATAACCCTAAATATCTCCCACGATACAGGCTTAGCCTGTGTGGGAGTCGCCGATAAGAACTGTTAAAAGTATACAAATTATTTTTTGATAAACAAATACCTTTTACTTTTTAAAATCATGATAGAAAAACCATAGAGGCAGAAGAAGTTTTTCATACTTCACTTCCTTTCTCTCTATTGTTTTCTATTATAATTTCTAGCAACAGAAATCCATACTAATATTATAAATGCGAATGTGTTTCTGTCTGTCTGTCTGTTACCTCTTCACGCTTAAACCGCTGAACCGATTGAGATGAAATTTGGTATGGAGATAGTTTGAATACCGGGGAAGGACATAGGATAGTTTTTATCCCGAAAAAAACCGCGGCCGCACGCGGTGCAGTGGGTAAATCGCCTTAAAGTTCTTCCGGGTCTTTACTTTATGACACGGAAGTTAATTGGTCGTATCGACACTTAGTTCATAATCGTCTATTGGCAAGTTTAAAACAGTCTGCCAATACGCACTATTGTGAAACTGGCTGATATCCCAACCACGGTAAACAAGTTACTTAGTGGGTGAAAGCCAATTTGAAATAGAAAGTGGTGGGTCTGGCTGCCCACGGGTGACGTCACGGCTAACCCCTTCCAGAGTACAACGAGTAGTATAACACTAAGCGCGGCTTTTGTGTGCGCGTATGGCCCACACAAGCAAACCGTTGTGTTCGGAAGTGCTCCGATCCGGTTATTATTTACTTTCCGATTGCCTGGCTGAAGTATTCTCTGATAAGCTTGGTCAAGCATTCGAAAATGTGTCGTTAAACTTCCATTATACCTGAATTCTTGTATTATTATACATTTTTTATATTTTTGCCCCAGTCCAAGTTGGCTCAGTTCGGGTTGCGCAGGGCGGTTCCAGAACACTTCGGGAGCTCTAATTCCGCGAGCCATCCGGTTGCCTCTTGGACACTGCAACTACGCGTCATTGCAGCTCTGAATATATCGATCAGTGGATTTCAACAACTTGCAGATCTTAAATTAATATTTCAAAACAACTGAGAACTCATTTTCACCGATTTAAAAGAGCATCTACTTATTCGAGTTTGCGTAAGGGAACTAAAGATATGGCTTAAATAAAACATTATCTGACTCGTTAACAATGATTTGCTAGTTCGTTCCACCGGGGTCTCCAAAAATAATCTCATCGTTATAATCAGCCAAAACACGTCCACTGCTGGACATATGCCTCCCCAAAGAGTGCCACAATGACCTGTCCTGTGCCACCCGTCTCCAGCGGACTCCCACGACCTTTACCATGTCAAAAAGAATCTATTCACTAAGAAATGTTTTTTTATATCGTTATTGTTTGCTGCTGGTTGGTCTACACGTTAATTATAACCCCAAAGGAAAGCACTGTTAAAGTTTTTAAAGGTTCCTCAGGTCAGATCGCTGCGCGAATAATTCCCATTGAGTCGAGAGATATACTACTTTTTTCAATATACTTTGCTCCTTTCCAGCTGGTTGCAGCAACTTATCACATCACTATAGTATAAATACTATCTTGCGTTGGAAATCCTGTTTCTCTAGGTGGGGTATGATCGAACGCTGAGCAACGAAGATACATTTAATTGACACTTCGTAAGGCTTATTACATTACGCTATTTGGCAACAATAAAAAAAATGTTTGGAAAACGTCATGCTTGTACTTCTTTCGCAATTATAAAGAACTAGCTGATGCCCGCGGCTTCGCCCGCGTGGTTATAGGAAAATGTAACGTATTGAATTTTCCCGTGGGAATTAGATGTTTTCCCGCTGGAAAAGTAGCCTATATTACTCTCCAGCCTCTAAACTATCGCCGTACAAAAAATCGCATTAATACGACGCTCCGTTGCGACGTGAAAGAAGGACACACACACACTTTCGCATTTATAATATTAGTAAGGATATTAAATCGCGAATAAAAAATTGACGCTGTTTGTTAAAAAAAAGTGATGTCACTAGTCTGACACACAGACTACATAAAAGTTGCTGATTTGACCATCAGTCAAATACCGTACCGTATTAGCATAAAGTATATATTTATATATACTTAATACTAATTACGTGGTATACGATATTATTATAAAGTTTTGATGTGGTGGTGCGAAAATCAACTACATAAACAAATCTTATAAAAATATTTGACTGTAAACATTTGTCCTTAAAACAACAGTCATTTATGCCCACATCTCATTATCTGACATAACTCAACAACTTTATCTAATGTTAACAGCCCACCAACCTGAAATATGCAATAAAAAACAGGTCAAGCGCGAGTTTAACTCGCAAGCCGAGGGTTCCGTGCAAATTTAATTTATAGATAATTCTTGATGATCCAAAAAACCTAAAAAATCTATGGTGATATTTATCCAGTATTTTCAACATTTTCCTACATAAATCAAAATTCAACCTCTAGAAGGAAAAGAAAAACTGCTTCAAAATGTGAAATTTACAACGTATGATACTCTCTACTTCCAGCAAACATTCAGTCTAGTCTAGTAAATACTTGGAATTTTTGCTCTATGCGAATGTAGGTACAAATAAAAAAAAATTCATTTTCAATACAGTTAAGTTAGCCTTACCTTACAACTATTCCTTGGGGCCTAGACAAGGTTACAATCGACAAGCGCTAACGCCAATAGAAAACTAATAAAATGTATGGGAATGACAGATGTTAACGAAAAGTGTTTCGTCGGCATCTGTATTCCCCTACATTTTATTATTTTCTATTGGCTTTAGCGCTTGTCGATTGTAACTTGTAACCTTGTCTACGGCCCCTTATTTCAGATCGAAAGCTATGTATAGCGTTGTGACAAACGAACAGACCCAGTCGCACCATAAACGTTTCTTCGGTACGGAACCCTATAAAAATGGCAATGATTCCACTACAGTAGGAAATAGAATTGATTATGATGTAACGTATTTTTTTTAACAAACGAATAAAAAACAAATGTGTCCCTGTTCCAATAATTAGAATGAATCCTTTCAGTAGGACCATAGGCCTATCTTATCTTATCGTATCTTATCTAGATGAGGGCCCTTTCGGATGCACTTCGACCCAGCGGGATCATTTGTGCATTTGCCCTCTTCTTTATGCCTACTCCCAAGCTCGCTCCATCATTTCCACGAAGCGGATGATGCAGCTCAGCGGGAGCACCTTGAACTCCCTTGGTTGCGGATAGTCGTTACCAAATTAATTCATTCTTTGTCTGGACCGTAGGCCTAAGTTACACGTGTATAGCTCACAAAACCGTGCCGTAGTTTATTATTGGTGAGTGCGCACGCACTGGGTGCGCCGGCACCGGGGCGTTGACCTCGACCGTCGGTGCTTCGCACAGCCCACAGATAACAAAGATCACGAATCACGATATTCACGATACAAGATGAGGAAATGCGTCGACTGTGTCGTGCTTGGACTAAAAGGTACAGTCACTTGCATTATAACTTCCATATTATTATTATTAAGAGCCTTAAGTGTCCCACTGCTGGGCAAAGGCTCTCCCTCTTTTTAATTATTCAACAAATAAATAAATAACAAATAACTGACACGTCCTTAAGGCCCTTGATAGTCCGTAAGCCCACTGATTGAATGAACATGATTAAATGCAGGTCGAGAAAGTTGTGATGAGCAAGACGGAAGATTTTCGCACCTAAAATTGGACGAAAGTTTGAGAAAATCCTTCACTTCCGGTCAAAATTTTAAGGGTATATTTACGACATGTGACAACAGTACGACACATGGCATTATTTAGCCCTTTAATCGTAGAGAGTAAACCCGAGTCTGTCAGTCCCGAAATGGCCGGAAGTATTTGGCAGACGGCGCCGAAGGTGTTGCGTACCTTTTCCTACGTCACGTGACAACTTAACAAAAATGATCGTAAACGTTGTGGAAAGTATCTCTAGGAATAAATAAGTCTGCCAAGCCAGATCTGGCCGAAAGTCCTTTAAAAGTCAACTGTGTGTACAAAGTCGTGCAAAATATCTTGAAACGATCTAACGATGATATTTTTGCGCGCTTTGACGTATCAGATAGTCGTGTAGACTGTACCACAAGGGAAGTAAGGCCCTATTGGTTTAACGTTGCAAATTAAATCGTCCTTATTGATATCAGGCAAAGGGATTCGTTTTGTCTGAAAATGACGCGGATAGCTTACGATGGAATAAAATTCTGAGTTTCTGGAAAGTCAGGAAAGCTCATGGTGGTCAGGGAAAGTCAGGGAATGTCAGGGAAGATCTAAAGAGGTCAGGGAAAATATCTTTCTAAGTAATTTATTTAAGTACTTTACTTTTTAATATTTTCAACGCACCTATCATTGTCGATTCATCGGTCGGGACGACCCTATAAGGAGCTACAAAGACCAGAAGTGACTTCCTGCTAAAGCCGTAAGGTTGCTGGATGGAACCGTGGGTGTCGTGCCCATAGCGCCAAAAACGACTAGTAATATTAAAAACTCGTAACATTTACCTAAGGCATGAGGATTATTTTGACACTAGCTTTTGCCCGCGACTTCTTACGGGTTTATTTCCTTCTCCAGGCTATACTCTAGTTGTATACTAAAATTCGTCTTAGTGTTGCGTTTTTTAACAAACATCCAATCTTTCGCATTTCTAATATTAGTAGCTCTGTGAGCTGTAAAACTCGCGAGACAAGTCATTTAACATTTTTTGAATTTCGAAAAAGTGACTATAAAAAAAAACACGTGCCTGCTCACAAAATTTTACGAGAATCGTTTGAGAAATGCGACATGCAGAGGAGAACAGCGGGAAAGCGGGACAACACCGGACAGCGGGATTTTCGGCCCAACCTGAAGCATAGAACTTCGTTCGATGAAGCATAGAACTTCGTTCGCTTTGCTCCCTCGTTCGATTAGTAGGATACGCTATCAAAATACTTTACAAAGTTATACCGGTTCAATCTGTCGTTTTTGTTCCGAAAAATAGTGATGAAAAGGCTTATACTTACCTACTGTTTGGAGCAGCATGCATGTACGGTACTTTCTATAAGGTGTGGATATTCATGTCAATTGGTTACTAACATTGAGGTCGTTGAGGCGACCAAAGTTATTGGATAAATAAGACTGCTATGCCGGCTGCTGTTATGGCAGTTTAAATAACATTCGTTTTTTTAACGGACCAATTTCTCTGCGTTTCTTTGTTTATCTAGGATATCGAAGGAAAATATTGTAGTAAATTTACTTATTTCGATCTTTTTTTTTCAAACGTAACAACACAACTTTTTTTACGATTCTTGTATATGTATGTATACAAATGATAATATTCCTGTATACATTCATATTACTTATTTCTTATATATATATCTTTCTATTTATATATATTTCTTATCTTTATATATACCTGCATACAATTTGACAGGATAAGTACGTTAAGTGGGTCCCAGATTAAAGTTCGCGTCTGAACGTAACTTAGGCGCTGCATACGACAGTGTTGCAACTTGGGTAAGGTCAGTCGAAACGAATAGATTTCAATAAGTTTGCTCATGTAGCACCTTAGTCGGTTAGAATAAGGTTGCTTTTGCAACTGACTGAAAAGCTGGAGCTTGTGAAATTCCGATAGGTGGATAAATGTTTCACTGGTTCTTAGAAGACTGGGTATTGTTTTAACTGAGGCTCTAGTATAAGTTTTACCGAAACAAAACGTTACGACCGCGTTTGCGTTAAGCTCTCAAATCCCATACAAATTGAGGGTAAAACGCAAACGCGATCGTAAAGTTTTGTTTCGGTAAAACTTATACTAGAGCCTCTGTATAGTGCAGTCGCAACGATGTAAATACGTATATGGGTGAATCAACATTTTTTTGTCACTAATATTTAGTTGCCATGGTTACGTCTCGTGGGGCACTTCGGGTTATTCTTGACCCATTTAAGAGCCGTGTTCTAAGCAGGTTAGAAGTCCGTGGAGTAACATTTTTTTTTTTCAAGAAACTGTCATATTGTCTACTGGCTAACGGGACAATAACAAGAAGAAATAGTTTATTGACCCACATGTATTTAACTTGTTCAAGTACCTAGTCCAAGATAATCGTTAATACGTCTGCCTCTGGTACGTCTTACATTTAATGAATGATGCTTCAAATCGACACAGAAGTTGTTATAGCCTAATAATAGTACGAGTAGGTACATCGATAATATTCTACGCATGAAAAAATAAACAACAATCCCTATAAAAATTATCGAACATATAATTTCGAAATCCGTCCTTCATTACACGGTAACGTTTCACTAATTATGTACGAGTATGTACCACGTATCCGTCAATTATCGGCTATTCTTTTGTCACGTAAATACTTAATAGGATATTGGAATGTTCATGTACTGTACAGTAAGCAGCAGGAGAAGTTAAGCGGGGGAAGGGCTCAAAGTCATACAAAATAGCAAAATGTGAATCAATCCATGATTCTGAGCAACTTTTACTATGGGACCAACCTTGTGTTATGTGCCTGTGTAAGGTTTTTACATTTTACCTGTACATATGGATAATTTATATTTACCAAGCGTACCACGCGTAAACATTGTCCAAATGACACTTCCATACTAAAGTATGGATTAACTGCCGGCCAAATACCTTAATACTGAGAGCAAAGAACGCAATCAAGGCTGCTCCGCTTTAAATACATAATGTATTCCAGGTTCAATCAATACGGCCTTACGTTTCGTTATATTCTAAGGCTGGCCTCACACCGTCGGAATCACTCACTGAAAGGTGCGACGACACCGCTGCTCAAAATACGCTAACGCACCGTAAGACGCAGCAAAATGTATGAAGAATACGTGACGCATACGACACGTCAACGCGTATACGCAGCGTTAAGCACCGGTACCACACCGCTCCCGAATTCAGTATCTGGACCACTCAAGAACAAAAAGGTACACCTGGGTACAGCCTAGGGTAGAAATTCTGCAAAAAGTACCGTTTTATGTGCTCCTCAGTGATTCCGATTGTACGACTCACGGCCGCGGCCGTATTCATAAGCGTACGAGCCTATTTTAACTAAAATGTCGTTATATTTCGTTTGGCTTTATCTGTCACTTTCACATTTGTTTAGAATCGGCTCAAAGGAAATTTATGCGTCATTTATTGTATAAATTGAGACTCCAACGAAAACTACCGACATTTCAAAATTGTCAGTTTGCAAAATAGAAGAAGAGTAAATGAATTAGCAATATTATATAAAATTATCCTACTAATATTATAAATGCGAAAGTTTAGATGTTTGGATGTTTGTTACTCAATCACGCTTAAACGGCTGAACCGATTTGAATGAAATTTTGCACGAAGATAGTTAATAGCCTGGATTAAAATATAGGATAGTTTTTATCCCGGGTCCACGCGGACGAAGTCGCGGGCGGAAACTAGTTAACAATAAGTGAGACTGATCTCATTAGTAATATACAGTTGCGAGTGTATTCCAGACCAAGTCGCAGTCCTGCCCGTTTCTAGTACCAGTAGCTTCCAACAACCCAGCAGTCCCTTCGCTCGAATGTGTACGTCCTACAATATTATCTTTAATGACGTTGACATATTTCATTTGGTTTAAATTTTAAAAATTGTGTTGTTAAATTGTCTCATAGTTAGATGTGTATTATTACACGATATCATTATTGTACTGTGATCTCAGAGTCTCATTACATATTTAAGTTAATTACAATAAGTTAACTCTTTCACAATTATCTTATCTCTTTTTGTTATTAGTATGTTGTGCTTGATAGTTATAGGAATGTAAATTTAATATTATTTTCATAGAACTATCCATCCATACTAATATTATAAATGCGAAAGTGTGTCTGTCTGTCTGTCCGTTACCTCTTCACGCTTAAACCGCGGAACCGATTGAGATGAAATTCGGTATGGAGATAGTTTGAATCCTGGGGAAGGTCATAGGATAGTTTTTATCCCGGAAATCATCCCCTGAGGGGGTGAAATGGGGGATGAAAGTTTCTATCGAGCTACGATATAATCGAGTTCCACGCGGATGGAGTCGCGGGCAGAAGCTAGTTCTAAATATGTAATAATTCACATTTTGTTACCTCGCCTAATAAATAAATAAATAAATAAATTTGTGTTCGTTAGAAAAGGACACAGCACATTTTATTTAGCAGAGGCGTTTTAAGTTTTATGAATAAGGGGGTCAGTGACTGAATTCCGTTGAAGTGCGAGGCCGGCCTAAGTTCCTTGTGCCCTTTTTAAGTTACCGTACAATCTCTTCCTTCCTTTGTGAATATTCAATTCGATTTTACGAGGGAGTCAAATGTAAATACTCTGACTCACTTGAATAACTTGGTTTATGCAAATGTCAAGTTCCAGCCAAAATATCGACCTCTCTGTAATCCATACTATAGTATTATGTACTATAATAAAATAAATGCGAAAGTGTGTCTGTCTGTCTGTTACCTCTTCACGCTTAAACCGCTGAACCGATTTCGATGAAATTTGGTACAGAGATAGTTTGAGTTTTTATCCCGGAAATCATCCCTTAAGGGGGTGAAATGGGGATGAAAGCTTGTATGGAGCTACGATATAAACGAGTTCCACGCGGATGGAGTCAAGGGCAGAAGCTAAGTACATACTAATATTGAAACAAATGCGTGTCGGGCCACGCGCAGTGTAACAGGGTTCCGTATAGTTGCTTGTCTGTCTTTGTTACATCGACACGCGCGCGCCAAACTTAACGTTGCGGTTTTGTACGAAATTTGTACGAAAGTTGGCCTTTCCAAGTACATTTTCGAACGAGGGAGCCAAGCGAACTAAAATGAGGGATTTTAACCCCAATATGACTTGATTTGGAAAAAACAATAAACTTGTATATAATTAACGAACGTGCTCACAAAATTTCACGAAAATCGGTTGAGAATTGCGACCCGTAGAGGTGAACAGCGGGGAAACGGGACATCCGGATATACATACAAACGATTTTCGACCCAAGCAGAAGCATAGAACTTCGTTCGTTCGCTTCGCTCGCCCTTTAGCTAAGATATTTTCAATAACTTCAGCACCGGAAGACGGCTATCATGCGACGGCCGCGACATACTCTCGATTTTTCTCGCACTATATCTCTTGTTCTAAGTGTTCTAATAAGAAAGAGACGGATAGTGCGAGAAAAATCGAGAGAGCTCGCGCCTTCGCATGATAGCCGTGCTGGACGAGTATTTTTTTTACCTGATTATGGAACTGGGAAACCTGGAGTCCTTCGCAAATCCGCTCGATGATGGACTGTAGAGTTTTATTAAGAGTTAATTCAACATAAGAACATAACCCACCTTGCCCCGAACTCCGACGCTCGCCGATTTTGTCCGTAATTCATTCTAAAAGTTAAGTGTGAAAACATAATTGGAAATGCAACGCAACTAGAAGAAGTGCCGATATTAGACGATTAGCGATGCAAAGTTGTGCGAGTAGATTTACAATTTTATTACAAGAAAGAAAGAAAGAAAGAAAGGAAGATACATTATTCATGACGTAAAACACAAGACAATGACATTAAACTTCACACCTCAGCGTAATGCTGGCAGAGCCAGCGCTGGTCTTCTGTTCTGACCATTTGGTGATACCACGGCACAGTGACGAAATAAACCACATATAAAATGGCAAGAAAAAAAAAACAAATTTAAAACCACAACTTTGTAATTTCTAATCAGTATAGCGTGGTATTTTGCCTCTCAACAAAACAAACAATTGCACTCCTTAATTTCAGAACATAAATATCGCCTCAGCTGTAATAACAAGGTTGTTTATGCGAATTGTCTATTCGTGTAATCGTGTAGCGCGCATGCGCTTCACAAAGGACCGGTTTCTCACCACACTGCACCTCTGTACGCTAGTCCCCAGTAAAACTTGACCCCGAACTCTTCAACAACTACGCCTTATCAGAGTTCAATATTTATACTGTTCGTCCTGTGACGGCTTCGTCGGTCGTTACAAACAGCAGCCCTGATTTTCATACGTATACACGTGCGTTGGCATCTTCGGTTTATTGCTTGTGAATATTATTATTGCAAACGAGTTCTAGCAACAAAAGAGCATTTTTTTAATTTTTTTCCCATTTGCATAGCTGTGGCTTTAAACAGCCGTCTGGGGTATCCTACTAATATTATAAATGCGAAAGTTTAGATGTTTGGATGTTTGTTACTCAATCACGCTTAAACGGCTGAACCGATTTGAATGAAATTTTGCACGAAGATCGTTTATAGCCTGGATTAAAATATAGGATAGTTTTTATCCCGGGTCCACGCGGACGAAGTCGCGGGCGGAAGCTAGTTCAATATAAAAAAACACGTGACGAAAGGGTTCATTTAGGTGTTATGATGATGCACGGTTTACGTTTTGTGTATCATCGTGGTAATTTGGATTTCTGTAAGTTTCCGTGGCAGGTATTGTATTGCGTGCCTTGGCGGATTATTTCGTCATTGCTGTCAAACCGACATTGCTGATATATCTGTCCGTAGCGTGAAAAAGTACCTATTACGGTTAACAATACGTACATACATGTAGGTATGTACTTATAACTAGGATAACATACTAAAATAAATTTACTTATGTATGTGTAACCATATAATCCTGTCACGATAATACTAGTGTCTGTAGAGACCGTAGAGAGAGAGAGAGAGAGAGACCTGAGAGCTGTAGAACTCACTCACAAGATGTCTTTTAGTTTTTTTTCAAAAGCTGAGTTGAAAAAAGAAACTGTATTTTAACTGTTTTTTTTTGTAGAGGGGAACAGCCGTTCAGCGAGACATCCAGCCCAAGCTGAGGCATAACACTTCGTTCGCGTCGATCGCTCGTTCAATGACTGTTTCAATAATTATGTGTTCATACTAGGGAATGCAATCTCGAGCCGAGATTGGGAATTCGAGATCTCGAGGTAAAATTCTCATGTCGAGATTAGCGATTTGAGATCTCGTCAGCCGAATCGACGAGTTCTCGATTAATCTCGATATTATCGAGATTCCACATTTTTTTATATAGCCATTTTTTTAATTGCCTGAATTCGATTAAAACAATACCTACTTAGGCCTAAAAATATTGAATTAAAAACATCTATGGAATTATACCGAACGAACACATCTCGTTCGAGATCTCGATTATTTCAGTCGAGATCTTAACCGAGATTACAACTCAGGAGATTTCCTGCCACCGAGATTGAATCTCGAAAATTCGCTCGAGATCTATTCGCTCTAATTACAGTATGTATCGAATATGTATACCTACTTATTTCATGTCGAATGTTACATAGTGCGTGTTAGAGGGTTCACTAATGTTTGACCAAAAAATTATTGACAAATGGTAATTTGACAAACAACGTTTCACCAAATGATCATTTGGCAAACGAGACATGACAAAAGTATCATCTTAGAAAAACTCACTTAGCAAATGATCAATTAGCAACACTACACTTGGTAAATGGGTTAAATAATAAAATGTCAATTGACCTTTTTTCATTTCAGCAAATAATATGATTCGCAAATTAAGCATTTGTCCAAATGTCATTTGACAAAATGTTATTTCATAAAAAGAACTTCTTTAAAAATAGTCGGTTCTGGCGCTGTAAGTTCACAGTTCAACCTAACACTCCTCCTCGCTTCGCTCGTCGTCGTACCTAACGGAGACCTAGGTAGACTGACATTCCGCAATATTTTGAAAAACACTTTTATCTCTGACTGACGAAGATAGCAAAACAATTGCGTATTGGTTTAAAGAAACCAAATTTTCCAAATAATGTGTATTAATTTGACCCAGACGATATCTATTATGAGATTTATTAATAAACGAACCACTTGTCAAATAATACATTGTACCAAACGTTTTTAGACCAATAGTAGTTTTGTCTGATAACTCAATTGCTAAATGTTCATTTAGTCAAATAATTATTTATTTAATGTAAATTTAACTGTTGATCATTTGGAAAAGTGAGTCATTTGTAAATGACTAGTAGTAAAATGATCAATTGGCGAAACATTTTTTTGCAAAACGTTGTTTGTCAAGTCTAATTTTGCCAAACGACTTTTGTTCAAACGGCAGGACACCGTGTTAGAGACCTGCGGGCGTAGCACGGTTGCCATTTTATCACTTATCGTTGTGGATAAGGCATCCGTCACTCTCGTACTCGCATACTTGTCAGAGCGTGATGGGCGTCTTTACCACAACGATAAGTGATAAAATGGCAACCATGCTACGCCCACTGAGATGTTCGACTGAGGAAATAACTCCATCTTACAGAAGACCGCAGCGTTGTGTTTCTGGTACATCAGACCAAAGCCAGAACCCCATAGGAGATCGTTGAGAGTGTCGGCCC
The DNA here is from genome assembly GCA_947049275.1 of Epinotia bilunana. Lineage (NCBI taxonomy): Eukaryota > Metazoa > Arthropoda > Insecta > Lepidoptera > Tortricidae > Epinotia > Epinotia bilunana. The sequence continues at coordinate 2,699,602 of OX346268.1, read as the reverse complement.
TGCGGCTCTACCACGAAAAATCAAAACTCACGATATCTCTCTCTCTCTGTCTCTAGAAGGCAAGTGCGACAGAGATAGAGATACACAAACAAACGAACGAAACGTTTCATATCCCCCTCCCCGCCGCTCTGACACTGCCTCTCATCATCATCATCATATCAGCTGAAAGTCGTCCACTGCTGGACATAGGCCGCCCCCAAAGAGTGCCAAAGTGGCATTTTTTGTGGCGCCACCCGCACCCAGCGGACTCCAGCGACCTTTACCAGGTCATCAGTCCACCTTGTGGGGGGGCCTACCCACGCCGCGCCTTCCGGTACGTGGTCGCCACTCGAGAACCTTTCCGCCCCAACGGACCCTGCTGTAGCTGTCATGATAACAAATCCTCAAAATTAAAAGTACGGCAACGCGTTTGTGACTTCTCGCGTTCCAAGCACCCAATGAGCGCTACGGTGTCTTACCATCGGGTGGGCTGTATACCTATTTATCACCCAGGACCATTAACCGATATTGCCCCAAGGTCGGTGCATCCTCCATTACGTCGTGTCGTATATCTAATTTGCCATTGCAACGAGGTTAATTTGCTATTGTCTTAACTGTCATTACGGAGATCTACTCTATAATGCTATTCAGTCGTAGTGTCATCGACTAACTAGTTAATCGTCAAACTTAAGTCACTTGTGAGTGGCTGTTAGCGTTTCATTGTTTTCGGTACAGCCACCAACATTAATAACTGCCATAACAAAGCGGGCAAAAATATCTGACACTTCCCAACTGCCCTAGAAATAGTCGTCTCAAATATTTATGCGCGCTTTGTTGTAATAGTCTACCTGCGTTAATGCATCAATGGGGCAAATGCGTCTTTTGAAGATATCTTCGAAACGCAACATTTTAGAACTATTACAGCCCTCGATATTCAAAGTATGGCTACCAAACTTTCTATTTAGACGATTGTTATAGTTCTAAAATGTTCAGTTTAGGAGATATCATCAAGAGACGCATTTACCCCATCGACGCGTTTGCCCCGGTTGACTTACCTAAATATTAATGCTGGTGACGTACAGTCGAGTTCTCCAGTATAACCCCAAAACAACTCCCCAGAAATATCGGTACACAGTTTATTGTTACTGACATAAGACGCATGTTTAGATATTTTTGATTGGTGGTCTGTATAGGTATTGGACAACTTAACTGTATACTAACGAAAAATTCAAAGCTTCTTGGTGTATGCCATGCATCTTCAACTCTCAGTGGGACTATGTGTGCATTCCCTTCGCGTATGCCTAGAAGTAAGTTTGTACCTAGCCTGGACTAGGCTGAAGGTGAGGGTGTTAACAAAAAAAAGCTTTTATTGCCGACTGTACTTTTCTGTATACCGTCATCAACTACTTCATTGAGACGATTCTAACGAGCCCAAACTCAACGGATTTACGTCGGTTAAGAGTCCGCAGTAAGCTCGGAAGAATTTCACCTTCCCATACAAACGTAGTTACGCTCTCATTTTAAAACTACGTGTTGGATTGTGACGAAACTTTGTATATACAATGACATGAGCTATATCTGTCTGTAATTAGTTTATATGGTTCCAGATTATAAAACAACTAAATACAGCAATAACAAGTTTTGTATGAAATACTTAAAATCGCTGTATTTTTTACCATGGTATCTGAAGCTACATAAACTAATAACAGACATAGATATACCTCATGTCATTGTAAATGCAAAGTTTCGTTACAATCCAACACGTAGTTTTAAAATGAGAGCGTAACTACGTTTGTATGGAGAATCGAGCTTACTGCGGACTCTTAAGTACTGAATTCCCATGGGCACGTTCTGTCTCGATCATCAGATCAGCTCGATGGTACCATAATATTGAATTGTAATCCAATCTATACCTTTACCCAAAATTTCAGCTCAATCGGTTGAAGATATCTGTTTCAAATTTTAGCTGCAAGATTCCACACGAACGAATATAGTTACAGATGTAGTGCGAAATTATTTTCCTTCGTAATTTTTCGGAAAAGTTCGTATTTATCGTGCTCTCTCAAATTGCTTCTTATATAGAGTGGATAATCCGCAATTTAAAAATTCGCTGTAATTTTAATCATATTTTCAGATTACTTATAATAAGGTTGTAAAGCCATGCCGAAATCTCGAAAACGGTTAAAAAATCTAATTCAAGGTATTATATTTAATATTTACCTGTACTTCATATCGGAAAATAGCAAATTCTAAAATAGAAACGACTCAGAGTATTTTAGGAAAGTTCAACAGCGAATTTCGGACGCAACAGGAATATCTAGACCAACAATTAGAAAATATTTGAACCAGGAAGAACAATACAGAAGTAATGAAAATCCCAACACAAACAAAATTAAGCTGGGTAGACCACGCAAGAAATTCTATTTAGATCTTGATGATTTTGACTACGCAGTGATACGACGAATGGTTTATAACTTTCATCTCATTTATAAACAGGTCCCTACTATAAAAGTACTAAAGTCCAAATTAATAGAAACGATGAATTTTAAGGGCTGCGATTTTACACTAAGAAAAATACTTCGCCAAATGGGTTTTTTATTCAAGAAAATTACTAATAATAGGAAAATGCTGATGGAAAAAGATGACGTTAGACTTAAAAGAATAAAGTTCATAGACCTTATAAGGAAGTACAGATCTAAGGGCAGAGATATTGTGTATACTGACGAAACCTATGTTCACACATCCCATTTAACAGGAAAGTGCTGGATCGATTCTACGGATAAAGAAGTGAAACAGTTAATTTCAAAAGGTCAACGTCTAATTATAGTACATGCAGGTAGTGCCAAAGGATTTGTACCGGGCGCTCTACTTATGTATAAGTCTACTGATAAAACTGGTGATTATCACGATGCCATGAATAATGTTAATTATGAAAAATGGTTACGGAATCAACTTATTCCCAACTTGTCTCCAAATTCTGTACTAGTAGTAGACAATGCTGCTTATCACAATAAATATGTGGAATGTCCGCCCAACTCTAATACCGCAAATCCACTTATGATAAACTGGTTAAAAAAATACAATATTCCACATAATTCATCGTCAACCAAGATACAATTATACGAAATTATTTGACGGCATAAAGAAGACTTTGTAGAATATTCCATTGACAAAATTTTACATCAACATGGACACGAAGTGTTAAGGTTACCTCCATACCACCCCGACTTCAACCCTATTGAAAATATATGGTCACAGATAAAAGGTTATGTATCAAAAAGAAACATAGATATGAATTTGGGTACAGTAAAAAAATTAATTGAAGAAAAAATAAATATTATTGGCCCGGAAGAATGGAAGAAAGTTTGTGATCATGCTATCAAATGTGAAAATGAATACCTCTCACAGGAACACTCTATGGATGATCGCATTGATAGGATTGTTATTAACGTCAATGACAGCACTGACGAATCTGACGATGATATGACTGACTCAGATTGTGAAATGGACAATATTGAAAACATCGATCCAAATACGATGAAATTGTAATGTTAGGTAGGTATAGGTACTTTTACCAAAGTTGAAATGAATGAAACCACACCCAGTTACATTACGTACTGATTGCAAGAAAAACGAATGAACGAAGTGATTGAGTCAATGTGAGAATCTTAACAAAAAACATTTTGTCATCCCATCAGTTCGCTGCTGAACTTGCAATCGGTACGCAAAAAAAAACCAATTTTAAAAATCCTCTATCATTCATTACAACGGTTGTGTGCGTGGCGATAACTTTCGTGAAATTGCCTATGAAACCTTTTGAATCGATTGCATTCCTCTCACACGCAGGTTATTTTTAGGTACGAGAGGGACGCCAAAGATAAAATATAGACAGGTTTTGAATTTTATCATTGTAAATATTTCCCGATAAGCTTTATTTTGTTGTCCTTTTAATTATGTTTTAAAGCGGAGATAATGTTTTGTTTAGTAGTGACAATAAAACTGATTATTTTTGAAGTTACAGAAAGTGGTTTTAAAAATCCCATTTTCAGTACCTAATAATTGTTGCGGTTGTAACATCTCTATATTATACAACAACATTATTCATTTTGACATTTGACACTTAACAATAAAGTTCCATATTAATGGGTATGAGAATGTCACTGATTTAATACGATAATTCATTGACAGTTCGGGTGTCATCGTATTCCGATAAAGATCCGAGTTTTCCCGAAGGAAAATAATTTAGCAATACATCTGTACATAGTTATGTACATACTTTGCAAATTAATAGAAAGCTTGTAATAAAATAATCGAACCTGTCACGGAATATACCGCCTGTACAAAAGTTTCAGCCTAGAAAGTTCTACGTTTGGTTACGAAAAACTTGTCTGTCATTGACAAGTGTCTGGATCGTGTCTACGAAATTGTATTGACATTGATAGATTGTTCTAATAATATTCAATGTTAGCGCGCGCGGTCAAACCGTTTTAGTATGGTCATTTTATTGTTCTTATATGAGCCGCCTACACCACCGGAGCCATTGCGCTCCCCGACAATGACACAACGGTCATGATACAGCAATGAGGGACCGAATGAATGAATGAAGTACCTTTGGCTAAAATTACATGTTTGGAAATAATTTATATTAGATGTTTTTTTTTGTGTAACGGATATCATCATATAAATAATTAAGCAGACAAAATTCAACAAAAATCTAATATAAAAATAAAAAAATTGTAGACTCCTGAAAAGGCGAATAAAATATAAATAATGTAGTAATCTTTATGTTGGTTAATTCAGTGTTCTACAATATTTAGGATAAATCATACCAAAAAGGCAATGATTGCTTCATTTAAATCTATATAATTACAATCGGGTGAAAAGTTTGTAGGATTCTTGAATAAAGCATCTTAGAATAAAGTTTTAAGATGAATTAATAAATGAATGTGTTACTAGTAAGAGAAGTATGCCAATGGAACCTACGGAAGTAAACTTGCTTTTTTTTTCTTACGAGTTCTGTTTAGTCGTAGTATCGCAGTTGCTGTAATTTTGTCTGTATTTTTTCCATGTCATGGCGTCTGGTCTCCACTTAAATTCGGACACGTGTGTGTTTATATGATAAATAAATGTTTTTCAAACCGTATATTTCATAGACATGACTCAAACGGCAGTGTAAACTGTATACAGTGGATCGTTTTGATTGGTCCCCATACACCGCTCACTGCGAGTCTCCTGCGTCCACAAATTGGACTTTTCAATTTCATTAATGAATCGCGTATTAGCGGAGGACCGCAGCTGCGGTTAGGGCGCCACTAATCGCCCCGTCGCTCGTTACTAGTAATGGCGGTAAACAAAATCGGTGAAGCCGTTCTAACTTTTAGACGATAAAAATTTTGATTGCATGTTATCTATTAACTATGAGTTTGAGTTTGATAAAATATTTTCACGTAACATTTGTATCTTGATTATTATTTTCGTTGCACCTATTGTGCTTTCCGTTGGAAAATGCTCATCATAACATCAAATATGTTGTGTCTATAGTAAAATCTCCTAAGGCACTTTGTGCAAGGAATAAAAGACGCCGGTTATTGCTTCATCATAATAAGGACAGATAGTGAAACAAAACATTTTGTCCTTGGTCATAATAAGGATGGATATCTAATGTGACATCTATGTATTGACGTAGGGGTCTTGGCCGACGAAACTAGAATGCGCCTTTTATACGGACCCCGAGCTTCTTGCCAATTGTTGATTTGGAACTGGCGCAGTTCGCAATGTAAACTAAGCGTCACTCAAAAATAAATAACTAACCCGTCCCAAGTCGGTTTTGCCACCTTTTAATGACTGACCTTTGAACCCAAATATCTCGCTAAATATCGATCGGAGTGAATAAGTTTCAAGAATAAAACATGCTTATTTTAACGCATTTTTTACGATAGAAAAAAATAAACAAAATATCAAAAAATCTAAGTCCATAAACCCCCCTTTCCTATACGTGTTTTTTTTCAACTCTCATATTTGGTCCATTTTTTTTAACTGAACTATATTTTTTATCATTAACGAACCTGTGGTCGAGAATAGCCGGAAATCTAGACAAACGGACGTACGAAAGCATTTTTCCCCGAGCTGAAACGGAGACGCTTTGCTCGCTTCTTTCAATAGGTTAATAATAATAATTTAAAAAAAAACAGTAATTTTAAATTTACGAAGTAATGCATTACAAATTAAAATTACAAAATGTAATTTGTAATCTTTCCTATAATGTAATTTGTAATTGCATTACAAATTACATTTTGTAGTCTGTAATGCGATTATAAATTACATTTTGTAATCTGTAATGCATTTACAAATTACATTTTGTAATTTGTAATGCAACAATCGAAATTACATGTTGTAATTTGTAATGCAACAATTGAAATTACATTTTGTAATTGTAAGTTGTAATGCAATTACTTTTTGCCCCACACTGGTACACAGGTATAGGTACTACGAGTATTATACGTAGCATACTACATCAGCCCCCCTATTCAGTATTCTGTAACTTGTTTTAAACTCACCTCAACGCTCGCCCACAAATATATCTTGACACCGCGATGCGTAGTAACTAAACGTAGGTAGAGGTCTAGTTTCGTGACGGGTGAACGGCGAGGTGAGCCGCATTAGAGCTTAGCGAATAACAGCCCAGTAGCTGCATGGGGCCTCGTTCCGCAGTCCGCGGACTATGAGTCGAGATGAAAGCTAAATCGAAAGATGTTTGTGTGACCATTCATTCACCTCTTTATCACGATGTGATTGCTAGCTCAAACCAAAACACCACAATGTTTATATTTAGGTTTACAGACGATAGAATTGTACAGTAACTATTAACCTTTGGGTGTTGCCGACTGATTTACATTAATATCACTTATCGTATTGCACACAAACTAACGAGCAGAATGTGAGGCAGACACAACAACAACAAAACCTTTTAGCAGCCCAAACATTTGCACCGGAAATGGACGCGACCTTAGCGAGGCGAGTGCCGGGCGCGCCTTAAGGCTTCACTGTAGATACCTACAGATCTATGTATTCGTTAAATAAAGAAAGAAGGCAAAAAGATACGACGCAAATCCCATTTAAATATCTCCAAAAAATACGAAGCTACAACCGTATTAATGACCGCTTGGTTTGACGACCGCTTTAGCCTAGTTGGTAGTGACCCTGCCTACGAAGCAAGAGGTCCCGGGTTCGAATCTCGGTAAGGGCATTTATTTGGGGATGAGCACGAATATTTGTTCCTGAGTCATGGATGTTTTCTATGTATTTAAGTATTTATTTATCTATATAAGTATGTTTATCGTCGTCTAGTACTATGTGCTATGACAAGCTTTGCTTAGTCTGGGACTAGGTCGATTTGTGTAAGATTGTCCCCTAATAATTTATTTATTTATTTTAATGTTGCTTGTTAGAGAGAGAAGACGCTAGCAGATCGTGACGAGCCCCGAGCGTCGTTATAAAATGACAATCGTTTCATATGAAGGTGCGTTTTGCGGAAAAGGGACGGAACATACCTCTTCTTAACACTTTGGACACTTATAACTTTGTGATTAATAATAGTAACTGATTATTTAACCTCTTGCGTTACTTTTTTCTCCATTTGACTACATTCTTAATCCTTTTTCAAGATAATACATCATCATTGATTATTTTATTTAGTTTCTACGCGACGCAATGGCAGCAAGTGGTGCCAGACTTAGGTACTGTGAACGTGTTTCTAATGTAATGTCTAATGTGATACTTTATAGAAATTACGTGAAGCCGTGGCCTAGCGACGCTGGACCGGCGGGTTTATGGATGAGTAACCGCTTTGAGTGGTTACAATGAGCGCTTCCATGCTTTGAAAGTCACGTTGCATCCGCTTCCGCAAAAACTATTTTCTACGCCGATTCTTATTACGGCACGGTTCTTCAAGCGTGCGCTATACGTGGGGGCGAGATAGAGCGCTCCGATCTCCCACTCGCACGTATGGCGCATCACTGCCGCCACTGGAGATCGTGGCCGAGACCTTAAATAGGTAGCAAGTGGTCCCCGTACTCCTCCAATGTTCAAGATCATCGCCCTCCTAGCGTTATTCCCGGTTGTGCCCTAAAGAAGCCTGAGGTCCGCTTTGACACCTAATCCCGAGATTTGGCATAGGTAGACACTAGTTTTACGAAAGCGACTGCGGTCTGACCTTCCAACCCATAGGGCAGGGACTTCTTGAAAGTTCAAAATGACAACACTAAAATTAGGAGGATTCATAGTAATTATGCGTGACCCATGCGTGGTCGTAACTAAGATTTATGGTTTACAATTCGAATGTTCGCCATGAAATTTATTCGAATTGTTAACTGTCCGTCAGGTTTATATTGGTCCGCCGGTAGCGAGGTGGGTAGTGTTACGCTTTGTGAACGGCAACCCTGTTGTAGATTGATGCAGTGAATGGTGCTAACGCTTACGTCAGCAAGGATACAGTCAGAACGGAAGAACTTAATTTAACAAATATGATTTGACGCAATAATAATTTTCAAAATCAACTCTTGGTAATTTTCCATGCTCGTCAATATTTTGCGGGACAACATATTCATAAACATACTCATTCATCGCAACGTTCCGTTTGACCTGACACAAATTAGTACCCTCTTTTAACTGTCGGAAGTATTTTACCACTATCAATCAATTTAGATATACGCTCGTAATCGCTTCACCGCTCTAGTACCTACAGGCGTTTCAAGGAGGTTTCTTGCTCTTTGGCTAATAGTACCACAACCCTCACTTCCTGTTTGGCTATAAGGGGTAATGTACACAATGTACACTCCCTGGCCACTCCAGAGGGAGAGGGAGAGGGGATCTACGATTCGTGCGAAGACCGTTTTCCCAAGTTTTCATTTGTCGGATCGGATTATCATACTCCTAGCGTTATTCTCGGTGGTGCCCCTAAAGGAGCCCAGGGTACACTTAGATACCTAATGTCAAGATTTGCCTTAGGAACTAGTTTTACGAAAGCGACTGCCATCTGACCTTTTAGTCCAGTCAATGAACTGACAACTTGTATGGAAAAAATTACAATTTTGGAAATAATTTATAATAGCTTATTTTTTTATGTGTAACTGATAATTTATCAATTAAATAGTTAACCAGCGACAAAATCCGACAAAATTTCGGACATCATAAAAATGATAAATTAACTAGCTTCTGAAAAGTTAGAAAAAATATTAATTGATATTTTTGTCATTATTTTGGTTCATATACATTTGCTGTATAATATTCAAGATAAATCGTACAAAAAAAGACAATGCAAGCTTGCTTCATTTAAATCTACATAATTACTTCCGGCCGGAAAGTTTGTCGGATTCTTGAATAAATCATCTTAGAATAACATTTTAAACTGAAATCAATAAAAAAAAGCTATTATAAATTAAAGTTTTTCAAAACTGTATTTTGCCTGGAGTATTTTTGGATCGGAGATGGTAATATCAAAACTTAACAACCGGCAATACTTTCAGAGACCATAATTTAATAACCTTGCTTGACGGCAGATCGCCGTTACTGTAGCTGTGTTATGCAAGTATACGTTGGGCTATCTAATAGTCACGCAACAGTATGCCATAAAATTGTCTTGGGGAGCAAGGACCTCACGCCAAACTTTGGAAACCATACCCTTTTACCAGAAAATGCTAAATCAGGATAACATATTGAACATTTCTTCTTTGTCTCCAGGTGTAAGCAGCATCGTATCGTCGACAGTGCGGTACTACCACGCGAGCTGGTGGGGAGCGCCGGTCAGAGAGCTGCACGCCACTCTCTGGGGTTCGCTCCCGCACATCCTCGCCTCGCCGCACCTCAGCTTCACCAGGTAACCTCGCTCGCTGTGTCGTGTCATCGACAGTGCGGTACTATACCACCACGCTAGCTGCGGGCGTAGCATGGTTACTACTATTTTATCACTTATCGTTGTGGATAAGGCATCTGTCACTCTCGCACTTGCATACTTGTCAGAACGTGACGGATGTCTTAGCCACAGCGATAAGTGATAGAATTATGAACTTTTCTATACACTTGGGAGACCGCATGTAGCTGAATCCACCGATAGGTACTCAGAATTCCCTCACATATTTATCTAGTGGCCTAATACAAACACGGACCGACGGGAATACCATGACATACCAATTAGCGAGTGTAGCGAACTCAACTTAGATATTTTATCTTGTGCGTGGGCGTCAGTGCGTGGTCGATATCGTCACAGTAGATATATTATATAGGTTAAATCAGTAAAACAAATCTGTAATAACTTCCGATGTATCACACTCACTCAGACACGTGTCGATAAAAACTTAAGCGCAAGTCGGAGTATTCGGCGGTACATTCATATGCCGCGCATGTGTTCGTAGAACTGGTTATAAATGGTGCGCAAGTCTAAAAAGGTCTTAAGAGATTAGCTAAGATACTACTTTTGCTAATATATTTATTACAGTGAAATCGTTTAGTTCATATCCAACTGAGCTACCGTGGGCTCCGCTAGTGGCGACGAATCTTTCAACCCCTTCCACTTTTCTAAATACACCTTAGGAAAAGATCAATTTTCCACTTTGATCAAAATTTAGAATTTCGTTAGCGGACGTTTCTGCATAGTAAACATCGATCGTATAGTTCAATTCAAACCGACTATTTCCCGTGGAAAATCTGAAGTTATTGATCAAATTTTAATATTCTGATAGGAATACCTCTTTAAAAAGAGATTAAAGCGGAAGAAACCAGTGTGCGAAACAGGAAATACGAACCACATAGGACTATGTAGTTTGTCAATATTTATATTGATGCCATCAATATTGATGGGGCTTATCGTGATGTTATATTTATCTTTATTGACCGTTGCACATAAATTACCATTAAAGCAGATTTAATTTACGAAGGATTATGCTAATGAGCACAACCTTTTTGGTCTTTTATGCTCGAATAGAGAGAATGAGACAATAAACTGTCAATGGTTTTTGGTGTGGTTGAGATTATTTATAACGGTTGCACACGTCTATAAATTGTCAGTGGAATTGGAATCTTATACATTAGACGGCAGAGTTGCTTTTTTAATGGACTACTTCGATGAAAATTGGCCAACTCAAATAATCTGCTGTTGGCCACGTTAATCCCCTAGCCTGATCCCACAGGGAAAAAACGGTTAGGTTGTTAGTTGAACTGCGACCCTACCGCGCGCGAGCCGAGCGAGCGAAGCGACCGTGACGCGGTAGCGTCCGGCGAAGCGCCATAACCGAACATTATCATTTTTTCCTAGTTGAATATAAAATAATTGCCGCTAATTCCCCTGGGTGATCGGGGTCAGGTGATTAACGTGGATAACGTGAATAATCTCACGTAGACAAGGTTTTGTGGGTGCTGTGCTATTTTGCACAGTTATAGAGAAGGTTCTAAATGTTGGCCAAACACGGCTTATCTCGTGTAGTTTAGAAGTGGCCAAGGCCAGTTGCCACCTTTTGTCTCCATCATCATATCAGCTTGATGGTGTCGTATTATTATTATTTTGGGTTTAAGTAGTCTGGATGTCAATTCTATATTATGGTACCATCGAGCTGATCTGATGATGTAAACAGTAGGTTTCCATGGGCATTCAGGACTTAACAATCGAAACCCCGTTGAGTTTGGGCTCGTTAGAATCGTCGCAACGAGTAGTTGATGACGTTATGCATATAAGAGTTGGCAATGCAAGCTTGTACCAAATATGAAATTTATTCATTATACAACTAAGTATAACCAAAGCCCGTTGGTGAGAGGAAAGGAATGCGCCGGACTCGCTCTAAGCCCGCACAAGCGTGCCGAGGTCACAGCTTCAAGTCTAAGCCTTGATGGCTACCATCGAATATACCTGTTTCACTTACTGCACGTTTCTAAAACCGGACTGTTGCTTTAAACACCATAAAAATATAAATGGATAGGTCGGGCCCTATAAAGCGATCGGATAAATCGGATTGCGCAGTAGTATTAGCCTGGCGAAAATCCGGAGGAAACCTCAGGCACGACCACGCGGACAGTTTTAACACTGGATACTTATAGTACTGCACCTTTTAAACCGAACTATTTCTAGTCTTGTCCTTATTGGGTTCCTTAATAGAAGTACGATAAGTAGTAAGTGACGTGCCTTTCACCATCGGCGAAAAATCATCGACGCACAAGACTTTCGATTAAGAAAAGGCACTCAAATCGATTCTTCCGTTTGGGAGGTAAGAGGCCCAAGACAGACGGACACACAGATTCACGGATAAACTTTGAACACCCCTCGTTTCTGGGGGTTAAAAAAGAGTTGAAACGCACGAGTCTTTCGATTACCTTTTAACCGATGACGATAATGATAAAGACTGTACACGATAAAATCCGGCCATGCATGATATGGTATACATTTTCACCGAATGCACATATTCAAGCACTTATTTTATTTTAATAATCTGTAACTACTGGCAAATATAATTCAAATAAATTCAAATTACAATGTATTAGCTTCTGTGAGTTTTCGTCGAAAATACTCCACTATACCTTTAAATGTTTGAGCATCGTTTTTTGATAATCTGTACTCACTCCCTACTACAGCCACAAAGGTAATTATATTTTCATAATCATTAATATGCTCATTAGAATGTTATCTTACCAAAAAAGTACGTTTTCAAACTATTTTCCATCTTAGGTAGTTGGAGAGGCTTTCTAGTCCAAGCACTGAAAGTTGTTTTTGTATGGGAGGCAATAATTTGTCAAAAAGCCAAATTGACCAAAGTTAAAACACCTCAGATCTATCTTGATCTAAATGTAATTGTAAAAATGTTAACTATTGTAAAAATAAAATGTAATGAGGTATATTTAAGCTTATAAAATTCAAAGCACGAGAAAATAAATACCAGGAAAATTGGTAAAGCTTGTCAGAATACCGTGTGCAAGAAAATATAGGTACCGTGGAATATAAAATTCTCTAAGTCATAGATGACCTAACTTTATATAATGTTTGGATGTTTATTATGTAGTTTGATAACCACAAAACTATTTTAATGAAGAGCTGCTCCAAAGATTTACAAGATTCAAAAGATTTACCATAACATACATGGCCGGATTTTATCGTGTACAGTCTTTATTGTCCTCCCAGATATAATAATCGACGCCGGCCACACCCTGACAAATCGATTGTTTAAGTTATCATATGCGAGCATGGGCGCGAGAGTGACTCGCAAATTCAAACTTCGTTTTGAACCTCCGGTGACATGAAAAACAATAAAGTTCTCCACTTGAGTTGTAAGTGTAAAATTTATGTAGAAAATAAGATATTATACTCACCTGAGAAAGAGAAAAGAGTAGAAGAGAAACTTAACTGAGATGCACTCGGCTTAGGTGCGTGCTTGGTAGGCTTAAGCCGAGTTTTACGAATTTGGTGTCAAGATCTTCGAGATCAGAACGAAACCTTCTAGATTTTTGACTTAAAAAAAGCGAGTAACTTGAAAATGTTATTGCAATCGAAACAATCTAGTTTAATTTCCAATAAATCATTCTGGTCGTTCGACTTAACAAGGAAATCGCTTCTTGAGCCCAAGGCGCCAGTTTTTGCATCGCTCCGATTGGGTCAGTTGGCAGGCACAATGCCATTGTACCTTAATCCCAATGGCTTGTATTGTTTTATCGCATTTCGTTAGATTTACGACTTACTATAACAACTTGCACTCTTTTGAACCAGTTAGGTAAGGTTCCCATGCGCGAGAATTCAATATGTCATTGCTTTTGCCAACTCTGTTGATACTCTTTTATTAACCGACACCGACTCTTGCGATGACAAAAGGGTGAGGGTGAGTAGTAGTTGGTATACGATGGTATACCTACTCGTATGTGTACGACAGGTATACAAATGGTGGATACTTACCCTTAGAGAGGGTTTCCACTACTACATAGGGCACACCGAAATGATCGAGAATAAAGAACTTTAAACTGAGTTACATTAAATCCTTTTTTATCACATGCGTACTTTTCACAATTTAAAAAAATAACGTCATATTTTTTTAATTCCATTTTCAAATTGACAAGTCGATGGACAAAATGGAGCTCACGCGTGAAAATTTTCGTGCAATTATTTATCACAACTTTCGTCGAGGGTTATCTCCAGATAACTGTCTTAATGAGCTTGTTTCTATTTATGAAATTGAAGCACCTAGTCAAACGACAATATATCGTTGGTATGCAGAGTTTCGACGGGGTCGTGCCTCTCAGCACCGTACCTTCAACAGGTCGGCCGAAAACAGCGGTGTCGCCTGAAAACGTCGCGGCTGTGGAAAAAATACTAAAAGAAGATAGACATGTGACATACGAGCAGATTCGGGCAACCATAGGCATTGGAATGACTGCAATCCACACTATTCTGCATAGTGAGTTGGGTGTCAGAAAATTGATTTCCCGATGGGTACCCCATAATTTGTCAGAAGAGCAAAAGACGGCTCGTATTGATTGGTGCCGATCTACTCTAAAACGCTACAATGGAGGAAGGTCAAAAGCCGTTTATAATATTGTCTCGGGTGACGAATCCTGGATTTATTCCTATGAGCCTGAAAGAAAGCACCAGTCGGCTGTTTGGGTCTTCGATGACGAGGTCAAACCAACGAAAGTTGTGCGTTCCCGCAGCGTGTCGAAGAAAATGGTGGCTTCGTTCGTCTCAAAAAAAGGACATATTGCCACAATTCCTTTACAAGAACAAAGAACGGTTACCGCTGATTGGTATATTACAGTTTGTTTCCCAGAGATGCTGGCCGAACTTCGCCGAGGGAACCCCAAACGACGTGTCATCTTACATCACGATAATGCGAGTTCCCACACCGCCCGTAAAACAAATCAATTTTTGAACGAGGAAAACGTTGAGTTGATGTCCCATCCTCCATACAGCCCTGACCTGAGTCCAAATGATTTTTTTGCGTTCCCTAGAATTAAAGATTTATTGCGTGGTCAGCGGTTTGAAAACCCAGAAGCCGCCGTGGAAGCCTATAAATCGGCCATTTTGGCAATGTCTAGTTTAAACTGGAATTACTGTTTCAATGACTGGTTTAAAAGAATGCAAAAGTGCATTGATTGTAACGGAGAGTACTTCGAAAAACAATACTATATAATTTATGTATCAAGTGTACTTAGTTTTTTAAATTCCCGATCATTTCGGTTTGCCCCTCGTACTACTCGTAGTTGAGGAAAAAACCACCAATACGCGACCAAATGAAATTCTTGGTGCAAGCTTTTATTGCCAACTGTACATCAACTACTCATTGAGACGATTAAATTTGTTTGTATTAAGTTTGTTTTATGTACTGAGATCCATGAGCTAGGGTAGCAAAAAGTTGTTGGTGAATTATTTCCTTCCAAACGATATCTCGCGTGTTCCGGGCGCGCGACCTAAATTAAATTGTGCAAGTTACCTGTAGTTAACCTTACACACAAACCTCTGTTAACCTTTTCACCGCCCGACGGCGAAGCAATACGCTGTGCCACTGACGCCACGGGGGTAAAATTAAAATGGGTAAAGAAATAACGCCACCATAAAAATGGGCTGTTTTTCAATAGGTATTCATGAAAAAATGTTTGTCGGCCAGCGCCGACTGTGGCGTCGTAGTCACGATTTTGCGTTGTCGGCTATGGCCGACTGTGGCAGTGAAAGGGTTAACTAAAAATGTTTTGTCCCTTTTCCCAAAGTCAATGTGAGAAATAGAGACGAATGAATTTTAACGGCATGTTAATTAGGTAAAATAGGCTTGAACAAACTTGTATTAAGTAATAAGGGCATAGTATTTAGATAAAAAAAACAACTTCTCGACGTCGCGTCGCGTTCTACTCGGGCGTGTTTTGTTTTGTAAGTTTGCGTAGGAGCTGAATCGAAACATTCACAAATAGAACATTAGAAGCACAATGACCGTCGATGCCGTTAGTCAACAATATTCAAACTAAATTTTATTTTTGCTAACTTTTAAATAAAAGTTAGTCTTGACCAGACCCCGTAACATGGACGGCTTTTATCACACGATAAGTGACAAGATAGAGCGTCCGTCACTGGCTGACACCGTTCAATAGAACTAGTCGGACGTTCTATCTTGTCATTTATCGCGTGATAAGGCCGACCATGCGTCTGTTCGTTTCTAACAAACGGGGATAAATTCTATGGGACAAATCTTAGAACTGAATTTTTAACCAGTTAAGGTCAACCGATTGAGCTGAACTTTTGGGTATAAGGATAGTTGGGATGACAATTCAATATTATGGTACCATCGAGCTGATCTGATGAAGGAGACAGAAGGTCATGGGAATTCAGTAGGTACTTAACCGACGTAGCTCCGTTGATTATGGGCTCGTTAGAATCGTCTCAATGAGTAGTTGATGTACAATCAGCATCAAAAGTAGCTACGCAAACGAAGACGTCAATTTTTGATTAAAAGCGAATTAGAACTTTTGACGTCTTCGTTTGCGTAGTTACTTTTGATGGTGACCGTACAGTTGGCAATACAAGCTTGTACTTACCAAAAATGTCATTTTTGCCAGAAACTCATTACAAACCAGCTTTCGCTAAACCGGGCGCCCTTGAAAGTGACGTTTTCTTGTTTTGGTCGTGTCGTTGAACTACCACGCCTGTCGACTAACTCTACCGTGTGTTTAATGTTAATCACATTTTGGTAAAACGTGTTGGAAAACGCTGAAGGTCGCATGTACATTGTTTAAGTTGATATCGAAAGTGTAATGAATGATTCTGTATACTTACATGAATGAACATTGTCCGTTCTGTTATCGGTGTTTATCAAGTGCGCGTGCACACGAAACATGGCAGTGAAACATGTATATTTTATTGCTCATTACATTATTTACTAGTTGGTGTGTGAGCTGAGCTGTAAACCCGCGTGTCTGTTCTTAAAAAACGCTTTTTTGAGAAAATTCCAAAACCTGAAAACAAAAAAACTATTTAATTGATAATATATCCGTTACACATAAAAAATAAGCTATAATAAATTATTTCCAAAATTGTCATTTTTTTCCATACAAGTGGTCAGTTCATTGACTGGACTATGAGGAGTACAGCCGGACAAACGAAAGAATTTCCGCCCAAGTTGAAGCGGAGATTTCGTTCGCATCGCTCGCTCGTTCTATTAAAGGGAGAAATTACAATTTGTACTTCTTGTAGCAAGGTACAGGTAGCAGTTGGTTAGAGGTCGGTGGTTCGAATCTGGTTAGCAGCAAGGGCTACAGCTTAATACAAAATTAATGCATAGTCCTTGGCATTCAGATACCAGAGAGAACCGGAGAGACACGTTTTGATTCAAAACCACGCTAGTAAAATGGTTTCGATTGTATAACCCATTTACTAAGCCAAGGTGGAGTCATATATAAATACCTGGCACGTTGTTTGGAATCGGTTCCTAAACTTCTGGCATCTCAATACAGTGTCATGACACGTTTTGATTCAAGCGCACGCATTATGAATTTATAAACATAAAATGAAAGACTGATATTTCCAATTATTTTTGTAACGTTTATCTGTTGCTAATGAAAATTGTTATTTGTTATACAAGGGTGCAAAAGTTGTATTTTACCCACGAGTGTGGAATTGAAACACGAGCAAGCGAGTGGTTCTAAAATAGAATCCTGAGCGTAGCGAGTGTTTCAACACAAGAAGTAAAATGCATTTGCACCCGTGTGTAACACAAAACTTTTCACCTCACTGTAGCGAGGAAAGTGCAACATGCAAAACAACTTTATTTAAATATTTTTAACAGTAACAATAACGTTAAGTTAGTAAATTCAAGTAGATTTTTTTTCAAGTGCGAGCCGTATTTTAGTTTTCCCATACATTTTGAGACCCAGCGCCTGATGAAATCAAAATCAATTATTTATACTGCAAATAGGCCACAAGGGCACTTTTACATGTCAAACGGTAATTTACAAAATAATAATCGTATACAATAATAATTTAAAATTATATATAAAAGGTTAATACCTCTTCAGCGATAAGACCGCCTGTTGTCTACCTCTACCTACATGTTATTGTATTGTTTTTCTTTTTAACTGCTTTGTTTGTGTGAGGTGTGCAATAAAGAGTATTTGTATTGTATTGTATTGTATTGTTAATAAACTAAATGTCACTAAGTTAATGTAAACAAAACAAAATTGCAAAATATGACCATTACATTGGATATAAGATCTGTATCAGCATTAACAAGAAGTTGATGATATTAATTCAGTATTCCAGAGATGTATAAGGTCTCTGAGCGTCCAAATACAATTAATAATTATTCTAATATTCTAAGAGATGTATACGGTCCTAAACGTCAGAACGTAAAAGGAACATTAATGTAATATTGTCAGAGAGATGGTATTGACGAAGGCAACAAGCAATTTTTTTAAAGTTCTTAAATATTTATTTTATTCTGTTTTTAGTATTTGTTATTTATTTATTTATACAAGGAATTCCAACAGCTATGAAATATTCGCTAAACTTTATAAATAGCAATACAGAGCCAATTATAGGAACTCGCAAATAGAAACTGAATATAATAATATGTTACACAGTACACGCTATATGATAACATTTGCACAGTATGTGATACGAAATATTACAGTATGGAATATAAGTATCAAAATAACAATATAAAAAGCAAAAGAAGAAACAAATCCTATATAAGCAACGAGTGAGAACATCTCTAGATGTACAAATCACCTATAAATGCACAAATACAAATGTACACCGAAGTGAAACAACTTAATATTTAATAATTTGATGAACAACATGCACCGGACACAGATTAATTGGAGTTACAGATCAGACGCTATAGCATACTACTGCCTGCAACAGGTTATTTAGAAGCACCGATTGACTAGATAACGCCTTATAGAAGGAATTGAGCAGTTAAAAACATCAATATCTAGATCCTTCGACAAGTTATTTAAGTTACGAGCTGCGCGACATAGGAAGCTGTTTTGCCTATAATTAGAAAAAGTGCGTTTATTTGAAAGGGGGGGATAAAACCTTTTAGACCGAGTGGGCGTATTGAACGAAAGTTTAGAAAGGAGTTCAGGACAGTCAATATTGCCAGTGGTGATATTGAGTATGTAAGTTATATGCGCGATTTGACGACGTTTTTGTAATGGAATTAAATGATGTTTTTTGCAAGTGCTTAAATAATCCTTAGAGTGATACGGACTTTTAAGCTTAAAACATAAGTGTCTGAGGAACTTTTTTTGAATGCGTTCAATCCTGTTTACATACGTACTATAACAAGGATTCCAAATTTGGGAAGCATATTCAAGTTTACTTCTAACTAAGGCACAATATAAAACTTTAAGAGTCTTAGCTTGGGTAAAGTGAGCGGAGTTTCGCATTAAGAATCCTAGAGCTCTCAGTGCGTTGCTCACTATGCTATCAATATGCTTATCAAACAATAGTTTGGAATCATGAACCACACCCAGGTCTCTCACGTGACTAACCGTGCTCAGGGGTTGTCCTTTAAGTGTATAAGTAAAGGGGATGGTATTTCGTTGGCGCGAGAATGTCATTGAAGTACACTTAGATGGATTAAGGTCTAGACTGGTATCATGGCAATATTCATCTAGACGCACGAGGTCTGATTGAATAAGTAACGAATCGTGAGTCGATCTAATTGTTTTGAAAATCTTCATGTCATCTGCGAAGCAGAGAAGTTTGGAGTGGACGAAGCAATTACTAATGTCGTTAACAAATATATTAAAAAGCAGTGGGCCAAGCAGCGACCCCTGAGGGACGCCACGTTATACCGGCAACAGAAATACATCATCTGTGGGTTTTTTTGTATTATGAGCGTTTAACGTTTTTTTATCTGTCAAAAGCTACTTAAACACGCTCCAAGGTCAAATTACTTTCTCCACTAGTAGATAAAATGCGTTTTTGCCCACTGGTTTTAAAAACTAAAAGACGGCTTTCCGAGGCAGCACAGACCATATACTGGTCTGTGCGAGGCAGTGAGGGGAAAAAACATTAAATTTTCAGTATTGTCAAATACCCTATTCCTTGTTGATCTGTCTGATCTATCTATATAGTACCTACGGTATACGTGGTATAGCAGTATAAAGAGGTTAAATAGGACAAATTAAAATAAACACCTTATAATAGTGATAAAGCGACCACAGCGTTTGCTATTCGAAATCAGCCTTCATTGCTTTGAGTTAGAGTCCATCATTACATAAGCACGTCCACGACATGTTTAAAACAACGTTGACGTGTTGAACGATAACCGTGTGAACTGGTTTTGTAACAGTTTTTTTGCTGTATTTATATAATTGGTGAAGATTTATTGCCAATGATTGTCATCATCATCATTATAAATTATAATTATGTATCATCAACAGGGGCGCATTATCCCTATAGGCAAACTAGGCACCTTAAGGCACGTGTGGTGCTGGTGGCCTAGTGGCGCGATTTTTTTTCTTATTTTTTTAAATCTATGGTTGCTTGAGGGGCGCCGGTGGGGTGCTTGCCTAGAGCGCTCTCAATTAAACCGCCTCTAATCACCATATACCAGGCCCCTATTTCACCAATTTGACAATTGTCACCTGACAAAGACAATTCTCCGTACATTGCTGATTCCACAAGTAACCTTGCAACCACCTTAACTTCTAGAACAAGCAATGAATGGCGAATTGTTAGTGTCAGGTGACAATTGTCAAGTTGGTGAAATAGGGGCCAGGTAGCTACTTCGCGGAAATAGAATGCATTGTATTGCGAGCTGATTGATTTATCTAATACAACCTTTTGCCCGCGACTTCGTCCGCGTGAATCTCGTTTATATCGTACGCCCATATAAACTATACTTCCCCGGGATTCAAACTATCTCCATACCACATTTCATCTAAATCGGTTCAGCAAGGCAAAAGAGGCAGACAGACAGAATTACTTTCGCATTTATAATAACGGTACACTATGCAATTTGGTATGGATATTTATTGTTGCAACATAGCATTCATCCATCAACTAAGTCTGTATTCTCTTACAGAAGTAACCCGCACGACGAGCGGCCTCTCCGGCTGAGTTCAGAGGAGCCCCTACAGTTGGGGCCCCCGCCTCGAACCTGCTACCCTCTAGTCGTGATCCTGGCGCGGGATCCGCGCGACACCGCCGAGCTCCGGCCAGACGACACGGTAATGACAACAGTCCAAAAGTCCTTGACTGTACAAGGCGAGCCACAGAAGTGTGCGTCTCTGAAGTTAGCCTTAACACTCACTCCCAGGAACCCTCCTAGCGGGCGCCTACGCCGCAGTCGCTCTCCGCTACATACGAGAAAAACCACGGGATCGGCTACGAGCGTAGCGATTCTTGGCAGGGAATTGTGTTAAGTCGCCTCCCACGCACCCGTCGAACCCCTCTGAACCGATCTGTCGGGGAAACCACGTAGCTTTTGTAACCGCCAGGTAGACGTAATAGACTTGACGGCTCTGTTGAGAGGAAGCTGGAAGCCCTCTGGGTGAACTGCAGTGAGATTAGGATCGCTGCTTGGGACCGAGAAGTGTGGCGTGTCATCGTCATCACGAAGCCTCTGCTACTGAAGGACCAGGACATACATCAACATGATAACATAATATTTCTTAGTCGCAATTTGGTTAAGTTAACACATAATAATGTTATTCCAGGTAGCGTTGGTGAGCGTTGTGCATATCCGCGATGACCAGTGCTCTCTGCCGAGCGGCATCATCGCTCAGTACCTCAAGCAAGCCAACGGGCATCTCTCCTGTCTTAAGGTAACTTACATTCTGTTGTCCAGCTGATATTATACTTTGGTAATTTTACGAATGAAAGAAGTTTACTTTTTATTAGTCTGAGCGACGCGGAAACTGCTTCAGTTCGGGGCAATCGCATGCTCCGGTGAACTTACGCATGATTGTGCAAGAAAAATGCTTGGTGATTTCTACATTGATGGTTGCATTTATTTGTTGATAGAGTAATAAAGCTATTATCCACTCGTGATTCGCGTGCGGAGTTGATTCAGTCATATCACATGGAGTACCCGGTTACGGCGCCGGCAGCTGTTATTCCATGAAACTTGCTTCAAGGATATTTATTTATTTATTAATACATGAAAAACCAACAGTGCAACATATTTATAGACACAATAATAAAACCATATAGCCAATTACACGTTCTCACTTATAGAAATAAACTGACACAAAGAAATCTGTAGCCCAACTTATACATCACGCACAGTAACCAATCACGCACTGATAGCAAGAATGGCAATATATAAGTATAAGGTAGTTAATAAATTAGGATAATTATATAAACTCTAATAACCCTAGCCTACACCTGAAGTATCTTGTCAGTTTAGATTTTATTGCTTGTATGCTATCACAAAATATGTCTATATCTAAATTTAGTACAACTTTTTTTAAACTCCTGCCTGCTCTGTACAAAAAACTATTCTTTCTATATTTAGTGGAAACATAATAGGACGAAAATGGCGGAAACTTTTTATGGGAGTATTAAAATAAATTTTACCAAGCAAAATAATAGTCACCATTATTGCTTCTTATTATATGTTTCGAATGGTTTGGTCGTGTTAAAAGCATATTTTGTTGTTCCAGCAACTGTATGTGACGGGCGAGCAGATGGACGAGGCGGAGCGGTACGCGGGCGCGGGCGCGGGCGCGGGCGGCGACGGCGCGGCGCTGTGCTGCGTGTGCGCCGCCGCGCCGCTGTCGCGCGCGCTGCTGCCGTGCCGCCACGCCTGCCTGTGCGCGCACTGTCTGCGTGAGTACACACACACACACACACCACACCACAACACAACACAACACTACACACCACACCACACTTCACTCATCATTCCTGAACCTTATTGCGACGGGATAACGACTATTACTACAATACTCGCCACATAAGTTTGCCTCTGTGAAGTTAAAGCCCGACCAGAAAAATAAAAACCTGCTCTGGGGGAGCTAAATTAGCAATAATTATGGCAACACTAAAAAATACTATACGATGTACCTACTAGTCATGTTGTCAACAAGGTCGATGATGTTATTTAGAGGAATAGAGTCTAATCCTTCAAACTTCTCTCCGACAAATACTTCGTCATATTGTAAATCACTTCAGTTTTCGCCATTTTAACGCAATACAACACGTACCAACACCTCACTTTCACAGCAATTGACAGATGGCATTAATGAAGTTATCAAGGTTACTGCTGCCAGTTGAAGAAATGAGGCGATTTTTTTTTAATTTCCTGGTCGGGCTTTAGCCTCAATTTCCTCAAGTCTCCTCCCGTACCCCTCGAACCCCACTGACACCTTTACGCCGCAACTACTGGCTGACATCAGTGAAGCAAACTTATATAGCGCGTACTGTAGATCCCTTACCATCTTCAAGTCCAGTTGCCCTGCAGAAGCTCAAGATCCGCTCGCTGCTGTCATTTACCGGCATCAGGAATTCCCGACACCTAAGCCTTAGCTCATTTGAAAATGGAATGCGTGGTCAATGTTTCTGAAGAATGTTCACAAAATTTTCAATACA
This sequence comes from Epinotia bilunana, assembly GCA_947049275.1. Taxonomy (NCBI): domain Eukaryota; kingdom Metazoa; phylum Arthropoda; class Insecta; order Lepidoptera; family Tortricidae; genus Epinotia; species Epinotia bilunana. The sequence continues at coordinate 2,676,069 of OX346268.1, read as the reverse complement.
ATTTTGACTTTCGAATTCGTTTTCAAGTTACCGAAAGTGTACTAGTGTAGGAAACCACCGGTTAGTCCCAAGAATTGACGTAGGCGTGATTTCACTCGCATTCCGAATACTCCCTGGAGTCAAGTGACTTGGCGTCCTGCTAGGATAGATAACAGTTATGATGCACCAACTTGGCAACCCTGGCGAGCAAAAAGAGCACTAATGAGGGAAGAGATATGTGAGGGTAATTCTACTACCACGGGTATTAGAGGGAAGTATAGCTAGCAGCTCGCGACTGACAATAGGCACTTTTTATATGAAATTTCCATTTCGGGAGAAAACGTTTTCCACTAACTAAATCTTAACAAATCACTTTGATTTTGATGTCGATCGCTTCAGCATAATAATATTTAAGTTTATAGGTTTAAAAAACAAATTAGGTGCCTGTAAATTTTAATTTATTCATAATATGGAAAAAAAAGAAAAACCTATAAACCTAGTCTTTCATTGTGTCAATAACGTAGTAAAAAAATCTATGACTAACTAAAATTAGGGCTTTAAAGCGCAATATCTCGCAAACGAATTACTGATTTGAAAAATGGTTTTGGAAATCCCATAATATTTTTGAACGAGCTTTCCAACGATATACCACACCATGGGTATGACGAGAAAAAAAAATACATACCCGCTTTAGATGTAGGGGAGGTACTTATACTAAAAAAAAAAACTTTTTCCAAATTTTATTGTACTGTTTTGTCGGTGTGGTTGATTTATATACCCATGCCGAATCACAGTTTTCTAGCAGGAATGGTTACTGAGCTAAGCCGAAGACGGACAGACAGACGGACGGACATGGCGAAACTATAAGGGTGCCTTGTTGACTACTGAACCCTAAAAATCATTGAGATTGGAAAATATTTAGAAGTGGGTTTTCTCTTTTTGTATGGTCGTCTATATTCCAAAGGTATACTTAAGTATTACTATGGCAATACGGTTTAAGCATGTCCATGCACTTATGAAGCCTACTGTACGTTATTAGTTCTCCATCATTATATTGTAGAAATCGTAACTGGTTTTTTATTGTACACTCTTTCAATGTAGTTCTGATGTTGGTATGGCTATGATGTAATATGAATTACATGGGTAATTAATACGTGCTACGTGCCTTCTAGCACGCGTTTTACTAATCGACTGCAACGCATTAACATTATTCGACTATTAAGACGTTACGCGACCAAGGGTCCTGTTAATTAATGTTAATTTAATAGAATTATTAAACTTATATTACTCGCTAATGGTAATGAGCAGCACACGATTGCAGTTAGGGTTAAAGTCAAGGTAACTAGGCCTACGTGACTAGCGCCATAAGCTATTATAAAAGAATTATGTCTATTACTATTCATTAATCATCTAGAAACAAGATACTTGTTCTAAGCAGGTTAGTTTTGTAATTTAACGTAACGATCAGCTGTCGTAATTTGACAGGAAAATCAGTCAGTGTCGAGCCTTTTATGTACTACTAGCTTCCGCCCGTGACTTCGTCCGCGTGGACCCGGGATAAAAACTATCCTATATTTTAATCCAGGCTGTAAACTATCTTCGTGCAAAATTTCATTCAAATCGGTTCAGCCGTTTAAGCGTGATTGAGTAACAAACATCCAAACGTCTAAACTTTCGCATTTATAATATTAGTAGGATAAGTACAAATATATGTGAAGGATGTTTGCGTCCTTCATCCTTCATTTAACTCGTTTATATCGCAGCTCCATACCAACTTTCACTCCCATTTCACCCCCTTAGGGGATGATTCCCGGGGTGAAAAGTATTCTGTATGTTAATCCAGAGGCTTTACACTATATGTATGTATACCAAAGTGTATCTTAATTCGTTTAGTCGTTTTTGCGCGATTGAGTAACAAACATCCAAACCAAACTTTCGCATTTATAATACTAGCTTCCGCCCGCGACTTCGTTATTTTTTATCTCGTTTTTTATATATTCTTTATTATTCTTTATCCCGAGTCCAAGCAGACTTGGACTCGGGATAAAAACTATCCTATATTTTAATCCAGGCAATAAACTATCTTCGTGCAAAATTTCATTCAAATCGGTTCAGCCGTTTAAGCGTGATTGAGTAACAAACATCCAAACATCTAAACTTTCGCATTTATAATACCTATTTTATCTATATAATCAATGTGCTTATGTAGATATTGGTTCTCCAAACGTAAATAAATATAAAACAGTTGATGTGAATTCGTTCACTAAAGTTTTACTAATTTAAACCTCTCAGCACAACATTTGTTTGTTTGTTTAACCTCGTTCTGCCTTTGGATGCAGTCCAATGCCGACTCGATAACAAAAGGCGTCGATAGTGGTCCGATTAATGCCCGTCACGCGTCACCTTGGCCCTCGCGGCTCGCTCCGGGGGCTGGTCGCAGTGTGAATGCTGAACTATCTGGGGAGGAATCCTGAAAACAAGAGTCTACGTGTAACGTACGTAGTCGTAGATAGCAGCATTCTAGTTTTAGGTATGTAGCTGTGCCCTTCCAGGGCGTCACATGGATACCTAGCTATATTAATTGTTTCACCTAGTAATGTACTCCACACTAAGTATCAAAGTAATATGAGTGCCGTATTGCTTCGGGGCGGTCTATCGTCCTACACTACCAAAACGTAATATCTAGAATATCAGTGACATTAAATTTGAACCTTAATACTATGACGATACCGTTTGTTTTTCAATATGAATGTTGTTGTGACACGTGCTTAATCGGTAGCTAGCGCCTATGCGATAATAGAGACAATGGCCTTTGTTTGAAAGATTAGGGCTCGAAGCGAAAAGTTCACCTGGGAAGAGCCGTACTATATATTGTAATGTGATTTATGCAATAAAAATCCATTGGAGCCATTGGATGAAGTCCAATACCGCTATTAAGGGAAGGATATGGATCATTAATCGCGATTAAGTATTGTTTCTACCGATGGCCGTTGGGGGAAAGGTACTCGAGTGACGATTGCAGTTTTGTTCCTTTTTAAAAATAAAGGAATGTCTCCTTTAAGTAAAATGAGCCAACTTAAGGATTTAAGGTAGTTTACCTCCAGGACCCGACTTATTTTTCCACACTGCATATTATTAGTATAGTTTCCTCCTTGCTCAATCCTTGCCCTTTCCAACGAACGGATTATTTATTACTAGCTGATGCCCACGGCTTCGCCCGCGTGGATATAGGAAAATGTAACATATTGAATTTACCCGTGGTAATTAGATGTTTTCCCGCTGGAAAAAGTAGCCTATGTCACTCTCCAGCTTCTAAACTATCTCCATACAAAAAATCACATCAATACGACGCTCCGTTGCGACGTGAACGAAGGACAAACATACACACTTTCGCATTTATAATATTAGTAAGGATATGTTCCAGAAATAACCAGTCAAAATATAGATTTGGGTTAGCGTAGCGTAAATAGTTTTGGATTGAACAAGCTATATTTGTATAGCTTATGTATAGCTAGCGTCACAGTGTTGAGAGTCTTTACGCTCAGATTTCGGTCACGTCTTATATCCGATGCTACACGCTGCCAATACCAATGTCCTTGTCCGCCGCCCGTGCTTAACTCACGAGACTCGGGTCTTGAGGCAGTTGATGTTTATTATTTCAAGCCTAAAGTTGCAATTTATCCAATTTATTTTATCTAAGCAACAAGTTGTGTGTATTGTTCATGCTTTATCCTGATTGCCGTGAAAAACAGCGTCATGACTTTCATGACATTATACTAAATGCCACCCGTTTCGGAATAGGGGTGTAGACACTAAACAACATACATACATACATACATTCACGCGTTTATTCCCAAAAGGGGTAGGCAGAGCACATGAAATGAAACATATATTCCAGCGCCACTTTTAGCATAAATGTGGGTTAAAAGAAAAAAAACAACGCAAAAGGTTAAATAATCACAAAGTAAAGTGTCGAAAGTTTTAAGAGGGGGTAATATTCTGGCCATTTTCTGCAAAACGCACCTTCATATGAAACGTCATTTACTACGACGCTCGCAGATCGTTACGTCACGATCTGCAAGCGTTTTCTCGCTTTAACAAGCAATGTTAAAACGGTTGTAGCTTCGTAATTCTTTGAGATATCTGAATGGGATTTTCGTCATTAGGCATATTTTTTTGCCTTCTTTCTTTTAAAGTAATTAATACATTTTGAATCTACACCCGTATTAAAACTGCCCCTTGCTGTGAAATATTTGTATGTATACGTGCTACTGTTGTATATAATACTAATATTATAGAGAGATAGTCTATGAGATGGTAGCTTTGTAAGTTTATAAGTTTGTATGTTTTTGTAACCTCCGGAACCGCTCATCCGATTTCAATAATTATTTCTACGCAATAGAATGAATTTTCTGGATGGTTATAGGCTTTATCTCGCGGGTTTGCCTGCTTTCTATGCAATGCGCGGGCAGCTAGTACCAAATAAAAAAACTTGCTTTATTCGTCATCATTATCAGCCTCTAATCGGCCATACAAAATGTATGACTAGTGGTCGTTACACAATAAGAAAAAAAATAGCTTTAAGGCCCTAACTATAATAGGGGTGTAGACACTAAATAAAATTATCAATAATGTCATATTTTCTCGAAAATGTAGTCAAATGGAGAAAAAATCGACGCTAAAGGTTAAATAATCACGAAGTTATAAGTGTCCAAAGTTTTAAGAAGGGGTATGTTCTGTCCCTTTTTTGCAAAACGCAACTTCATATGAAACGATGACGCTTGTAGATTGTGACGTCACTATAGACGGCAACGTGCCCCGTCGTGTTCGGCGTCGACGCGGCCCCCCGACAGCATCCCGTAATGTGACGTCACACACTGTTTGCGTTTTATCTCTCTAACAAGCAATATTAAAACGGTTGTAGCTTCGTAACTCTTTGAGAGATCTGAATGGGATTTTCGTCACTAGGCATATTTTTTTGCCATGTTTCTTTTGGAGTAATAATAATTTTCGAGTCTACACCCGTATTCATGCTACAATGTAGCAGACTAACACCACTTTATAATATGAGTTAAGATGCCAAGCATTACGTGCCCGACCTCGACGCGGTGATCAATAATGACATCAGCCATGCATCATCTGAAAGACGTGATATCCTCAACAGTCATTCATCAAGGACCGGTTTCATTGAAGCGTAGAAAACGTATGCGATCACGTTTCTACCCTGAGACGTTTTTACTATTCGAGAGCTGCGAGGTAAACTCGCACGACCTTCCCCCTGGCGCAGCCAACTGGCTTAGATCTCTTAAAGAGTCCGCAGTAAGCTCGATTCTCTATGCAAACGTGGATGCTCTCATTTTAAAACTACGTGTTGGAGTGTAACGAAACTTTGCATGTACAATGACACGAGGTATAGCCAGGTCTGTAATTAGTTTATGTAGCTTCAGATACCATAGTAATAATAATAATAATAATAAATACTCTTTATTGCACCACGATATTAACCATATTAACTTAAGTGGCAGTGGGCGGGGCACATAGCACGTAGAACCGATGGCCGTTGGGGCGGAAAGGTTCTCGAGTGGCGACCACGTACCGGAAGGCGCGGCGTGGGTAGGCCCCCCACAAGGTGGACTGATGACCTGGTGAAGGTTGCTGGAGTCCGCTAGATACGGGTGGCGCAGGACCGGTCACTTTGGCACTCTTTGGGGGAGGCCTACGTCCGGCAGTGTACGTCTTTCGGCTGATATGATGATTGCACCACGCCAAGAGAGAAACATCTTACAAAAAATTTAAAACCGGCTAAGTGCGAGTCGTACTCGCGCACGAAGGGTTCCGTACCATTATCTATAAAAACAGTTTAAAAAAGTTTGTTGTTTGAGAGGCCCCCTTAAATATTTATTTTATTGTGTTTTTAGTATTTGTTGTTAAAGCGGCAACAGGAATACATCATCTGTGAAAATTTCAACTGTCTAGCTATCGCGGTTCTTGAGATACAGCCTGGTGACAGACAGACGGACGGACAGCGAAGTCTTAGTAATAGGTTCCCGTTTTTACTCTTTGGGTACGGAACCCTAAAAAATAATACAGCGAATTTATGTTTTTCATACAATACTTGTTTTTGCTGTATTTCGTTTGTTTTATAAACTGGAACCGTATAAACTAATTAGAGACATAGATATACCTCATGTCATTGTATACAAGTTGTAACAAAAATGGGGTATGAACCGATCAAGGGCTTAACAGGTATCGTGTTCTGATAAGAAAAAACAGAAAAAAATATTTTTTGACGCGATTTTTTTTAAACTTTAGTATGGAGCGTTGGCCGACTGGGGCGACAAGCTCCATAGAAATGTAAAAAAAAATCGTGTCAAAAAATTTATTTTTCTGTTTTTTCTTATCAGAACACGATACCTGTTAAGGCCATGATCGGTTCATACCCCATTTTTGTTACACCTTGTATGCAAAGTTTCGTCACAATCCAACACGTAGTTTTAAAATGAGAACGAAACTCCGTTTGTATGGGAAGGTGAAATTCGGCCGAGCTTACTGCGGACTCTTATATATTTTTATAGTATCCTATCCAATGTAATCCATACGATTAAATAATAAATAAATTCGCACTAGATGATTGTTTTTCGAAATAAGAACTCAACATCTGTTACACATACAATACAATACAATACAAATACTCTTTATTGCACACCTCAAAACATAAATCAAATACAGGACATAACAACATAAAAATTGGGTTTAACAGGCGGTCTTATCGCTAAAGAGACAGAACATGTCTTCCACCTTTGTGTAGCGGAGAAATTACACACATAGTTTCGAAAAACCTTATAGCGTATAACCACGTTTGTTATGATTTAGTCTCGGGGGGTTTTTATATTTCTGAATATCCGTCGTGATTCATAAGTTATTGAAGCGTGTGAAACACATCATGTTTCAGCCTAAAAAAACTGGTCCTATTACAAATAACGCAGGCAGGACAGCGGGATTAAATATGGTCTGTCCCGAAAGGTCCATTTTATACGAATATATTATTGAATCCAATGATTACAGACCCCGTATCATGGTCGGCCTTATCACGCGATAAGTGACAAGATAGAGCGTCCGTCCCGTTCTATTGAACGGTGTCAGCCAGTGACGGACGGACGCTCTATCTTGTCACTTATCGTGTGATAAGGCCGTCCATGCTACGGGGTAGGATTTTGGGAGATTCCTGCTCTCCTCTTTATAATATCTGTGAAGATAGTTGTCCAACACTATATTTTTTAATTACAGCTAAACTGGACAAATGCCCAATCTGCCGGAGCGCGATCACCTCCTACTTCTGCATCAGAAACGACGAGGAGCCTCTATCCGAACTGAAGCAGCAACGGTTCCCCTTCAACCGGCGGCTCTTCAACTTGTTCCACTACCACTAATGGAATACCATGTTCCACTAACACTAGCGGCACTGTTCCACTAGTACTAGCTGCACCTTCCAGTATCATTAGGCCATTAGGGGCAAGTGTTCCAATATTAGCGACACAATTTATTCCACACAATTTTTTCCATTGCACGTAGAACCGATGGCCGTTGGGGCGGAAAGGTTCTCGAGTGGCGACCACGTACCGGAAGGCGCAGCGTGGGTAGGCCCCCCACAAGGTGGACTGATGACCTGGTAAAGGTCGCGGGAGTCCGCTGGATGCGGGTGGCGCAGGACCGGTCATTGTGGCACTGTTTGGGGGAGGCCTATGTCCAGCAGTGGACGTCTTTCGGCTGATATGATGATGATGATGATGAATTTATTCCACTAGCGGTAGTGGCTTAACCTGTTCCACTACCACTAATGGCACGACGTGTTCCATAAGTGAACATATGCTAGTGCTAGTGACACTCACTACGTAATTGTTTATTGGTGTCACTTGTGTGCGGGATTTGCTGTAATGCAATAAGTTCCATTACTACTGGGACCTGTTCCGCTACGTTTAGTGGAACATTCACTCAAATTGTTCCATAGGCACATCGGAACATGTTATGGACTGCGGAAAGTGAATGTGATTAGAGTTAAATATTTAAAAAATAGTAATATTCGTCAAACACTTTTTGATGTTTATCTTAGAAATTTTAGTGAACTTATGAAATATCGCAATAGCAACTGAAGTGAGTGTTGCCATGAAACTGACTGAAGTGATGTGAAGAAACTCGAGTGATACGAAAAATTCAATTTTAAATTAAATAATAGTAAAGCGGCGATAAAATCGAGCCGTAGTTCGTTGAAATTTGCAACTTTCGGGTAATTTAAACAATAATATAACTTCATTGAATCGTTCAGCCATTTATTTTATGAGTCGTACGAATAATGCAAAAAAAAACGGAAGTTATATTATTGTTTAAAGTGCCCTCAAGTTCTGAGTCCGATTCATATGAAATACATGTCTTATACTAATGTTGGATGTAAGTACTCTGAACTAAAGTAATACCATAAGGCCAATATTTTATATGACACAGACCGCATTAGGCGAAATTGGCAATTATTATATTGTGTTAACTATAACCTTTAGAGGCTATTAAAGTTTCCAGGGCGAAACCGGTAAAGTAGACTTTTTGAATTATTTTCTTCGAACAAATGTTCTGATATTTGTAACAAGGACTTCTATTGCGGACTTCTTTTGTTATCTATGAATACAACGTTAATGCTTTAGAATTTGGATATCAGTGCAGTTCTATTTTCAAATATCTAACTAAAGCGAAGCCAAAGAGACAAGATAACGAATTACAATTTAAAAAAAAATTAAAAATATCTAATCTGTGAGACACGTGAAAACATGCAAACGCTGTCTTCTCTGATTGGCTTTGCTTTCTTGTCAAATGTCTAGTTTGGAGATACCTGGACCTATGTTCATCGAGTCATTTTCAATAGAAACTAGGCACTTAACCAGGTAATGTAATTTTTAATGGTTTTGAACCTTATCACAGAGAGCTAAAATTCAAAGCTGAAGTTCGTGTGGTCCTACCCAGCCTGGTTGTTTGACTCTGGCCGTAGTGGCCTGGGAACTTTAAATATGTGCAACTATCGCAGCTTTTGTTTGTTTTACTGCTTTCCGATTCTTAGTCAGAATAGTTTTAAGTTATTTTGGACTTGTGATGTTATTTATGTGTTTGAAGTATTGTTTTGTTTTAATATTTAAAATACAAAAAGACATTGTTTATATGTGAGAGTGTATGCACGTCGAATACATATGATGCGAGTGTGATAGAAAGAACTTATTGGTTTACTTTTTTATAATAGTGTATTTTAGTTCAATTATACGTCTGTAAATGTTTTTACAAAAATATGTGAAAATAAAAAAAAAACACGAAAAGAAATACTTCATTGCGTCATTTTGACTATCTTGTTCTAAATATTCTAGTAGCTCTAAATAATAACCTATTCTGACGCAATGAAGTCTGCAACCGACATAATCTTCACAATAGTTTCACCGTACTTTTGCTCGATCTCTAGTTCTTCTATACTCACCTTATGACATAGTACCTAAACGTATTTATGAAGATTCCTAGTAACTGCGGTAGGCGTTAAGATTTGCTAGATATCAAATTGGCCTGGAGTTGGTAACTGTCCTAAATACCATCTAATAAATGTATATGATTAAATTGGATCCACGAACATTTTAAGTCACCCGTATCTTTTGAGGATAGACATATCTTTGTTACAAAAAAGGGCGTTAGTACAAAAAGTGTACCTCGCGTATATTGTGTATCCTTTTTTATATTCAAAATCATGACAATCTATGTAACTTGATAAATGCCTAAGTCCGCTCATGATTCTGACACATAAGAAAATAAAAACAGTACAGTCGGCTTATCGCAACACATATTTATTACTGTATGAGTAAACATGTGTTACGATATATTTGGCTACTACATCTATGTAATGCTGAATGTACCCGAAATTATAAATATAAAGTACTCTGTACACTTTTTTAAACGCTTAAATATCATTCTGCTGAAATCTAACATTAAATGGACTCAATTTCAAAAAAGCCAGCGTTGACAGTAATAACCTATAATGTACCTAAAACTCTAGGTAACAAGGTCCATATTACTTTCTACCTGTTGAATAACTTGTAAAACAAAAAACGTGTGGAGTGGGGCGCTGTGATATCGGACAGGTATGTAAATATAGCTTGTATGTTAGTGTTAAACACAAGGCAGTGAGGCGACGGCCTACATATATCCATCTATATACCACTAGAATAGTGTATATCAACCTATGGGTCGAAACTCTAGAAGATCGACGGCGCGCTTAAAAAATGCAGTCTGCATAGGCCCTTAGGGCCCCTTTCCAGGTACTTGTATTATTGAACTCAAATTGATGTAAGGATAGTATTGTAAAACAAAAAAAAAGTACAGAACAACGGCGGGTAGGGCGCGAAATACTTTTCGATCGTGGGGTCGCTCCATGAAAAAGATTGAGAAATACTGCTCCATAATAGCTATATAGACACTGTTATCCGGTGATGTTCTATAAATACTGCTCCATAATAGCTATATAGACACTGTTATCCGGTGATGTTCTATAAATACTGCTCCATAATAGCTATATAGACACTGTTATCCGGTGATGTTCTATAAATACTGCTCCATAATAGCTATATAGACACTGTTATCCGGTGATGTTCTATAAATACTGCTCCATAATAGCTATATAGACACTGTTATCCGGTGATGTTCTATAAATACTGCTCCATAATAGCTATATAGACACTGTTATCCGGTGATGTTCTATAAATACTGCTCCATAATAGCTATATAGACACTGTTATCCGGTGATGTTCTATAAATACTGCTCCATAATAGCTATATAGACACTGTTATCCGGTGATGTTCTATAAATACTGCTCAATACAAAATGAGGGCCACTTACCTTTTTCTATTTTACTGTTAATTATTGACATAAACTATTGATAAGTGGCTAATTAATGATGTCCTGCATTCTTAAGAATCCAACCCCATTCATGCTGCACGTCTGTCGTGGGACGGCCGCGACATACTCTCGAGTTTTCTCGCACTATACCTCTTGTTCTAAGTGTTCTAATAAGAGAGAGGCGGATAGTGCGAGAAAAATCTAGAGAGCTCGCGCGCCGTCGCGTGATAGCCGTGCAGGTGTCAAGTCAAGTACAATTAGCTGGGAAAAATAAACATTATTGTTTAGGTAATGTAATTTTCACGTAACGATCGCCATACTCGTGGGCCCTATTTTCTTTTGAGTAGTATAATTTCACGTTTTTTAATGCTTTTTTGTTTTTTGTGAATTTTGTACCATATTTCTGGATATACACCTGTCTCTTGACCAAACAACTTTTAGCCAAATGTATCATTTGACTAAAAGTTGTTTGTTCAAGTATTTGACAAACAATGAGTACTGCGGAAAAAATATTTGCCGTTAAGTAAACATAAACCCATAGGTACTATACGATACTATTATATTTCTTGGTAAATTAACTATTAAAACTCACATTTATTTATTTATAGCTTAGTCCAAGCATTTTAATGTAATAGTACATTACTACAGAGGCCGGGAAGTAAGGGGTTGCCGGCCGAGTACATATAGACGGCCGAGCGTAGCGAGGACGGATAGTTATGAGGCCGGCAACCCCTTTTCACGCCGAGGTATGTATAGTGCTTTTCTCAAACATGCAATGAAATAAATTAAAAAAAACTCCAAGAAATCAAACTTTAATTTTCATGGCTGAACGCCGGGATCCTTTGCCACAAATAGTGGAATGAAAATTAAAAAAGACCATCTTGCCTGCCTAGGCCCTCAATCTTGTATGAAATGCCATTACGGATCTCTCGTCTCGCTGCGCCCGAAACGTGACATTTCGAAGCCCAATATGAAGAACACAACGTCAATATTTCATTGCATGTTTGAGAAAATTATTTTTACGAGTAGTCTTCCAACTATGAACCCTATTGTTAATGTCGTAGATCTCATTATCGCGTTACACCTGACACTTAGATTACCTTCAAGACCAGTTAGAGGGGTATTCATAAATCACATAAGTCTGCGAAAGATTGGATGTATCAGCATATTTTGAACAGATTTAATTGATTGCAACTTAAATTTAGAAATGGCACTTGTTATGTTAACTCTTCTCCAGTCAACGTTACGTGATTTAGGGATGGCCCCTTAGTTCAAATTAGTAATGTTATAGTTACACCAAGTAAGTACTCTTTGGTCCAAAAGAAACGAGCAAAACTCCTAAATATTTTTTGAATAGTCAAATCATGACAGTATAATTAAGTTCTCGAAGCTGTATTTGGTTATTAGACTCAGCACGGCTATCGCAAGACGGCGCGCGAGGTCTCTCGATTTTTCTCGCCTCTCTTTCTAAGTTTTCTAATAAGAGACGGATAGTGCGAGAAATTGTGATAGACGTGCCGGAGCAGGCTAACCCGGTAAAAAAAAATTTTTTTTTGGTCAGTCATTAACTGCCTTTTCAGAGGGTTCCAATGAGCCCAAACACAACTGGGTTGTCATGTGTTTGAGGAGTTCCTATAGCGACTGAAGTGTGAGGTTGAGATTTTTTTTTCTGTTTGGACCAAATTGTAACTTTCTGCGACAGGATCAAATACGATTTGCCGTCCACACTCATGGTAATGTACGTCAATCCATCACCGTTAGTATACTATGTACAGTTTAGATTATCTTTAGACTCTTTTTAGGATTCAGTGTTTCAGTTTTGTGACAACCCTGTTTTATAGTTAAGTTTTTTTTTGTATGTCAGATATTTATGCTATGGGAAAACTGTTGTACTTTGTATGACCACATTATATGTGATATTTTGAATGTTTGAATGTGGTTATTAATATCTAGTCTATTCAAAACTGGAAGAATTGGTTTGTGTTCATTTTATTCGTTAAACAAGATTTTTTTGAATGTGTAATTGTAAAAAAGGAGTCTAAATAAATGTTATTAATCAAGTGTTTAGATATCGATACTTGGTATTATTAAAGCGCTAGTATTAATAAAAGTAAAGTGTATATATTTATATTTAGAACATTAACGAAATTTGAAAATAAACGTAATTGTTGTTTCATCTTGTAATATTATTTTTAAACCACAAACATGCTTACGCTAGTCCGATGGTAATCTGTTACCGAAGCAGAAAATGAAATGAAGTGGAGTGTTTTTAGAACACCGATATTACCTGTGATATTGGGAAAAATTGTTTTAGGCTTGATTTTTACTAAAGCCGACCTCACATACTTCGCTAACCGGTTTGTTATATTAATTTATTTTATGGGAATGTTCCATTTTATATGCTTGTTTTGATGAAAAAACTTGTTTGCGTACCGTACTGTCTTAAATATTTTGGAAGTTAGGTATTATAGTGATTTTTAAAGCAGGATTGATAGCCTGGTATTAAATTCGGCAATTGTTACAACGAAAACATAAATACTGTTCTGGGTCGAATATAATTCAGTGAGATCCTAATAATGATCTCATTGGCAATTGACAGTTTGAAGAAATGCAGGATACAAAAAAAATATAATTAGTCATCTATACTACTCAAAAGAAAATAAGGGCCACTTGTTTATTTACACTCTATCGTAAATTACTGTACAGAAGCTAAAGGAATTGATATCAATTATAAATGTTATAGACTCTTTGCTTTATAACCTCTTTGTGTGACGTATTCTTTTTGGCTAAATGCTGGCTAAGTATTATTAAAAAAAATGGATTTGAAAAATTCTTGATGGTTTTGTTTAAATTTTCTAACAACGGAGAATTGCCTATTCTGTAGTGATCGGAATTTTCGCTTGTGAAATTGTTTAATATTGTTTAATTGTTCAATATTGTGTTCATAATGGCACAATTTCGTAGGCATATGGACACTCTTACTGCCAGTAGAGCCATTACAATGATTGAAGATGGCCATTCACAGCGATCTGTGGGTTTGTTGTTAGGTTTTTCTCGAAGAGCCATTCAAAATGCATGGAATCGTTTCCGAGAGACTGGAAGTGTCACTAGAAGACCTGGCTCGGGTAGGCTTCGAGTTACTACTGCTCACGAGGACCGCTACGTTCAGTTAAGTGCCCGAAGAGAACGCACAGTTACGGCTCGTAAGTTACAAAGTCGGTTACGGCTGACGACGGGTACTCGTGTTAGTGATCAAACAATTCGCAATCGATTGCACGAAGACCAGCAGACGTCAAAACGAAGAGTTGTTCGAATTCCGCTGACCAGGGATCAACGTGCTAATCGTGCAAGGTTCTGTCGTCAACATTTGAATTGGTCCTTAAATCAATGGAGCATGGTGCTCTTCACAGACGAATGCAAAGTTAATTTTTTTAGTGACGATCGGCGTATTAGAGTTTGGAGACGACGCGGCGAGCGTTTTTCGGATGCTTGCATCCATGAAAGTGACCGTTTTGGTGGTCCCAACGTCATGATTTGGGGTGGGATAAGCTTACGTGGTAAAACTGAGCTCGCTATTTTAAATGAAGGTACAGTAACTGCACAACGATACATCGAAGAAGTTATCAGGCCTCAAGTGATCCCATTTGCACAGCAAATTGGTCCAGAATTCTGGCTGATGCAAGATAATGCCCGTCCACCATGGCCGGGGAACAGTCCCGACAAATCCAATTAAGCACTTATGGGATCAGTTAAAATGAAGAGTCAGAGAGAGTGAGCAAGAGATCTGGAACCAACAGCACCTAATAAACGCTTTAAAACAGGCCTGGGATCAAATTCCAGCAGAAAATGTGCGAACTTTGATAGAGAGCATGCATTCTAAGGCTTCTGGAGTGCAGGGCTAAGAGAGGAGGACATACACGTTACTAACTGAATAAAAAAACACCAACAAGTTTCGATTTTTGGTTTTTTTCTCAGAACGAATCTCTGCTTAGTTTCAATCGAAGTTGACTCTTTACGCACAATGTGTAATAAATTTGACAATTGACGATCAAATGAAACAAATGACAGCCTTAAATTTAGATAAGGGCACTGTTTTCATGTAACATTAATAAAAAATATAAAATACATTAATATTTTCATGAAAAGGTGAAAAAGCTTAGTGGCCCTTATTTTCTTTTGAGTAGTATAGAACACCAAGTAATCAATATCGATCAAGAAGATTCTGACGAGTCTAAAATGTGGGATTATATTAAAGTTGTAAGTATAGTAGCGTTCTTACGGGCTCCATCCATGTTCAATTCAGCTCCGTAACACCTTTATGCCTAACT
Source organism: Epinotia bilunana (assembly GCA_947049275.1). Lineage (NCBI taxonomy): Eukaryota > Metazoa > Arthropoda > Insecta > Lepidoptera > Tortricidae > Epinotia > Epinotia bilunana. The sequence goes on along the minus strand of OX346268.1, from coordinate 2,660,847 downwards.
GCCTGCCCGCGCAGCTTCGCACGCGTATTTCAAAGAACGCTGGCAAAGTCGCGGGATAAAATATATCCTAATATATCCATCCTGAAAGTCCATTCTGAACGCAGGTGAAAAGAGTTTTTCTAATCGGATATGCGGTTTTGAAGATTACTACGTATCTCAAAGATTTTTTTCCTCTTCATATTATCAGTATCACCATCACCCTCCTAGCGTTATTCCCGGTTGCGCCCTAAAGGAGCCCAAGCATTGGCATAGACACTAGTTTTACGAAAGCGACTGCCACCTGTGCTAACCCTTTATTGATTTGCTGTGTCGATGGCTACTTTCTGTTAACCCTTTTCCAGGCCGGTAGTTGAAAAATTACAATCTAATGTCAGTCTTATAATCATTGGCAATAGCCGTGTCCAGACCGGACGAGCGGCTCGCCCGAGCCATCAAAAACGCTCGCCCGAACGGTTCGGGGGAGCCGTCAGAAGGCTCGGGCGAGCCGTCAAAAGACTCGGCCCCAAGTGCTCGGTTGGTGTGGACGGGCGTTCGGGCAAACGCGCGCGGCTCGCCCGAGCCACATCGGATCGGGCGAATTTACCGATAGTTGAGCTCACGATCGCTATGAAGCCGCACGTGCGCACAACTGTCACTGCGACAACATTAATTTTGCTTCTGCTAGTTCAAAATCGGAGGAAATGTATTTAAAAAAAAGCCGCAAAATGTGTATGCGCAAAATGCACAGATTCTCGTGAAATTTTGTGAGTTTGTTCGATATTTATGATTGACTTAACAACGATCAAAAGGCTATAAATCAAAAATACCTACCTATTGAAATTCCTACTAGGAAGGTACTACTCGATCTACCAATCCTTCCAGCTGACAAACAAACCCATGCGTGTCGAACTCAGTTACGCAATTCCCAATCACTCACTACCAAGTTACCAACCACCAGTAGGCGTAACTTGATCCCTAATTTCCCAATATCAATATGTAATGTAGGTATCGATAGGGGTCAAGCTAGTTTTGACCTTTTCCAACGCAGTGACTTCGAATGAACTTTAATAAGTTACCTTGATAAAAAAAAGATCGGGTTACACTCCGGGAGTGCCGGCAGAAGTTAAAACTTGAATAATTTTAATTTTTCAAAAAAAAAAACCCTTCCTCCCCCCTCTCTCCCACTGCGTGCCAATATATCTAATAAGAACCTTATTAGTAGTACGCTATAGTTCAACTTAACTCAGCAAAATTGATGAAGGAGACGAAGAAATAAAATACCAAATTGTTTTTGCCATTGCCAAATATTTTTCAAAGCTTTATCTCTTTAGGAATAACGTCCAAATTCGAACTATTCGAATTTGCTCAATAGCAAAACGGTAAAGGACGCGTGGACAAAATTACTTTATTTGCAGAATATGCAATTGAAAAAAGTGTTTAACGGCTTTATACTCTTACGAATAGCGTTCAGTTTTGAATGAAGTCGAATCGGCTAACTGCAAAATATAAAAGTTTGATAAAACAAAATGGGATTTGCATTCACGGAAAATGTGTTACGACCTAATACTGTTAACAATAAAGTACAAATTAGAATAATAATACGTAGGGCAAAAATCGCCCTCGCCTTCTGTCGTTCGGCCCAACAAAACCACCGTCCACATAGGCTGAGCCGCTCGCGGCTCGGGCAAACCGTTCGGGCAAGCATTCGGAGGCTCGCCCGAACGGCTCGGGCGAGCCACCGCTCGCCCGAATCACGTCCACACCGGGCGAGCACGTTTGGGCGAACGGTGTTCGGGCGAGCCGCTCGTCCGGTGTAGACACGGCTATTAAGATACATGTTTGACAGTCTGTATGTGGTCGATGATCTCTGCCCGAAAAACGACAAACGATTCTGGTCAGAAAATAAATTGAATAAGGGAGCGACCACACCGGTGCTTAACGCTGCGTATACGCGTTAACGTGTCGTATGCGTCACGTATTCCTAATACATTTTGCTGCGTTTTACGGTGCGTTAGCGTATTTTGAGCAGCGGTGTGGTCGCACCTAAAGACTGTCATCTAGTTATACTTCGGCGAAAGAATCCATTAGGAAAATAAAAGAGAACTCGAACAATATCTAACGTAACTTTATTATCTTATCCTACACTCTCCTTCTCTTCCTTCTGCCTCTCAGCATACAACTGCGAGTTCTTAACCGCAGAATACAGACTAAACAGCAAATGCAAAGCCTGGATCCTGTCGTTCAGGGTGTCTCCGCCCACCGGGATGTCGAAGACGCCGCAGACGAGGTCCACGTACTGGGGCAGGGTGCAGTCGAGCGTGGCGGGCGGGAAGCCGACCTCGTTGAGTTTGTCTTCCATCGCATCTGGCCATTCTTCCATTAGGGTGTCGATGTCAGGCATTTTACTGGAAATAAGAATAAATGAATAAATCAATATTTGGGGACAATCTTACACAAATCGACCTAGTCCCAAACTAAGAAAAGCTTGTACTATGGGTACTTGACGACGATATACATACTTAAATACATAGAAAACATCCATGACTCAGGAACAAATATTCATGCTCATCACACAAATGAATGCCCTTGCCGGGATTCGAACCCGGGACCTCCGGCTTCGTAGGCAGGGTCACTACCAACTAGGCTGCAGAGGTCGTGAATAAGAATAAAGCATTTATTTGTTATTTTTTATTTCAACACTGTAGTACAAAGGTCTAAGAATACATAGAGTCGAAGCACCATGTTGGGCCGTTAGGCATACAAATATTTAAGCTATTAATGGAGCCAGGCTTGTTCTCGCCCAATTCCATTAATTACTATCTGTCAGGAATTAATTGACAGTATAGTAGGCTTTCCTTACAAGAATCTTAAATAACTTATTTTTAAAAACAACTATCGACATCTATTATATCTTTCGGGACTTCGTTATAAATTGTAGGGGCCATTCCGAGTAAACTTTTCCGAAATAAAGCTGTTTTGAAGGACATTCCACTTATTTTATTCCTTAGACGTGTACTCCTAAAACTTCGATATAAGTGCAGGTTACGTCTCACAAACATTATCACTTCAGATATATACAAGCATAGGAGAGTCAAAATGCGTAATTTTTGAAAATATGGCTTACAAGAGTCGAGTTGATGAAAAGGTCATTATTAGGATGCAAAGTCTACGAATATTTATCCTGTGGCCGCCCAAAGGCCTCTTGTACCAAAACCTTAATCCGTTGAAATAACAGCGATGGGACATATTTATGAGTAAGTTGTATGCATCCATATTTTTACACTTGACTGTACCTAATAAGTAACGGTTTCTGAGTTACAAAAATTCGATAAAACGAAAATTCGGCAACGCCGTGCATTGCGTGAAACGTTTGAAGAGGCGGCTCGCTCGGCGGCGCGCGAGCGCTGTCAACGCGCAGGCGCTACTTACGGCTGTGCATTGGGTCTGTATTTTCCTTTTTTTACTCAGCCTACTCAAACGATACATTATTTTACGACACAATCAAGTTAATATCATAGTATTATATCTCATCTAAAATCTCACTTTATGAAATTTAAATAATACTACTCTAAGTTATGTATTTATCGACATTTGTCCAAAAAAGCCATTCCCGAAGAGTGTTACATCTCTTTTCCTCGTGCGCGGAAGGCATCAGCGTGCCTCTGTCTAGGGGGCGTGTTCGACTCAAATCAAGGCATCGCCTTAACAAAGTAATTCTGTATGCACCGGATTGCGATTTGTTTGCCTACAAGTGGAGTAAACTTCTCCCTATTTTTAAAAGATTCTGTGAGCTTCATTTTTAAATATCATTTGTTAATATAACTTGTTTCTTATTGTGTATAACGTATATTAAATAGTTAAAGTTTACCAGCGCCTTGGCATATGCTGTAATGCTGTTAAATTGTAAATCTAAATCCTTACTAATATTATAAATGCGAAAGTGTGTATGTTTGTCCTTCTTTCACGTCGCAACGGAGCGTCGTATTGATGTGATTTTTTGTATGGAGAAAAAGAAAAGTAGCCTATGTCACTCTCCAGCTTCTAAACTAGAAGCTGGAGAGTGACATAGGCTACTTTTTCCAGCGGGAAAACATCTAATTCCCACGGGAAAATTCAATATGTTACATTTTCCTATAACCCGTAGCCGCGGGCAACAGCTAGTAAATAAATAAGGGGACGCCAGTTTAACAGTTGCATGCAACTTACCGTGTATAAGCGACGGTGGGCGGCGGCTTGGCGCGGTGCAGCTCGCTGACGTCGCGGATCCAGCGGTCCAGGGCCTTGCCGCTCTTCTCTGCATTATCCAGCTTCTTTGTCACCTGCAATAGGGTATTTGACGACAGCGAAAATTATTAGTTTTTTCATCGGCAACAGATAAAAATGACGGAAATACTGGGAAACTATCAATCTTTCATTTAAGTTGTCAATTTTAAGATTTTAAAATTCATAAAAACTTTCAATACGTTGGTTGATTGTGACGTCACAAGCCTGTAATCCCTACAAGCGTTTGCAATAGACGCAAAATGTATTATTTACTCCAAAAGAAAGAGGGCAAGAAATATGCCTAGTGACGAAAATCTCATTCAGATATCTCAATAAAATACGGAGCTACAACCGCTTTGATATTGCTTGTTTGGAGAGAAAACGATCGCAGTCAGTGACGTCACAATCTGCGAGCGTCATAGTAAATGACAATCGTTTCATATGACGGCGCGTTTTGCGGAAAAAGGACAGAACATACCCCCTCTTAAAACTTTGGGCACTTATAACTTTGTGATTATTCAACCTATTGCATTGTTTTTTTTCTCCATTTGAGTAAGTACATTTTTAATCTTTTTTCGAGAAAATACAGTATTATTGATTATTTTATTTAGTGCCTACTCCCCTATAATATTTGGTTAACGGGATACAAATAAAACACCCTTTCATTGTTATCTAAACAGCAGCTAACAACTTTTGCAAGATTATCGCCATTTTTTTTTAAATACGTCAATCATACTCAGTATACATAGGAAGATTTGTATGATCACAAAAGTGGCATCGCACTAAGGTCTCTTTTCTAAGAGAACGTTCGAGAGGCGACGCCCGGCGCCCGCACGCCGCGCGCGCCCCGTTATCGTCATAGCCCTGCACCCGCGCGCCGCACAGGCGAAGACATTGTTAAGCGGTCGACCTACGTATACTACGTCCAGTTATTATTACAATTTAAAACCGATATATCTCGTTTGTGGTGTCAATGAACACGGAGAAAAATCATTTATTCTAATGTATGCGTCCATGCAGACCATTTAACAATGTAGTCACAGACTGATACGGTAGTGGCGTTCTGGTGTATGTTGGAGAAGAGTCTATCCCATAAAAAACATTCCATGTAAAAAACGTGGCCAAGTCTCGAAACTCTTCCACCGCAAAAAGTTGTGAGATATTTGGTAGTACCAAGTCTCAGGCATTCTTATTATTCTTTATTTGCTAGCTAAATAAAATTTTGCAACTTGGCAATCAATTTTTTGCCCCGTTCACTGTAAATATAACTTTGTAATCAAATAAAGATACTTCAGACCTTCGATTTTTGACATCAAATGAAGCGGCCCACCAAGTTGAATATTTTTTGTAAAGGCGGTATAGATAATAATCTCTAATAGTTTGGTTGGGCTCTTGTGTTTTCTAATCAGGGTCACCAGGTACTCCAGATCTTCGATTATCCTAGTTTTTATAGTTTTCCCTTTATGTGGCCATTAAAGCCTAACTCTGTACCAAATTTTAGCTCTCTGAGTTTATGGGAAGTACTAGTTCTATTTTGATGATCATGAATGAGTGAGTGAGTGTCATAAATGCGAAACTTTGCTTTCGCCTAACTTCGGAACTTAAAATTTTGGATTTTAAGTATGTGATTATAGCTTACTGGATGACGAAAATAAATTCAAAGTTCGCATACCTTCCTCTTTTTCGTAAATGTTCACGTGCGATAGAGACAGCTACACGAATGAGCGAAGTTGTCGTTTCGTGGTAGCACAGGCTTTCAACACGCGGTGTAACACGACACTCCGTTCCGCCCGTCGGCTCGACTCAGCGCGCCGTCACTTGTTTTCGAGATGCATTTTCGTAGTAGACAAATGTGAATCATGCCATTTGATTTCCAACTTTATAAAGAGGCGATTAGAGCCGTTTTTGGTTTGGGCAATGGAAATTGGAATCTAGGAGCTTCGCGGATATTATTCGATATTTGATCTGGACATCGTAAAAAATACACCGACTTCATTCCGGCTGTGTAGAAATAAACTAAAAAACATTTGACAGCTGTCTGCGCCATTTGAAAATGATATTTAAACATTACGATATTTTGTCTGGTACTGGCACTATAATTCGCTAGAGCTTCAAATTCCGAAGTTCGGATACCTCCGTCTCTATCGTACTTATGGTTTACGGTACTCGAGTGACAGAGACACAGAGAACTTCGAGATTCGATTAACGCGGTAGCGCCGAAGCGTCTGTTTTATTTTTGGGGATGGTTTTATACTATCAAATATATCGGAAAGCTGAATTGCACAATGTAAGACAGTGGAATAAATCAACCATCCTCGCAGGTAGCTGGAAGAAAGGCCGTGACTGCCACAGAGTGCTTCAACAGTAGGTGACGTACCTGTCGGGCCTTTTCGCTCACCAGGCCCCTATTTCACCAACTTGACAATTGTCACCTGACAACGACAATTCTCCGTACAGTACTGGTTCCACAAGTAACGTAGCAACCACCTTAACTTCTAGAACAAGCAATGTATGTCGAATTTTCAATGTCCGGCGACAATTGTCAAGTTGGTGAAATAGGGGTCGTAATGGTCATATTTTTCAATTTTGTTTTCATTAACAGTGACATTTAGTTTGTTAACCGTTTATGGGTGAGGACCAAATTCTTGGCCAGTAGTTAGCCTAGTTAATTGGTAGTAGTTAAAAAGTTCCGTTGTGACACACAAATTAGCTATACAATTCTATGGTTAATTTTCGTGTCACAACGGAACTTTTTAACTACTGCCAATTAACCACGCTAACTACTGGCGAAGAATTTGGTGCTCACCCTTATATCGGTCCTTAACCTGCAAATTTTAAATTATTATTTTATTTTATTATTATTGTGTAAGATTATTATTATTTTATTGTAAATTACCGTTTGACATGTAAAAGTGCCCTTGTGGCCTATTTGCAGAATAAATAATTGATTTTGATTTTTGACCACTAGTCCTTGGGAAATCACGTTGCCCGATTCGCTGTCTTCTTCTATTTTCGAAAACCTTCAGCCAGACCATTCGCTCCTGGCCTGGCTAAAGGAATTCACGTGACGCTTCTGGGACGTCTGTGGCCATGATTTGGCTAAAGTACCCGTAACTAGTCAATAGTCAGTGACTCACCACGGTGGGTTTGGAGCTGCTGCTCTTAGATAGAGCGCGCAGCTGCAGGTGCAATAGCGCCGACTCGCTCTGCTCGGCCGAAGGCTCGTCCAGCACGGTGAGGCCTGCAACGGGAAATATTGACCATTAGATTATTTTTTTGTCTTGTACAATTTCGACTACCAAAGGTTGTCTGGAACTGACCGCTCATTAGCTATAAGGCCGCCAATTGTAAACCATTGTATACTGTAAGGGCCTTGTGTACTTTTTTTTTGGTGTAATAATGAATCATTTTTCAGATTCAGGACAGATCAGAGAGAGATTCAGGCGCCTATGTGTAGAATTGTCTTTCTTTTTTTTATAAGACTGTCCAGTGATTGATCCTAGTCTCACCTGATAGTAAGCGACGACAGAGCCTAAGATGAAGCTCACTGGATCAGTAATAGCCTATTCATTCTTGTTTTGAAGGCACCTAGATCGTAGTTCTCAGGAAATACAGATGGAGGGAGCGGATTCAGATTCAAATATTTATTAATAAAATGCAATACTTTACATGTCAGGATAGTAAATACATACAAGTGTGGTGTCGGGTTAGAATAGCACCACCCCCTTTCTTCCCGTGGGGGTTGTAAGAGTCGACTAAGGGAACGGGGTTGAAGTGTGTTGTGGGCGATGGGCTAGCAACCTGTCACTGCTATATCACATTTTGTCGATCTTTTATACCCACATTTATGCTAACAGTGGCACTGGACACAGGTTTCATGTGCTCTGCCTACCCCTTTTAGGGATAAAGGCGTGTATGTATGTTGTCTACCTCTACCTACATGTTATTGTATTGTTTTTCTTTTTAACTGCTTTGTTTGTGTGAGGTGTGCAATAAAGAGTATTTGTATTGTATTGTATTGTATGTATGTATGAATTAAAAGTGTTGCATTTATACTTACTTTATTTTACATTAAACATGATTTTATAATTATCGTAGCAATCAATCATTTTAATTTGCAAAATTTGGGTCACCACACAACTCGACAAATTCGTCAACGCCATAGCACGCTAGGCTGGTCAATAGCGTTTTTAGATGTTTTGCAAAAACTGTGTTGTTATGCACCAGTTTTAACTGTGCTGGTAGTGAGTTATATAATTTCAATTCTATTCCTTAGCAGTTCGCATATGGACAAGTATCCGAATTAAATGATTATGATTATGATGAATAGGAAAGACGAGGCAAATAGTTGACAACATAAACAAGTATGCATTCGCTGCCCACGCCTGGATGACAGTCTTGATGGAGATATGCTATATTTCATCCCGCGAGTATGACTGTGTTCTTTGCAATACGAGGGCGAAGTTTACGCAACAAATACTTCCCGATGTTGAGTTTCGACGAATGACGAAATGTGTGCACAAGTTAGGAAGTTGATCACAAAATGTGATACGTCAAACGTCAGCTACATACCCAGGTTGTCGATATGTTCGAGGAGCTGCTCGCCGAGCGGCTCGCCGCGCACGCCCCGCGCCGGTGTGGTGACCTTCAGGAACGCGTCAATGTCTCCTACAGCGGGCACGTATTCAGGCACGAACGGTTGTAGTTTTAACTCGATGTCGATCTTCTGGGGAGTGTATCTGCCAACATATTAGGCAATTATACAGGGCGTACCAAAAAAGGGGTGTGAACCGGTCAAGGGCTCAACAGGTATCGTGTTATAAGAAAAAAAAGAAAAAAATTTTTTTGACGCGATTTTATTTTTTAGTATGGAGCGTTGGCCGACTGGGGCGACAAGCTCCATAGAAGTGTAAAAAAAATCGCGTCAATCATTTTTTTTTCTGTTTTTTCTTATCAGAACACGATACCTGTTAAGCCCTTGATCGGTTCATACCCCATTTTTGTTACACTTTGTATAGCAAATGTAAGAGATCCAGGATTTTGAATATGGCCTCGTAAGGCCCAACATATAAAATGTTTGCTTAGGTAATTTCTAATTGGAATCTAGTTGCACGGACAATCGGATTACTTTGTTTATTGTATGAAAGGTTCAAATTCCACTGAAACTGAGTGTAACGCTAATTCAGTCTTACAAAGTTAGGGGGAGCTTTATCATGGTTTGGGGGGATTGACCCATTGAGGTTACACTTTAGTTACCTTGATGCTTGACTTGGAAAGTTTTTTTGTCGAGAGTTTAATAAATTGATACTTTGTCATAAAAGGTACACGGATTAGTTGAATTACTGTCCCACTCGCTTGTGAACGCTCTTATGCGTCGCTATAAATAAAAATTTGTACTCCAGGAAAAATACGGGTTTGAGAAACATTAATTCATAATAGCGTTTTTTTTGTTGATTTCATTTTAAAATGTTATTCTAAGATGCTCTATTCAAGAATCCGACCTACTTTCCAGCCGGAAGTAATTATGCAGATTTAAATGAAGCACGCATTTTCTTTTTTTGTATGATTTATCTTGAATATTATAGAGCAAATGTAAATGAACCAAAATAAAGACAAAAACATTGATTAATATTTTTTCTGACTTCTTAGAACCTTGTTAATTTATAATTTTTTTGATGTCTGAAATTTTGTCGGATTCTGTCGCTGGGTAACTATTTAATTGATAATATATCCGTTACACAGAAAATATAAGCTATTATAAATTATTTCCAAAATTGACAGTTTTTCCATAAAGGTTGTCAGTTCATTGACTGGACTATTGAGCGTCCCAGGCCGTTCAAAGAGGCGCTCAATATCAGAGAACGAAAAAACATAGAAGGCGAGCTCCTTACAAATTTCTAACAAACACATGCCTAAAACCCGGTATGCGCATTTGAACTAAACAACAATATAATGATCATGTATCAACTGAGACATCCAACCTACACAGCGTATTAACAAATTGGTCCAATTAAATTTAAGCCGTATCTCTGTCATCGCAGGGTCTATATTTAGCTGTCGCGGTTAGTGGATCAGACCGCAAGGCTGCGCGGGCGGTCAATGCGGGTAATGGAGCTGGAAATATCTGAACTAATTCTAGAACATTAATTCTAGGCAACAAACAGATAAACCTAGATTTCGCTGATGATGAATTAGAAATTGTAAATAATCTATATCTATAGGATATTACTTTGAAGGCTCCTTTAAAACTTTCTAAAAAGACACCATCAGGAAACTCGGCTCATAAAATTTTACACACAGAAATGGTGTTAATTATTGCAAAAAACATCCACATAGGTACTGCTTTAAGACACCTAAGAAAAAAGTATTGCTCTAAAAAAATGTATTTTTCATATTTCATCGTCATCAACATCATCATCACGATTAGATTCCTAATAGGCCCCATTAATGAAAGGCAATGTGCTAATCCCCAGTTCCAAATCTGCTCCAGTTCGGATTGAAGATTGCACAGATACTTCCAAATACCTTCATTTTTACCCGGCTACGGCAAAGCCAAAAGAAAGGTTTATCATTTTGGCAGTCTAAATATACCTACGCAAGTTTGTATTTTATTTTTGTTCACGACACTTCATGAGAATAAGTAGGTTGTCAAGTTGTCATGTACCTACCGAATGTTTACGAAGCTCAACTCAGTTCTGCCGCCGCAAAGGAAAAACGATATAAATTCATATGATCGCTAGTTCTATACTTTACATCTTAGGAATCATGGTAATTATCAGCTAAAGCAAATAAACTATAATCCTTCCAAGTGTCAACAGACAGAAGACTCGGTTTCGTGAAATGTATCTTCCGCGAGAGACGTAATTCTGGAACGCGCGACATGTCAATATTAAATGCGAACCAATTGGTTGGTTCAATACAATTCTAATCTAATCTGAATCAAATGAATTCTCAAATTAATAATCCATTGTCAAGGCATTTGACCTTTTCCGTCTTATATTTTGACGCGTGAATTAATAGAAACTACACGTAATAAAAGCCCGATTTAAGGGGGTACTCCCCCTTAAATCGGGCTTCCACCAGAGCTATGCGAGGTAACGGAGCAGTGTGCAAGGAGAGACCGGTTGCACTCCGGGAGTGCCGGCAGAAGTGAAAACTCAATGACATTGTAACAGTTTTTCGATCAGGTCACGTGTCCGTCTTACGACTTTTCAATCTGTCGGATCTTACGCGACCTGTGGCGAGTTTAACATTTTTTCCCCATCACAAAAAGTGCACAGCGCCGCTAAAGTAGTTTTCACTTCAAAAACACCAGCAGCACGGCTATCATAAGACGGCGCGCGAGCTCTCTCGATTTTTCTCGCACTATACGTCTCTTTCTAAGTTTTCTAAGAAGAGAGACGGATACTTAGTGCGAGAAAAATCGAGAGAGCTCGCGCGCCGTCTTGTGATAGCCGTGCAGCATTGCAAGCCTCGCTGACGCTTCTCTTTCTAAATCTTTCTATTGATGGTTTATGGCACAGCTCTGATGCATGTATGTATGTATACTCACCCAATACTGATTTGCATGTAACGATGTCCTCGTTAAATATAATCAGCCAGCATATGATCAGATGTATATTAAAGTGCTGTAAAGATTTTTAATTAACTATTGAATATTTACCAAGCGGCCGCTATGTTTCGGGCACGCATCAGTTATTTTGCATCAATAAATTGCTTTAACGTTAAATTGTACAGTCGAGTTCTCCAATATCTATACAGACGACCTTTCAAAAATATCTACACATTTGTCTTATGTCAGTAACAATAAAGTCTCTGTATACATATTTTTGAAAGATTGTCTGTGTAGACATTGGAGAACTCGACTGTACTTGAAAGCATGTAGCACGAACCGCACTTAGTAATTACGCTTACTGAATATATTAGAAAAACTATAGTCCGCGCGTAAACGTTTCATTGACAATAAAATGGAATAGAGCTGCTTTTGTTTTGTTTCGTTCGATTTAGAAACAAAACAATGCTAAGGTTCCAAAAAAGGCCCATGGCAGTGAACACTGAACTGAATGTCGGCCTACGGGCATCCATTTCACTAATCCTGACCAGAATCATTGCGACTATTCTACTCCACCTAGGCTTGAACTACGGACGTTCGCAATTTTTTGACAAGTTAAGGGATACGAGTATCTCCATGATGTACTCTCAAGTCCAAAAATATGTAATAATTTAATCCTTTCATTAAAATATGCACCGAAACCTTAATTCGCGGACATAAGAGCTCCTAGTAACACCTATAGGTGTGCGGCCTATAGCGGGGCGCTATATATAGCGCCCCGCTAGAGGACGATCCAGCCCGAGCTCCGCGCTGTCGCTCTGTTGGGTAAAGTGGCTCCTAGTAACACCTGTACCTACTAGTACTCACTTCATGATGTACTGGAAGATGTTCTCCATGTCAGCGGGCACCTTCAAGTCCTGGAACTGCTTGGGGTCGTAGGCGCCCTCGGCGGGGATCACCACGCCGGCGCGCTTGCGCCCGCTCGCTAGAGGACGGTCCAGACCGAGCTCCGCGCTGTCGCTCTCTGTTGGGTGAAGAAGCATTTGGGCACATGGAGCATCGGCGTATACCTAATATAGCTCACAAATCCATACTGTAATACTCGTACATAACTCAGTATTCCATATTATAAATGCGAAACTAACACTGTCTGTATGTTACCTTTATAACGCTAAAATCGTTGGAATCCCGGGGATATACGAGTAGGATAGTTTTTATCTGGGAAACCAAAAAACGATCTCCTAACGGTAAAATACAATGCAAAATGCAACGTAACTTGTATGTATCCTACTAATATTATAAATGCGAAAGTTTAGATGATTGGATGTTTGTTACTCAATCACGCGGGAAATTTTGCACGAAGATAGTTTATAGCCTGGATTAAAATATAGGATAGTTTTTATCCCGAGTCCACGCAGACGAAGTCGCGGGCGGAAGCTAGTAATTAATAAATTACACAATAACGGACCCCCCCCCCCCCCCCTTCTTTCTGTGGGTGTCGTAACAGTCGGCTTAGGGAACAGGGTTGACGTGTGTTGTGGGCATTTTGTCGATCTTTTATCCTAAAAGTCGTACTGGAACACAAGTTCCATATGCTCTGTATATGCCTACTCCTTTCCCCTCCGGGAAACAGGCGTAGTTATATGAATGTAAATATTTACGTATTTCAAGGGACTACAAGTATGACCTGGCTCAATGACAAGTTTTATACCTACGTAAAACAAAAGCTACCAAAATAATTTGGCAAGAGTAACTTCATGCACCTAACCCTAATTAATACTTGTTTGGCAGCAGACTTAATCATTTTTGGCAACCGATCATTTGCATATTACCGTTAATACCTACCTTTTTTTTCACAATACCTTATCCACCTACGCGAAATGAACAATGCAAGCGCCTCAAGTCTTTCCCATTAAATACCTCAAGAGGACAAAGGATTTGGCAAATAAGTTTGTCGCGTCATCATATGATACGGTTTCAGTCTAGTGTTTATGCTAGTCAAACTAGCTCACTCATATTTAAATGATTACTATACACAGATCAAACGCGATATTTATTGACCTTATTTCGCGTTAGACCCATGTGATTAATCTAATCATTTAAATACGTGTACGAACTACGAAGCGCGAATTTTACTGAATGAGTGTTATATATATATAGCTCACTCATTCAGGAAAAACTTCCAGTGGCGGGGAGCGCTCATGCTTCAAAAAAAAAACTATTTAGACAAGTTATCAGTTATCACTACATAGTATAAAACAAAGTCGCTTCCCGCTGTCTGTCCCTATGTATGCTTAGATCTTTAAAACTACGCAACGGATTTTGAAACTGTTTTTTAATAGATTCTTAGATTGATTCAAGAGGAAGGTTTATATTATAATATAGTACCCGTGCGAAGCCGGGGCGGGTCGCTAGTATACTCTAAACTTTTTCATAACCTTTTTCGTGCCGGGTTGCCCATAGAAAATATTCGCGCGCCCTGGAAACTACACAACCACAACAACTATGTAACCTGGTTGGATGAACGTCACCTCATTATGTAGATTGCGTAGTTTCCTATTACCTACCTGAGTTTTCCGAAGAATCCGCCCGTCTACTAGTCGATCTGCCTTTGATACTCTCTTCCTTCGAGGAAATAGAAGACTGCTTCGCCAGCTCCGCGGCTCTCTCGACCGGTTTCCGTTCCGGACTCTGCATCACACAACGGTCATAAAACGACAATTAGGCAAACAATATCGTTGTTACGGCATTATCTGATTCTCACATATAATTAAAGATAGCATCTTACCGCATCTCTTCTGACATTGTTCAAAAAGTTCTCATTCTCAGGGTCGGATTCACTTTCGCTCTCGGAGTCGAAGTCGTGACGCGCCGTGTGTCGCGCTGGTGGGTTAAACTTGGACATGGCCGCTTTGACCACCTCTTCGTCCGAGCTGGATATGGGACTATCAATTTCCCTAGCGTTGACCTCCACTGTTTCGTCATACATCACACGAGGACACTCATTAGAAGCGCAGACAACTTCGCACGCTTCTTCCGACAGCGTTTGACAGTGTTTGTCCCTCATTGCCATGGCAACGCGAGCGCGAGCGAACCTCCTTGTTCGAGCTCTTGGGCAAAAAGAGCCGAGCAATGCCCCCGGTAAACTAGAACATTTTTGTTAAAAATAATGGATCGCTGATGGCTTGGCACCGCGTGGTACAGACAGAACGTGTCGCTATATCACATGCATTTACCGTTTCGCAATATGACATCGCTTTTATGAGCGTTGTATTCATAAACTATGCTGATTGATATAAGTAATCGTATAACATCGCTCCTCAATGAGACCCATGTACATGTAGTCAGCTGCAAAAATATATTTGGGACAGCAACTATATTTAAGATTATGTAATTTTTATTCCCAACCCGCACACTGGGCTGGCGTGGGGCCTACTGTCCGTTCCCTCTCGTTCATGAAAGGGGGCATCTGCGTATATAGGCTGATTTATTATTAAGTATTTACTAGTGGCTAAGCGAGCAGTAGAAATAATTTACGAGAATCGATTGAGAAATGCGACCTGTAGAAGAGAACAGCCAGACATACGAAAGAATTTTGGGCCAAGCCGAAGCAGAGAACTTTGTTCCCTTTGCTCGCTCTTGTTCAGTTATGTAGTTTTTGTGACACCCTCATAACTCCTAAGCCTTCCGCCCGAGTCCCAAGTTCCTATAGAAAGAACAAAATGGTCCAAGTTTTACATTCGTTTTGTTTTAGAACAAATGAAAATTCTAAACTATTATCAGAAAATTCACGTTTTTGTGGCCAAAGGAGATTAAACAAATTGGACTAATAATATCCCTGTCCTGGACTTGGTTTTCATTTAATGAAACAATTATTTTAAAAAGTCAAGAACTTTAATAATTAAAATAATCTATAAAACAAACTACTACTACTACTATATTACAAAAATATTTCAACATTGAAACTGGTGCAGGAAAAATACTATTTAAAATGTCCTACTTGTACAATTTTCTTTCTAAAAATATCTCGACATTATTTGAAAGATAACTAAAAGGTATCAATATCATATAAAAAATATACTAAACATAATAATGAGAGATCTGACAGTGGGTATAATCAATAAGTGTATCGTGGCGAATATTTAAAACACACTCAAAATGTCTGTCAAAATTATTAGTATGGTTTTTAATGTCAAACATTACAGTTAATGGAAACATTATCTCCAATACACAGTTATAAAAATATTTTTAATAGGTATCATTGAACATGATGAATTTATGAGAAAACTATCGCAAAAATATGTTCTCTAGACATTATAAATACTAGGAGATTATAAAAATACAACTAACATGCAAAAATATACACTATTCACAATTAAAAAGCTATATAACCTAGAATGGATTGATATGCAAGACTATTTGTCAATAGGTGCATTACACATTTTCATTATGACCAGCATAGTACAAAACGTGATAGGCACATATTTTGTTATTTTAGAAGTACTAAGTTAAGTTCGGAGAATTAATGAACAGTTGTAAATTTACCAGCAAAATGATTACACACATCGAATTATATCCAATTGACTTTTTATCACAATTTGCAGTCTTACATTGAGAAGGAAAATTTGACATCGTTTTAGATGTACAATTTATTTGGCATATTGAAACAAGGAGACCAGCTCACATTGGTGGTGCTTACCGAAAGATAGGCACACAAGTAACAAGCTCCGAGATATCAATCTATTCATACATCAGGAAAACTATAAAACGTAGTTTATGTTTATGCACGCCTAAAATTAGTTCAGCCGACTTTGCTGATCAGTTCATCGCATATGGCTGTCAGTTCCTCGTTCGCTTTTGTTTTCTGAGCGAGGCTTTCTTCGAGCGACGTGATGTGCAGTTCTTTACGCTTAATCATAGCGTTGAATTTCAAAAACTCCGCCTCGTGAGCTTTATTTATCTTCTCTAATTCCTGGTTCGCGTGATTGAGTTTCGATGTCGCGTGCTGTTTTAGTAGCTCATAATTCGTGTGCATTGTTGTGAGGTTTTCCTCGAATTCTTGAATAGACTTTTTATAAGCATCTTCGTTGGTTTTGTAACCCATTATAATCTGCTTGCTCTTCTCGTATTTGCTGTGGAGGTCGTTGAAAGAAACCTCCATGCTGGACAAATGCGCCGTCTGCTCGTCTCTATCCCTAATCAGCTGATTGCGTTCCTCGGCGTAGCGTTTCTTGTCTTGTTCAGTTTCAGATATTAAACTAGCGATGGTCCGTTCGTACTCTTCTACCACTGTCGCCATGTTCCTGTTCATTTTAGTCTTTTCAGCTAGATTTTCAGTTAATTCATTTACTTTCTTCAATCTTTCTGCGCTCTCTGCTTCCAGACTTTTCATCTGAGTTTCTAAGGTTGATAGTCTGCCTTTTAGTTCCTTGCTTTCGCATCTTAGGTTATAGACATTTATCTCTTTTTCAGCTAACAATTCTCTCAGTTGAGTTAATGCCTGGTCTGCCTCGCTGTGCGATCTGTCGGCATGAGTGACTGTCGCATCGAGGCCGGCTGACGGGCTATTGCCGCTTAATGAGAGAAGCCTATCAATCACTGCCATAGCTGGTGAAGTAAACGTCATAGAAAGCCTGTTTGATCTATTCGGTGTCAACGATTTTCTAGGCGTCACAACCGGGTTAACAGCCGGTGTGACTGCCATCATCGGCTTTGACGTGGTGACATTCATGTCGTCGGATCTCTCCTCGACAACATTTGGTATTTCAGATGTGATATTAAAATCAGAAGGTCCAGGAATAGGCTTCTCAAATGACAAAAGTTCCACTTCCTTGGGAGGAGGTTGTTTGGAAGACTTTTTAGGAGTGTTTTGTTTTCGTTTTATATCATTCAAAGCTGCCGCGACACCTTCTGACGTGACTCTTCGGGCAAAAAGTGGATCAAACTTGAGGAACAAGCTCTCTTTCCCGCTGTAAGCAACCTCATCAGTCTGATTTTGATTCATCAAAAATTCAAATGCTTCTGCGTCTATAAACATTTCCGCAGCTTCATCGTTATCTGGTTGATTGAGGTTTTCAAAATCTACCACCTCTACTTTATCATCGGTAAACTCGGGAATTTTATTACCGTCGTTGCCATCAACCTTGGACCTTTCATCTGCTTCGATGAAAGGTCCTTCCAGGGTATCTTCATCCTCAGTATGAACCTCGTGAACAGTAATATCTTTTTCTTCACTTGTCTTAGACGATCCACTGCAAGTACTTAAATTACATGCCACTTCTTTTAATTCGTTATCAATGGTTACAGTGCTGTTACAATCTTGCTGCGTGACAACAAATGATGTCTCTGGCGAAGATTTAATTTTGCTTTTAGTAGCAAAAGGATTATCAGTATCTATGTCTCTAGGTGGAGTTTGGCGTATATTAGATTTCGTTGCAAATGGATTGAAATCATCTAGTTCAGGCAAATTGAATACATTTTTAGAGTTTGTTAGATCCGTGGATGGTGCGCCGGTCGAGAAATACGTAGATTGTTCAGAAGATGACGCACTTATAGTATCTCCGGTTACTTTGGTTTCGTTGTTGTCTTCAATATTTGTTTCATTTTCTATTATAATGGTTTTACCTTCTTTGGCATCACCTCCACCATGCAAAGGTTCGGACTCTTTAACATTTTCTTCAGATGTTTCAGATGGTATGATGATGTTTTGTTTATCATCAACAAAAGTCTGCGTAACAGAAGCGACATTATTGATATCAGTTCGGCTTAGATCCGGCTGACTGATGAGCGGAGACTGTACTTGTTGGACCTCGATTTTAGGACTGTTTTCGAGGTCATCGTTTTTAGATGTGGCCATTTTTGCTGACAGGTTTTCTGGACTATCGACACTAGAATTCAAATGCCTTTTAGCTTTTAAAGGCTTCTTTCTTTCTGGCATTGACTTTCTTCTGTTAATATTCTTGTTATTATGTAAAGGCTCCATCATCTCGGTTTTCTTAACATCTTCGGTCACTAATGAGGTATTCGGAGATCCATCCGGAGGTGGTGACATTCTTATTTTAGTTTTGGTAGCAAATGGATTAATAGTATCAATGTCATCAAAGTTGAAGTTATATCCTTTAGAAACTATTTTAGGAGATATTGCCGGTGACTGGTCTACTTTAGCAGTCGTTGAAAGTGGATTTTCAATCTTTTCAAACTCTTCCTTTTTCGATTCAGGATCAAATTCTTCTTCAGCTGACATTGAAACAAATGGACTATTGCTTTCTGACAACACTATTTCTTCGTCTATTCTCTGTTCACATTCCAGAGTACTTTCTACTTTATCAGGTGGATCTAAATTGACCGTAGCAGGACCCTTTGCAAGATCTGGATGCGTGGTGTTGTCTTTAACGTCGCATGTTTCTTTGTTGTCGGAAACAAAAGGAACGGGAACTATACTGGAAACTTGGTCATTCAAAAACGGTGCTACTGTGGTAACAATACATGTAGTGTCTTCCAAAACATTGTTCAGATTCGAAGCGTTTGCGATTTTAGCGACGTTATCGACATCTGCAATGTTAGCCTCTTGAGAATTATCAGATATTAATGGCGCTTCAGTCGTTGTCAAACCTACTGAGGTATTAACATTTTCATGTAATGAATCTGAAGACTTTGGTACATCCGCCAAATTTTTGGCCATTGCAGTTACAGGATCTGAAATCATTTCTTTATTTATTGTTTCATCAATGTCTTTTTCAAACGCGATTTCGTTGCCAGCTGATTTTTGTTCGTCATTAACAACATCTTTAGGAATAACTTCTATATTGCGAGAAATAATCTCGAGTATCTCAGGTATGACTTTAAATGACTGACTTTCTTTTAGACACAACTCTGGTTGGTCTAAAGTGTCTCCTATCTTTGTATTGGCATCAACCATACTTACATCCATAGCAACGCTTTCAGAAAGTTTGTCGTTGGTAGATTCATCAAAGGATATCTCCATTTGATCTTCTTTTGATTTGTTAAAGTTTGAAGGCAAAGTGTCCAAAGGTACTTCATCAGAGACAATTTCTACTGCTTTAATTATATCAGTTGTATTACCTGAATCTGTTTTCGCAGAATTATCTTTGAGTGAAAATACATCAGGATTTTCAATAGCACATTGATGAACTGAATTAGCGACCACAGTATCTCCTGCTAAATCAAGGTCATCAATCGCAATATCATCATCCATACCAGGAAATGGAATGTCGCTAGGACTGAGGGGACACGGGCTATCCGCTTTTAAGTTTTCACCTTTAATTTGAGGAAGAGGTATATCAGCAGTCACTTCGGTAGTTGATTTATTGACTGCACCATTAATAAGATCAATATTCGCAGTAATTACAGGATCACCAACAATAGTAATAGCTTCGTGCGGAATATGAATGGTGTCAACAGAGTCTGTATTTTGTAATGGAACATCACTAGAAAATAAGCTGGGTGGACAAGTGGTGACTTCGTTTTGAGTTTCAACTCGTGTATGGAGAATGTCTTGGTTTGTTTCGGTAATCGATTTACCAATGGCTGCCATCAGCGCATTTTGAGATGTGCTATCATTAAGAATATTGTTCTCCGGCAATTCAGCACCTATTTCACTTTCTACTAAATTGACACTTATTTCATTAATATCGTCGTCATTTGGTAAAGGAATGTCGACTGGTGACGGGTAAGCAGCAGCGTTTTCACTTCCTATTTGTGCCTTTGCGGTTTTGGTTTCATCCAATGATGACTTTAGAGAAACAACTTCATGATTTGTTACAGCATTAGCTTCAAGAGGCGCTAAACTAATTTTAGGTTCAGTAGATTCTAACTTACCTATAATAGTATCACAAACATTACCTGATGTATGAAATAAATCTTCATTTTTGATATATACCATTTCAGTAGCTGCAACTTGGGCTTCTGTTGCAGAGTTCACAGGGCTTGTTACTTGGTTTTGTAGCAATTCTGGTTGACTATTATTTAGGTTTAGAGTTTGCACATCACTTAATGTTGAAGATTCTTCTTTATCTATAATTACAGTGCTTTTGTTTTCAACTGAATTTACATTTGTTGCACTTGTTTCAGAGTCATTTATAAGGTCAGATAATTGGTTTACAATGTCAGTAGTAGAGAAATTATTTTGGTTACCAAGATTTCCTTCTACAAAAGTATGAGAAGCATCTATTGAGTTAATAATATCTTTAGTTGTGTCTAATTGAAATGGGTCATTAACAGTAGTCATATTTTCCACCAACTTTTCAGGAATATTAGGAATCTCGCTGTTATTCATTTTCGCTGCATCAAGTTCTTCAGTTTTGGAGTGTGCATCATTTTGAGTAAATGTTGTTTCACAATCGACAAATTCTCCATCTGATTCTGCCAATTCATTATTTCTGTTTCTGTTTACAGTTCCATTTAAAGTTTTATCCTTTATAGAAAGATCATTATAAGAAACATCCATGTATTCAACAGTGGAATTTGCATCTTCATGTTGTACATTGTCATTTCTAATAGTAGATTTAGAGGGCTTGTCTTGAAAAAATAACTTATGTATTGGAATCTTTTCAGAGCTGAACACAATTGTTGAGTCGTCATTCCATTGCAATTCTTTTTCTAAATCTTCATTGAATACTATGTTTTCTTTATGTGGACTGTTCCGTCTGGAAACACTTCTTTCTTTGTTATTTGCATTCTTCGGAGTTGACGCAACAGCTCTAGGTTTGGACTCGGGCAACGGTACATCGGCAGGACTTATAGCATGGTTTGCCTCTTTGGAATCCTCCTCTCCTGGAGGTATAGGGCTCTGTGAGGACCTGAACATACTTAACACAGATTTGAGCCCTCTCATGATTGGAGACCCGCCATCATGCTTTGGAATTTCTTTAGTAGGTGTTGTCGCTTCAGGAGTGTGTGCCATAGAGGAAGAGGAGCTTGCAAATGAAAGATTATCTATTTCATTTTCATTAGTCACAGTTATTGTGATATCATTTTCTAATCCAGTGTCCAGAGGTCGGAGAACAGAAATCCTGTTGCTGTCAACAATATCGGTTGGTAAAGCTTGCAATGGTTGGAGTTTGGATGATTTCACTTCAGTTTTGTTTAATGTGGAATTTAAAGAGCGGGTCAGATTGTTTTCATACTCATTGATAACAGTGTTGTTGAGAGACTCGTCTGTTAAAGTGTTTTGCCGGTTGTCCAAGCAATGTGACATACTTTTAGACATTGGTGATGCTGCTGGAGTTATGGAATACCTCAGCTTCATGTTCAGCTCTGAGACATCAAGTTCTTCATATCCTTTCTCAGTACATGGAGTCCTTGGCAGCACATTGGAGTGCTGATATGCGTTTTCCTTATTATCAAAAACACTGTCGTCGTCTATGTCCATTGGCTCCGCGTTATGAGCCATTTCAACAGTTTATTATTCACTTGGCACTAAGATTTTTACTCGAACCAATCCATAGGAACTGAAAACCACCGCGAACACGTCCACAATGAATATTCTATTCCACACCGCACGTCAATCAGGAGACGAGATGCAAACAAAAAATCAGTACAATGTTTACAGTTAACCGATTTCAGTAAGTTTCACTTTAGATTTCTAATACGTAATACAAGCGTCGTCTCGGTATGTATGTCATTTAAAAACAAAAATGTCGGCGCTGAATACGAGCAACACACACTGAAAATCTATTTTTAACCTTTTTGTGGTGCGGCAGTGCGACGTAACGCGCGCGCCCTAGGGAAACTTGCCAAAAAGCGGTTGAGCTCGAGCGTAAACTCACAGCGAAGACCGTTTGAAATCCGGTAACTTTTTTAATTTAAACTGACAGTAGTGTCAGTTCAATTTTTTTTACATTATGCATTACAACTCCTATACACTAACATTCAAGTGTAGTACCTGAGCGACTACCGCGAATCGAAAACGAACTTCATTCGTGTATCTCCCTCTCTGTCGTTTGAACCAGCAAGTGCGGCAGAGGGAGATACACGAATGAAGTTCGTTTTCGGTTCATGGTAGGCCCTCTGCTTACAGTTTCTTTTTCAAATTGCCAGATGCTGTTTACTTTGCAAATCATTTTATATATATATTTAATCAGCACGTCCAGCATGCGACGGCCGCGACATACTCTCGATTTTTATCGCACTATATCTCTTGTTCTAAGTGTTCTAATAAGAAAGAGACGAATAGTGCGAGAAAAATCGAGAGAGCTCGCGCGCCGTCGCATGCTAGCCGTGCTGAATACTGTAATTTCAAAGTAAAATGTGTTGATGTATTTTATTTCATACCATGATTGCACTTGAATGGGGTCTTTAACCAAGGTGAGTTTATAAAGTGTGCTAGCCCAGAAGAATAAAATTGAAAATTATATACCGTATATGGCCTCTCACAAACTGAACCGGTCTGCGGTGGCGGTCAATAGTAAATTTGACAGCTAATGACAAGTTTACTATTAAAGCCCACATCACACTGGCGCGGCCTGGCCGCGGCGGACCATAGTAAACTTGTCATTAGCTGTCAAATTTACTATTGTCCGCCACCGCAGGCCGCGCCAGTGTGTTGCAGGCCTTAATTATCGGGCTGTCGGCCGCGGTCAGGCCGCGTCAATGTGATGCAGGGTTAAAGATGGAATTGTAACAATGAGCAAGAAAATATTTCTAACTATCTTTATAAACCGCTACGTATTAACAATGTTGCCAGTACAACAATACATGATTACTAAATAAATATTGTATTCAACAATTTCTACACGAAAGCAACCATTTTGAGTATTTCAACATTTCAACACATCTCTTGATAAATAAGTTCACACCCAGCACTGACATCAAATGGTGCTTACATAATAGCATTGGATTCTAAATGTATTAATCATTAAAAAAGCGTTTCATCTTTTGTAAAATAGCAACATAATGTAAATGTAATTTTCATGCTGACCTTGGCTGTTAAATGGCTGTCAATGTCATGCAAAAAAAAAAGAACTGTCAAGTGTCAATAGTGATTGATTGATAGATCGCAAGCGGCTAGGTGAACGCGTGGTTATTCAAACAAAATGTACAAAATATATTCGCTATTATTAGCGTGAGAAATTCAAATGACTTGCGTCGCCGTGCCGTAGTTAATTAGATGTGTCGAACGCAACATAACGAATGCTCTGCGACTCATTAAATACTAATCAAGGTTAGGTACCTGAATATTTTAATCGATGTAACGTAACGAAACTTGTTGTTAACGTTTTTTTACGCCTGGGTGATCTCTGTAACATTACGAAACCGGCTTCTTCGTTGCCGAAAGCAGCCAGCCCGCATAAATATACTTATTATACTCTTTGCAGCCCGCAGTCCGATCGAGAAAGTCTGTCTGTGCTGTGGTTTCTGTCCTCATATTTTAATTACGTGTAAATACAAACTTAACCATTACAATCTATTATTTATTCCGTATGTTCAACTCAATCAATTTTTACTGGAGCTTTTTGATTAAATTATTATTGCACTTTTTTATTTATTGATGTGCCAGTAAATTACAGTTTGCACAATGCATACTATAAAAACTAAAAGATATCCAAATTACTTTTATTGGTGTGTTGGGTTCATTGGTTTTTTTAATGCTGTTTTTAAGGTGCCGTGAAAATTAGTTTTATACCTAAATGTGTTATTCAAAATAGAAAAAAGAGTTTAGGTTTTTGCCCACCAGTAGGACACTAAATAGGTATAAAAATAGTTTTTGTTGTTTAATATTTATATAATTATTTTACAGAATGAAATATGGAAATTGAGCCTGCGGTGAATGTGAAATTGTTATTCTTTGCTCAATCAAAAGACCTGGCTGGCACACGGGAGTCTTCCATTCAGCTGCCGAAGAAGATTAGCTACCAGCAGCTTCTGGACATTATCACTGAGAACTACAACCTTCAGGCCATAAAGAACAACATACTGTTGGCAAAGAACGAAGTAGTCTGTGACGAGAGCATAGACGTTGAGATCAACGATAGAGATCATATTGCTGTGATACCGCCACTGAGTGGGGGCTAGGCTTACGGAACATAGTTTACGGACAATATGGACCATTTAAAGTTAACGATGGACAAGTTGTCGGTTGATGCGGTGAGTGAGCTGGTCATGGATGACAGTTGCGGTGCAGTTTCAATTTTTGTGGGTACAACTAGAGACAATTTTGAAGGAAAGAAGGTTAGTTAATTCACATAATAATTGTTTTATTAGACTAAAATAAATTGTAAATTTGTTAGATCATCTTGTTAAAGAATGTAACCAATAAAGGTAAGAGGAAGGAATCCCTTATAGGCATAAGCTTGCCTCCATATTACTATCAGATAACCCATAGGTTATCTGCTCTATAGTAATATTTGTATGGTTGTTGTGTTTTGAATCATAAAGTGTAATAAAGAACTTGTATACATACATATTACTTCATACAGGAAGTAGGTACTTAAAATGATAAATGACTGATTGAGGATTTCTTAAGAATCAAATTAATTATTATTTATATGTTACTCAATTATAATAGGTATTTGCGTTGCAGTAATGTAAATATTTACGTAGTTCCAGCAAAGATAAAAATCTGTTGTATTCATTAGTATCAATTCCCTTAACAATAAAGTTGTGTTCATATATTTTTGATTACTGTGTCCTTACACATATTTTCCTCGATTTGATTTTATTACCTATACAGTTTTTTCATTAATAATTATTTACTTAATTTTTTTTTGATATTTGGATATATCATTTATGAATACAGGATATACATGTAAGATATGGTACAACAACAATAAAACTACTAAAATGACTAAAACTAACTTAACCTATGGGGTATTTACACTACAGTTACTTAATATATATGTATATACAGGATATTCCGTCAAGAGCAAGTCACAATAACACCGGAGATAGCCCAGCCTAAGACACACCAAACCAGCCTAACATGAGCTCCTTAAACTGCACCATTTTCGAGATATTGCCAATTTAAAGTGTTCATTATTTTGCGGGAGGCCCATGTCCAGCAGTGGACTGAGGGATCTTTCGGCTCCTATGATGATGATAATGATTATTTTACCTCCACACATTGTTAGTGCAAGCATTTTAAGAGTCCGCAGTAAGCCCGGCCGTATTTCACCTTCCCATACCATCGGAGTTTCATTCTCATTTTAAAACTACGTGTTGGATTGTGACGAAACTATGCATATACAATAACATGAGATATATATAGATATATCTCATGTTATATCTTATGTTGCAGACATAGGTCTGTAATTAGTTTATATGGTTCCAGTTTAAAAAACAAACTAAAAACAGCAAAAACAAGTTTTGTATGAAAAACTTAAATTCACTGTATTTTTTTACTATGGTATCTAAAGTTACATAAACTAATTACAGACCTGGATATACCTCATGTCATTGTACATGCAAAGTTTCGGTACAACCCAACACATAGTTTTAAAATGAGAGCGTAACTGCGTTTGTATGGAGAGTCGAGCTTACAGCGGACTCTTAATTGAATAGGTTTCGAATGTAGTATTTTTTTATTGTTACCTGCATTTATGCTGAAATGAATATTTAATTTAGCTGACAGAAGTGTTATTTTGGCAATAGTAATGCAAAAATTGCCCTTTTTGGGACAACCTGAATATCCCTAGAATGGCGCGAGATTTCTTGGACAAAATAATCTTATTTGATGTCATTAAGTTATGGTTTCAATTTCCAATGGCGTCTAAGCATACCGCGGCATCCAGGCTAACCTAAACCTTAGGCAACTATATAATATAATAAACGGTCAAAAGTGTATGCCTCTGAGTGAAGCACCGGCCATTAATAGACAAGTTATAAATTCATAAAAAAAGAAAACAACTCCCCAGAGGAAAAATATCAGAACAAAATTAGCATTTTTGCCGCGACACTACATTACCTGGTAGTACACAAAATTCAATAACTACCCTATTACAATGTAATAAGGTTTAACATAGCCTTGATGTCGCTATGGTAGTAATATTTGCTTTGTCACCAGAATACTTAGCACATGTCTTTGTAATTGGATATGTAATCGAGATAATGAGTTGACATTTTTAACTAAAATAGTGGGATATTGTATAATGTGGTGTAATAAGGCTAATAAGGTTAGCAAATAAAAAAAATGGCGCTACTTTTTTGACTTGACACTTAAACTCTTTTCTGATTTGTTCAAAACACAGTAATCACATATTGACTATAATGGCGGTATTGGCCGCACTCAACGGGACTGTATAGAATTTAAACCATCTTACAAACCGACCGTGATCATACGATGAACGGTCCTGCGCCACCCGCATCCAGCGGACTCCCGCGATTAGAGGTCGTCAGTCCATTTAAACCATATTGCAGTCTTTATAAAGTCTAGAATACAAGTTGACTTATGACGTACGAAGTGTGACCAATGGCACTGAAACAACAACGCGTTCCAGGTGTTGGTGGGGCTACCGCGCTTCTGTAGCGCATCAGGGATGTTTGCAGAAGCTAGGGTGGATGGCTTTATATGTACATTAATATATATGATACATAGGAAACATTTTAAAGTCTACCATCAAGCAATGTGCCTTAATTATGTACAAGATACATTTGTGTATATAGCACTTACATTCCGACCGCGGTAGGGTGTCCCAGCATGTAACACGTGACACTGGTCCACGATGGATTTGAGTAGCTGGTGCGAGCTACTCGACTGCGGGGTCAGACCCACAAATCTGAAACCTCACCCAGTTACAGGCAAACACGGCATGCATTAAACATAGTAAAAACTAATTACGTCTACACTTAATCCACATTTACACTAAATCTAAAGTTAGCTGTAAGGTAAGCTAGTGGGGCTGCCGCGCTTCTGTAGCGCATCAGGGATGTTTGCAGAAGCTAGGCTGGATGGCTTTTATGCCACCATGCGCAAGAGAGCTGCATCCCTGGTGAGTCGGGTGCGCGCCGGCCCCAACACCATCTTAAGGACGATAGGGGACAGACTGGACTGCCCCTACTTGCTTCATTGTAGGCGGTAACATGCGTACTCAATGAAGCCAAATGTCTAGTTCTTTCTTTTTAGTATTTATTTATTAATATTATATTGTATTGCCGATTTCTATTCTAAGTACAGTCGAGTTCTCCAATATCTATACAGACCACCTTTCAAAAATATCTACACATGCGCCTTATGTCAGTAACAATAAAGACTGTGCGTAGATATTTTTGAAATGTCTGTATAGATATTGGAGAACTCGACTGTACTAACATAGTCTTTCTAAGGATAATACTAACAGATAATGGATCTTGGTATCTGATTTAATAAATGAATTGAATTGGAAGGCTGTTTTTAACCCGTTCAAATTTGGACCATGTATTAAGCGACCATAAAGTCTAGAATGTAAATGTGTTGTGCAACTGCAAATAAGAGATATAGCCCATTCGAATCTGAACCGTATAGACAGCCTCATAAAGTGTAGAATGTAATTAACAGTGTTGACTCCTGTATCGAGCCTTGGAGCCGCTGTCGCAGGAAGCTACGAAATCTGCATGGAGTTTAGAGACCCAATCCGCTCAAATGTGAACCATATACCGTCCACAATAATGTCGAGAATGCAAGTTGTCAATTTATGTTGTAGGTGTTGCGGCTGGAGTATGAAGCCTACGAGCCGATGGCGCTGAAGGCGATGAAGGCCATCTGCGACGAAGTTAGAAGCAAGTGGAGCGCCGTTCACGGCATCGCTATGTATCATAGGTAGGTCATTGACCTGTTTAGTGTTAAGGTTAACACCTTAAAATTTGTCAAAACAACCTAGAGATGCAGCTATAAGATGGGAAGAGACAGCAAACATTCAATCCATTCAATTTGAAGGCAGTTGTTGTGACAAATTGATAGGTGTTTTAAATCAGTGAAGATTCTCACCTTAACTGATTTAAAACACTGGTGGATCCACCAGAGCTGTGGGAGGTTGCGAGGCGATGAGCAATGCGAGAGAATAATTAACTACAACTTAGAAAAGTTGTAAAACCCCCGACATTTTCATTTCAAAGTCCAATATCTTAAAAACCTTGAACAGATTTTCATGAAACATGGCTAAGAACACTCGGGATAAAATTATCTATGACACTAAAAACACCGCATTTAAATCGGTCCATCCGTTTGGGAGCTACGATACCACAGACAGATACACAGAAACACAGACACGTTAAACTTATAACACCTTGCGTCGGGGGTTAAAAATAAAACATATATCTAGTATTAAAATAAATATCGATGGCTATAAAAACTAGTTATCAAATTATGCCTCATTACAAAAATAACAGAGCTCTTATAACCATTTATCGTAGTAAACAAAATGTGACTCTGTTACAGAAGATTACGACATCTTTTATTATGTTACGAGTAGTGTGTCAGATTGTATCTCCCAAAAACAAGTTGCGCCGAGATGGTCCTTATCAAATGATGTGCCGCCTTATCATTTACTCAATATAAATAGTAACAGCATAAGTCATGTAATGTGATGTTGAATAAAGTTTTTCTATTCCATTCTATTCTGTAAGTTTTAAACAGTAGTAACATTAGCCGTGTAAGAGCGAGCATTTTAAATTAGGTCTCCTTTTCTGAAGTTGGATTCTAAATCTGGTTTTCCATTGGCGAAGCGAGTTGTTGATTGAATAAAATTACTACATACAATCAGCGGTAACCTCCGTCGGCGACACACGGCGTGACATAAAACACCTCTATGAGAAGACAAGACGTTTCCCTAGCTACTACTAGCCTACGTCATAAGATATTCACACAGCCTTTGTATTTCTAGTTATGCATCGAAAAACCCAATTTCAATTACCTGTCTGAAAACTTGAAAAGTCCATTATTTTATTATAGTTTACGGATTTCGTCGCGTATATTATGTATTGAATACAATACATCCCGGCCTTTCGAAGCCAAGCCCGGGCTTTAGGTGCCAAAGTGGAAGCCGGGCTCTTTTTTATTATTTTATACAACGACGGTGGCAAACAAGCGTACGGCCCGCCTGATCGTAAGCGGACACCGCAGCCTATAGACGCATGCAACTCCAAAGGAGTAACATGGGCGTTGCCGACCCTTGATATGTTTGAGGATTCACCGTGTTGACAGCTGAAGGAACAAATTCCCTCGCTCTCAACACAACGCATCCTCGGGAGCTCTGGCGACCTTGCTCACCTCCAGGAACACAACACTATTACAGAGCAAGTACTAGTGGTATTATGGCTGTGGTCTTCTGCAAGGCGGAGGTACTTCCCCAGTTGGGCTGCTCCATTTCGAGCAGGATGACATTTCGCTGTGCTCTCCTTTAGGGCACAACCGGGAATACACGCTAGGAGGATGATGGACATCCCGGCCTTTCGAGCCCCTTCCTTGCAGCGGGTAGGCAGTCTACTGGGTTACCCACTAATTTATTGAACACTAGCTTCTGCCCGCGACTCCGTCCGTGTGGAACTCGTTTATATCGCAGCTCCATACAAACTTTAATCCCTCCATTTCACCCCCCTAGGGGATGATTTCGGGGATAAAAACTATCCTATGCCCTTCCCCGGGATTCAAACTATCTATATACCAAATTTCACCTAAATCGGTTCAGCGGTTTAAGCGTGAAGAGGTAACAGACAGACAGACAGACACCCTTTCGCATTTATAATACTAGCTTCTGCCCGCGACTCCGTCCGCGTGGAACTCGTTTATATCGCAGCTCCATAAAAACTTTCACCCCCTTAGGGGATGATTTCCGGGATAAAAACTATCCTATGCCCTATGGGGGAAGGCCCCGGGACTCAAGCTATCTATATACCAAATTTCACCTAAGTCGGTTCAGCGGTTTAAGCGTGAAGAGGTAACAGACAGACAGACAGACACACTTTCGCATTTATAATACTAGCTTCTGCCCGCGACTCCGTCCGCGTGGAACTCGTTTATATCGCAGCTCCATACAAACTTTCACCCCCCCCCCCCCCCCATTTCACCCCCTTAGGGGATGATTTCCGGGATAAAAACTATCCTATGTCCTTCCCCGGGCCTCAAACTATCTCTATACCAAAATTCATTTAAATCGGTTCAGCGGTTTAAGCTTGAAGAGGTAACAGACAAACAGACAGACACACTTTCGCATTTATAATATTAGTATGGATTAGTATGTTTTTTTTAGTTTTAATTGCAAGTCATACTCAGCTGGTTATATAGATATACATTTTCGGCCGTATTCATAAACGTCCTACAAGCCTGTTTTAACTTAAATGCCGTTAAAATTCGTTTGTCCTTATCTGTCACCTTGACATTAGTGTTCGTAAGAAAGGGATAAAGCACATTTTATTTAGCAGGCATTTTAAGTTTTATGAATAAGGGGGATAATCTCTTTATTTCTCTCTTTCTTTACCGTAAATCCCAACACAGACGGTGAAACGCAATTGCAACGAAACGCAGTAAACCAGTTTCAAAATGGTCGCGTCATCGTGTGCCCTTTTAAAGGACTCTATGGCATAAACTCAAATGAAACTCAAAAGTAACTAGAATTTGCAGTTCCGTTTCACTGTCTGTTTTGGGCCTAACCGTATTTTTGAACTAATTTTGGAACTTTACATTGCATACGCTGCTAATATCATCTTTTTGTGGAATGTTATTGCCACATAACAGCCCCCCTATTCTGTAACGTGTTTTAAGATCACCTCAACGCTCACCCACAAATATATCTTGACCCCGCGATGTGCCAAGCGTCTAGTTTCGTGACGGGTGACCGGCGGGGTGAGCCGCTTTAGCGCGTAGCGAATAACAGCCGTGATTGCGTGCACGGTGATCAAATAAAGTGCTGAGCCGTGACCGTTGGCAATTTCGAGCATCCCGCTAATGAACAACATCCTCCGTTTCTATTATATGACAACAGAGGGAATCATGCCAATGCATGCTACTTAGCGTTCCAATTTAATCCTTAATTAAAAAACGTGTAGTTCAAATTTAAACGCTGTATTATCAACTAATCGGCTAATTACCTTCACGTATTCATGTTTCTTTGTGAATACGTTAAGGCCTATGCAGACTGCGTTTTTTAAACTCGCCGTCGACGCGCGTTTGTGTCAATTTACTTGTGATTTGACAAAAAAGCGCGTCGACGGCGAGTTTAACAAACGCAGTCTTCATGGGCCCTTATGTCGTGAGCTGCAAGGCCTGCAAGGCCGACGTATAGCCAGATGTTGGGAGTAAGAGTACCCGTAAACCGAAATTAAGTGATGTAGGTATGAAACTGATCCGTGATCTCTGCCTGCCCCTAAGGAGACAGGCGTAAATACATATGACTAGCTTCTGCTCGCGGCTTTGGCCCATGGGAACTCGTTTATATTGTACCTCCAACATCCCTCCATTTCATCCCCTTAGGGGCTGATTTCCGCAATAAAAACTATCCTATGTCCTTGCCTGGGGCTTAATGTATCTTTATCTAAATGTCATGTCATCTGTATCGGTTTAGCAGTTTAAGCGTGAAAAGATAACAGACAGACAGACAGATTTACTTTCGCATTTTTCATATTATATTATAGTATGACATAATATGGCATTTATAATATTGTATGGGAGCCCCCTTAAATATTTATTTAATTCTGTTTTTAGTATTTGTTGTTATAGCGGCAACAGAAATACCACCATCTGTGCAAATTTCAACTGTCTATCACGATTCATGAAATTATACAGCCTGGACAGTCTTAGTACGGAACCCGAATAAGTATTGACTGAATATGTTTTACTATACTTATAGTAGTTAACTTTATATTATCTGTAAATAAGAGGCACATTTAATAATATGCGTCCTTATATACCGTTTAAAACCTTAAATCTGAGGGACAGAATTCAAAATGGCTTGCACCGTATTAGACTTGACCGTACTTCGTCAATACATCATATATAGAAAACATATACCTAATGCTATTCGAAAATAGCATCTCGGTCGTTAAGATAAGGTCGTCAAATTTACAATGCCCGCGTGCATAATCTGACCTTCGCGTTGCTAGATAATGAACCATTGATATGCAATGACTTTATCTCATACAATACTTATGTAAAATAAGACTGAGTGACGTATTGGCGCTGAATCTAACCCGTTGGTTTTGATGTATGACATTTAAGTAGGGAATTGTAAAACCCTCGTTTCTGGAATTATTTGTAAAAAACTATTCTAATAAAGTATAACTCGTTTCGAAATCTTGTATTTAATTTTATGGACATAATTGGCAGGTTAAGCAAAGATGGCAGCGCTCAGTCTTTAGATGGGTGACCGCCTGATGTTTAAGTCGTTAATATAAATGAGCGCTTCCGTGCTTTGGGAGGCACGCTAAGCAGTTGATCCCGGCTGCTGTCTATGACAGTAGTCGTTAAGCCGAGTTAGAGGCCTTCGGGCGGCTTAAGAACTTCTAACAGTCGAGTTGCCCACTCACTTGACAAAGGGGGGACAACTGTTACTCGCGCCCGCAGGAGCTACCTGCCACAACCCTGCACGTGTCCCCTGGGTGGTACTAAAGAGTGACAAACATTAAAGGCCAAAATAACGTAGGCCATACGATTACATGTTAAATTGGCATTAGATTTAAACGTAGAAAATCAGAACTAAAAAGTTAAACACCTTGGGGGCTTCCGAAATAAAAAGTATCCGATGTCCATTCCGGGGCAAAATCTCGATCGGTTCAGCGGTTTAAGCGTAAAAAGGTAACTGACAGGCAGACAGACTTACGTGTAAATATTTGCTCACACGCACGACCTGCCTTATCTCATCTTGTGTTGTAAGGGTCCTTAACTTCTCTTTATTACTTGCCTGTATCTGATACGTAGAAAGACACTAAGCCGAGGGGTCAACTAACTAAACTACATTGTAACTTGATGTGTTCTGAGTGGATTGTATCAACCGGGTCCATCTACTGTCTTTGGGTTAAACACGAAAGGAACAGTTAGAATACCAATATTTAATGGTCACAATGTTTTTTTTATTTTTTTTGGTATATAACATTGTATACCTGGCGTAGATGATGTGTTTTCTACACAAAATATGTGTTTATATTGTTGTCTAGTTTCCTCCCAGTACGGATTTAATGTTGAGATATTTAAGTTGACTTGTCTAAGTGTTCCCCGTTATTTTTTGTTCATTCAATTTAGTTTTTATTTGGTCTTCCAGTACCTATCGTGTTTTTAGGCATCTGACCTTCATCGAACAAGCTAAAAAACCCTTTCAATGTGGTTGTTTCACTAATTAAGTGAGGGTTCATAAATAAAAATCCCTAAAAGGGTCAAATAGTTGTTGATAATTTGACTATTAAATATCCTCTCAATCACGCACGCAAAAACAGCTAACGGATTTGGCTGAAAATTTTTTTTTTCCTGGAATTAATCCCTGACTGAGTGAAATAGGGAATGGAATTTGGTATGAAAGTTCATTTGAAGGCAAAAGCTAGTCATAAGTGTTAAGATGCAGGGAACACTTCAATTAAACACAGAGATCAAGCAATGACTGACTCATCTTTATTCACCACTCAATCAGGGTAGACATGGATTCGCACGTCATACAACTAGGTACCCACATTAATAATATGACAATAAGTGTCATAACATAATTGATTGAACAAGAATGATCAGTATCAATTATGAGTGAAGTTATATTTTGTTAATAATATTTACCAACAAGCAAGTTTACTCCACTAACTAAGCAAAAGTACTATTTTAAATGCCCCCAGGTTAGGCAACGTCCCGTGCCGCGAAGCATCCGTCATCATAGCAGTCTCGAGCCCGCACCGGCGCGACTCCCTCGACGCCGTCTCGCTCTGCATCGAGCTGCTCAAGGCGAAGGTGCCCGTGTGGAAGCGAGAGGTCTACGAGGACGCGGCCCCCGCCTGGAAGGAGAACGTGGAATGTGCGTGGTCTAGTAAAAGTAGGGCTTGTAAAGGACAGAGGGTTTAGCAACATTTACACAAATTGCATGAATACTTGGACTAAGTGTCAATTCCACCAAACAGGAACAGAGTTTATCCCCATTAGTTAGTACAAACGGATTTAACCTCAGATTTCGTCCTAATTCAGTAATAATGGTGGTATTCATCTTAAAGCTGAAGATTTATGAGTACAATTGAGTAGTTTTGTCGCTCTCGGCTTACCCGACTTACCTCAGTTGGTTCCTAATGATGTAGTTACGACACGGGTAGGATTCAATCAGGACTTTCTTTCTTTTCACCCGATGTCCTCGGATTATATCTGGGGGCATGGCAAGACAAAGGGTCTATTTTAAACTTAGGCTATCATCTCTTAAGAGTATTTAGGCTTTTTTTGGAATACCTATCTTATCTTGTCTCCTTTAAAAAAGATACGTAATTTTACCCAAAAAAAAGGTAAATGTATTATTTCTACCGCGACTAGTTCCTTGTTTTTGTAGCTGTAAGCTTACATTTAGCTGCCTAACGGGTCACCAAGAAACACAACTCCATTTGAATAGATAAGGCAGCCTATGGCGAACTACTTCGCTTGTAGTTTGTAAATTTAATGAGGCAACATGCCGAATTTTACTTTAAAAAATGCGATCGCGGTATTGACCGAAAAAGTGCAATTTAATATTATTATAAATGCATGTACAGTCCAGTCCTCCAATATAAATAATAATAATAATAAGCCCGCGGGGGCAGCTTGTAGCGAGCTGACGGTGAGTGGCGACACCGCGGACCCCTAACCTCCAGAGGGCCCGAGTGATCTGGCCCTCGCCTCTGTGCTTGCCTTAACCGGCCGGCCAGAGTGGAGTCGCAAGAGCGGAACCTATGCTCCAGGTTGGAAGTGTAAAATGTCATAACGCCGGCGGCCCTTGAACGGATTACCGGGATCTGGCGCACCGCAGACTCACCTCTCGACAACCCCTCAGCCGCTCAGACGTGTTGCTCCATTGTCGCACTGTGCGTGCGACTGTTTGTGGGGCCCACTTAGCGAGTTGGCGAGTCACCGCCTGCCTATTCACAATTTTGAGACTAATTGTCACGGCAGGTGTCCGCTAGTCTCCTCCCATAACCCATTTTCCAGACCACCCACCATTCAACCCAACCCATGACCTTAGTTTCCATCGCAGCACAGTGTTGCATTGCAATAGTCTTTGCACCTGGCGGGGACCATCACCGGCTGTATCATGTTGTGCGCTCGGAGATGGTATCCGCCATGTGTATCCCTCGCTTTATATTTTATTTGTTTTAAAGGGCCTCTGCGCTGTTGGCTTTGGCCCCACGCATACCTTCCAAAAGTCCGGGACCCCATGGTCCCGAGATATAAAATAATAATAATAATAATAAAAACATGCCAACAACCTTTCAAAAATATCTATACATGTGCCTTATGTCAGTAACAATAGACTGTGTATAGATATTTTTGAAAGGTTGTCTGTATATATTGGAGAACTCGTAATGACACATGATGACGAGTTCTAAAAAAGTGATATAATTGAGCAATTTTAGTAATAAGTAGATGTCATCATATATGACAATAAAATGGAGTTCCACTACCAAACTATATAAATACAGACGTTGTGTACGCTTAGCGTTGTTATTGAGAGCTATAGAAAACCAAGTACAGTTCAATAATATTTGTATGGTGCAATAGGTAGTTAAGGCACCCTACTTTTCTGCAACAACTTTGAAACGCTCCTGAAGGACGACTTTTCTAGGTACTGTGTATTGAATACCTAGTAGCCTTAACATGTAAATCATATTTAAGATATACGTAACTATTATCAGACATTGACAATGAAAATAGAATGCGGAAGCCAAAGAAAAAGTGTTGTTAAAATAAAAGTTTCATTAGACAATACAAAATACATGTTTGTTTAAGAAGTTAATCTAGTGAAACTATTATTTGTAATAGTACGATTTTAATTTTGGCTTTATCGTTCTATTGTGGCTTTGTTGATTTTATGAAATTTAGTAATAGCTACATTTTATGAGGTTTATTTTGTGATTTGCGTAAGTTGTATCAATTATATTTAGAACATATTTTTTATTGTTCTTTATGCTCGGGTTGTCTTATTATAAGTAGATAAAATATTTCATAATAAAGTACATTGTTAAATAAGTGTGTGTTATTTCGTGAGTCGGAAGTATCGAATACCCCAACACTTTTGTGACATTCTCACACTTAATGCAAGTAGCAATAACTTTATTTTTCATAGAGAGTTACCTAATTAAATTATAAAATAGCTATTATAGTCAAGTTTTGTTATGACAATGTCATACAGACCATTTTGACGGTTTGACGTCTTTCTAGTTGCGAGACATATCGTTTATTACCGTTATTATTTGCATCGATTCAATGATGCGATTCACGTTCACTTTACAAACGATGATCGATAGTTGATGATGTCAGTTCATCATCATCAAATATAAAAAATGCACAACGTTAATATTCAAGTTTTGACTTCTGTCGGCACTCCCGGAGTGCAACCCGGTCTTTTTTTTAATTTTATTTACCACTTGGATGCGCAGATACAGAAATATTACAGTTTCAAGTTCAAATACCTACCAAAGTCGGCTGTGCATATATGCTAAGCAAATACGTCGCTTTCTGAATAAAGCCACTCTCGAGTACCTACACACTTATACACGGCGTACGGGCCGACCACAAAGATAAGTGCACCTTATTCCTTTGTAATGTCGACTGTAGGTACGGTCCAGGAAAATGAAGGTTTGGCACACGTCAACTCTATTTGAATGACGTTAAGGTCCAAAAGTGCTAAACATTCAATTTCCTCGACCGCGTACAGTGCGTGTCAAAGGCATGTCTCCATTTGAACGGAATCATTCTACTATTATCTAGTCCTTGATTTCCACTTATCGCTGTATGTTTTTTTATTTTATACAACGATGGTGGCAAACAAGCGTACGGCCCGCCTGATGGTAAGCGGACACCGCAGCCTATAGACGCATGCAACTCTAAAGGAGTAACATGGGCGTTGCCGACCCGTTTGAGAATTCACCGTGTTGGCAGCTGAAAACAAATTCCCTCGCCCTCATCACAACGTATACTCTAATAGAGCGAATCAAAAGTTATTCCATTTTCTAGATTTTTAAAATTGTTCGCCTAGAAATACAGCTACCGAACACACACTCTTGCTCTGCAGCAGTGTCGTGTTCCTGGAGGAGAGGGAGCAAGGTCGCCAGAGCTGCCGAGGATGCGTTGTGTTGAGAGCGAGGGAATTTATTCCTTCAGCTGTCAACACTGCGAATCCTCAAACATATCAAGGGTCGGCAACGCCCATGTTACTCCTTTGGAGTTGCATGCGTCTATAGGCTGCGGTATCGGCTTACCATCAGGCGGGCCGTACGCTTGTTTGCCAACGTCGTTGTATTAAATAAAAAATAAAAAAGAATAAGCTACAGTATTATATTGTTAAGGAATGAACACTTTCCAAACAAGTGAGGTATTGACGACGAGTGATCTCTCTCAGGCAGTTCAACATTACCGCCACGTGACATTTTATTTATTTATTTCTTACACATTACATTTATAGGCTTACAGTAAAGTACCAAGGTGCCTAAAATGTTAGGACTTAATTTAAAACTGTGCTCAATAAGTTAAATGAATACATCACAAAACTTACATACTGATCTAGGCACGTTGCCACCTACTAACAATACATATTACTTAGAGCAGTTATTTTAGTGAGCAGAGTTTGCCAGCTATCGGCAAACACGTCGGCTTCCTGCCTCAACACGAGTTGATTGAGTAGCGCCGGCGCACGGGCCGCGGGCGCGTTGCGACATTATGTCATCTGTCACATCAAAGCATGTATAGGGAATAGAATCAAATTTCCCTTAAATACCTAGAATCCTGCTTCCGTCGAATGTGTGAAAACGGTGACATTTAGTTGGTAGAATAGTCCAAAGTGTGCGACGATCATAGAGGGCCCTGAATAATATAATGGTTCAGACATACAAAACAACACACAAAAACCAGTTTGTAATTTTACTATGAAATGTTAATTGATTACTTACACTTATACTTACACTCAAGAGCAAGAAAACGCGCAATACTTAGTGTACCAATTTTTTGCTCTTCAGCAAATTATTTGCTACCAATGAAATGTAATTGACCTACTATTTTTTAACAATTGTGTCGACTTGAAGTTTTCGATGTAAAAATAATTTCTTTAAAAAATAATATGAAGGCGTCATCTATTGGCTTTTTTGTTAACATTCATGTTAGTCATCATAAGTTTTATAGCTGTTGGTTCTCCTTAGAATAAATAAATTACTAGTATAAAGTAAATATAACTTTTCCAGGCGACCCGACCCCACCGTCGCCTCCAGAAGCCATCGACGAGAACCTCGTCCAAATAAACGTGACTACGGAGGAGCTGCAGCGACGCATACAGAACTTCATCGAGAGGAAGCGAGACCAGGTGAACATAGCTACTTACTCGTAAATTGATGCATTGTGACGAGGGTTTCCAGAGGGATCTTTTAAAATCCACCAATCAAATGGATGATGACGAAAGATGATTGCTGAATTTTGACAGCAAGATCTTTTGCTGTCAAACTTGCAGTGCTGCCAGCAACTGGTGACACAATGAAACCCTCATTCAAAGAAATATCGCAATGAAGAGGGGGTGATCTAACACAGTGGAATTGGCGGGGAATACCGCTGGTGCCTCGATGTCTGACCAGCGATCTGTAAAGGCAGCGTACTTATAAACTGCCAGGGTTGCTCGCTGGTTCGTTGTGAATATATAATAAATAAATATTTGCTGATAATCTTACACAAATCGACCTAGTCCCAAACTAAGCACAGCTTGTACTATGGATACTAGACGGCGATAATCCTACTTATATTATAAATGCAAAAGTTTGGATTTTTAGATGTTTGTTACTCACTCACGCTTAAACGGCTCAACCGAATCGGGTGAAATTTTGCACGAAGATAGTTTATAGCCTGGATTAAAATAAAGGATACTTTTTATCTCTGGTCCACGCAGAAGAAGTCGCGGGGGAAGCTTGTCATAGATAAATATAATAATATAGAGCACTCCCCTAGCAGCCACAGCCAGCATCGGTATCCTTGGCGTCGACATTTCGAAAGAAGTCCAGTTCCGCGGCCACTTGAAGGGTAAGGCCAAATTAGCCTCGATGAAGCTCGGTGTGCTCAACAGATCGAGACAGTATTTCACGCCGGCTCACCGCCTACAGCTCTATAAGGCGCAGGTCCGTCCACATATGGAATACTGTTGTCATCTGTGGGCAGGGGCTCCTCAGTACCAACTCCTCCCTCTAGACCGCATTCAACGGAGAGCGATTCGAATTGTCGGCTGCCAGCGTGTTTCCGATCGGCTTGATCCCTTAGCACTGCGTAGAGATGTAGCCTCGCTTTGCATTATCTACCGCATGTACAATGGGGAGTGTTTCGAAGAATTGTTCGGATTAATCCCCGCCGCTTCCTTCCGCCATCGCCCTACGCGACAGCTTTTCCATTCTCACCACGTAGATGGTTGGCAGTCCTCAACTGTGCGTTTCTCCCGAAACTTTCTGCCTCGCACAGCCAAACTCTGGAATGAATTGTCGCCTGCGGTATTTCCGGACCGTTACAACCTTCAAGCCTTCAAGAAAAGAGCGTACTCCCATCTTAAAGGCCGGCAACGCACCTACAACTCTTCTGGTGCAATGGTGTTGTAAGTGTGCATGGGCGTCGATTATCGCTTACCATCAGGTAATTCGATTGCTCGTTTGCCTCCTAAATTATATAAAATAAAATAAAAACTTAATAAAATCATCCATGACTCAGGAACAAATAGTCGTGCTCATCACACAAATAAATGCCCTTATCGGGATTCAAACCTAGGACCTCTTAGTTGCTTCGTATGCAGGGTAACTACCAACTAGGCTAAAGCGGTCGTCGAATGCTTGGAATACTTGGTTGCCAGTGGATCACCAACGTGAACCGGAGAGCCAACGAATCTGTGGCGTAGCTTATGGGAGGTCTGCCCCGGGTGTGTCTCTCTTTTTATGTGTTTTATTTTGTTTTGTTTGCTTCCATCAGGTGAACATAAACAACATCCACGACTTCATCCCGGGGTTAGACAAACAGAGTGAGACGGAAGATACGTGCGCGAGAGTGCGCACGCAGTTCGTGAGACGGAGCGACTCGAAAGGGCATTTGAAGAGTGAGTCAACACGTCGCATTTTAATACTTGCAGTGCTCAAGAACTCAGTGACTCAGTCTAGATACTGAGTTCTTGTTATTTGGCTACGAGCATAGCACTGAAATCTGGCACTGAATGTGTTTATTAACAATGACATTGTTTTAACCGCATTCGCTAAACACGTTGCGCTAGCTACATGAACCATCAGTCAATGTGAAAAACTTTATGCAACTAAGGGCGGGTTGGTAGTTGGTAGACCGATCAACGTTAAATATGGCGCCGCCAGCTGTCAATCCATAGAAACTTGTCAAACTTTCCATACATTCAGATTTTAACGAAAACCGCTTACGAATACGGATACAGATGGTTTGGTGCAACACCCTAAATCTGAACCGAAAACCTGACCGATACAAAATTTCATAAAAAAATAAAACTGAAATAAACAAAACACGCACGTGACCGTGTCACCTATCTTCAGACGTTCTACTCATGTTGACGAATAACCAATAATACCCCTTATTCCATAGTCCGCAAGGTCCACAACGAATGGGGCCCGCAGACCGTATCCTCGTTCCCCGCGCCCGCACCGTCGCCGGCTTCACAGCTGCCAGGAGGCATAGCGGAGCGCGTTCTAAACATAGAGCGGTTCCTCAACATCGGGCCGGTGGCGCCCGATATCTACCGACGACTGAAGGAGATGGAGGACAGGATCGCGCAGCTGCAGGCTGTGTCGCCGGAGTATGCTGACTTCTGGGTGAGTCAGCGCTGTAGCAGAAAGTGATTAGCATAAAGCGGTTCCTCAACATCGGGCCGGTGGCGCCCGATATCTACCGACGACTGAAGGAGATGGAGGACAGGATCGCGCAGCTGCAGGCTGTGTCGCCGGAGTATGCTGACTTCTGGGTGAGTCAGCGCTGTAGCAGAAAGTGATTAGCATAAAGCGGTTCCTCAACATCGGGCCTGTGGCACCCGATATCTACCGACGACTGAAGGAGATGGAGGACAGGATCGCGCAGCTGCAGGCTGTGTCGCCGGAGTATGCTGACTTCTGGGTGAGTCAGCGCTGTAGCAGTAAGTGGTTGACATAGAGCGGTTCCTCAGCGGACCGGTTGCGCCCGATATCTACCGAAGACTGAAAGATATTGGAGAACAGGTGCACGCGTTGTAGGCCGTATCGCTTGAATACGCTGACTTCTGGATAATCTGGATGAGTCACAACAGCGCCGTAGCAGAACGCGTGCTCTACATACAACGGTTTCTTAATATCGGGCCGGTGGCGCCCGATATCTACCGAAGACTGATGAATCATTCATCCGACAAATTTTGTCAGGTGTTTTATGTCTATTAATTTTTGTTTGAGATATTGAACGGATTACCTCCGTAGCGCCCTCTAGTGAGAACTGTTAAACAGCACTTACTCGTACTACACTTCCAGCAGATATCCTTACTAATATTATAAATGCAAAAGTGTGTGTGTGTGTGTGTTTGTTTGTCCTTCTTTCACGTCGCAACGGAGCGTCGTATTAATGTTATTTTTTGTATGGAGAGAGTTTAGAGGTTGGAGAGTGACATAGGCTACTTTTTCCAGCGGGAAAACATCTAATTCCCACGGGAAAATTCAATATGTTACATTTTCCTATAACCACGCGGGCGAAGCTGCGGGCATCAGCTAGTTTTAAATAAAAACTATGCAAGTATGCAATGTTTCAATGTTACCGTATGTTACAGAAAACCCAAAAGGATATAAACGAAAGCCAGCAGAAGCCGACCATCGACTTCATATACTCGGCGGACGACATCGCGCGCAAGATCGAACAACTCGAGAGGATGGAGGATGCATGAACCAAGACCTAACAATCGTAGCATTGTAGGTGCTGAAGATGAACATTTATGAAGGCATTCGTAGACATTGTAGGCGGCAGACTAACGCGAAGTTCGTTCGTATATCTCTCCTCGTGAAGCCCAACATATAGAATGCCGAGGTAATTGGAATCTTAGGGACTGTCCATATACTTATTACGTCATTTCAAAATAGCGGCGGAGTCATTTTATTAGGTGGGGAGGGTCCATTCAAGGAAATAACAGGATTATGATAGAGAAAACGGTTACAAACAAAAACAAGACTTGTGTTTCTGAAAAGAGAAACTTAGTCTCCCAAATTCCGTTTTATTTTTATGAAAATAAGCTTCCTATTCGGGATAGTATCAAACTAACAAACTTGTTTTACGTAAGTAAATAGTACAGCATAGGTATATTACAGATTTTTATGTTTAAGTCCAGACTGATCTTGCATAAATGTAAGGAATAAAACAAAATAAAGTCTTACAAATCTATATTTCACATGTTTTATTTACAAATTGATTTCAACATAAAACCATACATTCCGATGTTACCCCATTATTTGTGTTTCTATGTATTTCACTAGAAATAGTGTGTAATAATAAGTATGCATTACAAAATATGGGTCACGTATTTTTTTTTTTTACGTTGGCACCGTATAAGAACTAGCTTATTGCACATAAATTCTTGCCCAAGCCAAGTATTCTTCTCTAAACAGAAAAGTGTTTAAATAAATTTTGACACACATTCAATATAGATCTAAAGGGATCTAAAGGTGAATAAAATACCATCATTTTCTTTATTGAAATAAAATTACTGAGGACGGGTTAGCTAAATCAATATTTCAGGATCGACTAACCCTTTCAATTCTGTAGAGTACACAGTGTAGACGAATTATACGTCAAATCTCAATAGGAGATGCCGTCTAGCGACGGTAAAGTTAACCCTTATGCACTCACGTATAATTTTGTTACTCGCCGTAAGTTTCCTTGGCTAAGACAATTTAAAAAAAGATAAGAACTTCCGAATCTCAGTATATAAATACAAAGTAAACCTTCAACAAAAAAGAAATAAATATCTACACTATCACATAGATAAAGACATTAGGAAGAATATATTACAAGTTTCTGTCTGTTCATATACTTACTCTGTTATACTGACAGGTTTCTACATCAACCTTTTGAATGTTACGTATGTCAAATACAATGGTCTTAAGTGGTTAATGGCAACATATTTGCCGTCATAGATGAAACAAAAAACTATTGTATTCTGACCGATTTACGGTTCAAATTTGAATTTATTGATAGGGTTGTCAAGTAGTTAAAGGGTGTTTAAAATGAGTCATAGTCAAAAGGAGTGTACATAGCAGACATTTGTGGGTTGCAACAACATACAAATAAACTTCGCAGTGCCATTTGTAGTGTAATATCATAATATATGTGACGAGACTATTTCATTTATAAAAGTGTGCATTAAATACTTCTATGAGTTAAATATAAATTAACATTTGTCATTGCGTTTAAATTACTAAAACGTCATCTAAAAGAGTATATGCTTTGTTGTACGGTCGATGTCAAAGAATAAAATGTTTAGAATTTGCACGTTATTCGTTTGTGATAAGGTGAAAAATGCATTAAACATCTTTGCCGTCGACTATACCACACTTGTACGGAGCACTAAAAATTAAAAGTACTATTGCATCCTAATCAGTGTTGTAATGCCGTTATTTTGTTCGATGCCGGTTATACTTATGCCTTATTAAGAACTATATAAGACAGGTAAAAAACCGCCATCAAACATAATTATCAAGTACTTTGAGTTGATATCATGTTGAAAATACATGGTTAGTATGAATGAATTAAGTATAAAGAAAATTTATTACTCAGTCTAATCAATTCTAGTCTGAATCGCGACATACTGTCGAGAATCAATCTTTGGCAGGGATTGTAGCCCGGTTGATTTTGCCGTACCGATTAGAACCACACTTTGAGAGCCTATCTCGTAATAAAGGTTACGCTTGTAAAGAATCGTTTTAACCGGTTAATATCTCGGATCGCAAACAGGGAACGAAATCCATTTACCGGTTAGAGAGCACTCCCTCCGTGTAAGCGGTGAATGACCGCTCGGCTCTCGCCGGTAGGAGCGGCAATTATCGCGTCGGCAAAACGCTAACAAATCGAC
Organism: Epinotia bilunana; assembly: GCA_947049275.1. Taxonomy (NCBI): domain Eukaryota; kingdom Metazoa; phylum Arthropoda; class Insecta; order Lepidoptera; family Tortricidae; genus Epinotia; species Epinotia bilunana. The sequence continues at coordinate 2,615,874 of OX346268.1, read as the reverse complement.
TGCCCAGCTGCAGGCAGCGCCGACGACGCGACAGCGGTCATTGATCCCGTAACCAAACACCGAGTAACCGGTTAGGGAGCGATTCAAAATAACGTTCCCAAGTCAATTCGTTCGAACGTAAACTAAATAATTAACTGGTTTAACATGATATAAATATCGGTAAATTAGTAACCGGTTACAATCCCTGCTCTTTGGTTCTTCGAGATTTATTTGAAAGTAGGACTGATAGCTTTACATAAGCCAGGTTTAGACGAAGCAAGTGCTGGCTTGTTATTGTATGTAAAGCACTGGCTGCCAGCACTGGCGGGAAAACAGCGCCAGTGAGCCAGCACTGTCTTCGTCTAAACCTAGCATAACTTCGTCATCTGGGGGGTTAGTACGCTAAGTTTTATGTTGGACATAAAGCATTCGTCCCATTCTGGCAAATATGCAAGTGCAAGAGGGACGAACGCTTTACGTCGGACATAAAACCTAGTGTGCTAGGGGGGCTTGTTGACTACAACGACTCATTCGCATGTCGATCCCAGTCGACTCTGTGTCAAACATTGCGACGCTTCTATTTTGTATATTATTTACCATACTGTACATAATTTTACCCTTCCACGATTCACACGTTACTTCTACTAAACAGGATTTCATCGCCTATAATCGCCCGCGAGCCAGGGTGTTGCGACACATCCGAAAAGTCGGATAACCTCAAAGACATAAATAAATAAATGTAAGAGGAAACACTAAGGTCGAGATAATTGAGAAAAAGGTATTTGTAAAATGTATTGCTGTCGCGCCAACCTCAAGCCTCCCCCCGCTGAGCGCGATAGAGACAACTGCAGCTTGGACCGAAAATACCTATTAAAAGTACATAAAATCAACATTTCGTAGTCCCCTGATTTCTTCTCCAAAACTTGACCTATTTAACTTTTTTTTAATTAAAAGTCAAAGAAAGGCTTTGGCCGTGTTCCTATGTTTCCTTTTTTTAAATAATCTAGTCAAAATTGTTTTCTTGAAGTTTGAACACAGCGGAAAATCTGGCATTTTTTTTTAGGTTTTTGAAGGTTAATATCTCTTTTAAGAATAAAATTATGAAAAAAAGGAAAACATAGGAACATGTCAATAGTAGCCATAGATTTATGGAAAAAAATTGCTCTACTGCCATTATCCAGGGAGAAAACAGGGGACTACGTTTCTATGGAAAAACGGCCGTTGTGTTTCCTCTTAATAATGCGCGATTATGCAACATTAATAGAAATAATCCATACTTATATTATAAATGCGAAACTGTGTAATAAATTACCTATGTAAAGTTTATACAATGACAATCGGCTTATTATCGTCGTTATGTTGTGGTACACCGATTTGGACCATATATCATGTCGACATGCGCTACTCAGGTATCAAAATGTCACTTACACAACGATTGCGTAATAATTTGAGAAATTGAATCATGATTATGTGCACCACAATTATACATGTAATCATGCATACCCTCATCAGACCTCACGTACAAAACGTTATTCTGATTACAAAATTAACTTTGAAATTCTTAATTTAAAAAAAAACAGAAATCTTCGAGTCTCAGGAGGGTCGGTAGTCGCAAAGATAAATGGAATCACGAGCCATATTCATATTAACAGTAATAATGATTCCTTTCGCCTGAAACGGTACAATGTAGTTAAGATTATATATATCTAAGTAAACATTCGTTCACGATCATATTTGACTTTAATTTCTTTACACAGTAATTCTGCATGTGTACAAGTAGTCAAGACTATATTTAACAAAATATACCACGTCATCATGTTCATATGCACTAAGATTTATGTTTAAAAATTATTCTAACAATAACGGTGAAGTCCCGTATAAGGGAGCGACCACACCGATGCTTAACGCTGCGTATACGCGTTGACGTGTCGTATGCGTCACGTATTCTAAAAAAAAAATGTAGGACATTTTGCTGCGTTTTACGGTGCGTTAGCGTATTTTGAGCAGCGGTGTGGTCGCACCTTTAATTGACACTGCGGGCGACATGTTCATCCCGAAGATTTCCTGAAAGGGTCGAAACATGTCGCCCTCAATTAATACGTGGGGTTAACCATTATCGTGAGTATAATGACGGCTCCTCAGAAGGCACTATGACACCGGAGGTCAGCGAACGAAAAAACCATAGAAGTTTAAGTAGCACCGCAAAATGGCCGCACAGGATGGGTGCCATTGGCATTATGCGAGGTTGGGGGCGGGGTGTCAAAACCATGGGGTCCTGTCTCTTGACCAAACAACTTTTAGCTAAATGTATCATTTGACCTAATGCATTTTTCGTCAAAACAGTGGTATTTTCGGGTATTCTTTGAATATCATCAAATAGAAGTCATTAAGGTTAGGTTAGGTTTGTTTTATAATAATCCTATAAAGCTTTCTATTTAAGAAAAAAATGCATTAGGTCAAATGAAACTTTTGTCAAATGAAACATTTGGCCAAAAGTTGTTTGGTGTAACATTAGTGAACCCAAAACCATGCCAGGCAACCGTTTAGTTCGAACATGCGCATACCGGGTTGAAGGCACGTGTTGAGGTGGAAATTTGTAAGGAGCTCGCATTGTATGTTTTTTTCGTTCGCTGCCAGAGGGCAACACTATGGCGTGAGGTCTTTTTGACAGCAGCTTTTAAAATCCACCAATCAAATTGATGTCCAATGATTGGTAGGTTTTAAAAGCTGCTACCAAATAGATCTGTCGTTACAGTGCTGCCATCTTGCGATATAATGCCTACTAAGCGCGGGTTGCACCAACTTACAGTTACAGGCAGGTCAACGCTAAATATGGCGGCTGTCAGTCCATAGAAAGATGTCAAACTTTCTATACATTCAGATTTCAACGAACACCGCTTACGGTGACAGGCGGTTTGGTGCAACCTATCCTAAGTAACTCTTAAGTAGTCCTTGCTTGGTGAGGTAGGGCACAGCGAAATGTCATCCCGCACGATTGTGGAGCAGCCCAACTGGTGAAGTACCTCCGCCTTGCAGAAGACCACAGCCATAATAACACTACTTCTAGCTCTGTAGTAGTGTTGTGTTCCTGGTGGTGAGCAAAGCAGCTCTGGCTTGTGTTGAGAGCGAGGGAATTTGTTCCCTCAGCTGTCAACACGGCGAGTCCTCAAACATATCGAGGGTCGGCAACGCCCATGTTACTCCATTGGAGTTGCATGCGTCTATAGGCTGCAGTGTCCGCTTACCATCAGGCGGGCCGTACGCTTGTTTGCCACCGTCGTTGTATAAAAAAAAGTAACTGTAATTGTAATCATGGTTACTCTAATCTGAGCCGCTCAAGGTGGTCCTCGGTCCTCAGCCCTCAGTCCTCAGTCCTCAGTTGGTGGGCGGCGGGCGGCGCAGGTAGACGACGAGCCCGAGCGCGCCGAGCAGCGCCGTGATGAGGTACACGTCCCAGTTGGACACCGCGTCGCCCGTCAGCGGCGTCACCCAGACAGACTGTACCACGAAACAATCGATAAACCAATCGACAGCTGAGATGTTCGATTTAAATGAGTTTCTGTCAAAAATATATTTTTTGCATGATTTAATGGGTGTCCCCTTATTTCAGCGAATGCACCGTTAACTTTTTAGGTACAGCTAAAACGTCATTCTGTAGAACCCATTAGGTTAGGTTAGCTATGTTTTATAACATTCCTGAAAAGACTACTGATTCTGAAAAAAAATGGTTTTCGTTGAAATGGAAATTCTGGGGAACATACATTCGATGAAACAATTGTCGGTAAAACAAGGTACAACCGCTTTATTGCCGTCTGTACTTTTCTGTATCGACTACTAATTGAGACGATTCTAACGAGCCCCAACTCAACGGGGTTACGTCGGTTAAGTACTGAATTCCCATGGCCACCTTCTGTCTCCATCATCAGATCAGCTCGATGGTAACATAATATTGAATTGTCATCCGAACTATACTTATACCCAAAGTTTCAGCTCAATCGGTCACCGGGAAGTTTAACTTGCAAGATTTCATTACAGAAAGAAAGGAAGAAAAACATTTATTCATGACAAGTATCGTGTCACGAAAAGGTCCCGCCTCAGCATAATGCCGACTCAAGAGCCGGCGCTGATCTTCCGGCGGGACCTGAAGTGTGTCACGGTGTCTGCAGTACGCACGGCTTAAGCTGAACGCGACCAGTTTGACAGCGCTGTCTAGCGACGACGACCCGAACTACCGGAGCATTACAGACACCGGTATAGGTGAAACTAAATAAAAGCTTGTAATAATAACATGGCTTTGAATGACGTGGATGCCGTGTAATGGGAGATAACTGAATAACATTGTGAAAGTAGGGCCAGAACAAAAGTGCGATCGTTAACCTCTCGCTCACGCAAGTTGATTCCGACCATACCAAGCATTGAGAGAACTAAAAGGACTTGTACGAGCATTGATTCACCCACTGGTTGGAAACCCGTAAATAGAAGAGAACACTCACACTAGCCAGTCGTGTGACGGCGGCCTCGGCGTTAAGGCGAGCGAGCGCGAGGGCAGTAGGAAGTCGCGCGTCAGGTGATGTGTCGGCGGCTAGATCGTAGCAGCGCTTCGCTAAGTGGAGGTCTTGAGCTAGACCTAGACCTCGCTCGTGCATGTAGCCGAGGTTGAACGTCGCTTGAGCGTTGTGCAGTTGTTCTGATGCTATCCTGTAGAAGACAGTCTTGGTTGAGTTCAGTTTTAGGTGACCTAAAGGGACAATACAATACAATACAAATACTCTTTATTGCACACCTCACACAAACAAAGCAGTTAAAAAGAAAAACAATAAAATAACATGTAGGTAGAGGTAGACAACAGGCGGTCTTATCGCTGAAGAGCGATCTCTTCCAGACAACCTTTGGGTATCGGAGAAAGAGATAAAACTAGATTATGTAGTAGGTGGTGCAGAGATTACAATAAGCCAAAAATCAAAATAATTATATTAATGCACGTACATAAATAGCTCTATATATAAACATACATACACAATCATACATATATACAAATAACACAAATAAAAATATATAAAACAAACAGTCAGCCAATAATAATAATAGTAGGACAGTCAGGGTTAGGGGAAAGACAAATAATGTTCTTTAAGAAGAGATTTGAAGTTGCCGATAGATTTAGCTTGTCTTATATGAAGAGGGAGAGAGTTCCACAGTCGAATAGCCTTAAAGGTGAACGAACTACTGTAAAATTTGGAAGATGACAAAGGCACAGTTAATAGCAAATTGTTAGAAGATCTAACAGAATTCAAATAACTAAAACGCTCTTTAAGATAACGGGGAGTTGCAGGGTTAAAAAGGACACTAAACAGAAGCGAAATAATGTGAGAGTTACGGCGATAACGGATAGGGAGCCACTTGAGTTTGGAACGGAAACTAGAAACGTGGTCATATTTGCGTAACCCAAATATGAACCGAATGCAGACATTTTGGAGACGTTCAAGCTTATTAAGCTGCTCCTCAGAAAGGTCGAGATAGGATACATCAGCGTAATCAAGAATAGGAAGAAGTAAAGTTTGTGCAAGCGCAATTTTAGTTGCAGTAGGCAGAAAATTACGAAGCCGCCTGAGAGACCCCACTGCAGCAAATACCTTCCTGCTCACTTCACTCACTTGAGGCACCCAAGACAAAGAGCGATCCATAATGATCCCAAGATTTTTCACTTGCATCGAGTAATCAATCTGAATCCCATCAAAAAGTATTGGAGGGAGATTTACAAAATCAACCCACACAACAACTTTTACAATGTTTATTTAGTTCTTCGGAAGAAGTATAAAAGTCTTTTGTTGAACGTAAATAGTATTTGTGTCCAATGCTACTTCCACGAACTGACGACACTTTATATTAAAACTGAGCAAAACGTTGGATTTGAAAAGTGTCTATTATTGACAAGTGGAAATGAAGGAAAACAATACAGAGGAAACGGTATTTTCAACAGACAATGGATTCTATCAATTCACTACCATGCCGTTTGGACTGATTAATGCACCTATAACATTTCATTTAGGATGGGTTGCACCAAACCTTCTGTAATCGTAAGCGGTGTTCATTAAAATATGAATGTATGTAAAGTTTGACAAGTTTCTATGGAATGACAGCTACCGGCGCCATACTTAACGTTGATCGGTCTGTAATCGTAAGTCGGTGCCCTTAATGGCGAAAACACTGGGCACTGGCTAGTGTAGTAGAAAGTATATGATGATTAATATTAGTGTATTCCCACCTGTAGTGATGCGCCGCCGCCTCTAGGTCCCTCTCGGTGCCCTGTCCGTAGTAATGGTAGTCGCCGAGCTTGACCCGCGCGGCCGAGTAGCCCTGCGCGGCCGCGCGACTCCACAGCTGTAGGGCGCGTCGGTAGCGCTCCTGCTCAGGGAACAGAGTCACTTCACCTGCAGAACACAAAAAGGTCACCTATAAGTACAGTCAAAAGGGTCAAACCTATATAGGGCGCCAGGTACTGCAGCAGCGAGGAGTCCGAGTCTCTTGCTCGCCACGCGGCGTGGGCGAGCATCAGCCGCGAGCCCCATGCGCCGCGCTCGCACACGCTTGAACAGTTGGAGACACTAGCCAACACTCACCGGCGTCCAGCAGGAAGGCCGCGTTGCTCTGCGCGAGCTCGTATCCGCGCTCGGCGAGCGCCAGGTACTGCAGCAGCGAGGAGTCCGAGTCTCTTGCTCGCCACGCGGCGTGGGCGAGCATCAGCCGCGAGCCCCATGCGCCGCGCTCGCACACGCTTGAACAGTTGGAGACACTAGCCAACACTCACCGGCGTCCAGCAGGAAGGCCGCGTTGCTCTGCGCTAGCTCGTATCCGCGCTCGGCGAGCGCCAGGTACTGCAGCAGCGAGGAGTCCGAGTCTCTTGCTCGCCACGCGGCGTGGGCGAGCATCAGCCGCGAGCCCCATGCGCCGCGCTCGCACACGCTTGAACAGTTGGAGACACTAGCCAACACTCACCGGCGTCCAGCAGGAAGGCCGCGTTGCTCTGCGCGAGCTCGTATCCGCGCTCGGCGAGCGCCAGGTACTGCAGCAGCGAGGAGTCCGAGTCTCTTGCTCGCCACGCGGCGTGGGCGAGCATCAGCCGCGAGCCCCATGCGCCGCGCTCGCACACGCTTGAACAGTTGGAGACACTAGCCAACACTCACCGGCGTCCAGCAGGAAGGCCGCGTTGCTCTGCGCGAGCTCGTATCCGCGCTCGGCGAGCGCCAGGTACTGCAGCAGCGAGGAGTCCGAGTCTCTTGCTCGCCACGCGGCGTGGGCGAGCATCAGCCGCGAGCCCCATGCGCCGCGCTCGCACACGCTTGAACAGTTGGAGACACTAGCCAACACTCACCGGCGTCCAGCAGGAAGGCCGCGTTGCTCTGCGCGAGCTCGTATCCGCGCTCGGCGAGCGCCAGGTACTGCAGCAGCGAGGAGTCCGAGTCTCTTGCTCGCCACGCGGCGTGGGCGAGCATCAGCCGCGAGCCCCATGCGCCGCGCTCGCACACGCTTGAACAGTTGGAGACACTAGCCAACACTCACCGGCGTCCAGCAGGAAGGCCGCGTTGCTCTGCGCGAGCTCGTATCCGCGCTCGGCGAGCGCCAGGTACTGCAGCAGCGAGGAGTCCGAGTCTCTTGCTCGCCACGCGGCGTGGGCGAGCATCAGCCGCGAGCCCCATGCGCCGCGCTCGCACACGCTTGAACAGTTGGAGACACTAGCCAACACTCACCGGCGTCCAGCAGGAAGGCCGCGTTGCTCTGCGCGAGCTCGTATCCGCGCTCGGCGAGCGCCAGGTACTGCAGCAGCGAGGAGTCCGAGTCTCTTGCTCGCCACGCGGCGTGGGCGAGCATCAGCCGCGAGCCCCATGCGCCGCGCTCGCACACGCTTGAACAGTTGGAGACACTAGCCAACACTCACCGGCGTCCAGCAGGAAGGCCGCGTTGCTCTGCGCGAGCTCGTATCCGCGCTCGGCGAGCGCCAGGTACTGCAGCAGCGAGGAGTCCGAGTCTCTTGCTCGCCACGCGGCGTGGGCGAGCATCAGCCGCGAGCCCCATGCGCCGCGCTCGCACACGCTTGAACAGTTGGAGACACTAGCCAACACTCACCGGCGTCCAGCAGGAAGGCCGCGTTGCTCTGCGCGAGCTCGTATCCGCGCTCGGCGAGCGCCAGGTACTGCAGCAGCGAGGAGTCCGAGTCTCTTGCTCGCCACGCGGCGTGGGCGAGCATCAGCCGCGAGCCCCATGCGCCGCGCTCGCACACGCTTGAACAGTTGGAGACACTAGCCAACACTCACCGGCGTCCAGCAGGAAGGCCGCGTTGCTCTGCGCGAGCTCGTATCCGCGCTCGGCGAGCGCCAGGTACTGCAGCAGCGAGGAGTCCGAGTCTCTTGCTCGCCACGCGGCGTGGGCGAGCATCAGCCGCGAGCCCCATGCGCCGCGCTCGCACACGCTTGAACAGTTGGAGACACTAGCCAACACTCACCGGCGTCCAGCAGGAAGGCCGCGTTGCTCTGCGCGAGCTCGTATCCGCGCTCGGCGAGCGCCAGGTACTGCAGCAGCGAGGAGTCCGAGTCTCTTGCTCGCCACGCGGCGTGGGCGAGCATCAGCCGCGAGCCCCATGCGCCGCGCTCGCACACGCTTGAACAGTTGGAGACACTAGCCAACACTCACCGGCGTCCAGCAGGAAGGCCGCGTTGCTCTGCGCGAGCTCGTATCCGCGCTCGGCGAGCGCCAGGTACTGCAGCAGCGAGGAGTCCGAGTCTCTTGCTCGCCACGCGGCGTGGGCGAGCATCAGCCGCGAGCCCCATGCGCCGCGCTCGCACACGCTTGAACAGTTGGAGACACTAGCCAACACTCACCGGCGTCCAGCAGGAAGGCCGCGTTGCTCTGCGCGAGCTCGTATCCGCGCTCGGCGAGCGCCAGGTACTGCAGCAGCGAGGAGTCCGAGTCTCTTGCTCGCCACGCGGCGTGGGCGAGCATCAGCCGCGAGCCCCATGCGCCGCGCTCGCACACGCTTGAACAGTTGGAGACACTAGCCAACACTCACCGGCGTCCAGCAGGAAGGCCGCGTTGCTCTGCGCGAGCTCGTATCCGCGCTCGGCGAGCGCCAGGTACTGCAGCAGCGAGGAGTCCGAGTCTCTTGCTCGCCACGCGGCGTGGGCGAGCATCAGCCGCGAGCCCCATGCGCCGCGCTCGCACACGCTTGAACAGTTGGAGACACTAGCCAACACTCACCGGCGTCCAGCAGGAAGGCCGCGTTGCTCTGCGCGAGCTCGTATCCGCGCTCGGCGAGCGCCAGGTACTGCAGCAGCGAGGAGTCCGAGTCTCTTGCTCGCCACGCGGCGTGGGCGAGCATCAGCCGCGAGCCCCATGCGCCGCGCTCGCACACGCTTGAACAGTTGGAGACACTAGCCAACACTCACCGGCGTCCAGCAGGAAGGCCGCGTTGCTCTGCGCGAGCTCGTATCCGCGCTCGGCGAGCGCCAGGTACTGCAGCAGCGAGGAGTCCGAGTCTCTTGCTCGCCACGCGGCGTGGGCGAGCATCAGCCGCGAGCCCCATGCGCCGCGCTCGCAAACGTTCTTGAATAACTGGAAACAATGAAAAACGTAAATGGACCAATATTTTGGACCAGCAACGACAATATTTTGTCCGGTAACGCAAGAGACCGGAGGAATGGAACTCAAGGTCGAAGAGCGGCTTTCGTCGACTGTACTATTGCGAATACTAAAGTTATTTGGCCACATGTCGAGCAACGAGCACTCCATTAAAAGACAGGTACAATTCCCGGCAAACACCTTGAGCAAATGACCTTGCCTGCGCAAAGGCGAATTGTACGTGCGAGCTGCCCCCCCCCCCCCCCCCAACTTCGTCCCGCACGTTCAAGTTGTTTGCCGGGAACTGTACATAAACATAAAACATAAACATAAACATAATTTATTGATAAAACATAAAGTACATCAGTTTTACTATAGACTAGGAGCTTACTATTAGAGATAAATAACACATGTGCCTGAGCTAGGATACCCTGTGTTTCAGGCAAAAAAGAACTAACAATTGAAAATCAAGTTATTCATAATATAATACAATATCATTCTTATTGGCTAGTATAAAATAGTTAGGAACTTATAACCTAGGCGCTAACTATGAAGATATAATAAAATATTTTATTTTATTTTAAAACGATAAATAATTTCTCTGTATCGTCATAGGACATATTCTGTAGGGCTTCTCGTAGCGTTGATTTACATTTCATGTAGTTTAGAGGATATAAACCTAGCCGCGCATTAAGTCTATTGTAAAGAAGTGGACCTAGGAAAAGAAAAAAATCTAGAAGAGAAAGCGTGTCGTTTTTGCGTATATTTAGGACAAACAAAATCTTTACGCCTTTTACTGGCATGATCAGTGTTGTAAGGGGTTACAACGTGCTGTTTTAGAACTGTGTGCAATATAAACAATTGGCGAACTGTTAAACTTCAGATAATTTATACAGAAGGTTAGTGGGGAATTGATAGGGGCGGAAAGTAGAAACCTTGAGGATTGCTCTCTGGGCTCTTTCTAGGTTTAGTAAAGTGGTTTTAGCCAAGCCACCCCACGTAGAGATGCAGTAAATTAATACAGATTGACATAACGCAAAGTAAACTTGTTTGATTATGTGCGAGTCTGCAATCGTACGTAATTTTTTGAAAATAAATATTAACTTACGAACTCTAGTGCACAACGCTTCCACATGATGCCGATAGGAGAGGGTCTCATCAATTATGATTCCTAAATACTTTATTTTGCTTGTGGTAGCAATACCCGGACATGCACACTGGTTATTTGTGGGATGTTTACAATTGTGAGCATAGAGGTTAAGGTTAGTCGGAGCTAGTTTCGATTTGCGCATGGAGAACTTTATAACATTGGTTTTATCCGAATTCAGGGTTAGTAGGTGATGTAGAAGCCAGCTACTTACAATATTAAAGCCGAGCTGTGCATATTCATAGACTTGCTCTACTGAGTTTGCAGAAAAAAGTAGGACAGTGTCATCAGCGTATGAAATTATTTTTCCACAGTCAATTTTAAGATTGCAAAGGTCATTTATATAAATTAAGAACAGCGTAGGACCTAGAATACTTCCCTGTGGGGCCCCAAAAGAGGCATTATTATGATCAGAACTCATGACATTGTCTATTTTTGTGCGTTGCGTGCGACCATCTAAATAGTCTGCAAATAGCTTGAGCTGCGTACCTCTAATTCCTAATAATTCAAGCTTGTGAAGCAGGATGGGAACGGAGACGGTATCGAAAGCTTTAGCAAGGTCAAGGAAGATTCCCAAAGTCTGATTACCCTTGTCTAGTTCTTGCACTAAGTAGTCGGTCAATTTGTGTACGGCGTCGGCAGTTGATAGTTTCGACCTAAATCCAAACTGACTTGTAGACAAAATACCGTGGCTCTCTAAATATTGGACAAGCCTATTATTGATGATTTTTTCTAATATTTTAGACGTCGAAGGTAGTATAGAGATAGGTCTATAATTTGACACCTGGTCTTTGCTACCAGATTTGTATACAGGAACCACAATAGCTTTTTTCAGACATTTAGGAAATATACCTTCTGAAAGGCATTTTTGGAAAATGAAGGTAAGAGGAGGAACCAGGATGTGTCTGAATTGCTTGAGTATTTTATTAGATATACCATCCCAACCCGTAGCCGACTCATTTTTTAAGCACATAATTATCCGTTTCACCTCTCGTTCGTCAGTATTTATCAGCACAAATGATTTTAATGTACTATTGTGGTTTGAAAAACTATTAGGGAGGGGTAAAGGCAGGTTGTGCTGGACTTTTTCAGCTAATTTTCTTCCTATGTTTACAAAAAAGTCATTTGCGCAATTAGCAGATGTTAAAGGTGATGAGCAAACTTGTGACAAACTTGAACATGATTCACGTTGTTTTGCTGAGTATGTAACGTTTTTAATATACTTCCAGACTAGTTTAGTGTTTGTTCCGGCCAATTCGAGTTGTTTTTTGTCGTAGTTAGATTTCACTTTTTTGAGTAAGTCATTACAAAAATTACGATATCTTTTGTACGATAATTGTAGTACTAAATTGTCTGGATTTGATTTAGCTTTAAGATGCAGTTTGTCCCTGTGTTTCATGCAACGGATAAGTCCGGGTGTAATCCAAGGTTTAATGTTAAAATATTTACTACTAACACGTAGGTTTACGGTATTACTCAATATTGCTTGCTGGACTTTTTGAATAAGGTATGACATGCTAGTGTTTGCGTCAGCGGAATTGTAAACTGGGCCAAATTCAATGTTACATAAATCACGTTCAAGTTTGTTTACATTTAATTTAGAAATTATTGGCGTGCGTGCTGTATATGGTAATTTACGAAATATTGAAATTAGGGCAGCCCTATAATCTGTAATAGAGGAATTAGTAACCAATGTTAGTGCTGGGAGATTAGATTTAAGCATGATATGGTCTAAGCAGGAGCCGCTTTGGTGAGTGGGAAGCGTGTGCGCGGGAAGCAAGCCGTGAAACGAGCATAAGTTGAGGTAGCTCTGAGCTGCGGGGTCAGTATTTTCTGGAAGAATGTTGATATTAATATCACCTATTACTATACGATTTTTAAATGATGATAAACTTCGTAACATCTCGTCTAAAGAGTCAATAAATGTATTAACATTTCTAAAACACGGCGGTCTATACAATGCCAGTATGGCAAAGTCTGTTCCAATTTTAATTAACAGTCGATTGCACTCTGATATGTTTGGCTCCTCAACACTAATTTCCAAATTACATCTGGCATAAACAACTACTCCATCGTTTTGGTTGTGATTTAACTTGGTCACGTACATGTCATAACCGGACATGTTTGGCAAATTGGATTGTTTATTTAACCAACACTCTGTCAGAACAATGACATCGCAGCTCATTCCAAGTCTTTGTAGAAAAACACTAACGTTATCAAATTTTTTAAATATACTCCGTATATTTTGTGTTAGTATGGTTAGCGGAAGGCGGGAAGAATCAATATATTGCTTGCAGTGTTCAACCTCGCAAACTAAAGAATCAGATACAGAGAAGTTATCTAGGTCAGAAATTAAATTATTACTCATAAGATCTAAGCTAATGAGACAAAAAGTTCTACGAAAGTTTTAAATTAAGGTGGCGCTCTTAGGCGCCTTCATAATCTATAGAGTTAAGATACCTTTTTTCGGCTAGTTTTCTAGCTGGGCATTCGGCATTGCCAGTCTCGTGGTCACACGGCTTTTTAAAGTGCATACAATGTTGCACATTTTGGTGAGTCGGCTATCTTTGTGCATTCCTTTATTGAGTGACCTACAACGCCGCAATGCCCACAGATGTTGACCTCCATCTTGCATGACTTCGCTGCATGACCGTACTGCTGACATTTGAAGCACCTCGTCACTAGGGTAAAGTCCCTAACGGGGCACGACGACCAGTTTACAAATACTCTGTCGTATGAGATTAAGGCCTTACGAATGGGTGCAGGGACTTCGATTACATAGTTGCAGGTCTCAGAGTTCTTCTTTCCCGATTTATGGCTCAGCTTAGTCGAGGACAGAAATTTTTCAAGTGTCGTATCACGCATTTTACCGGCCAGGTTTTGGTGGTAAATGCACTTGAACACTTCCGCTTCCTCCATAGTTGCAGGGATACCGATGACTACGATTCTGGGCTTCCGTTTTCGCGGCTCGTCCACCGTACAGAGACATGAAGAGGGCAATCGATCTAGAGGCCGTTCACCCACCCGATGGACAGACCTAATCAAACTACCATAGCAGAAAGCACTCGTACCGCAGCAAATTGACGAAAATGGAGAAACGTTGCCTGGAAAGCAGTTCAAGCCGAAACGACCGACGAAGATTAACCATGTACGCGTACCCTCAACCTCGTACGCCATCGGAACAACCACGACCACTCTGTCAACAGTGTACGACTGAGGAGAGGAGAACGCAAGAAACAAGAATGTCATGTTCATTAGAGAAACTGCCCTAAACAAGGGAAAGGATAGGATCCCACAAAACTATACGAGTCAACAAAACTGTTGAATGTAGGGATAATGTCGTACAACACCCCATAGTAAAATCTTGCGAGGAGTCCGATTCGCAAAGTCCCGTTTACAAAATGACTCTTTTTGCTTCATTCTACAATTTTTATGTGACAATGTTTAGGAATAAGAAATTAAATGGTAATGGCCTTGAAGACCAATCTTGTAGCTAACAGTCTGTCTCAACTGGGGTCAATAAGAGGATTGATGATTTTTCGCAGGCGGGACATTTTGCAGGTCTTTGCGAAGTAGAAATTTTACAGAAGGGGCGTTCTGCGGAAGGAATTAGGCGTTTTGCGAACAGGAAATTTTTCTAAGGGGATATATTCCGCAGTAGTGACGTTTTGCAAACGGATATTTTGTTAATGGGACATAATTTGAATATTGGGATTCTATGCGCCCTAACCATATTCACGCCGTATTAGAAATACAACATTTCATAAAATGAGGGATTTCTCATGGGCATAGTTTTCAGGGTTATTCCGGAACTATATTTCAGGAATGGCAATTTTCTGGATTCTCCAGCGCTGCAGATATTACAACTAATTAAAATGTAGAATTTCAATATGGCGAGTTCACTGACCTCCACAGCGGTGGTGCACGAGCGCAGCACACCCAGGCCCTGCGCGTGAGTGTGCGCCAGGTGGTACAGCGCCAGCACGTGCCCGGACTGCGAGGCGAGGGAGAAGTACTTGTTGGCCTGCTTGAAGTCGCGACGGACGCCGATGCCACCTGAGATGGAATCATTTAACATCAAATTATATGGAAGCGCTGGGTAAACAAAACAATAAGCGAAAAGTTCCGTTTTGAAACTAAAACTTCTGTGAGGAAAGGATGAAATAGAACAATGCGTAAGCCATTAACGTCTCATAGCTCTTATCAATCTTATCATACACACAACACAAGAGGTGACTGTGTCGAATTTAAACTTTCGTGACACATGTCCAAAATGCTACTTGAAAATTCACGCGCCACGCCTCTGTTACGCCCATGGGCGTAATGGTTTATTTCTTAAATTATATCCGTCACTCGTGCGTCAGTTGTAAAACAAGGTTTCGACTCATATAGGATGTTTGAAAACGTAATTGTTAATAAATCCAAACGTGAAAACAAGAATAAAATACGTTTACCTAGATTATTTCAAGACTTTCAAATTAAAATGTACTAGTGTAGTGTCTGTGTAAAATTCTTTTTCAACACAATTGCTCGTAACGTACCTCTTATTGTGTCGCTTTTAGGCTCATAATCCTGGATATTAAACACGCGTGTTTAATAACATTACGATACTTGTGTGGTATGGTTATATCCCGATTAAGTCACGTTGCCACCTTGCAGCAAGATGTATGCATGCATATAGAAACGATTAATTTAGTAAAACTATTCACTTTTGATAACATTTTACATGAATTAATAAAGATAACATTTTAAAACGAAATTATTATTTTATTTTGTATTGGCTGTTTAGAGATTTCATCTAATACGCGCGCACTGCGCAAACTTCACAAAAAAAATTGATGCGCGCCATTCTAGGTTATTTCAAAGATATTTGGAAACATTGTTAATGCGTCTTTGGATATTTACAAAAATGTTGATTCGTGGTGACTAGAAAAGTGATAAAAAGAATGGACGCCACTAGAAATTCTTGACGATGTATTCAACATGTGAGTAAAAACCTGTTGACATCAATAAGTAAGGAAAATAACTTGGCAGGCCTATCAAATTTTCATCTTATGAAAAGGATTTTTTCCTCGCAAAATGTGTTGAAAAACGTCGTATGAAACGCGTGAGCTTTGATAATTACATCCTCGGCTCTCTTATCACGCTCATCTGCGGCTCGCGTGATAATTCCGCCTGTGATGTAAATATCAACATACCTCACTTGTATCACAATGTACTATTAACATTCTTTTTACAACGTTGTTCTTACAAACTCGAGCCATCAAAGCCGCCCGCTTTCGGCGTCGGGCTTCTAATGGACTCGTTAGCAAGACATCGCTTACCAACCTTGTGGCACAATATACTATTACATTATAAGACCGAATATGGAATGACCGATCCCTGAGCCATGTATCGGAGTTTCTTCATTACGAAAGATGCAAATTTATTTTGCAGGCGTCACTCTAAAATTGTTCAGAGCGAATACAGACTAAGGGCAGAGGCTCTAGTATAAGTTTTACCGAAACCAAACGTTACGATCGCGTTTGCGTTTTACCCCAATTTGTATGGGATTTGACAGCTAAACGCAAACGCGGTCGTAACGTTTTCTTTCGGTATAACTTATACTAGAGCCTCAGGTTGCGCCAACTTTACGTTACAGACCGATCAACGTTAAATATGTCGCCGGCAGCTGTCATTCCATAGAAATTTGACAAACTTTCCATACATTCATATTTTAACACATCCGTTACGATTACAGACCGTTTGGTGCAACCCACCCTAAATATACACAAAAGAAGCAACTATACTTTACTTGTAACAAGGTCACAGTACTTTTTTTTTAATTTATTTACTACTAAAACAGGTTACATAATATAAATTTAACCTTATCTGCCAAACTGCATAACAGTTTGTTGGCAGAAAACATGAACCCTCAATTATTACACCACGAAGGTGTTTATATATGTGGGATTGGTACTTTTTGATGACTTTGTATGATGCTGGCTGTTAGATGATGAATAAAGGAACGATCGAACGTGGTTTGAATAGTTTTAGAACGGTGAATGATTTGACGTATGATTCAGTTTGTAAGACGATCGGTACGACTGAAGACGTACATTATGTAAATATATAAGATTTTATATAGTTCTCGTGTTTCCCTGCCATCCCACTCTACATTTGGGGGCTCGTCCGGGATCCAGGGAAAATTACGCGACTACGATGATACGACGGCAAAGACGAAACGAAGTGTAAATACGACGACGACGACGACGACGGAACAACGGCGAGAAGAAGACTTAAGACGAAAGTTGTTTAAAAGAAAACGGGAGATGGAGAAGACGATGGATGTTTACCATCAAATTTTAACGTTGCCCTTGTTTACGGCGGAGGACGGCTTTGAGGTGGAAGCATTTATAAAAGAAGTAGAAGAGAAGTCTCTACTATATAAGTGGACGGAGCGGCAGCAATTTTTAATCGCCAAAAAGAGGTTCGGCGGTACGGCGGCTCTCTGGTTACGCTCTGAGGATTCCTTCCCAGACTGGGAAGAACTGAAGTACGCGATACGAAGGGAATTTAGCAACGACGATTTTAGCGCAGAACATATGCCTGAAAATCATAAAGATTACAACATTGACGACGAGTTATTGACACACGACAGCGTTGCGCTAAGCGCTGAACAGAAAAAAGAAGAAAACGTGGATCTGACATTTGACATCACGTGTCAAAATGAAAATAATGAAATTTTCTCGAAGCAGCAAGAACAGTATATGATTGAAGACGCAGCCAACAACGAAAACAGTTCCATTGTGTTAAATACTGCAGAAGACGTGCAAGACGTGCTACGATACATAGGCCACACTGAAAGTTTTGCACTCCTGGCTATTCGCACTCATTCCAATTTCGAATTGATTATTTAAAAAAAATATAGACCTTTGTTTATGGAATGTACTAAATATTGGCGGGAAATCGATAGTCATTTGTTTTTTTTGTCAGTTCGAAATAAACCGATTGCATTCAAAATGGATTTGACGCGTAAAGATTTTAGAGCAATGATTTTTTATGATTTTAAAAGTTCTCTTTCTCCGCATGAGTGTAGTACTCGCCTTCAAAATACATTTGGTGTTGAAGCACCACATCTGAGCACCGTGAGACGTTGGTACGCTGAATTTAATAGGGGCCGTGTTAGTCTCGATGATGAGTTTCGTGAAGGTCGACCGTCAACCGCGGTCACTGAAGAAAACGTTGCTGCTGTGAGACGACTGATAGAAGAAAACCGACGAATCACTTACGACGAAATTCGAGGACAATTAGGGATTGGTATGAGTCAAATACAAAAGATTTTACACGAAAATTTAAAAGTCAGGAAACTTTGTTGTCGGTGGATTCCTCATGAACTAACTTCAGGCCAAAAACGGGCACGTGTCGACTGGTGCCAAGAAATGCTGCGGAAATATAAGAACGGATGTTCAAATGGTGTATATAACATCGTAACAGGAGATGAAACATGGATTTATTGTTACGATCCAGAAAAGAAACAACAGTCTAGTGAATGGGTCTTTGAAGGTGACAGTAGGCCAACAAAAATTCAACAAGCCAAAAGCGTTGCCAAACAAATGATCGCTTGTTTTTTTTCAAAAAGTGGCCATGTCTGCACAGTCCTTCTAAATAATAAAAGAACTATAAATGCCGAGTGGTACACCACAACTTGTTTGCCCACAGTCTTTGAAAAAGTTCGCGAGACACGACCACGAAGCCGCATACTCCTGCATTATGATAATGCGTCCCCCCACACTGCAAAAAAAACAAAAGCGTTTTTGAGTTCCGAAAATGTGGAGACCGTGGCTCATCCGCCTTATAGTCCAGATCTTGCACCCTGTGACTTTTACCATTTCCCGAAAATCAAAGATTTGATGAGAGGTTTAACATTTAAGACGCCCGAAGATGCAGTGGCGACATTTAACCAACACGTCGAAAACATGCAGTCAAGCGACTGGGTATCATGCTTTGAAAAATGGTTCGAGCGGATGAATAAATGTATAAAATGTAAGGGAAAATATTTTGAGAAGCAGTAAATGTATTAGTTTTGTTTTAAATTGTTTTATTTAAAAGTTACGCAAAACTTTCAGTGTGGCCCTCGTACAAGCAAACTCACGATTGCGAAGTTAAAAGAAGCATGTGGAACCATACGTCGCGGTTGCAGCGGTTCTCTCGTGTGGAGTACTACAACACCGTTGACCCTGGCAAGAGTTTTCACCGCGACGCGGACGGCGATAGCTTCGATAGAACAACGATGAGCAACGCCCCAGCAGGACCCTATCAAGGGGGCACGACGCTTTTTGGAATTGTTTACGACGATTTATCATGTTTTTGGAAGTACAGATATTGTTTATTCGGTGTGTTAATGAGTATTTAGTGGATTTATGATGTATTTTTGTATCACGGTGTAAATAGGGTGTGTTATGACGACGTAAGTAAGATGAGTGCTGACGACGGGTAAGTGTGGTGACTGAAGGTGCATGACTGAGGACAGTTCATGATTGCAGGATGGCCGAGTGTGGGATTGGTACTTTTTGATGACTTTGTATGATGCTGGCTGTTAGATGATGAATAAAGGAACGATCGAACGTGGTTTGAATAGTTTTATAACGGTGAATGATTTGACGTATGATTCAGTTTGTTAGACGATCGGTACGACTGAAGACGTACATTATGTAAATATATAAGATTTTATATAGTTCTCGTGTTTCCCTGCCATCCCACTTTACATATATGTACCTTATAAATCGTATAAACTAATTAGGTATATTGAGATAATATCTACTTAATGCATACTCGGTCGACACGGTAAGGTAGCTGCCGCCGCACGCCCGGCTTGCTCCAGTGGTAGGTACTTATTTATACCCTATTCCATGCAAGATCAGTAAGTAAGTAGTAATAAGTAAATCTAGTACATTATTTCCTTTTGATATCCTAAATAAACGAAGATAAGTAGATGATTTGAAATGAATGAATTGAATGATTTGAAGATTGATTGAATATATT
The DNA here is from genome assembly GCA_947049275.1 of Epinotia bilunana. Taxonomy (NCBI): domain Eukaryota; kingdom Metazoa; phylum Arthropoda; class Insecta; order Lepidoptera; family Tortricidae; genus Epinotia; species Epinotia bilunana. Next base: position 2,596,115 of record OX346268.1, on the reverse strand, counting down.
ATTTAAATCTGTATCTCAATTAGAATCTCTAATGCTGGGGCCACACTTACTTATGTGGCCCCAGCATAAGACATTTTTATTATGGCACATGCGCGGCACAGTGAGACGTGCCTGATGCTCCGTCTCCGCCAAATTCCGCGTTTATCGTAGCGCCGCGAGTGTGCGTGAGCCCGACATATCGGACGTTTGTATGGACTTGATTTGCTGCTTCAAGCTATATATATACCGTAATAAGGTTGGAAACAGCATGACACAGAGTATACGTACTGAAGTACATGAAGCCGAGGTGCAGCTGCCCCTCCACCCAGCCCTGGTTGGCGGCCATCGTGAAGAACTTGAGCGCGGCGGTCGTGTCCTTCGGCACACCTCGACCCTGACAACAGATTACGGTCATATAGTGTCTGTAACACTTTAAGGTGGTTCGACGACCATACAAAACGTTTTTTGACATTCGCAGGCTAACGGCGTGATATTTTAAGAAACTCATATAACACACTTTCATAAATTGGCTTGCCATTTGCGCGAAATTTCGTTTAATGTTCACAAAAGATATTATGGACTTTAGTTCTTGAGGTTAGAGTTGAAGATCGTCTGAACGCATATTGAGATGTTATCGTAAATAGTAATTATGAAAGCAACACTAGCTATGTCTATCCGTTTGTCTGTCTCTGTCTCTCTTGAGCAAAGGCTGCTTAAGTTTCGAAAACAAAAGATAAAGAGGGTGAAAAGGCGATGAAAATTTGTATTGGATTCTTATGACGCGTTCTAGACACACTAGTGTGCGCCTAACGGACAATAGTAAAGGGCTTATGACACCTGAATTTAGCACCCTAATTAAGGAGCGGAGTTGAGTCATAAGCCCTTTACACATTGTTCTACAGACGACGCGCGTTCGTCGGGTTAACTCGGGTTCAGAATATAATTTTCTAACAGATACTGTTTAACCTTCTTTTTGAACACAGGTAGGCTGGCACAATCGTCCTCCGATGGGAAATTATTGTAAATTCTAGGTATACGGTATCGGCAGTTCCTCGTTCTCCTGCCGTAGTTGCTTGCGCTCGGCTCGTATTTTATTGCTTTGTTGATAACGCTCTTGAACATGGGAGTCACATTAAATGTTCCTTGCATCATCCACCCTGCCTTACCTGTAAGTACATAATGCCCAGCCCGCTCTGTCCCACTGGGTTGTTCTGCTCGGCCGCTTTCCGGAAGTAGCGTAATGCTGTCTCGTTATCCGCTGTAATACCGTCACCCCCTTCTAGGTATATCTAGAATAAGAAAGAAGTCGTCCAGTACTATCGACAACACAGCTAACTGACCATCCGTGCACTTTATGTGCATTGTAATAACGTTCTATACTATACAGGATGATCAGTTAACTGTGCTGGTGTTTGTACACATCTTCGAACTAGTGGAATCTCTTGTGCATTGCTCCCTCCTTCATGCCTAATGCCGCTTGGCAGTAGGCTCCATCATTTCCACAAAACGGATGACCTTAGCTGAAGTACATCGAATTCCTGTGGTTGTGGGTAGCCGTTACCAAAGTAATTCATTCTTCTTTTTTTAATACATCGACGGTGGCAAACAAGCTTTAGCCTGATGGTAAGCGGACACCGCAGCCTATAGACGCATGCAACTCCGAGAGTAACATGGGCGTTGCCACACCTTGATATGTTTGAGGATTGCCCGTGTTGACAGCTGAAGGAACAAATTCCCTCGCTCTCAACACAACGCATCCTCGGGAGCTCTGGCGACCTTGCTCACCTCCAGGAACACAACACTACTACAGAGCAAGTAGTAGTGTTAAGCTGATTTTCCATCGGAGGGGCGAGACGAGACGAGGCGATGCGAGAATTGAAATTCGTATGGCACTTACTATTTCCACCGAGCGCGCGCGAGGAGAGAATTGAAAATTTGCCATACGAATTTCAATTCTCGTCTCGCCCCTCCGGTGGAAAATCAGCTTAATTATGGCTGTGGTCTTCTGCAAGGCGGAGGTTCTTCCCCAGTTGCGCTGCTCCACATTCGAGCGGGATGACATTTCGCTGTGTCCTGCCTCACCACAACCACTTGTCTGGCAAGGTCAAGACATTCACACAGTAAGTGTTCCATTGTCTCAACCTCCTCGCTACGCATTCTACGGGCCGATAATTTCATCTTGGCTAAGAGACCCTTCCCCGTCTAGTACCAATAGCAAGGGATTTGCTGAGTTTGGAACTAGATCGATTATTAGGGTTCCGTACCACAAAAGGAAAAAACGGAATCCTTATAGGATCACTTTGTGGTCCGTCCGTCCGCCTGTCAGGACCCTTTTTCTCAGGAACGCGTGGAGGTATCAAGCTAAAATTTATACCAAATACTCAGGTCTACTGTCCCTTAGAGCTGTGAAAAAATCAAACTTCTAAGCCAACGCAATCAAAAGATGCAGCCGTTTATGCCGCAAATTTTCGAAAGTCGCAAGGGAATCAAAACCTACAGGGTACTTCCCGTGAACTCAGAATCTTGAAATTTGGTACGGAGCAATGTCTTATAGCTCAGATAAAGGAAAAATTGCGAAAACCGTAAATTTTACGGAACCCTCGGTGCGCGAGTCCGACTCGCACTTGGCCGGTTTTTTGGTTGATTGACACAAAATTTTGTAATAAGTTGTGATTTGAACAATGACTGTATAATACTAAACAAAATAATCAATCATGTGGTATTTTCTCGAGAAAGGATTAAAATGTAGTCAAATGTAGAAAATGTAACGCACGGGGCCAAATAATCACAAAGTTATAAGTGTCCAAAATTTTAAGAGGGGGTATGTTCTGTACCTTTTCCGCAAAGCGCACCTTCATATGAAACGATTGTCATTTACTATGGCGCTCGAGGATCGTGGCGTCAATATCCCCTAGCGGGTTTTCTCTCTAACAAGCGACATTAAAACGGTTGTAGCTTCGTAATTTTTTGAGATATTTGAATGGGATTTTCATCATTGGGCATACTTTTTGCCTTCATAATTTTGAGTCACCCCTACTGTTTTCAGTAAATACAGCCAAATAAAGTGTCACCTTCCCAAGGAAAGCGTTCGCCACAGCGTTCCCAGCCTTGGCCGCTTGCAGGAAGTAGTGCAGCGCCTTATTCACGTCCAGCGTGACGCCACGCCCGCCTTGGAAGTGCAGCTGGCCCAAACCGACCTGCCGGAAAAAATACAGCTTTATTATTGAAGTGAAAACTTCTTTAGCGGCACTGTGCACTTTTTGTGATGGGGTAAAATTGTTAAACTGGCCACAGGTCACGCGACCGTAAGATGTCACGTGACCGTGAGATTCGAGAGATTGAAAATTCGTAAGACGGACACGTGACCTGATCGAAAAACTGTTACACTGCCATTGAGTTTTCACTTCTGCCGGCACTACCGGAGTGCAACCCGGTATTTTTTATATATTTATAACGTCTGACGATGCATTTGGCCGCAAGCTCAGAAACCTTTTAATGGATCCCCCAACTACGGAATTTATGGAAATGTCAACTTAAGTTTATTTAATAGGTATTGCTTTATTTCTGCTAATGACATTTCCTCTGTTTTTGTTTGTTTGATGTACTTTATAAGGATTGATTGACATTTTCGTATATTTTTATTTTACAAGGAACTGCACTTTGACGATCCTCGTTATGTGATTGGAGATAATTTTATTTGTGATCATTGTATTTATAATTTTGAGCCGATCGTTATGTAAATTCTTATAATTTTGTATTGTAATTTATGCCATGAAATAAATAAATAGATATCTATACAGACAACCTTTCAAAAATATCTACACATGTGTCTTATGTCAGTAGCAATAAAGTCTCTGTTATATTTATATATTTTTGAAAGCTTGTCTGTGTAGATATTGGAGAACTCGACTGTACAGTGATAGATAAGGTTCAATTACACAAAGCTTGCGGTCGTGTCACCCGCTCTCGCATTGGCTTGCTGCCATGAAAGGCGTTGTTTCCCTTCTTGGCACTGCTTGCTTGTATTTATTACCTGGTGGATCAACTATTTTCTGTCACCAGTTGCCATGGTTATGTCTCCGGAGTAACTTTCTAAAACTGCGATTTATACGTTTTAAATCACGAAATGTGGTTCTTGTCAAGTTCGACCCCTTTTAGTATGTACCATCTTCCAGGCATATTAAGTCCGTATTGTAACAATGTTTCTAAGAAACTCTGTAATTCCAAGTTCTCCTGGCTAACGGGTCAGAATCAAAACAAGATGTTTTTATTTTTTTATTTAAAATAATTACACAGCATTACAGTTAAAAACTAAGTCACTGTGAATTACAAATGTAATAATTACAAATTAATATATACATCCATCATCTCACAGTACCTTAAGCATTCACGATACACAGTTCCTCAACTACTTCCAAAGACGTCCACATCCGGTGCTGATGCAAGAAGCCCATTAAGGCTGTGTAGAGCTCTGACGAAAGGAGTTTTTGCGCGCTACGGTGCGCGCCTCTGGAGGAGCTAGCAGTAGCCGGTTACGCGGACGAACATTGATCCAGGACAGTGAGGGGACTAGCAGACGCACCGCCTGACCCACCAGCTCAGGGCAAAACAAATAGTTGATTGACCCACCTACAGACGCAGTTCCTCTTAAGTCTATTACAGACTCTATAATAGATTTAAGAGAAAATGCGGGCTGGAGCACGGCTCATACAAAAACTTACATTTCGAGCACCGTAGTCCAATATTTTCTCGGTCAAATTTGGACCTTTGTAAATAAATTTTCCAACATAGATTAACGGAGAATTTTACTATAATAATAATAATAATATTGCTTGCCTTTACTGGCCGTTCAGAGTGGAGTCGCAAGAGCTGTTGCTCGAGGGTTGATGTGGACACCTAAGTGGCGAGTTGGCTATATGTTTAAAGTCCAGTGCCACCTCTCTTCCCCCCAGCTTTCTGACCGGTGTTGCCCTTAGGCCATTTTTTAATGTCGCTATTAATAGGGGCCCATCTAGCAGTTGGCGAGTCACCGTCTGCCAGAGATAAAAAGTGAGACAGTTTTATTAGGCAGGCGTCCGATGTTTCACCCAATAGCCCAGCCACTAGTCCATCATTTTCACCCAATAACCCGTTTCATTTAGATTCCATCAACCATCAATAGGCCCTATACTCCTCAGCGGGTGCTGTCCCTGTGTGCGTCCCATGACACGGGCAGGGACAGCATCCGCTCGGTGTACTCCTTGCATTTTATTAAATTGTCAAAAGGGCCTCTACGTGTTGGCTCAGTTGGTACTTTGTAGGTACCTAGCTCCACGCACGCCTCCCAAAGGTCCGGGACGTCATTGTCCCGTGAGCGGGAAAGACATACATAATAATATAATATAAATTCTTTATTCAGATAACTGAGATCCAAGTTGTTAGTATTACATCCTTATAGCTCTATTATTAGTAGGTACACAAATTACATATTTTAAATCTTGACTCTAATTAAATTACGCTGTACAGTGTCCCCTTACCATTAATTGGTTGATGTGAACATATAATGTGGAGTCGGGCTTATCTGCAAACATCTTTAGGATGTTGTTGGCGCTGGCCCGCATTCTGTGCACGAGTGAGGCCGCTCTCTTGCGCAGAATGGCGTGAAAGCCGTCCGTGCGCGCCTCCGCGAACATTTGTGATGCGCTGCAGAAGCGGGGCAGCCCCAGCAACGCCCTATAACCATTATTATATTGAACTTTTAGGGCACTGATCGACTTCTTTGTACAGTTGAACCACAGGCTGCTCGTATAGAAACTCTGACAGTACGCTCTAAATAGCGTGAGTTTTACTTCATTCGAGCATCAAGCAAACCTGCGGGCCAACATGTTGCTTCTTACTGCCAGTGCCCTACGTTTCCTTTCAATATCTGTTTGATCCTTAAGGACTATGCTCCTGTTTCGTTTTTTAAACTTCTTCTATATGCTATTAGCATAACGTACGTCGTTAATGTAGATAAGAAAAAACCGGCCAAGTGCGTGTCAGGCCACGCGCAATATAGGGTTCCGTGGTGGCCTGTCTGTATTTATTACATAGAAACGCACGCGCCAAATAATTGTGCGCTTGCGTCCGCCGATTTTTTACGAAAGTTGGCCTTTTCAAGTACATTTTAAGTTGGTCGACTATTACTCTGCAACTAGTAATGTCTACTTAGCCTTGTTAGTTTTCCTTTTAAATTCATTATGTTTACTACTGCGTCGATTTTTTTGACAACGCAACACTACGGAACCCTAAAAACGCCACGTATACAGCAAATCCGACGTAAAGAGTTGTATTACGTATGTAAGGGCATCAGAAATTTAGACAAAAAATGCAGTATACGTATAGCTGGATAACAGTGCGATTTTGTATGTTTTGTTGATTATGTTCCTTGTTCGATAATATATTAAGGAAAATATCCTAAGGATAGTTTCAAGGGAAACAAAATTCTCCGTCCTGTTACGCCATGATCATGCTTAGTTCGTTTTAGTTACAAACAAGTCGAGGTGATATTAGTTTATTCAAATTAACATATTTGCTAGAATTTAAAAGGGATAAATTCGCCTTTGTAAAGCCTGCCTGTGCTTTGTAAAGCGTGCCTTGCCTGTGTCTGCTCATAATTGACAAACACGTGCAAATTGTGACACTATCCTTATATGAATAGGGTACAATTTCCCCTACTTCGTGTGCCTTCTCAGCCAGCGGTAAGTAGCACTCGATGAGATCAAAGTCTAGGGCTCCACCGCTGCGGTTAGTTTATACTCGGATCGTATTCAACATTGTGGAATGGGAAAAAGTGGCCGCCATCTTGAATTTATTTATTTCTGCTCCGATTGAGTTCAAAATTGATATACGAGGGTTTAATAGGTCATACGACACCAATTTGAGGTCAGAATGGGAAAACAGTGGCCGCCATCTTGAATTTCCTTATTTCTGCTCCGATTGAGTTCAAAGTTGGTATACGAGACACTCATACTCATACTTATATTGATAAAATATAAAATTTTACATGTCAAGATAATTAATAAATAAATAAATCTTACATAGTATGTCAATTTGTGTATTACCGTGGTTTTGCTGATTATTTTCCTTGATTGATTACATATTAAGGAAGGCATTCTAAGGGAAAACTTTAAGGGAAACAACGTTCTCCATCCTGCTACGCTGTGGTTATGTTCAATTCGGGATTATTTTTAGTTAAGTCGTGGTGTTAGTTTGTTCATGTTGCATAAATATTCGCTAGAATTGAAAAGGGACATTCGCCTTTGTAAATGGTCCACCTTGTTCTGTCTGTATTTTTTAACATTGTCTTGAGAACATTAAAGGATTAACAAACGTACTTATCCAGTGCCCGCCGTTATAGTGAACTCGTTGTCTATTTGCAAATATGAAAAACGAAAAAGGGAAGGACTACGAACAACAATGCATTAAGAAGAAAATGATACGTCATAAAAAATATATAATATATGGAAATAAACACTGAATCATTTCTTCTTCAGTTGAGCTGGGAGTATAATAACTGACGATGAACGGCGCCAGAAATACATCCACCTTTCAAAATTTTTCGATGAGGTTTCTCAATGACAGTGAATTAATAAACATCCATCAATGCGAATTGAGTTTGGTGTCTAAATACCAGAAAGGAACATACTCCTTCTACGTGTTCTGGACAGCCTTTGGGTTGTTCGTCTTCAGTGTATCCTTAGCTATCGTCACTGTAATTTTCGGGGTCATCTCATGGATCCTCATCGACAAGTGGAGACAGTTCCAGAACTATGTATTTCTCATCGGGATTGCATTGACCGCGATATTGTTAATAGCACAACTCTATGTCAACAATATCCGTTGTTTAAACAACCATGTGTTTTTTAAACACAATCTGTGTTTTATCATAGTTTATGTTATATGTGTGCTGCTGCGCATATCGTTGAGCCTCTGGCTGTTGGTGGCCAGAGTGATGTTTTACATGGACGTCGTGAAAGTGTTTAACAACCGCATCAGCCGACGATATTTGGTTACCAACCTGTTCGTCTGGGTGGCGCCGCTCGTGGAAGGAACCATACTGTTCCCTACGGTATTCTTCTGTCAATTAAAAGTGCGTGATCTGGAATACATCACCTCGGGCATAAATTGTTTGCTTGTTGTGGCAAACACAGTTTAATACACAACAGTTTTTTATAGTCTTATAGCACTAGCTACTGCTAGCGGCGGTAGTTCCAGAAGAATGTGTGAAAAGATTATCTTATCTGTAGCCGCGTGTATAACTTCCGGGATTGTCTAAAAGATTATCTTATCTGTAGCCGCGTGTATAACTTCCGGGATTGTCTAAAACATTATCTTATCTGTAGCCGCGTGTATAACTTCCGGGATTGTCTAAAAGATTATCTTATCTGTAGCCGCGTGTATAACTTCCGGGATTGTCTAAAAGATTATCTTATCTGTAGCCGCGTGTATAACTTCCGGGATTGTCAAAAAGATTATCTTATCTATAGCCGCGTGTATAACTTCCGGGATTGTCTAAAAGATTATCTTATCTGTAGCCGCGTGTATAACTTCCGGGATTGTCTAAAAGATTATCTTATCTGTAGCCGCGTGTATAACTTCCGGGATTGTCTAAAAGATTATCTTATCTGTAGCCGCGTGTATAACTTCCGGGATTGTCTAAAAGATTATCTTATCTGTAGCCGCGTGTATAACTTCCGGGATTGTCTAAAAGATTATCTTATCTGTAGCCGCGTGTATAACTTCCGGGATTGTCTAAAAGATTATCTAATCTGTAGCCGCGTGTATAACTTCCGGGATTGTCTAAAAGATTATCTTATCTGTAGCCGCGTGTATAACTTCCGGGATTGTCTCCTATCTTCCTCTGGCGTTAGTGTTTTTGTCTACAGAATCTTGGCTAGTGAAAAATATTGTGTGTATAGTGAGCTTATCGACCTTAATTGGAGTGATATTGTTCTTTTTGTCCTTGCGTAGTCACCGGGAATTGTGGTCCGAATATCTGCGGCGACGAAACTCGCTAAGGATTCAGTTTTTGAGTTATGCGTGATTTTTCCGCGAAATCAATTACACAGTATCACAGGAAAAAATTATTACCAAGTAATATTCGATACATTTATTCTAAATAATATTTATTTTTATAAATAAGCTAGTTTGGAACCGTTCGCTTTCAAAGGTTGTTTGTTACTGTTGTTCCAATAAAATATATTTAAATAAGAATTGTCTTTTTATATTTCATCATAAACCAGTCTTCTCTCCCAGTCAGTAATTGGAAATACTCAAAAGCTCCACCGGGTTATCCAAAACGCATTTTAATTACAAAAAATGTATTAAAATAAGGTCTAAATTCGTTCAAACGCCAAACTACAGCCAATACACCCGTATTACAGCAAATTCTGCGACACCTCGGGTGAATTCTCACACTACTGCTTCGTCCTCGAGATACAATATTGCCTGCTAACCATTCCTACCCTTATATGAGTTTAAACATCTCACTTCCCTTATCAGTAGCCCGTGATACTCGATGAGTGCCCGGCCTCACCCAAGAGACGCGAACGAATAACAACCTGTTTTGAGATAAGGTACAATTTCGTTTTCTCTAAACCTTGCTGTTGCTGACGTCCGTTCGTCTCGTTTAAGAGACGTGTGCGAATGGGAACGTTATCATACCGGGGTAAGGTTCAATGCCAATCGGCCTTGCCTGTGTCAGTTCTAAATGAAAAAAAGCGTGCAAATTGTGACGCTATCTGGATATGAATAGGGTGCAATTTCTCCTACCTGTGCTTGTACGTCTCCTTTCTCAGCCAGCAGCTGGTAATACTCGATGAGATCCGAGTCCAGGGCTCCACCACTGCCCGTACCTTCGGCCTCATCCAAGAGTCGAGTGCGTTGTATAGAGGGCCCACCGCTTAGCGTTACCGTACTGGCCACTGGAACAAACATTTCTTCAATGGCCATAGTCTAAATTGTGAGGAGAACGTTTGAAGACGACGAACGAACGACGAAGCTACGCTGTAGTCTAGTGGTTCTGGCTTGCGGCTGTCAAGCGGCGGGTTCGAATCCCGGCTCGTACTAATGAGTTTTTCGGAACTTATGTACGGAATATTTACCGTTAGCTTTTCGGTGAAGGAAAACATCGTGAAGAAATCGGTCTAATCCCAATAAGGTCTAGTTTTCCCTATGATCAGTTGGAAGGTCAGATGGCAGTAGCTTTCGTAAAAACAAGTGCCTATGTAAAATCCTGGGATTAGGTGTCAAAGCCGACCCCGGGCTTCGTTAGGGCACAACCGGGAATAACGCTAGGAGCATGATGATGACGTTTGAAGACGACTTACGGCCATATTCATGTGTAATCAAGTTTGATTGGTATGCGGTAGAAGTTTCAAAATACATAAGAGTTAGGATTAAGTGCAGTATTCGAGTTTTTTCTATTCTATTCTATTCAGTATTAACTTGATTACTTTTGAGTCCATTAATAAGGGTCTCCCCTTATTTCACCGACAAACGTTCCACCAAATGCATGGTTTTGCTGATTTTTCGTTTCATCGAATTCCTGTTACTCAGAAACCGGAAATTTTGTAGGTACAGCTAAAACATCATTCTGTAGGGTTCTACAGAATGATGTTTTAACTGTACCTACAAAATTTCCGGTTTCTGAGTAACAGGAATTAGGTTAGGTTAGGTTTGTTTTATAACATTCCTGAAAAGTTTACTAATTCTGATAAAAATGGTTTTCTATGAAATGAAAATTCTGCGAAACATACATTTGATGGAGAAATTGTCGGTAAAACAAGGAACAACCACTAATAAGGCCCTAGGCGCTCATCCTAGACACCATGGTATAAGGGAATTTACGGAATTCATATCAGAATCTGTGATGTACTTTCATAGTTTTAAGTACATAATTGAGGAGTTGCGGAGACACCTGTGGTCTTCTTCATCAGTTCCACTTCACCACATTTGTGATTTCCGGGTGTAAATACGCGGGTTATAATAGAAAATACCGAAATTACTACATGCTTGCCTAATATATTTGAGGAGTTCCCTCAATTCCTCATGGACCCCATCATCCAACTGGATTATTGTTTTGTTATGTTGCATATACATACAAACAAAAAAAAAAACGAATCGGTTCATAAAAGACGGAGTTCTGAGGTAATAAACATAAAAAAAATCAATATAAAAAAAAATACAACCGAATTGAGAACCTACTCCTTTTATTTGAAGTCGGTTAAAAATGGCAACTATCTTAGGCCCGCTGATTGGATCGTATTCCCGTTTAATATGAAACACGCACCTACTGCCGCTGTAGCTAGGCCATGGACTTATATATGAATAATCTAGACTTATCATTCCGGTTTGCCCTAAATTAAGACGATTGACTCGGTAAAAGTTAAAGTATACTAGTCGCCATTTGGTATTTTTAACTTCTGCTCGGATCGCATTCCCGTTTACTATGTAACACGCAGCGACAGAAGACCGTGGACTTACACGAAGGTCGCTGCTAAAGTGGGTCCATTATCTACATACTTAATTGCTTATCCTTGGCATTCCGGTTTTCCCTAAATGAAGACTCTTAAGCTTCATTAAAAGTGGGCCCAATACCTTTGGCCTTCCCTTCTTCTTGTGCCTTTGCTTATATACGAACTAGTATTTCCACGCGACTTCTTCATTCTGTAGAAATGATGTTTTAGCTGTACCTACAAAATTTCCGGTTTCTGAGTAACAGGAATTAGGTTAGGTTAGGTTTGTTTTATAACATTCCTGAAAAGTTTACTAATTCTGATAAAAATGGTTTTCTATGAAATGAAAATTCTGCGAAACATACATTTGATGGAGAAATTGTCGGTAAAACAAGGAACAACCACTAATAAGGCCCTAGGCGCTCATCCTAGACACCATGGTATAAGGGAATTTACGGAATTCAAAATGGCGGCCATTGCTCGTAGATAAGTCCCTAATGAGTTCACACGGCCGAAGTCGCGTGGAAATACTAGTTCGTATATAAGCAAAGGCACAAGAAGAAGGGAAGGCCAAAGGTATTGGGCCCACTTTTAATGAAGCTTAAGAGTCTTCATTTAGGGAAAACCGGAATGCCAAGGATAAGCAATTAAGTATGTAGATAATGGACCCACTTTAGCAGCGACCTTCGTGTAAGTCCACGGTCTTCTGTCGCTGCGTGTTACATAGTAAACGGGAATGCGATCCGAGCAGAAGTTAAAAATACCAAATGGCGACTAGTATACTTTAACTTTTACCGAGTCAATCGTCTTAATTTAGGGCAAACCGGAATGATAAGTCTAGATTATTCATATATAAGTCCATGGCCTAGCTACAGCGGCAGTAGGTGCGTGTTTCATATTAAACGGGAATACGATCCAATCAGCGGGCCTAAGATAGTTGCCATTTTTAACCGACTTCAAATAAAAGGAGTAGGTTCTCAATTCGGTTGTATTTTTTTTTATATTGTTTTTTTTTATGTTTATTACCTCAGAACTCCGTCTTTTATGAACCGATTCGTTTTTTTTTTGTTTGTATGTATATGCAACATAACAAAACAATAATCCAGTTGGATGATGGGGTCCATGAGGAATTGAGGGAACTCCTCAAATATATTAGGCAAGCATGTAGTAATTTCGGTATTTTCTATTATAACCCGCGTATTTACACCCGGAAATCACAAATGTGGTGAAGTGGAACTGATGAAGAAGACCACAGGTGTCTCCGCAACTCCTCAATTATGTACTTAAAACTATGAAAGTACATCACAGATTCTGATATGATTGCGTTGAAATAGCCACTAATGAAGTGCCAAAGGAATCACCTTTCTTGATGAATCGACGGAACTCTTCAAATATTATCGGCCCACATACCTACAGCGATTTGGTTTTTTTCTGTAATAATCAATGTTCTTGTGGTAAAGTAGAAAGGAAATATGGAAATGTTCATGTGACTTGGCGGAGTACTGAATTGAAGTCGGTTAAAACTTTTTTTTTAAAGTAATGTATATCAGTTATCGTTGTGGATAAGACATCCGTCAGTCTCACACTCGTATACTTGTCAAAAAGTGACGGGTGTCTTATCGACAGCGATAAGTGATAAAATGTCAACCATGTTACGCCCGCAGAAGTTAAAAGCATCAAATGGCGGCCAGTATATTTAAAGCAAACCTGAGTGAATTCTAGATATACATATTTGACCCACCTTTAGCAGCCACCTTCATATATAAGTCCATGGCCTTCTGGCAGGAGCTGGGCACGGTGACGCCCGCCCAGTAGCGGTAGGCGAGCGCCATCTGTGCGTACGCCGAGTTGCCGAGTGCGCCAAGTGTGTAGTGTACCAACGCCTTGGCTTGGGAGACCGGGACGGCGATGCCTGTGGCGTAGAGGAAGCCCATACCCTGGGGAAAACCACATGGAACTAGTCTAGTTCTTTGCAGGTTCGTTGAAATTTTAATTTTGAGCTTGGGCCGAAAATCCTTTGTCTGTTCGGGTAGCCAACTTAACAATTTTTTTTAGAAGAGGCACGCGAATCTACTGCTCACGGAGCCACTATAGTATTAACCTTTTCACCGCCAAAGACGAATGGCCGTCTTCGGAAAATCGTGACATTCGTGCCCCTGACGCCAGAGTAATACCAAACATTATTTTAACCCATTCAGCGCCAATCACAACACGTTGACGTGATTGCGGAACACCCGCGAGACACCGATCACGTCACTGTGACGTTAAAATGTTTTTGTTCGCAACTATTTGTGAAATAGATATTATGATATTTTTTTTATCAGATTCTGCTCTCAAAGGCTATGTCTATCATCGGTTATATTTCGTTTTATAAAGTTAAATTTAGAAAGTCTACTTTTATGGCCCTGGTCGTGACTAAACGTGTCTGCTTACGTTTTTATATTCCATTGTTATTTCCAGCCTTTAGCGTTAATGCAAATCACGTAATAGTATCAAATAAATGTATAATAAACTTAATTCTCAATACTTTTAAACATCACAACACTGTGTTGTGAAATGGCTTGCGGAGGCAGGTAAATATTCGGCACTGCGTTTGTGTTTATCAATTTCAAACCTTAAGTCAAGTGAACTAAGTCCATATTTCTTTATATCTAATTTGAGTTATCACATTTTGCTGCACTAAATGGTAATGGACGGCATTGTTCCATTTTAGCAGCAACCAAGATAACAAACTTTAGTAGTAGGTAGCGATAACAATACAGTTGCAAATAAAAAAAAACTAGAATAATATTTTGCAACGAATTATTTGTTTGTAAAAACAATAGCACGCATAAACAATGAGAATTTCGTCTTAAGACTTATCATGTCAACTGCAGCTGCTACGATAACAGAATTTAACTTCTCCCTATAAGCTTTGATGTGACCGCTGCATAATGACTCACTGATTCTTCGGCGACACCTGACCGATAATCCTTTGTTTGTGTGTAGGGCGAGTCCTATAAACAATGTGAATTTAGTCTTAAGACTTGTCGTGTAATTTGCAGCTGCAACGATAACAAAGCTGACCGCAACTTACTGATAACGATTCTTCAGTGACAATAGACCGATAATCCCTTGGTTCTGAGTAGGGAAAGTTCCGCTATAGCACTTTGAAGTTATTATTACATTATGCCAATAGTATAAAATAAAATAGTCTTCAGTCTTGGCTTGCCTGTTGACTAAACCAGATCTCGGTTGTGTCTCTGTGTTTGCACTCTGTGTTTGAGTGCATGTATTTAGTACAATGCTATGTAACGCGCACTCTCTATATAATAGATTTGGAGAGAAACCAATGCCCTTGTGTGATTTCAGAAAACATATTATTCGGGCATTGGTTTCAAGTCGGGAAATTGCCAATTGTCTCCCGCGTCCTCCATCAGACTATCACGTATCATTCAAATTGCCAAGACACCCAGAAACAAACAGATTAAAATGAAAAAGATGCGTGGTCTGTTGGAGGAAACATAACAAACGTGTAGAGAAGGGCGACTTTTGTCCGAAATGTCCACGACAACCGGGGTTATGTCAAGGGGCATGTTTCGTAGAGTACCACAAGCAAAATAATGTTATAATTAATTAGTTGATGATAGTTTATTATAAACAATAAATATTTATGAATTATTAGTAGCTTTTTATTTCCTTTGTTCCTATAATCTCAGTTAAATAAGCAAATTCAATGTCTGTGTTGGCTTCATTTGGTTTGCCCAGACAGTAAATGGATGTTCTCTTAATTTATACATTTTAATACTTAAATATGTTTTAAAAGATTATTATCTTACACACTGGTTAAAACAAAATGATACATGAAACTATCCAACGCGGGCGGCAAAATCTTTTGCACGTCAGCGGCGCCATATGACGTCTACGTGTTGTGATTGCGGCCGGGCAGTTTATGAATGTATGGTGGCGTGTCGAGTACGTTCAAGCTGGAGGGCCGTGGCGGTGAATGGGTTAAAGAGTTCTAGAAGTGGTTTTTATTGGCTTTTGGACGGTCGTCATTTGACGTCGGTGGCCATAAAATAAAGTTAATAACACCAAATATTATTAAAGAGTTCTAAAAGTGGTTTCTATTGGTTTTTTGACGGTCTTCATTTGTCGTCGGTGGCGTCCGTGGCACGGCGAGTGACTTCGTCAGCTGGCGGTCAATAGGTTAAAACGTTTGTTACTTTTTATTTATTTAGTAGCATTGATAATGGTGTCTCATTCGTTGGCAGTTAAAACCGGGGAGAATAGCAGCGCTAGGGGCAGACCGGTTAACCTGCCTACAATGTAGCTCACAAACTATACCACAGGTTAGACTATGAAAACTCCCGTCGCCCGTGTGTTTCAGACATACTTGAATGTAATTAAACAGATTACTCGTGAGTAATCTGTTTAATAATGCACCTCATGACGTGTCATGAGGTCTAATATCATCGACATGTTTCGCGTGTCCATTGATCGACGACTCCGATTTCTCGATAGCAGACAGACGTGCTCTGGTAGTGTTCGCCGCGTCACACGGATCGATTGTAACCGGTTAATGTACCGGCCCAATAATCCGCGTTCACTTATCTTTCTCTCCCTCTTTATGCATGGGTTGATAGACAGGTATAGAGTGGATAAGGATTAACCGGACCCGACCCCGTTTCATTACATTCTAAAAAGGTAGTAACTCATCATGAGCATCAGCAGTGCCTTCGCCGAACAGCTCCTCAAAGATGTCGCGCGCCTTGTCCAGGTCCAGCTCAACACCCTCGCCGAACAGGTAGCTCCAGGCGAGCGTGATCTTGGCCGGGCTGTAGCACATGTCGGCGGCCTCCTTGACTTGGAGGATGGAGGCGCGGAGGTCGGGCGAGCGGCGGTTCAGCTTGACTAGGGCGGCGTCGTAGAGTCCCTTACGGTGGCCCACGTATAGCTTCTCTGAAGAAAACTATACTCTGAGCCCTAAAGTATGAACTCACAGCATGAGCATCAGCGTTGCCTTCACCGACCAGCTCCTCGAAGATGTCGCGCGCCTTGTCCAGGTCCAGCTCAACGCCCTCGCCGAACAAGTAGCTCCAGGCGAGCTTGATCTTGGCCGGGCTGTAGCCCATGTCGGCGGCCTCCTTGACTTGGAGGATGGAGGCGCGGAGGTCGGGCGAGCGGCGGTTCAGCTTGACTAGGGCGGCGTCGTAGAGCTCTTTAGCTGTTGATGACATTTCGAATTTGTTTTGTTTATTTAGATTATTTATCCAAGTATAGATAATGACCTTAAAAGGAATGGCGGAAGAGTGTGGCTGTGGGACGCCAGGGATCGCAAGGTATACTTTGGAAGAGGCCTTTGTTGGAGGCCAAGTTGTTGTCGATGGAAATAAGTAAAGGAAATGCAGTAAATAATAAGTTATATTTTTAAGTAGTATAAGTTTTTTAAATTGTAAACCTCAGCAATAAAGGCTATTTTTATTTTTATTTTATTTTTTATAGATAATGGATCATTCAATCCATGAGGAAGCGGCTCACGCTACCCGCTATGCTATGGTATCTAAATCTACCATTTCAGGTCAATTTTACTCCTAGGTCATACTGGAGGTGTTCACAGCTGGCTATATTACATTTGATGAAAAAGTTTGCTACAATGTATAAAGTCCTAATCCCCATTGAGATTTGAGATTTATAATTCAAAATGTTAATGCTCCATTATCCCCATGTTTAACGGACTCTTCACAAATCTTACTTTGCTAGGGTAGTTTTCGGTAGTCTGCTATAATTAGCTCAAGTTACCTAACTAGCATTTTTAATATCACTGAGACCTAGATTTATCAGTCTATAGATATTAAAAACTGTAATTTTTTGGCATGCGCACAGTGTTTTTAATCATGACTCCACCACATTATCATGCCAGGTATCAGGCTGATTAAAATCAACCTATATTGTAAATCATGTAAATTAAAAGGATACAAGAAAAAAAGAAAGCCCCAAATTTATTTATGTTAAAAATAATGTATTGTGTGCCAGATGCACCCATGTTGACCGTTCCATGCACAATCAAGGGAGATTGTTAGCGAAGGTCAGATCTGCATGCACAATCGCTTAAGCTCACCTTCTTTTAGCTGCGGCGTCAATTCCGGTTCCTCCTCTTCAGGTATAGGTGGTAATGTGTCCAGAATATCCTGCGGGTTATCACCTACCCTCTGGAAAAGATAATGTTTATGTTACCCTCTAGCTTCCCAAAGACCTATTCTCCTTCACACGTCCGTTGTAGACGTGGTTATTGCCATTTTTTCTTGTATGTTTGGCTACTGAAGATGATGGAAATAAGTAATCATTTGTTTCCCCCACTTACATCCAAGCCGCCTTCAAGTTCCTCATCCTTCAGGTCGCCCAACCATGTGCCTTCTGTGTGTCTCAGAAGGCTCTTCTTTAGCATTTTGAGGGAAAACTCCATTTGCTTCAGTTGGTTCTCTGTAAAAGGCCATTTACAATACAATACAATTGCTCTTTTAGTTGCAATAATCTCTTACAGCAGGCCTAAGATGGTTAACATTTATTATAACTACTTTTGGTGAGGTAGGGCACAGCGAAATGTCATCCCGCTCAAATTTTAAGCAGCCCAACTGGGGAAGTACCTCCGCCTTGCAGAAGACCACAGTAGCAGCCATAATAACACTACTACTTGCTCTGTAGTAGTGTTGTGTTCCTGGAGGTGAGCAAGGTTGCCAGAGCTCCCGAAGATGCATTGTGTTGAGAGCGAGGGATTTGTTCCTTCAGCTGTCAACATGGTGAATCTTCAAAGATGTCAAGGGTCGGTAACACCCATGTCACTCCTTTGGAGTCACATGTGTCTATAGGCTGCAGTGTCCGCTTACCATCAGGTGGGCCGTACGCTTGTTTGCCACCATTGTTTTATTTAAAAAAAAACATAGTTGTTGACATCCGTCACACTAACATTCTTTTCCAAACACGATGAATCCCGTGATAAGTGATATAATGGCAACCATGCTACACCCAAGGCAAAATTGCTGCATATAATGTAAAAAACATATTCATTTTTGTTAAAAATTGTATTGAAACATGATTTCCTCTAAACCCTAAAACAAACCTTGTATTAAGGGAGTTTAAAAAAAAAGGCAGGTTAAGGTTAGCTAAAGCGATGTTTAAGTCACGTCTAACTTGTTGGTTTTGTTACTAAACATATGGGATTGACAATGACTGTCGGTTTTGTTACTGTCCATAACTATCCGTTTAAGGGACATAAATTAATGAATATGCCCATTATTCATGGTCATTTTTAGCAATTCTGACAACTTTGTAGTGATTCTTCACGAGTTACAATGATTTTCCAATTAAGATTTTTGTCTGGTTCCTAACTTAGAATAGAATAGAAAAGAATATCATTTATTCATGACAACAACACATACATACACATAGATCACAAATACAAAAGAGAGAACAACATTGCCACGAAATGGTTCCACCTCAGCGTTGTGCTGGCCTGGTGGCCAGTGCTGGTCTTAGATAAAGGTTATTATTTTGTTTGGATAAGAATAAGTGTTACATGGTAAACTACTAATTTAGAAAGTACTAACACCCAAAGGGTCACTTGTAAAAAATACATTACCAAACTCTGAAACACGTTGAAATACAAACATTGGTATTAACAGCATGCCATTTTAGCAAAAATTAAGATAGGTATTACAGAAAAGAGCACTGTCCAGCCATGTATGGTAGTCAATAAAAACGAATAATAAAGTTGTATGTCTTACCTTCAGATATTTCATCTTCTTTAGATTTATCCTGGTTATTTCTTATAGCCTCTGCGTATTCATGCAACGTTATAATCTCCTTATTGAGCCCTTTAACGTATTCATGTTCGAAATCCATGGCGTCGGCTTCAGCGCGATCTTCCTCACTTTCTTCTTTATCCTTGTCACTTTTTTTCTGGGTCACGGGCCCTAGCAGCTCCGCAGCAGACACAATTACACACAAACATATTATAAACACAGTAATCCCCCTCATTGTTTAGTAATTTAAGTTGAAGACTTACGTGTCCCAAACTAAGTGTCAATTAGTAAATTGCTAACACTGATGGTATGCATTTAAACGGGAAATAATTGTTACCAAATACCATTGGCAATAGTACACGTGTATCGTTTTAAATGAAGTTGCTAACTACGAAGTGATATTCGTAATATTTGCAGTAAAAATATTTTCTGGAATAAATCCATTCACAGTACAGCGCATCTGTCAATTTGGCAGCCATCAAAAGTTTTCAGTTTACGAAGTACGCTAGAGAAAATAATAATCGTTAGAAAACGAGTGATATTGTTTATTTAAACAGTAATATTTATCAATAATACATTTTTTTTGAGTTTCGGGGGAAAATTATTACATCAAGGAAAAATTACTATTACTGGAATTATACATTGACGTCGTCTGATCATCTGTCAATTCTGTAATTTCATTTAGTAGTCTGTGCCATAAATAAGTCTGTGCGACATATGATTTAAAAAGCAACTTTTTTCTTCTACGTAAACAAAAGCGGTTAAATTAAACCTATTTCAATTATGTATTTTAAAATGTATTGAATACTACGACGTTTTGTAAACTTTTATGTTTTATTCAGCGATTAAGCTGCGGATAACTATATAACCTATAACAATGTTTCGAATACCGGTTAGAAGCAGAGTAGGGCTTGAAAAGTCTTTGGTTCGTACGAAGTCATCGAGCAGCTTTATAAGGAGCACTTTTATCGACTACTTCGTCCATAACCACGGCCATAAGCATGTGAAATCAAGCTCTGTTGTGCCGCTGTGCGACCCCTCGGTGCCCTTCGTGAATGCTGGCATGAATCAGGTAAACATCACTTTCCTGACTTGCCTATATACCTACTTTACTCTAACACTAATATAGTACACCTACTCAATTACCTATCAGAATATAAAGTGAGATCAGTCAGCGGTTTCCCAAGTTCTGATTATATTTTTAGGTTTACAAGAATTGGTTTTTATACAATATCCTTCTAATCTGCATTAATATACCTGTTGTTAATACATAGCTACACATCTATCTCGATATTTACTCCTGACCAAGTTTATCAAGCTATAGATCCCTTGTCCACTATTTAGCATAGGACTCTGCTGCACCAAGCTAAGCTCCCGGAACACTGTCTCATAATACCTAAAATTAGCTAGTAACAACATCACATCAGTACTTGTACAAGACGAAAATTGGGATGCTGTTGATAATTAATTTAATTACTCCTTGCTTAACAACTAAAACCTTCAACATAATTTTAGATATTTTGACACTGTGACGTTTTTGTATCTAATTAATTTGAGTTTTAGACATTTTGGGAAATGGTATAATTGAAATTCATCAAAACATCTCATCTCATCTCTCATCAGTCTAAATGAATTATAGTCATATTAAGAATACGGTAATTTAAAAAGTAGGCGTAAGACATTGCGAGCTTTAGACATTATGAGAATAATCTGTTTTGACATTCTGATATTTTAGGAACACTTCATTATGATTTGTGGCTGTAACGAACTGGAATAGATTTTCGTAAATTCCTGTTGGAATCTACTAAAAAACAATTCAAACAAAAAATTAATGATGATATGAATGAAGGTTTGTTAAGTTTTATAAGGAAGCATAAACACTCCAACAGGGGTGATGACCCCAAATAAAATACCCAATAATGTAAAATTTTCTCATAAAAATATTAAAAATAATGTCAAATGGAGAAAAAGTAAAGCCCCTGCTTAATAAAAATACTTAATCACAAAATGTCCAAAGTCTTAAGAGGGGTATATTCTCTCCATTTTCCCCAAAACGCACCTTCTGATGTCACAATCCCTGAGCGTTTTTTCTCTAACTAGCAATATTAAAACAGCTGTCTTTCTTTAGGAGTAATAATGAATTTTGTGTACACAACCCAATTGTTTCAGTTTAAAGGTGTCTTCCTCGGGCGAGTGGAGCCGCCGTGCCCGCGCGCCGTCAACTCGCAGAAGTGTGTGCGTGTGGGCGGCAAACACAATGACTTGGAGGTGGTCGGCTCCGACGGACACCACCACACCTTCTTTGAGATGATGGGGAACTGGTCCTTTGGGGACTATGATAAGGTACCATAATCATAATCATTTATTTGCTTAGAAAAGGGTTAATTACAAAAGTTGTTACATTTAAACAATATATCACAGTTCCCATCTTTTTTAGCTGTCACAATACAATTGAGGTAGCTACCTAACCTACTATTACAATATTAATATAATGTCAAATATGAATTAGTACCTAAGAATTCATTTACGGAATAAAATCTTAGTGGCAACAACCATCGAAATAACGCTGTTTTAAATTTACTACTTGGCAAATTTCTTATATGCCCTGGTAGATTATGGTTAGACTTGTCTAGGGTAGCATGCAGAGAAGACTCCTATTTGGTGAAGCAATCATTCTATCTAGGTTCTTAACGGCTCGGCTACGACCATAGAGAAAGGATATACATATAGAGGGGCTCACACATACATATACACACATGAGTGACAAATATGAAATCCTCTATCTACGGCCACAGCTTTGAGCAGTAGCGGTGCGCCATTCGTGAGGATAGGGGCACAGCATCTTGCTCCTATGTGTGGCAACTGTACCTCTATTGAGGAAACTTGTTCTATGCTCTGAGATCAAATACCATGAGTTCTAAATTCTAATATTACAAAAAAAAATAGTGTCAGATGTGATCAAGTTTGGTGGTTTGTCCATGAGCTATCCATTGGCTTAACATCAGGCAATGGACCCTATTCTACAGTGGCCTCTAAACTTCCTAATTTTATTTAGGTGTCGCTAAAACACTTTGCTATTCTATGAGCAGCTGTCATAATCAAATGACACATGTGTTAAGGGTCCTTACCCCTTAACACATTCACTACCAAGAATCGCTACGCGCTACGCTCGCAGCCGATCCCGTGGTTTTCCTCTTATGTAGCGGAAAGCGACTAGGCGGGTCTCTGATAGTGAAAGTGTTAATACTCGAGCCTCATAGTACTGTTATATTTCAGAAAGAAGCATGCAAGATGGCATGGGACCTGCTCCTGGGCCCATACCGGTTCAAACCGGAGAACCTGGTGGTGACCTACTTCCAGGGTGACGTCGTTATCGGCCTGCCCGAGGACCGCGAATGCAGGGACATTTGGAAGGCTCTAGGGTATGTTATGTCAGATTATTAATATTTATTATTTGTGGTAGTGGTAGCGGAAAGAATAACAACAAGAAACGGTGGAAACCTACTTTACTCCTCATCCAACAATTGAAGGGAATCAATTGTTGGATGAGGAGTAAAGTGAGTTCAGGAGGTGTCCTGAACTTAATCCAACAGCTGGTGAGCTGTTGGATTAAGTTCTTAATTACTTGAACAATTTTCCTTTAAAAGTGCTTAGTCTCCAATAATTAGTGTCTCCCCATTGAAAAATCTGTTTCAAATCAAGAGATTATAATTCCCTTAGAATCCTACTATAATATTATAAATGCGAAAGTTTGGATGTTTAGATGTTTGGATGTTTGTTACTCAATTTGGGTGAAATTTTGCACGAAGATAGTTTAAAGCCTGGATTAAAATATAGGATAGTTTTTATCCCGAGTCCACGCAGACGAGATCGCGGGCGGAAGCTAGTAAGATAAAAAGATAAGCTTTATTTCCTTACACAGAGTTTGTAAACATATTTTTTGCACTTATTTAATATAGTTTATAAAGTTTTTAAATTGTTTGTTTTGTCTTATTTCACTTATAAATCACTATTTAACATCACTGTTTTATCAAATAATTACCCTTCTTCTGTATAAGGACCGCCTATAGCGGTGAAAGCCTCCTCCAAAGCTTTCCAGGTTTCCCTGTCTCTAGCTTTTCTTCCCCAAGGGCGGAAGCTAGTGTACAATATTTATTACGAGAATAAAATCGTCCCGATTTATTTCAGAGTGCAATCCAGTAGACTTAAGGCTCTCGGGGCGCCAGACAACTTCTGGGAGATGGGTGCCACCGGGCCCTGCGGGCCGTGCACCGAGATACACCACGTGAACCCCGACGGCAGCCTCACCGAGATATGGAACATCGTGTTCATCCAGTGCAGCAGGTCAGTGCGGCTACACAGTCTAGCGGTCGCCACAGGCTGCGAACGAGTTCTTTCATACATTTTGGATAGCATCAGCGTACACCGAGCATTTAGTGACCGCGTCCGAGCCACATTCTGCGGTAGTGGCTCGCGCTCGGTACAAGTGGTCGCGTGTAGTGGCTGTAATATGTGGGCGCTCGGGCCTGAGACAACCAGCAGGCGACTTCTGAGCGCTACCAGCCCCAGTAGGCAGGGAATCAGAATAGGGTTGTCCCGGCCATTTTTGTTTAATCTCTAGGGCTGCAGCGGTGAAAGCAGGTGTTGATGAAATACAACAATAAAAGGTTGTTGAAGTTTGTTGGCAAGTACGACACTTCTGGCGTCATTCCGCCGGCGGGGGTAAAAGTCGCCTACAATAACTACAACTTAGAAAAGTTGAAAAACCCCCGACATTTTCATTTCAAAGTCCAATATCTCAAAAATGGCTAAACAGATTTTCATGAAACATAGCTAAGAACACTCAGGATCACATCAGCTTTCGAATAAAAAAAACCGCATTCAAATCCGTTTAGGAGCTACGATACCACCAGATACACAGACACGTTAAACTTATAAGTATAACACTCCTCTTTGCGTCGGGGGTTAAAAAAGGTAGGTAGGGAACCGAACCGGCAACACTAGTCAAATGTCAACTTTTTGAATCACTTTATTTTTACCAGGAAACAGTCCCCGCGAAGGATACGGGCGACTGAATCCGCGATTACTTTATGGTAAATGGTTTCTAATGGAATAAGTTGGATTGTAAGGATGATGGGTGAAATGAAGTGTGAACTATGTGCCATTGAACTTTTTGTGGTTTTTAACTATGGTGGTGGCGAGTTCGCAAAAAGAGGCTATTGTATTGACCATATAACCTGCAGGAAATCATTCGTAAAGAAACACGAATAATTTCCTGCAGGTTATATGGTTCTGTATGGAGATTATGACAGGTAATTTCGTGGTTAAATCTCGGGTTTGGGAATTTCGGGCAGTCTTTTTGAAGGCGGTCCATCGACCGATTTGATTGATTGATTGTGAGGTGATCCATCGCACGGGCAAAGGTCATCGGTGGTTATCTTGACGCGGTATAGGTAGGATTGGTGGTAGCCTTTTTCATTTATTAGAATAGTTAATTGACATACTCTTGTTTTCCCGAACATTAGATGCCAGAATGATACGAATGCCATACGTATTGTTATCCATATTATTAAGTGAAAGAATATTGTTTGGTGGAATATTTAAACGCCATACTTAATACTGTTTCTTCCCTATTCCATCCTACAAAGCAAGATTTTCCGCTCTTTTATTAAAAAAAAATACCTCGAAGACTACGGCGGGAGCTCCGCTACTTCTAACCTGTCCGCCATCCAAGTCGGTTCCGCCCTAAAGTGTTGGTTCAACACAATATAATTATCAGTATATTATTTAGAGTGTACCTACTATTGTGGCATTTATATGGAAGGCAAATGATGTTATGGCATGTGATAATTATGGATTACAAAGATAATAACAAATAATATTATTGAAATTAATATTATGGTAAACAGACATTCTGGCACATGATTAAGAGTCCGCAGTAAGCTCGATTCTCCATACAAACGTAGTTACGCTCTCATTTTAAAACTACGTGATGGATTGTAACGAAACTTTGCATGTACAATGACATGAGGTATATCTATGTCTGTAATTAGTTTATGTAGCTTCAGATACCATAGTAAAAAAATACAGCTAATTTAAGTTTTTCATACAAAACTTGTTTTTGCTGTATTTCGTTTGTTTTTATAAACTGGAACAATATAAACTAATTACAGACATAGATATACCTCATGATGTCATTATATATGCAAAGTTTCGTTACAATCCGACACGTAGTTTTAAAATGAGAGCGTAACTACGTTTGTATGGGAAGGTGAAATTCGGCCGAGCTTACTGCGGCGACATATGAAATTATGAGAAACAACATTATGGCAATTGACTACAATGGCATATGAAATTCGGGCAAATGAAATTCTGGCAAGTAAGGGTATACGTATTTCGGTTGATATGGTAATGGTGATGAAATGAAACACGGCCCTTGAAGTTTACATTAGTACTTGTTGTAGCACACACACAGATCGCTGCTGAAGCAGTAGCCCGTGTTGCGGTCCATTACGTCGTAGCACGCCTTCACGCACACCATCTCGGTGCATTTGTCGTGGTTGAAGTTTATTGGCAAGTACGACAATTCCGGTGTCGTTATTCCGCCGGCTGGGGGTAAATTGGAATTTTAGAGTGGTAGGGCACAGCGGAATGGTATCTGTCATCTCGCTCATATTTGGAACAGCCCACATGGGGCGGCGGTCTTCCGTAAGATCACGACTAGTAGCGACATCTAGTTCGTTATTTGACTATATTTTGCGTTTAATGATGTCCTTACTGCCTAGTGGACTACTTGATCAATAGGTGGCGCACCTATTCAACTTAGTCTGTCGCAGCAAAGAAATACCGGTCGGAACGTGTTAAATGAACTCCGTAAACTCTCAAGTATAGTCCTAATGTACCATAATACGCGTTTTCAGTACGAATAATAGTTGGCCTATAGTTGGCCACATAAAATACAACAATGGTCCAATTTTAATAAAAAAAAGTAATTATGATAATCATATTTTTTAATCTCATTCATATTTATTAATTTAATATGTCTTACTTTATCTAAAAACATTAGCAGGTATTTTATATGTCATTTTATGAATGAAAGAGACCATCTCAATCTTGAAATCCGACTAATCCGGACTATAGTTGTGTAGTTTTACGGTACCTAGTTGGTTACTAAGTTCTGTTACTCGATTTGTGTGTTTTCTCAGTTAAAACAATTGCTAGTAAAAAAAAATAATGACAAAGTTTGACAGATTTGTAAGTTATGATTTCTGTACTACGCATGAAACGTATCTTGTCGTATTCACAATGAATTGGGGTCTGCGTTGCACAAGTGTGGGCATCCGCCAAACATGGTTTTGAAATTGTTTTAAAACTAAAAATAAAAAAAGTAATTAATTTATCGTTTTATTAATAGGTACGAGGGCTGCTCCGAAACTTGTTAGCTGCTCCGGCTCTACTTGTGAGGGACATTTCAATGCTGATTATAGCCATGATTTTTTTATAAATTAATACGAATAGATTTTTTTATTATATATTTTTAACTGAAAGCTGTTTTGTATGGACATACGAATTGCTTAGAGAAAACGGCAATTTTAGGCACAATTAAATGAATTTCGTATTTAAATCTTTGAAAATCGAACTTAAATTTACCCGGGACTAATTATTCTGTTTCTTTTGCTATTTCCAATGTATAAATCAATAAATAATGTTATATAAGTATATATATATTTTTTAATATACGAAATTTTTACTTTTAATGAAAGGCTCATTGTTGACACCTATTAAATCATAATAATTTATATAACAGAGAATTTAATGACATAGACATCTTTAACACCACTCTTAGGGGATTGAAAAATAAAATTGTCATCAAATTCTCTAACTACGATAAATAAGTTACGTTAACGGTGCTAAAACGCTCAAAATGTTAAGTTTTTAGATTATTAACTTCATTTTCTTTATTTCTCCGTGTAACTCCTGAATCTAGCATATTGTATATGTATATATATATATTATCATATATATATATTACTGGCACTCCCCCTCACGAGAACTGTTTGTAGCGAAAACTGAAAAAAAAAAAATCCTTAATAGTTGTAAGCAATATTAACTTCAAAACCCCAACCGGATGGAAGTGTACATGCACGGAGTACTTTTGTTTCCCGACAGTTAAATACTGCCATCATATATTATATTATGCTAGATATCACGTCCCTGATGTACAGTTCCACCCAAATGTGTTTCTACTTTTTTTGTTGTTTACATACCCCAGGTCCATTGCAACGTACTATAATCTACCATATTTTTCGGTACTTTTTGTCGACATTAAATGTAATGGTATGCATAAAATGTAATTCTTCGTAATGACTGTTTGTACCAAAATAAAGAGAAAAAAAAAAAAAAAAAAAAAATAATGTTTACTCAATCAAAACGATTTATACGTAAAAAAACCGTCGAGATTGGTAATTAGCAGCACATAAAAAACCAATTTCTTTTTTTAACAAATACTGTCTATAAAATGACAGCACATATGGAGTCTCATTTACTGATTTTCATGACTGATGGTTAGGCTTCGACGCTTCAAGGTAAAAAAATATTATTATTATTTTAAATTAAAATATATTTACACCACTTCAATAAGTACTGAAATATCCCTCACAATGGTATAAATAATATTGTAATCGCATGAGTAGAGCCGGAGCAGTTAACAACTTTCGGAGCAGCCTTCGTTTGCGGTCATCAAAGCTCTATAGCTTTGATGACCGCAAAAGATCTGGAAAACCAAGCACCGTCCGGACGCCAGCCCTAATAAAGGCAGTGAAGACGAGAATCACGGGAAACCTCTTCCGGAAGCAAAAGTTGTTGGCAATTCAGATGTCTAAAGACGCGTTCACATTTGTCTGTCGTGTTGTGTTCTGATTATACCTAGATATTTTTCTAGCACGACCGAGTGATTGACAAAATAAAAACATCGACAGTCCTGTTATCGATAAGTACCACTTCAACGTCAGAGGTAATACAAAGGTATATATATATATGGTAATAGGGTGCGTTAGAAAATAGATAATAATAACAAAACTATCAATTTATTTATATTTTACATGCTTCAGAAAACAATTTGGAATACTTTCATAACTGTCTTTCTTCGTGTTACTGAATTAAGAATATATATATTTAATGATATTTTAATTATAATATATATTTTGTTAAGAATATATTTGCCTTAATATGCAATGTGAATAAACGTCACATTATATGTCAATTATTTACTTTTTTAATGAATAAAGTCTATGAATATAAAAAGTTTGATTACTTTTTTACATTGGTAATAAGTAGAGGAATGAAATTAAATGTATATTATGATTTTGCCTCTTTATCATTACTTCGATGAGTTGGATGACATGTGAAATTTTTCAAATAGCTATACTGCATGTTTTCCTCACAGACTTATAATGAAGTACAAGCAGCCGCAAGTACAGTGGTTTGTACGTCAGTGAACATGCACAACTCTGAACAAATAAAACGTGACTTCAGTAGAATGTTTTTGTAGTAGACATCAACGTTGACTTGATAAACTTCCCCTGCCTTAAATATTTTTGTAACTCTTTTTTTATACTACAATCAAGATAAACAAAAAAAAACAATACACCCTGAAAGTTTCATGTAGGCTGCTCTATATAAAGAACTATTCATTGCAAATTATTAAAATAATTTTTATCAATAGTGTTCGGATTTTGTTCAATTTGTGCAAGAACGGTGCACGCGGCGCCTAGGTAGGCCTTGTAGGTAGAATATAATAGAATAGAAGTATGTACTTATCGATAACAGGACTGTCGATGTTTTTATTTTGTCAATCTCTCGTTCGTGCTAGAATAATATCTAGGTATAGTTCTGATGCATCAGAACGGTATCGGTTTCACGCATGGCGGTCGTGCGTGCGGCCATTGATGACTGGCCTCGTCGTTTAAAGGCCTGTGTTCATGACACAGGAGGCCATTTTGAATAATATTAACAAATTGTACATCCTGATAGTCTGTAGTTTCTATTAATATATAGTTTAATATTATTTCATGTGCATATTTCACGTAGATCAAAATCATCCCAGTAACTGAACTTAGTAACCAAAAAGGTAGTGTTTTGTTCCTGCTGGTAAGGTCGCTAAAGCTCTGGAGGATGTGTTGGGTTGAGAGTGAGGGACCCGCGTTCGTTTATAGCTATCAACACAACGAATCCTCAAATCAATAAAGGGTCGACAACGCGCCCTAGAATCGCAAGCGTCCATCGGCTGTGGTGTCTGCCCACCATCAGACAGACCGTAAGCTTGCTTGCCACCGTCATAGTAATTTAAAAGAAGTGGGCACTCTTTGGGGGCCTATGTCCAACAGAGGGCGTCTTTTGGTTGATACGAGGATTATGATGATGAGAGGAAAGGTGAATGAATATTTGCAACATCTGCCCGCGCGGCTCCGCTTATTGCAAAGAACGAAGGAGCCATGGAATAAAACCCTTTGTCTATGGTGCAGGGCCTTTCATTATAAAGGTTAAATAATTTTCGGATGAGCAGTTCACGAAGATTACCGCCTACACACAAACTTACAACCTCACAGACTGACACATACCTCACAGACATCATAAGCCTTTTAGCTTCCGCCCGCGACTTAGTTTGCGTGGACCCGGGATAAGAACTATTCTATATTTTAATCCAGGCTATAAACTATCTTCGTACAAAATTTCGTCCAAATCGATCGAGCCGTTTAAACGTGATTGAGTAACAAATATCTAAACATCCAAACTTTCGCATTTGTAATGGCGCAGGAATGAATTGGCTTACGGGGTATTTGCCGTCTTTGGCCAACGTTCTCCTTCGAATACAACAGCAACGTCAGCGTAATTATCACTCGAATATTCTGCATGGCCTCGTTGTGACAAAACTTATTGTTCTAGTCTAGTTACCATGTGTTTTATAGAACTGGTAACAGACATGAATGTGGCACATTCAAAGTAAAATTTTACTTCAAACTGTACGCAATATAAACATATCTAACTATCTGTGTGATGGTTACAGAATTTGCTGTGTAAAATTGATTTGGAACGATTTATGATTTTAATTGCGATCCGATCGCTTCATCTAATTGCAAATGATATAGTCTTCGATGGAACAAGGTGGTCATGCATATAACTATAAGCAAGCTGTTAGAACGTGCTTAGTTCAATAGTACATTAGTACAGAGGTCGGGTAGTAAGGGTTTGCCTCTTTCACGCCGAGGTATGTATAGTGCTTTTCTCACATGCAATGAAATAAATTTAAAAAACTCCAAGAAATCAAACTTTAAATAAATAAATACCTTTTTCATGGGCCAACCTACGCTACACTACACTACGCTCCAGTGGGACTTTGTTCTTAATTGCAATTATCTGAATCTGTTGAATATTTTTTTTTTTACAGAGAAGCCGACGGTTCAGTGAAGGCTCTTCGCAAGCACCACGTGGACACGGGCATGGGTCTCGAGCGCTCCGCCGCCCTCATACAGGGTGTCAAGTCCAACTACGACACGGATCTCTTCCAGCCGCTCATGCAGGCTATTCGGCAGGTGAGTGACGTCACCGCACGAGTGTCTAATCTAATTCATGTATTGTCTATCAACCCTGCGCACAACAGCACTGATCAGTGCTATCGAAGATTGACTCTGTTACAGAAACGAAACATTTATAATCTTTCTCTCACAAACTCGCTAGGTCAGAGCAGTCGGTACATACGTCACAGGCCCTGCAATATACAACCGCCTCCCAAACAGCATAACAGATCTCTTCAATCTTTTAAAAGTAGGCTGGAAGCATGGTTACTCATGCTAAACTTGTATAGTTTTAATCAATACTAGTTAATTAACTATATAATAATACTACATAATGACATTTTTACCAATAAATGATTTGTGTATTGTCAAATCTACCGAAAGTTCAGTATCAAATCTGTGACCGAAGCGAAACATTTATAAACAAATATTAGTTCCGCAACGCACCGATAGACGGTGTAGCAATCGGAAGCTAGATAGGTATTTGTATTTGCCGACGAAAAGAGGGGTCGTTGCGATTAGTGCCGTCGACCAGGATTTTAAACTATTATGCTTCAGCGCTACCGCGAATGAATATAAAGAAATTGAGTGCTATTACAGGCTTGTTCTTGACTAATACACGTTTTTCTGCCAAGTAAGGCCAACAGACGATGAAACGCAACTGCAACGACATTGCAGGTTCTAGTTTCTTTTGGGTTGCATTTGAGTTTATGCCATAGACTCTTTGAGAGACCACACATGACGCAACCATTTTGAAACTGGTTCACTGCGTTTCAAACCGATCGCATCATATGTGGTCTCTCAACAAAACAATTCCTTAGTAAAGAAAACGATACAGAATATTAAACTTAAAACCACGGAATAAAGAATCCATTGGAAGTGGCATTCAACCGATTTTCATAGAGAACCACTGTCACCGCACGCACACAACCACACTTCAATAATACACGAACACACAATTGCAATATGCTTTCGATTTGTTAAAACGTGCTGTGCCAATATGTTGTTAACGGTAGCTAATTTTATATGCAAAATCTACTTTAACTATTACTGTTTACGGTCTCATTTAGAGTGTCAAGTAAATATTTCTTACGTCCGTTACCATATGCGTTGCAAGACTTGCAAGAGGCGTGGTCGTTTGGCGGTGTTTTCAAAACATCCTTCCATTCATAAGATGCGACCGCTTGAAACCGAAAAGTCGCATGTACTGCAAAATGTGTATGATGATACGACTATTTGGCTGTAACGGAATAGGGATGTGGGTATGGTTTGAGTTTGACTATCGATATTTTTATGATATTCATACGCTAAATATTAAGCTAAGACTTATTTACAAATTGTTTCTAATAAAATCTTGTTTATGATATAATAAGTAGTAGGTAACATTTATACTGAATTACTTTTGTTATACATTTAGTAGCAATTAAACACAGATTTCTAATAAACAAAGAATATAATTTGTTTAATTTAATACAAGCACATCTCAAATACTATATAGAATTATTTTAACAGCAATCTACACTGCCGACGTTGTGCGAGTGCGGTCTAGTGAGAATTTACCGTCAAATTTGTTCGTTGTGCGGGATAACAGGAAACTAAATGTCAGTTGTTCGCCGTGCGTATTGCGAATTGAATTAATTGTTCGTAATTACGCTACATACAATACTCGGCGTGGGAATTGAATCTTCATGAATGAAGCGATTTCCTTTTGCGAAACTCAATTATGAGTTGCATCAAAATGTTTCGAACAAATGGTGTTGAATCGTTGCGGAAACCAATCCTTCCTCCCCGTGGCATCAATGCATTTTTCCTTAGTATTTGTGTCTTTAGGAAAACTATAAGATTATAATAGTTATTTTATTGTGTATGACACAATATTCAGATACATATTACCAGAGCCCGGAATTCTTTTGAGCTGTCATAGGGACTTCTCGTTTATCGACTTCCGATTATACATTATGTATATCAATAAATACAGAATATAATATGTAAAATATGATTACGAGTAGACGTAACAACACGCAGTCTTATCGCGAATGAGCGATCTCTTCGAGATAACCTTTGGATACCAACTTTTAGGAAATTATAAATATAAATTAAAATAATAATATTTTATTCTTTCTTATATATAATAAGAATGGTCTTTGTCCTGATTAAAAGGCATAGGTAAGCAATCCATAAATTATAAATATTAAAAAGCAATAAAAGGAATAATCAATAAAATATTATTATTGTAATTTATATTTATAACACTACAATACTTCCGATTATACAATAATACATATGTATAAACGGAAGTCGATAAACGAGAAGTCCCTATGACAGCTCAAAACTGCTACGAGAATTCCGGGCTCTGCATATTACTCATAAAAATATAATCTTTTTCATTTTGGTTTATCGATAACAAGTGTCGACCTTAGCCACAGCATTTGAGTAGCGAACCTTCGGGAAATTTGCTGCGCATTCACGATCTGAGTAGCGAAATAATACACAGGATTATGAACTTTAATGTTAGAGAATTAGAATTGATATTTCCTTGACCACAGGCGTAAATTGTGTAAGAAATTGAAAATTAAATATTTTTTAATACGTATTCTAAAATATTACTTAACGATGATAACAAATACTTCCATGAGACAAGTTTTTTATGTGCTATTATTGGAGCAGCTTTCAATAATGCAATACGGCATTTCCCTAAAATAAACAAATATTCACTCATGTCATACGCTGCGTGCGGTCGCTAGGTGACTGACAATAATCTGTGCAAGAAGTATGCTTATTATTGCTCATGTTCGGCGACACGGGAACGCCCACTCACCACTTCCAATGGATTCTTTATTCCGTGCTTTAAACGAAACAAGAGGCAATTCTTATATAAATAACGATCTCTCCCAGTCGATCTAAGCAACAAACAACAAAGTTGAGATAAAACTATACACGACGATACTCTGTCTTATACTCCTAACAATCCGGTCGTCTACACATCTCCCGAAAATAAATTAAATATACATAAATATTTAATTTATTTTCGGGAGATGTAGACGGGCGGCGCGTTGCACGGTGCAGAAATAGGCGCATATACAAACTATAACGAAGTAGCCCAAGCGAGCGCTTGGGCATTTACGCGCGCATGGTCACGCGTCGCCCGTCCATAAGAGCGCCCGCTCATTACAGCCAGCCGGCTCTAAGCGCGATCACTCCACCACACATTACAGCTAGTAGTGGCCGGTTCTAAGCGCGATCACTCCACCGCACATTACAGCCACTAGTGGCCGGCTCTAAGCGCGATCACTTCACCGCACATTACAGCTAGTAGTGGCCGGTTCTAAGCGCGATCACTTCACCGCACATTACAGCCACTAGTGGCCGGCTCTAAGCGCGATCACTTCACCGCAAATTACAGCCACTAGCGGCCGGCTCTGAGCGCGATCACATCACCGCACATTACAGCCACTAGTGGCCGGCTCTAAGCGCGATCACTTCACCGCACATTACAGCTAGTAGTGGCCGGTTCTAAGCGCGATCACTTCACCGCACATTACAGCTAGTAGTGGCCGGTTCTAAGCGCGATCACTTCACCGCACATTACAGCTAGTAGTGGCCGGCTCTAAGCGCGATCACTTCACCGCACATTACAGCCACTAGCGGCCGGCTCTGAGCGCGATCACATCACCGCACATTACAGCCACTAGTGGCCGGCTCTAAGCGCGATCACATCACCGCACATTACAGCTAGTAGTGGCCGGTTCTAAGCGCGATCACTTCACCGCACATTACAGCTAGTAGTGGCCGGTTCTAAGCGCGATCACTTCACCGCACATTACAGCCACTAGTGGCCGGCTCTAAGCGCGATCACTTCACCGCACATTACAGCCACTAGCGGCCGGCTCTGAGCGCGATCACTTCACCGCACATTACAGCTAGTAGTGGCCGGTTCTAAGCGCGATCACTTCACCGCACATTACAGCTAGTAGTGGCCGGTTCTAAGCGCGATCACTTCACCGCACATTACAGCTAGTAGTGGCCGGCTCTAAGCGCGATCACTTCACCGCACATTGCAGCCACTAGCGGCCGGCTCTGAGCGCGATCACATCACCGCACATTACAGCCACTAGTGGCCGGCTCTAAGCGCGATCACATCACCGCACATTACAGCTAGTAGTGGCCGGTTCTAAGCGCGATCACTTCACCGCACATTACAGCTAGTAGTGGCCGGTTCTAAGCGCGATCACTTCACCGCACATTACAGCCACTAGTGGCCGGCTCTAAGCGCGATCACTTCACCGCACATTACAGCCACTAGCGGCCGGCTCTGAGCGCGATCACTTCACCGCACATTACAGCTAGTAGTGGCCGGTTCTAAGCGCGATCACTTCACCGCACATTACTCTTATTCGCGCAGCCTGTGGTTCGGATGTGGCCACTAAACGCAATGCACTAATGCTTTAAATACTAAACGTATGAAAGGACTCGCCCAAAGCTTGAGGCGGCCACTAATGGGTCAATGAGCGCCGGCCCTAAATAACGCCTATGAGCAACTAAAAGTTTAGCTTCTAATTTCACACTAAGGTGTCGTATTGTGGGTAGAACAGCCCTGGCGCGCCGCAGTACGGCGGAAAGTTCGGCGCCGGCACGGAACTAGACACCGCGTTCCGCCGCCTCGCAGACCACTCGCGCATGCTCGCAGTCTGCCTCGCCGATGGAGCCTTCCCCAATACCAAGTACGTAAAAAAACAGTCCGTGTTATCTCACCGAATGGACCCTGCGGAAGACCAGCGCTGGCTGTAAACCTATCACCATGCTAAGCTGGGTCCATTTCGTGTTTTTTTTTTAAATATTTGTGTTATTTTTGTCTTTTGTCACGAGTAAATGTTTGAGTTTCAGTCAAGTGCAAATATATATATCGTATAATCCTCTCATAAATATATACCTCTTCTTCTTCTACTTATTTATGAGCTAAGCTCTTGTCAGTGTAGCTCAAAGTAGGCCCTCCATCTACTCCGATCCGAGGCAATCTCTTCATCTCGATACGACCTACCATCAACTCTTTTTTTGAGCTGCTCTAGACATGTCTTCCTCTTCCTCGCTTCCCCTCTATATTTCCTTCAATTATATTGAGTATGAACTTGTCATGTCGTATGAGGTGCCCTATCTTCCCTCTCTCTCCAGCTAATTTTCTCCGTTCGCCTCCAACACCACATCTCAAACGCTTCTAATATCTCTGTATCTTTCTGGGTCACTGCACTAAATACCATATTACCTTAAGAGTCCGCAGTAAGCTCGGCCGAATTTCACCTTCCCATACAAACGTAGTTACGCTCTCATTTTAAAACTACGTGTTGGATTGTGGCGAAACTTTGCATATACATTGAGATGGGGTATATCTATGTCTGTAATTAGTTTATATGGTTCCATCGTATAAAACAAAAGAAATACAGCAAAACAAGTTTTATACGAAAAAACTTAAATTCGCTGTATTTTTTTACTATGGTATCTGAAGCTACATAAACTAATTACAGACATATATATACCTCATGTCATTGTATATGCAAAGTTTCGTTACAATCCAACATGTAATTTTAAAATGAGAGCGTGACTACGTTTGTATGGAGAATAGAGCTTACTGCGGACTCTTAATTCGCCGACATAAGAGTCATGGGACATATTTATGAGTAAGTTATATGCACCCATATTTTTGCACTTGACTGCACCTTACCTTGTCCTGTGATGCGTAGTGTGCAAGTCGAAGTGTTGTCGAAGCCCTAACCCACAACACTTTACAAGTCAACATCATTTTTGAATTGTAGGCAAAACATCATAATCATATAATACTGTACAGTCGAGGTCAAAAATATGTTTACATTTTTGCACCTTATTACAAGGCAAGAAGGTGCAAAAGTGTAAACATATCTTTGACCTCGACTGTACATTCCATACTAAAATTTGCAAACTTGTAATATGTCTCAAAAATAATCATGTTAAATTGCATCTTTTGTTGGATCAGAACAGAATACTTAATACTTAATAGGGGTGTAGACACTAAATAAAATAATCAATAATATATTAATATATATTTAATATATATTTTCTCGTAAAAGGATTAAAAATGTAGGCAAATGGAGAAAAAAACAACAAAAGAGGTAAAATAATCACGAAGTTATATAATATAAGTGTCCAAAGTTTTAAGAAGGGGTATGTTCTGTCCCTTTTTCGCAAAACGCAACTTCATATGAGACGGAGCGCGCGCGCGACTCGCTCTGCGGCAGCCTCGCATATTGTGACGTCACACACTGTTTGCGTTTTATCTCTATAACAAGCAATATTAAAACGGTTGTAGCTTCGTAATTCTTTGAGATATCTGAATGGGATTTTCGTCACTAGGCATATTTTTTGCCTTCTTTCTTTTGGAGTAATAATAATTTTAGAGTCTACACCCATATTTACAAATTTACCGGCAAAACTAGATTAGGTGGAGCTGGAGTTGTTATTTTAACCCACCCATATTTCTGCCGCGTGTTCCTTAGATGGACGTGCGACCAAGTCTTTCAACGTTGTTTTCAAACCGGTATTCTAGACCGAAGTCCACTAACCTGTTCGAAACAAAAATCTTTAAAACAACGTTCGCTGAGGAACGAAAAAATAATGCTAAGGAAATATAATTAATAACATGTTATTGCTTCTGTTGCAGCCTAAACCTGAAGCAGATAATGCGGACCTCCCTGAAGATCTCGACCGACATATTCAGCAACCATCGACTCGTGCGCATCCTATACGACGAGGTGGCCGCGTCGCTAGGCCGCGCCTACCCGGAGCTGGCCGCGCGCGCCAAGGACGCCAAGCTCATCATAGAACATGAGGAGCAGGCTTACAAGAGGTGAGCAATGTAGCGTTTCCTGGCTCACTTCATAACTCCATTTTTTCTTGTTTAAATGCACCGAAGGTCGGATTTTCTTACATTCTCACGATGTAATGATTTGTGTTGGTATAACATGGATTTGTTACATAGCTAGCATTAAACAACAAATGGAGGATATTAATAAATAAAACCCTACTATCCTACTTTTCCTACTATATCCTACTAATATTATAAATCCGAAATATTGGATGTTTAGATGTTTGTATGTTTGTTACTCAATCACGCTTAAACGGCTCAACCGATTTGAATGAAATTGTGCAGACAATGAAGACAGTTTAAAACCTGGATTAAAATATAGGGTAGTTTTTATCCCGGGTCCACGCAGACGAAGTCGCGGGCGGAAGCTAGTAATATTATAAATGTGAAAGTTTAGATGTTGAGATGTTTGGATGTTTAGATGTTTGTTACTCGATCACGCTTACACGGCTCAACCGATTTGGATGAAATTTCGCACGAAGATAGTTTGAAGCCTGGATTAAAATACAGAATAGTTTTTATCTCGGATCCACGCAGACGAAGTCGCGGGCGGAAGCTAGTAATAAATAACCAGTCAATCGAAGGTGGTTGATGCATGTATCTAAATCCCAAATAACTTGTATGAATTAATTTCCAGACTGCAGTCGGAGCTGAATAAGAAGTGGCGAGACTTGTTAGCGCAACACCCTGAGGCGGAAGCCATGGTCGATGTGGAGGTGCCCGGCTTCCCGCTAGGGTACAAGGAGTTCAAGGAGGTACAATAGAATTTACTTGGACGATGTTAACCTAATAACCAATAGAGAATATTAGGGGATATGTCGTTCAATAACTAAGAGATTATCGTCCCACTTCGGACAAAACAAACTAGTACGCACAAGGAGGTTATATTCAGAGCAATAACGCGTAGTTGCAGTGTCCAAGAGGCAACCGCCAGTCCAAGTTGGCTCAATTCGGGTTGCACAGAGCGTCTACGTTTCGGGAGCTCAAATACCGCGAGCCATCCGGTTGCCTCTCGGACACTGCAACTCATTGTTCCCGGAATGAAAAATCTACTAATATCACGCGTTGGTATTGTATGGGTAAACGGTTTTTGCACTGTGTGGCTTGATGTAGTCTTGTCACATTGTGGGTCGCTGGAATATACATTATTTACTTTCCTTATACATACACTCACAATTTGGTGCTATCTTGTTCTGTTGCTGAACTGTTGATATTAATTTACAGGTCATGTCCAAACAAAATTCATCGGAAGTACCCGGAGAGCTGGTTTTCAGACTGTACGACACCCACGGCTTCCAAGAAGACATGATCGAGCGCATCGCCAAGCTGAACAAGGTGACCATCGACAAGAAAGGCTTCTGGAAGCTTCTCCAGCAGCACAAGACCAGGCACAAGACTGCCATCCAAGAACAAACGGCAAGCAGAGCGCTGTTGTTCGACAAAGCCATACAAAACCTCAAAGACGACAACATTACCTCAACCAACGACTCCCACAAATACAACTATACGCTAATAGACAACAAAATCCAATTCGAACCTCTCAAAACTAAACTAGTAGCAATTTTAAGCGAAGAGGGTGAATGGATAGACTTTCTAGAACCAACCAAAGACCAACCTTATTACCTAATAACGAAAGACACAAATTTCTACTGCGAGGAAGGCGGCCAGATCGCGGACACCGGCGTGATCCAAATCGGCAACAGTCAATTCATAGTGGACAGTGTATTCAAAATTCGCGATTTCGTGTTCCATAAAGGCAGTTTCACATTGACGGACAGCGATATTAATTGCAATAGTGAAGTGTTATTAGAAATTGACAGTGAGAAACGGCTTAGTGTGATGCGGAATCATACGGCAGTGCACTTGCTGAATGCGGCGGTGAGGAGAGTGCTGCCGGATAGCGTGGTGTGTCAGACTGGGTCGAGCGTCACGGATGACGGGCTCTCCTTAAATCTGTCGATTTATGGAGAGAGGCTGACGCAGGACGTGATGATGCGAGCGCAGGAGTTGATTCGGTGAGTAACTGACTATATATGTGCGATCCTCAGGGAAAAAGGGACCTTATTGTTAAAGCGCTTGCGTTATTATTACGGTCGTCGTGAATCGTTTCTTTTGTATCAGCGCATCGTTAATAATAGCATATTAGGGTAAATCGCCAATAACTGGCCGCCGTTCAATAACTGACCACCACTAAGAATGAACTCTATTCACCTAGAATAGAATTAATTTTTAGTATAAGTTGTTATGGAAGAGAGCATGGCGCAGTCTTACAAAAAAATATCCTTTTTCATTATGCTATGTGGAGAGTTTTAAAAAAAATGGCAGACTAAGGTTAAGTAAGGTGATCACGTCTGACCTGTCGGTTTTGTTACTAAAGGGCCGCTTCAGCCCGGAATGGCAGCGGTGCGGCGAGCACTTTCCGTGTCAAATAATTTTAAACTTTATCTACATACTAAAAAGTCCAGTACCGCTTGAAAAGCTCGAAAAGGTCGCGCGGCGCCGCGCGGTGACGCGAGCAGCCTTCTCGATTTTAGCCATAATTTTGATAGACTCATTAAATTCAATTGGTTCCAACAGTGAGTCGATCCAGTCCAACAGTCCAGTAGAGTCCCGCGTGGTGGACAGCTTGCAGCTCGCGAACGAGTCTGTGCTGACCGTCCCTGGAGAGACATACCCGGAGACCGGGCTGCGGCTGGTGTCGGCTGGAGAACCCCTGGTCTCCAAGTAAGTTCCAATAGAATTAGAGAAATGGCTGCTTAACTAACCTTAAAATTAAGATTGGACATCCCTTTGGCTGCAACGTGTCTGTCCAAGCTAGAGACTTTTCGGCGCGGTGTACGTGATGATACAGGTCGACACACGTTAAAAGAGCTCTGGCGGCCATACATTTAATATGGCGCGCAGAGCTCTTTTTACGTGTGTCGACCTGTATGTTGCAGAAGCTGCCTTACGCCACGCGCACCACTATTAACCTGCATCATCATGCTTCACAGCCTTTTAGTTAGTTAGTTACACTAGGACCTTATATTTATGTTAGATCATCATATCAACCGAAAGACGTCCACTGCTGGACATAGGCCTCCCCCACTATGTTAGTTACACATTAATTAAATAAACCTAAAATAAAATAAAAATAAAATCTTACTATTGTCCTAATCTGTGCCACCCAGTGACAAAGGATGGGACAGTTGTACCGTACCTATCCGCTATCACCTTCAAAATGTTGTTTTGACTCCCCCTGACATGGTTTGTCAACAATGCAATTTTTTTCCTGTTGATCAAGGCTCGAATCGGATCGGATCGGAGGATCTGATGATGGCTGATCCTGTAAAGATCGAGGGAGACCGCTGGATGCGGGTGGCGTAGGATCGGTCACTTTGGCACTCTTTGGGGGAGGCCAATGTCCAGCAGTGGTTAGGCTAGGGCTAGGCAAGGGCGTTAAAAGGCAGCTATTCCTGAGAATAGAATAGAATACAATAAAAAAACTTTATTTCGCTAATAGTAAGTACATTTTAGATTTACACTTAGATGCTATGTTAAAACTAAGAATAGATGCGAAAACGGAGTCCACTCAGCATAATATCGCTCCACACATGTGGTGCGCTACAGAACTGCACGTTACATAGTACTGCTACTTAAAGGGTTTTATTTATACACTAATATTCTTGTTAAATGTGTTTCATCTAAAATTACAAAGGATGCATATAGAACTTAAATTTGAATTTGAAAATAAATTGCTAACTAGGTACGAAATTGTACATAATCATACACAAAGACACTGGAAGGCTATGCTGGATGTATTTGTTGATCTAGTAAATACATTTTTAAGTTTATTTTGAATGAATTGATTGTGGGAGCATTTTTGACGGGGGGTGGGATGTTGTTCCAGCATTTCGTGGCAGAATAGGTAAAGCTGCCACGAAAAGACGCACTTCCGTGTCGAGGACAGATAAGTCGAGGGATCCGTCTAGGACGAGGGTTCGCAAATCGAAGCTTCTGGAAAAGATATGAAGGTTCCTTAGTTTTAATGATGCCGAAGAGTAGTGTGGCAAGGTGTGATACCGAACCCATAGTTCGACGAGCCTCCATTTCCTCTGGTTTAGAAAGGGAGTGACATGGACTCGACGAGGAATTGGATTACAAAACCGCGCACACGCGTTCTGTAAGCGCTGAACTAGCTTTTTTGAACGAGATAGCAAACACTCACCAAAACCTGTATCAGCGTATTTGAGTTTTGAAAGTATTAGAGAGTCACATAATTTAACCCGCATATCGACCGACTCTATAAAGAACTTTTAATCGATAAAAACAGTTGCGAACAGTTTCAAGTACATGACCCTCAAAATGGAGCACACTATCCACAAGGACACCTAAATGACTAGCTTCTGACACGCATATCAAATCGTCATTATCTATAGACACCTTGGGATTTAAAGCTAAGACCTTGGCTACACGTTGTTTGGTACCTAAAACCAGAACCTTCCACTTAAGAGCATTTAAAACTAGACCATTATGGCCCTGCCAAGCATCAACATTAATGAAATATTCGCTGAATGTGATGTGACATTATGAGCATGAAACGAGCGTCGTAGCGACGCCGTAGTTCAGTTCCTTTGCTCATATGAAAAAAAAAACTAGAGGGTAAAGGTAAGTATGTGTTTACAGCGGTAGCCCAAAAGTTGCCATAGAACCACGGAAATTAAAGCAAGTCCTACTTTTAAGATGGACTTGTTTAAATTATTTTTATGTATTGAAATTTCCAAAGAAAACTACTAAGTCACTCGCACAATCTACAATTTATCACAACTTGTAGGTAAATGAAAATATTTCTTGTTTATCTGACTGCTCTGTTATATGCTGTGATATTCTGTAGAACAAATTTGACACTTAAATTTAGGTATTAATACGGCCAGTATTTTTTGATCACAACACCCGATAGAAACATTTTCAGCAAAAAGTTTTAATGTGAAGTAACTGGCACACATCATAAATTTATTGCGCATGTGTGAGTGCGATTCTAGGAGCGCCCAAGTCCATTACAAAAAGATCTCCGGCACGTTTCGGGTTGAATGGCGCCGTAGGCCTACATATACTGGTGTATAATTATAATTCGTAAGTAATTTTGCGGCGCTGAATAACATAGATCCTGCCTCGAAGACGGCCGGTCGCCGAATGAGCTCAATGGGCGGTCCGCGCGTCAGAGACAAACTTACGCCAATAACGTTTGACAGACAAGGAAACAACATCCTCAGAAAGGGGCGTTTGCTTTCAAAAACGCGAAATCAGTAATGATGGGATTATTCTAAATATTATTATGAAGGGAGTATATTTTATAAAATCAGATTCAAGACTAGTAATAGATTATCATTTCAACGAAGTTTCGCCGCTTGATCTCATGTTGCTTACGTACACTGGTTAAAAATCTAAAAATTAGTACGCAACTGGTTTTTTTTTCCTATCGAGGAAATTTTAAGCAATCGTGTATCGATCTGGTTGGAGCAACAAACATATAATCAAGAATCATATATCTAAAAATCAGGTCTCATTGTCTGCTAGTATGGTCAGAATGGCGTTTCAAACAACTCAATATTTTTCAATACAGCCCCTTAAGTTGGGACCACTGTGCTACTCGGCTCAGGTCCTGATTCGGTTTGACAACGGCTGTATCAGTGTTATATTTATTAAATGATATGTAGATTTGTAAGTCGTCGGCGTACAAATGAGAATTGCAATTTTTGATACTATTTGTGATATCGGCGCTGTATAAGATAAAAGGGATTGGTCCTAAGATCGATCCCTGAGGCACACCCCTGGTGACGGGTCGGGTATCAGAAACTGCAGATGTCCCGTTAGGGTTATTAAGCAGCTCGATATACTGAATGCGATTACTCAAGTAGCTGGCAAACTATTTGACACTATCAGGCTTAAAGCCGTAATATGAAAGTTTGGAGAGTAACAGCGTGTGATCTATGGTATCGAAGGCACGCGAGAAGTCAAGTAAAACGAGAATAGCGTCCTCACCACCAGTGTGTATGTACACAGTAGAATCGTGGTGAAACTTTAGATGCACTGCCGCGCTGCACGCTGGTGCAGCGCGAGCGCGGTGTTCGCGGAGCTCGGAGGGCCGCGCGCCGGGCTGGCCCGCGCGAGGACCGCCACCGCCAGAAAGGCAATTCACACTTCCTCCAACACACTGCTCTCGGCGGTCGGAGAGTGGGACGCCGGCCCGCTGCATGAGCGCTGGGCCCTGGGCGCTGGAGGGAGTACCACAGGCCGGTCGTCGCGTAGCGTCAGGTAACCTGCGACGTTGTACAAGCCCGGCACATATGTTAACTTATTTTATTTTATTTCGTATAATTTGTATTTAATTTATTTTGCTTGCTATTTATTATTTATTCATTTAGCCTGATATGATGGTGATGAGGATGATATACACCGCTAGGAACATGCATTCATTAAGGTGATGTCAAGTGGCAGACCAGCCTTGCGACGTTGTGGTCGTGTAGCTATGCATTTGTTTCCAGAGAGCTGTGTTGCGGCACACACGTGCCGTCCACGGGCCACGTGCGCGAGCTGTGCGTGACGCGCGTCAAGGCGGCCGGCGGCACGGCGCCGCGCGTCCACGCGATCACCGGCCCAAAGGCCACTG
This sequence comes from Epinotia bilunana, assembly GCA_947049275.1. NCBI lineage: Eukaryota > Metazoa > Arthropoda > Insecta > Lepidoptera > Tortricidae > Epinotia > Epinotia bilunana. Next base: position 2,551,764 of record OX346268.1, on the reverse strand, counting down.
AGGTAGGTTTACCATAGTGTGGGACCTAACATTACTTGGCTGAGTTGGATAGGAGTGCACAGGTACAGGGGCTCTACCCAACTAAAACCAATCCACTTTTATTTTATCCAAATCTAACGAAAAATAAAAATCTTGAAGAAAAGAAAACTCGGCCTACTTGATGAATCTTATCTAAAGCCGTGTAGGATCGGATTTTTCAGTGCAGTTTTGAGGAATCTTGTCAAGGAGATTAGCTTCTTTAGCCACGATCGTCTGATATATAATATAAGACACATTTACAATGTCAATCCTTGATTTATGAATCACTTCGACTCCGTAGACCCGGAATAAAAACTGTCCTATATTTTAATCCAGGCTATAAACTATATTAGTTCAAAGTTTCATCAAAATCCGATAAGCCGTTTAAGCGTGGCTGAGTAACAACCATCCAAACATCTAAGTATGTTGTGTTGCGTTCCGTGGGTCACGTACGGTGCTGTCTGAAAATCAGCGCTGTGGGTGTCTCACACCTCGGCATAATGCTGAGACAGCGACCGATTTACTGCCGCGAAGACACACACAATATTTGTCAATTGTATTGTGTGTCAACTCCCTTTGTCTCTGTGTGTTTGCATTTATAATGTTAGTAGGATACAAATAACTTCGACTGTCAAATTATTAAAACAGCTCTCACTCTATGTGTTGCTACAAGTTAATTATGTTTGGAACTTTAGGGCCAAGCAGCAACTTTGTAATGTGCCTCCAGTTAAACTTCATTCCAGAGGAAATAACTCTACCTTTTGTAGAAATAAGTGAAACGTTTTTAAGAGTCCGCAGTAGAGAAGTATGAGTCAGCAGCTCGATTCTCCATACAAACGTAGTTACGCTCTTGGATTGTAACGAAACTTTGCATGTACAATGGCATGAGGTATATCTATCTCTGTAATTAGTTTATGTAACTTCAGATACCATAGTAAAAAAAATACAGCGAATTTAAGTCTTTCATACAAAATTTGTTCTTGCTGTATTTCGATTGTTTTATAAACTGGTTCCCATATAAACTAATCACAGACATAGATATACTTCATGTCATTGTATATGCAAAGTTTCTTCACAATCCAACAGGTAGTTTTAAAATGAGAGCGTAACTACGTTTGTATAGGAAGGTGAAATTCGGCCGAGCTTACTGCAGACTCTTAACATCAATCAATCAAGGTTTTTCTCAAGTGATGTTCATCGAATTTAAACTTTTGTGTGCCATGTTTAAAATACTATTAACAAATCCACGGTTAAACTCACGTATTAATGTCACGACAGGCAATCTTCAAGGGACACTGCCGCCAAAACACTTATCCGGAAGAAGAACTCCCGAAGAGTTCGAAACATGTCGCCGGTCGTGACACGTGAGTTTAACCGCGGATTTGTTAGTAACTATGTTCACCCAAAAAACGTCCACACTCACGCAAATACAGTCTCACGAAACCCTAAATTTCCAGGCGCGCGAACTCTTCTGCAAAGCGAACCAACTCTTCAAGGTGATCGACCTGCTAGAACCTGATCAGACTAAAGAGGACGTGGCGGACATGAAGCAGCAGCTGGCGCAGCTGTGCGCGGGCAGCGGCGCGCCGTACGCGGAGTACGGCGCGTGCCTGCGAGTGCTGGACAATGTGCAGAACCGCGCCGTCACCAGCAACGAGCTCGCGCTCCAGTGAGTATACTCTACTACATATATATGTCAGATCTTCACAAAACCATCTTCACGCTCCACCGCCTTCATCCACCAAGTTGTATAACAACTCGTTCACCTTTCAGGCTGTTCGGCTGTGGAATGCTTTGCTAAATCACTACAAATTTTCAAAAATCTGCTGAAGCAATATTATTTGTCGCTGCCTTGTTGTCTTGTAATATATTTATATAATTGTATTATAGTCTGTATGTATGTATCTATGTATTTATACTATACTTATTTATGAGAGTATGTATTTGAGTGTGTATATAGCTATCAAATAATGTGGATGTATTGTTGGTAAGCATTTCTGGATTTATTCCTGCACTACCTGTTTACAACTATTCTTGAAAATGTCCTGCTACCAATAGGTTGTCTGGAAGAGATCGCTTTAAAACGATACGAACGCTTGTTGTTAACTTTATTTATTTAATGTACTCTTGTAACATGTTTTTCTTATGATGTGATGCCATAAATAATAATATTATTATTGTTATATAACGTAACGTGTCGTTCTCAGAGTAACCGGAACTTATTTTCGCTACCGCTTATGGTATATGGCATTATTACGTCGTGCATCGTTAATAATGGCATAGGCGCTAGCGACTATAAGATCTCTTTTCAAACATAACGCCGCATAATCACGCCCGTTTCCTGCAGGGTACAGATTTCAACTTGCTAATATATTGACAAACCTTGCTTGCTTCATTCACTTGCGTGACATGCTTCATACATGCTCGTCGGTTTAGGGTATATACAGTTAACTGTAGAGTTAAATCAGGGGACCACCGCGAATACTCATTGTTCTGTCGAATATTGTAAGTTCGATAGAGATGGACAGGTATGAAAATCAATGAGGCACAGTGATTCGTCTAGAACAAGCTAGCTGGACAAAAAGCCTGTTATTTTATAATATAATGGTATATTTGAAATAAAATGGTTTCTGTCGATAAAACAATATTTATTTTCTTAAATTAATACAAAAAATATGTAAATAGCAAATATAAAAATATTAGAATCAAATATAAAAACAGAAAAAAAATTTTTTTACACATCATTTATAATTAAATCGCCTATATTATACAGTAAACCTTAACTATTTAATCTAACAAGTAATTAAATATACCACGTTCATTTAAAATAATCCACTAGCCTAATTGGAATTGTGTAAAGGTCCTAAAACAACTTAATACCTAAATTATCTAATCACCTAGTCATTATCGCTAAATTCGTCATTTGATGAATCATCTACAACATAGTCATTGCTGTCTATAGTCTCTAAAGACCCAGTATTTTCACAGGTATTTGCGTAAGATGGCAGTAATACATCTAGTACTTCGGAAGGGAGATTCCCCGTAATTTTTCTAGGAATATCCCTGAAGCTGTTAATTACAGGATCGGATGTGATCAGCAACATATTAAGCAAGTCTCTATTCGTTTCAGTACGTGATCACAGCCCCACTTACTGATAAGGGTTAATGATGAGGTTGAAGACCATTTTTTTCTAGGAATATCCCTGAAGCTGTTAATTACAGGATCGGATGTGATCAGCAACATATTAAGCAAGTCTCTATTCGTGGCAGTACGTGATCACAGCCCCACTTACTGATAAGGGTTAATGATGAGGCTGAAGACAATTTTTCAAGACGTCACACTGAGCAGTGATTAAACGTTCAACGGTTTTATCTAAAACCGCCTGAAGTTTAATTTCCGCACTCGTCTCGGTCAAAATAATTTGATCATCACTAGGAAAACATTCTAATTTAGCTTTTCTAACTATATACAATGATGGAAATACCTGATGGCCAGCTTTGATACTCCACTTCCGAGTCTGCTTGTAGGAGTTGCTCGTGGATTTCGAGTCGACATAATATGCCAACGCTTCTTCTTTAGTTAAACTCCTTTGCTCAGTCGTCTCACTAAAACTAACACTTTTTTGAATGTCTCTACACTTGTCGGGACTGTCACTAACGGTCTTGATAACTCCAGCCAAATTCCTATGGCCAGATAATCGGGCTGAAACCTCAGCGGCAGTTAACAACTCCGGAGTGCTGCGTGAAGTAATGAGGTCCTCAACTCTTCTCCTTTTCGTTTTTTCGCTCGAGTCTTCAAACTCCTTACGGGGTCGTCCAGGTGTCGAATCTCCAGATGTAGAAGGATGAGCTTGTTGAAGTCAGACATTGAAGACTAAACCTCCCCTCATCCAATCACTGTGGTTTTTGAGAAAACGCTCCTTGCATTAAACACAATAAAGTTTGAAGAGTTCCAGGAATTCCTCCCACGTGTTCCAGGTATGTACGTTATTCCTGTGCCATAGTGTTTTATCTTGTGGAATGCGTGGTAGTGCGGGAAAGACCTCTGCCTTTTCTATGCCACTGGCCGGGGTCAGCTCTTCCAGCCTCTCTATAAATTCCACGGCGCTGTCGGATGTCGTGTACGAAGGTTCCATTCCCTAATAAGCTTGTTCAGATTTACCTTGCCTTTACCCTCGTCACTTTGTTTCGAGGTTGGTTCTGCGGCGGTGATTTCTCCGAGCTGACGATAGATTACGAGTAACTTACAAATTTGGTCCACGGTCGTCTTCTGTCGCTATCCCCTTCTCCTCGGCTTTTTTTTATAAGGTCCGGCTTTTTCAGGCGATAAATCCAACTTGTAGGTATGTAGGTATCTAAGTATGGCTTGCCTGTCATATCATGGGAACGGTGCGGTGGTGTTCTACCTTTTCGTTGGGCGCCAAATGTGATGATGGGCGATGAAACCAACCATCACATATCCTCCGTGGGCGTGGGGAGAATAAGGAAGGGAAATGAAATATGAACACAGATAAACGGGTTTTTACGGGGATTTATCTGAATATCTATCAAATGTATTACACAGTAAGTTAGCAAATAGCGATTCTAGTCTCTACTGATGGCGGTATATAATGGTCTAGGAACTCTAGGACGGCGTGGCGATCGGTTCGCTGGCTCTGAAGGGGCCTGGGTATACCCTGGCTAGGAGTGATGGAGCGGAAGTTTCCTGTGGAACCCGGGTGACCGTAGGGCGGTGGAAAATACCACTCCGCTGATACCTGGGGTGAGGAGGAACCGCTTCCAGTAAACCTCCTAGGCTAGGAACCTAGCGTGCGTTCGCACTGTACGGAGCGCGAGCGACTGCCACTCGGCTTTTTTATTTATTTTTTATTGGCTTACTTCAAGCCGCTGTAAAAAGGACCCTTTTGCTTGGCGAGGACAGAGCGTGGATTGGCCAGAGGGCCGACCAGCGAAACTGGCACTCGGCTCGGTGCGCGGGGCTCTTTATAGCGGCGCGCGGCGGGCTGCGGTGACCTTCGCTGGCGATCCCCGCTCGGTGCGGCCTCCGCTGCCGGGCTCAGGCGACTGGACTCATGTCGTCACAGAGTCATACTTCCACATCGGAGACGACTTCTATGGCGTATATGACTTCGTTTTTTATTGTCAATGGCGTCGTTTATACATTTATGCATCGTCGGTATTCTCTAGTTCATAATTTAACTTAAAATGATGTAAATTCACTATATCTTCGTCTGTAGCGCAATCGTTGAAGAAGAGATCCGCGATGCGACCTCCGAAGCCCTGCGCGACGGGCGGCACTTCGTGGTCCACTTCCTGCGCTGCTCGTACATCATGGCGCCCGCGGCCGCCGTGGAGGCGCTCCGCGCGCCGCGCGACCAGCTCACGCCTGCGTTGCTGCTGGGCTGCGCGCAGGGCGTCATCACGGCTGTCTGCACCGTGCCCGAGGTCAGTACACAGAGGACTGACCGACATGTAGTCCACTTCCTGCGCTGCTCGTACATCATGGCGCCCGCGGCCGCCGTGGAGGCGCTCCGCGCGCCGCGCGACCAGCTCACGCCTGCGTTGCTGCTGGGCTGCGCGCAGGGCGTCATCACGGCTGTCTGCACCGTGCCCGAGGTCAGTACACAGAGGACTGACCGACATGTAGTCCACTTCCTGCGCTGCTCGTACATCATGGCGCCCGCGGCCGCCGTGGAGGCGCTCCGCGCGCCGCGCGACCAGCTCACGCCTGCGTTGCTGCTGGGCTGCGCGCAGGGCGTCATCACGGCTGTCTGCACCGTGCCCGAGGTCAGTACACAGAGGACTGACCGACATGTAGTCCACTTCCTGCGCTGCTCGTACATCATGGCGCCCGCGGCCGCCGTGGAGGCGCTCCGCGCGCCGCGCGACCAGCTCACGCCTGCGTTGCTGCTGGGCTGCGCGCAGGGCGTCATCACGGCTGTCTGCACCGTGCCCGAGGTCAGTACACAGAGGACTGACCGACATGTAGTCCACTTCCTGCGCTGCTCGTACATCATGGCGCCCGCGGCCGCCGTGGAGGCGCTCCGCGCGCCGCGCGACCAGCTCACGCCTGCGTTGCTGCTGGGCTGCGCGCAGGGCGTCATCACGGCTGTCTGCACCGTGCCCGAGGTCAGTACACAGAGGACTGACCGACATGTAGTCCACTTCCTGCGCTGCTCGTACATCATGGCGCCCGCGGCCGCCGTGGAGGCGCTCCGCGCGCCGCGCGACCAGCTCACGCCTGCGTTGCTGCTGGGCTGCGCGCAGGGCGTCATCACGGCTGTCTGCACCGTGCCCGAGGTCAGTACACAGAGGACTGACCGACATGTAGTCCACTTCCTGCGCTGCTCGTACATCATGGCGCCCGCGGCCGCCGTGGAGGCGCTCCGCGCGCCGCGCGACCAGCTCACGCCTGCGTTGCTGCTGGGCTGCGCGCAGGGCGTCATCACGGCTGTCTGCACCGTGCCCGAGGTCAGTACACAGAGGACTGACCGACATGTAGTCCACTTCCTGCGCTGCTCGTACATCATGGCGCCCGCGGCCGCCGTGGAGGCGCTCCGCGCGCCGCGCGACCAGCTCACGCCTGCGTTGCTGCTGGGCTGCGCGCAGGGCGTCATCACGGCTGTCTGCACCGTGCCCGAGGTCAGTACACAGAGGACTGACCGACATGTAGTCCACTTCCTGCGCTGCTCGTACATCATGGCGCCCGCGGCCGCCGTGGAGGCGCTCCGCGCGCCGCGCGACCAGCTCACGCCTGCGTTGCTGCTGGGCTGCGCGCAGGGCGTCATCACGGCTGTCTGCACCGTGCCCGAGGTCAGTACACAGAGGACTGACCGACATGTAGTCCACTTCCTGCGCTGCTCGTACATCATGGCGCCCGCGGCCGCCGTGGAGGCGCTCCGCGCGCCGCGCGACCAGCTCACGCCTGCGTTGCTGCTGGGCTGCGCGCAGGGCGTCATCACGGCTGTCTGCACCGTGCCCGAGGTCAGTACACAGAGGACTGACCGACATGTAGTCCACTTCCTGCGCTGCTCGTACATCATGGCGCCCGCGGCCGCCGTGGAGGCGCTCCGCGCGCCGCGCGACCAGCTCACGCCTGCGTTGCTGCTGGGCTGCGCGCAGGGCGTCATCACGGCTGTCTGCACCGTGCCCGAGGTCAGTACACAGAGGACTGACCGACATGTAGTCCACTTCCTGCGCTGCTCGTACATCATGGCGCCCGCGGCCGCCGTGGAGGCGCTCCGCGCGCCGCGCGACCAGCTCACGCCTGCGTTGCTGCTGGGCTGCGCGCAGGGCGTCATCACGGCTGTCTGCACCGTGCCCGAGGTCAGTACACAGAGGACTGACCGACATGTAGTCCACTTCCTGCGCTGCTCGTACATCATGGCGCCCGCGGCCGCCGTGGAGGCGCTCCGCGCGCCGCGCGACCAGCTCACGCCTGCGTTGCTGCTGGGCTGCGCGCAGGGCGTCATCACGGCTGTCTGCACCGTGCCCGAGGTCAGTACACAGAGGACTGACCGACATGTAGTCCACTTCCTGCGCTGCTCGTACATCATGGCGCCCGCGGCCGCCGTGGAGGCGCTCCGCGCGCCGCGCGACCAGCTCACGCCTGCGTTGCTGCTGGGCTGCGCGCAGGGCGTCATCACGGCTGTCTGCACCGTGCCCGAGGTCAGTACACAGAGGACTGACCGACATGTAGTCCACTTCCTGCGCTGCTCGTACATCATGGCGCCCGCGGCCGCCGTGGAGGCGCTCCGCGCGCCGCGCGACCAGCTCACGCCTGCGTTGCTGCTGGGCTGCGCGCAGGGCGTCATCACGGCTGTCTGCACCGTGCCCGAGGTCAGTACACAGAGGACTGACCGACATGTAGTCCACTTCCTGCGCTGCTCGTACATCATGGCGCCCGCGGCCGCCGTGGAGGCGCTCCGCGCGCCGCGCGACCAGCTCACGCCTGCGTTGCTGCTGGGCTGCGCGCAGGGCGTCATCACGGCTGTCTGCACCGTGCCCGAGGTCAGTACACAGAGGACTGACCGACATGTAGTCCACTTCCTGCGCTGCTCGTACATCATGGCGCCCGCGGCCGCCGTGGAGGCGCTCCGCGCGCCGCGCGACCAGCTCACGCCTGCGTTGCTGCTGGGCTGCGCGCAGGGCGTCATCACGGCTGTCTGCACCGTGCCCGAGGTCAGTACACAGAGGACTGACCGACATGTAGTCCACTTCCTGCGCTGCTCGTACATCATGGCGCCCGCGGCCGCCGTGGAGGCGCTCCGCGCGCCGCGCGACCAGCTCACGCCTGCGTTGCTGCTGGGCTGCGCGCAGGGCGTCATCACGGCTGTCTGCACCGTGCCCGAGGTCAGTACACAGAGGACTGACCGACATGTAGTCCACTTCCTGCGCTGCTCGTACATCATGGCGCCCGCGGCCGCCGTGGAGGCGCTCCGCGCGCCGCGCGACCAGCTCACGCCTGCGTTGCTGCTGGGCTGCGCGCAGGGCGTCATCACGGCTGTCTGCACCGTGCCCGAGGTCAGTACACAGAGGACTGACCGACATGTAGTCCACTTCCTGCGCTGCTCGTACATCATGGCGCCCGCGGCCGCCGTGGAGGCGCTCCGCGCGCCGCGCGACCAGCTCACGCCTGCGTTGCTGCTGGGCTGCGCGCAGGGCGTCATCACGGCTGTCTGCACCGTGCCCGAGGTCAGTACACAGAGGACTGACCGACATGTAGTCCACTTCCTGCGCTGCTCGTACATCATGGCGCCCGCGGCCGCCGTGGAGGCGCTCCGCGCGCCGCGCGACCAGCTCACGCCTGCGTTGCTGCTGGGCTGCGCGCAGGGCGTCATCACGGCTGTCTGCACCGTGCCCGAGGTCAGTACACAGAGGACTGACCGACATGTAGTCCACTTCCTGCGCTGCTCGTACATCATGGCGCCCGCGGCCGCCGTGGAGGCGCTCCGCGCGCCGCGCGACCAGCTCACGCCTGCGTTGCTGCTGGGCTGCGCGCAGGGCGTCATCACGGCTGTCTGCACCGTGCCCGAGGTCAGTACACAGAGGACTGACCGACATGTAGTCCACTTCCTGCGCTGCTCGTACATCATGGCGCCCGCGGCCGCCGTGGAGGCGCTCCGCGCGCCGCGCGACCAGCTCACGCCTGCGTTGCTGCTGGGCTGCGCGCAGGGCGTCATCACGGCTGTCTGCACCGTGCCCGAGGTCAGTACACAGAGGACTGACCGACATGTAGTCCACTTCCTGCGCTGCTCGTACATCATGGCGCCCGCGGCCGCCGTGGAGGCGCTCCGCGCGCCGCGCGACCAGCTCACGCCTGCGTTGCTGCTGGGCTGCGCGCAGGGCGTCATCACGGCTGTCTGCACCGTGCCCGAGGTCAGTACACAGAGGACTGACCGACATGTAGTCCACTTCCTGCGCTGCTCGTACATCATGGCGCCCGCGGCCGCCGTGGAGGCGCTCCGCGCGCCGCGCGACCAGCTCACGCCTGCGTTGCTGCTGGGCTGCGCGCAGGGCGTCATCACGGCTGTCTGCACCGTGCCCGAGGTCAGTACACAGAGGACTGACCGACATGTAGTCCACTTCCTGCGCTGCTCGTACATCATGGCGCCCGCGGCCGCCGTGGAGGCGCTCCGCGCGCCGCGCGACCAGCTCACGCCTGCGTTGCTGCTGGGCTGCGCGCAGGGCGTCATCACGGCTGTCTGCACCGTGCCCGAGGTCAGTACACAGAGGACTGACCGACATGTAGTCCACTTCCTGCGCTGCTCGTACATCATGGCGCCCGCGGCCGCCGTGGAGGCGCTCCGCGCGCCGCGCGACCAGCTCACGCCTGCGTTGCTGCTGGGCTGCGCGCAGGGCGTCATCACGGCTGTCTGCACCGTGCCCGAGGTCAGTACACAGAGGACTGACCGACATGTAGTCCACTTCCTGCGCTGCTCGTACATCATGGCGCCCGCGGCCGCCGTGGAGGCGCTCCGCGCGCCGCGCGACCAGCTCACGCCTGCGTTGCTGCTGGGCTGCGCGCAGGGCGTCATCACGGCTGTCTGCACCGTGCCCGAGGTCAGTACACAGAGGACTGACCGACATGTAGTCCACTTCCTGCGCTGCTCGTACATCATGGCGCCCGCGGCCGCCGTGGAGGCGCTCCGCGCGCCGCGCGACCAGCTCACGCCTGCGTTGCTGCTGGGCTGCGCGCAGGGCGTCATCACGGCTGTCTGCACCGTGCCCGAGGTCAGTACACAGAGGACTGACCGACATGTAGTCCACTTCCTGCGCTGCTCGTACATCATGGCGCCCGCGGCCGCCGTGGAGGCGCTCCGCGCGCCGCGCGACCAGCTCACGCCTGCGTTGCTGCTGGGCTGCGCGCAGGGCGTCATCACGGCTGTCTGCACCGTGCCCGAGGTCAGTACACAGAGGACTGACCGACATGTAGTCCACTTCCTGCGCTGCTCGTACATCATGGCGCCCGCGGCCGCCGTGGAGGCGCTCCGCGCGCCGCGCGACCAGCTCACGCCTGCGTTGCTGCTGGGCTGCGCGCAGGGCGTCATCACGGCTGTCTGCACCGTGCCCGAGGTCAGTACACAGAGGACTGACCGACATGTAGTCCACTTCCTGCGCTGCTCGTACATCATGGCGCCCGCGGCCGCCGTGGAGGCGCTCCGCGCGCCGCGCGACCAGCTCACGCCTGCGTTGCTGCTGGGCTGCGCGCAGGGCGTCATCACGGCTGTCTGCACCGTGCCCGAGGTCAGTACACAGAGGACTGACCGACATGTAGTCCACTTCCTGCGCTGCTCGTACATCATGGCGCCCGCGGCCGCCGTGGAGGCGCTCCGCGCGCCGCGCGACCAGCTCACGCCTGCGTTGCTGCTGGGCTGCGCGCAGGGCGTCATCACGGCTGTCTGCACCGTGCCCGAGGTCAGTACACAGAGGACTGACCGACATGTAGTCCACTTCCTGCGCTGCTCGTACATCATGGCGCCCGCGGCCGCCGTGGAGGCGCTCCGCGCGCCGCGCGACCAGCTCACGCCTGCGTTGCTGCTGGGCTGCGCGCAGGGCGTCATCACGGCTGTCTGCACCGTGCCCGAGGTCAGTACACAGAGGACTGACCGACATGTAGTCCACTTCCTGCGCTGCTCGTACATCATGGCGCCCGCGGCCGCCGTGGAGGCGCTCCGCGCGCCGCGCGACCAGCTCACGCCTGCGTTGCTGCTGGGCTGCGCGCAGGGCGTCATCACGGCTGTCTGCACCGTGCCCGAGGTCAGTACACAGAGGACTGACCGACATGTAGTCCACTTCCTGCGCTGCTCGTACATCATGGCGCCCGCGGCCGCCGTGGAGGCGCTCCGCGCGCCGCGCGACCAGCTCACGCCTGCGTTGCTGCTGGGCTGCGCGCAGGGCGTCATCACGGCTGTCTGCACCGTGCCCGAGGTCAGTACACAGAGGACTGACCGACATGTAGTCCACTTCCTGCGCTGCTCGTACATCATGGCGCCCGCGGCCGCCGTGGAGGCGCTCCGCGCGCCGCGCGACCAGCTCACGCCTGCGTTGCTGCTGGGCTGCGCGCAGGGCGTCATCACGGCTGTCTGCACCGTGCCCGAGGTCAGTACACAGAGGACTGACCGACATGTAGTCCACTTCCTGCGCTGCTCGTACATCATGGCGCCCGCGGCCGCCGTGGAGGCGCTCCGCGCGCCGCGCGACCAGCTCACGCCTGCGTTGCTGCTGGGCTGCGCGCAGGGCGTCATCACGGCTGTCTGCACCGTGCCCGAGGTCAGTACACAGAGGACTGACCGACATGTAGTCCACTTCCTGCGCTGCTCGTACATCATGGCGCCCGCGGCCGCCGTGGAGGCGCTCCGCGCGCCGCGCGACCAGCTCACGCCTGCGTTGCTGCTGGGCTGCGCGCAGGGCGTCATCACGGCTGTCTGCACCGTGCCCGAGGTCAGTACACAGAGGACTGACCGACATGTAGTCCACTTCCTGCGCTGCTCGTACATCATGGCGCCCGCGGCCGCCGTGGAGGCGCTCCGCGCGCCGCGCGACCAGCTCACGCCTGCGTTGCTGCTGGGCTGCGCGCAGGGCGTCATCACGGCTGTCTGCACCGTGCCCGAGGTCAGTACACAGAGGACTGACCGACATGTAGTCCACTTCCTGCGCTGCTCGTACATCATGGCGCCCGCGGCCGCCGTGGAGGCGCTCCGCGCGCCGCGCGACCAGCTCACGCCTGCGTTGCTGCTGGGCTGCGCGCAGGGCGTCATCACGGCTGTCTGCACCGTGCCCGAGGTCAGTACACAGAGGACTGACCGACATGTAGTCCACTTCCTGCGCTGCTCGTACATCATGGCGCCCGCGGCCGCCGTGGAGGCGCTCCGCGCGCCGCGCGACCAGCTCACGCCTGCGTTGCTGCTGGGCTGCGCGCAGGGCGTCATCACGGCTGTCTGCACCGTGCCCGAGGTCAGTACACAGAGGACTGACCGACATGTAGTCCACTTCCTGCGCTGCTCGTACATCATGGCGCCCGCGGCCGCCGTGGAGGCGCTCCGCGCGCCGCGCGACCAGCTCACGCCTGCGTTGCTGCTGGGCTGCGCGCAGGGCGTCATCACGGCTGTCTGCACCGTGCCCGAGGTCAGTACACAGAGGACTGACCGACATGTAGTCCACTTCCTGCGCTGCTCGTACATCATGGCGCCCGCGGCCGCCGTGGAGGCGCTCCGCGCGCCGCGCGACCAGCTCACGCCTGCGTTGCTGCTGGGCTGCGCGCAGGGCGTCATCACGGCTGTCTGCACCGTGCCCGAGGTCAGTACACAGAGGACTGACCGACATGTAGTCCACTTCCTGCGCTGCTCGTACATCATGGCGCCCGCGGCCGCCGTGGAGGCGCTCCGCGCGCCGCGCGACCAGCTCACGCCTGCGTTGCTGCTGGGCTGCGCGCAGGGCGTCATCACGGCTGTCTGCACCGTGCCCGAGGTCAGTACACAGAGGACTGACCGACATGTAGTCCACTTCCTGCGCTGCTCGTACATCATGGCGCCCGCGGCCGCCGTGGAGGCGCTCCGCGCGCCGCGCGACCAGCTCACGCCTGCGTTGCTGCTGGGCTGCGCGCAGGGCGTCATCACGGCTGTCTGCACCGTGCCCGAGGTCAGTACACAGAGGACTGACCGACATGTAGTCCACTTCCTGCGCTGCTCGTACATCATGGCGCCCGCGGCCGCCGTGGAGGCGCTCCGCGCGCCGCGCGACCAGCTCACGCCTGCGTTGCTGCTGGGCTGCGCGCAGGGCGTCATCACGGCTGTCTGCACCGTGCCCGAGGTCAGTACACAGAGGACTGACCGACATGTAGTCCACTTCCTGCGCTGCTCGTACATCATGGCGCCCGCGGCCGCCGTGGAGGCGCTCCGCGCGCCGCGCGACCAGCTCACGCCTGCGTTGCTGCTGGGCTGCGCGCAGGGCGTCATCACGGCTGTCTGCACCGTGCCCGAGGTCAGTACACAGAGGACTGACCGACATGTAGTCCACTTCCTGCGCTGCTCGTACATCATGGCGCCCGCGGCCGCCGTGGAGGCGCTCCGCGCGCCGCGCGACCAGCTCACGCCTGCGTTGCTGCTGGGCTGCGCGCAGGGCGTCATCACGGCTGTCTGCACCGTGCCCGAGGTCAGTACACAGAGGACTGACCGACATGTAGTCCACTTCCTGCGCTGCTCGTACATCATGGCGCCCGCGGCCGCCGTGGAGGCGCTCCGCGCGCCGCGCGACCAGCTCACGCCTGCGTTGCTGCTGGGCTGCGCGCAGGGCGTCATCACGGCTGTCTGCACCGTGCCCGAGGTCAGTACACAGAGGACTGACCGACATGTAGTCCACTTCCTGCGCTGCTCGTACATCATGGCGCCCGCGGCCGCCGTGGAGGCGCTCCGCGCGCCGCGCGACCAGCTCACGCCTGCGTTGCTGCTGGGCTGCGCGCAGGGCGTCATCACGGCTGTCTGCACCGTGCCCGAGGTCAGTACACAGAGGACTGACCGACATGTAGTCCACTTCCTGCGCTGCTCGTACATCATGGCGCCCGCGGCCGCCGTGGAGGCGCTCCGCGCGCCGCGCGACCAGCTCACGCCTGCGTTGCTGCTGGGCTGCGCGCAGGGCGTCATCACGGCTGTCTGCACCGTGCCCGAGGTCAGTACACAGAGGACTGACCGACATGTAGTCCACTTCCTGCGCTGCTCGTACATCATGGCGCCCGCGGCCGCCGTGGAGGCGCTCCGCGCGCCGCGCGACCAGCATGATGAGCAGTATTTTCGTCATTTTTATCTGTTGCTAATGAAAATAAAAATATTTTCACTGTTGTCAAATAGTCCATTGTCCCTCAGGAGATGACGTCGCACTCGTTCAACGCCCAGCAATGGTTGGGCAGCATCCTGCCCGTGTTCGACGCGAGCCTGCTGCCGGCGCCGGGCCGCGAACCGCGCACCTACGCGGAGATGACGGGCACCAGGGTGAGTGCCGCACGTACCGTCGAACCACGAGCCCAACATCATCGTCATATCAGCCGAAGGACGTCCACTGCTGGACAGGGGCCTCCCGCAAAGGGCACCACAGTGACCGGTCCCGCGCCACCCGCATCCAGCGGACTCCCGCGACGTTTACCAGGTCGTCAGTCCACCTTGTGCTTATTCACGCTGCGCCATCCGGTACGTGGTTGCCATCCGACCTTAACGGCCATCGGTTCTACGTGCAATGTGCCCCGCCCATTGTGGTAAACGATATAGCCCTCCGAATCGCTGAACTTAAGTTCAGCGACAGTTAGAGTTCGTTTACCTTGGTTCTGCTGCCAATAGCCTCATTTCTGATCCGATCACACAGAGAAACTCCCAGCATAAGCCCTCTACATTGCCCTCACACGTACAGTCAGTGTCATATAGTTAGTAGTAGTATTTCGTAACACACCCTTATTCGCGTGTACCGAAATATTTGGCTACCTTGGCTGCTACTAACTATATAATGCTGACTGTACGTAATCAGAATTACGTCATCATCAAAAATAATTCAGTCCCGAGTCCTGTGAGAGCAACCTGCTATTTGATTGGACAAGCTATTGTATTTAAACCACGTCGGTCGCCTACAAGTGTAAGCATGCGAGTCTGAAGTCTACTAAGCGGGGCTAGGTCCTAGAAGATCGGCCACTAGATCGCTGCGTTCCAACCTGCCAACTTCGGCGTTCCAACAACAATATTATCGGCAGGACTGCATGCAGGCCGCCGCGAGATTCGGCCCGTGTGTATACGTGTCGGAAGCACGGCGGCCAGCCAAATCAAGGTCACTCCATACTAGATTTTCTGTGACCTTGGCAGTCCTGCCGATTTCGCTCGTGTAGCGGCTCTTATAATATATTACTATTCACCAGGTGAGCCTGATAACCTGCGAGCAGCTAGTGCAGGACGCGATGCGCGCCGCCATCAAGTTCGCGCACACACACACGCACACCACTGACGATAACTCCACCAAGCTCGCCAACACCAACTGAGCGTCAACCAATCTAGGGTCTTCATTTATGACCCTAAACTATGACACTGCGGGGAAACCGGTATTGTAACTCATATTTGTATTTTTTTTACTAAACGGGACTTAATCGCGTATAATTAACTTATGTATTCACCTCTCTAATATGTCTCCCGATGTTTCGGATGTGTCGCCACATACACGGTCACGGGACAACGGGCTTGAGCGGGTATCAACATCTCGCCGCCTCCTACCCGCACTTGGTGTTTATTAACCACTTGTACACTAGGGTTGTCACCCGTCCGACACACGATTCTAATAATGTCCGGTGATATAACGGACGATGTTTTTTGACGCTGGCATTTAATTGCGATTGGATTCCACGAGGATTAAATCTTATATTATAACCGTCCGTCTCAGTGAGGTTAATAAATAAGTTAGTTATAAGCGATTAAGTCCCGTTTAGTAAAAATAATGCGTGAGAATCGTGAAATTTTAAGCCATATTTAATTTCTGTAATAGATTTTTTTGTGTAATCCGCTTTTAGTCAACTGAACCTCTCAGTGGCGGATCTAAGATTTTAGTTTAAGGGGCTTTATCCCGTTGAGGTTAGAATTTAGTTAGGACTAGGGTTTATGGCTAGGGTCCCTTAGCTGACCCTAATGGAGGCATCAAAGGTGCTAAAAAGGAAAGCTGCAAAATATAGATTATAGTCTGATTCAAACCGGAACTTGATTTTAAAATGAAATTAAATTAAACATAAAATATAATAATAAGCTTTGCGGCTATTAAGAGCCCTAAAATCTATTTTTTACTATAATCCGAGCAAAACGCAGTTTTTCCTTGTACTGCTATATTCTAGGTGCTATTTTACGTAAAAGGCGATCAAGAATGAGATTCTTTGCCGTTCCAAGTCGCTTGCTGAAGGTAACTGGTTGTGGCGATATCAATGTATTAATTTAGGTACTTTCTAAACCTAGGAGGTAAATGAGATTTAATTTAGTTGTTGACAAAGGTAAACTGCTAAGTCTTTTTCTTTCTAAGTTTTTTTTTGAGGTGCTTATTTAATAATGCGTACGAATTTGTACCCGCCTCGTCTTGAGACCACCAATTTGCTCAAATTCATACGCACCTTACGTGTTTCATCCAGTTTTCAATACAGCTGTATCAATTAGCTAGATGTTTTGCTAGCTGTGTAGATGAATGAGGTGCCCCCGTACCGGGAAAATTGGCAATATAATTTGAACCCACTCAAAATACGAACTAGAGTGGACTTTGTTCTGTTTTCAAAATCGAACGACGCATAAAAATGCGACTCTTTTCCAATTTACAGTATACATTTTATTAAACAGGTCCTACAGCGTCAGCGGTACACAAAAGATTTATTATAGCAAAAACAGAAACTTATTTTTGATTCTGGCAACTATATACATATGTTTCTAATAAAAAGGCAGCAATATTCTTTTATTTGAAGTGAAAACTTCTTTACCTGCGTTGTGCACTTTTTTTGATGGGGGAAAATTGTTAAACTCGCCACAGGTCACGTGACCGTAAGATTCGTAAGACGTGAGATTCGAGACAGGTCACGCGACCTGATCGAAAAACTGTTACAATGTCGTTGAGTTTTCACTTCTGCCGGCACTCCCGGAGTGCAACCCGGTCTTTTTTTTTAGTTTAAATGGATGTTGCTGGATTTGTTCCTCCATAACGTACGTAACGATATCATCAAGTAATGATCATTAATTTTAATAACTTTTTTATAAGGCTGATAAAACGTAGTGGTTGGAGGAAAATAACCTTTTGTATTCTTTTATTATACTGTTTTATTTGACCATGTCGTGATGTTATAAAATAACTCGTGTAATTTCCAAATTTCATGGATTCAATTCAGTACTAGTCTTCCTTTATGTTTGTATTTCTTCAATTTAATTATTAATAAATATTTTAATTAAGTATTTGTTTTCTTTTTATTACCACGACGGTGGCAATCTAGTATCCGGCCTGCAGCAGACTATCTCATAGTGTCTATGTCATAGATAAGATAAGATAAAAATCATTTATTCAAGTAGGATTTCATAATCACTTTTGCATCGTCAAAGATTATACATTGTATCTATATATCCGTTTAATCACCAATATTACTATTCTGTTACACAAACACGTACACATTTCCTAATTAAAATAATTAATATGTCACCTAATTCTAAGTAATTCAATGTATGTCTGTTTCAATTATTATCAAGGTCTTTATGTAGTCCTATAGGAGGCCAGTCATCTTTATCATTTAAAAACTCTTCAACGGTATAATATGCCTTTTTCAGTAGGAAAGTCTTTAAATATGTTTTTACCCTAGGAGAGGGTAACTTTAGTGCTTCCTTGGGTAGTTTATTATAGCATTGACCCAGTCGTAATTATTACGATGGTTTCATAGAAAATCTTGGAATCAAGAACCTGTAAATAAATTATAAAAGAGGTATTAACAATAATATAATAATAATAATCAGTAGCGCAAAACCTAGTTTATTTATTTTAACGGACTTTCGATAAAACCACATTTGTAATACGTACTCAAGAACATGACTTATTATTTCTTTAAAAACAGCCTCTCCGATCGCCATTATCATTGACGTACTGCGCCGGCAGACTAGGGGTACAAATGTCAGACGTGGCTTGGCATTCTATACTACAGCGTACGCCCGGATACGGGACACGGCATACGACGGGTACAAGTGTGTGAGCCACTACGGCATACTACTGGTATAGGAACGGATACGGGACACGGCATACGACGGGTACAAGTGTGTGAGCCACTACGGCATGCTACTGGTATAGGAACGGATACGGGACACAGCATACGACGGGTACAAGTGTGTGAGCCACTACGGCATACTACTGGTATAGGAACGGATACGGGACACGGCATACGACGGGTACAAGTGTGTGAGCCACTACGGCATGCTACTGGTATAGGAACGGATACGGGACACAGCATACGACGGGTACAAGTGTGTGAGCCACTACGGCATACTACTGGTATAGGAACGGATACGGGACACGGCATACGACGGGTACAAGTGTGTGAGCCACTACGGCATGCTACTGGTATAGGAACGGATACGGGACACGGCATACGACGGGTACAAGTGTGTGAGCCACTACGGCATGCTACTGGTATAGGAACGGATACGGGACACGGCATACGACGGGTACAAGTGTGTGAGCCACTACGGCATGCTACTGGTATAGGAACGGATACGGGACACGGCATACGGCGGGTACAAGTGTGTGAGCCACTACGGCATGCTACTGGTATAGGAACGGATACGGGACACAGCATACGACGGGTACAAGTGTGTGAGCCACTGCGGCATACTACTGGTATAGGAACGGATACGGGACACGGCATATGACGGGTACAAGTGTGTGAGCCACTGCGGCATACTACTGGTATAGGAACGGATACGGGACACGGCATATGACGGGTACAAGTGTGTGAGCCACTGCGGCATACTACTGGTATAGGAACGGATACGGGACACGGCATATGACGGGTACAAGTGTGTGAGCCACTACGGCATACTACTGGTATAGGAACGGATACGGGACACGGCATACGACGGGTACAAGTGTGTGAGCCACTACGGCATACTACTGGTATAGGAACGGATACGGGACACGGCATACGACGGGTACAAGTGTGTGAGCCACTACGGCATACTACTGGTATAGGAACGGATACGGGACACGGCATACGACGGGTGCAAGTGTGTGAGCCACTACGGCATACTACTGGTATAGGAACGGATACGGGACACGGCATACGACGGGTGCAAGTGTGTGAGCCACTACGGCATACTACTGGTATAGGAACGGATACGGGACACGGCATACGACGGGTGCAAGTGTGTGAGCCACTACGGCATGCTACTGGTATAGGTACGGATACGGGACACGGCATACGACGGGTACAAGTGTGTGAGCCACTACGGCATACTACTGGTATAGGGACGGATACGGGACACGGCATACGACGGGTGCAAGTGTGTGAGTCACTACGGCATACTACTGGTATAGGTACGGATACGGGACACGGCATACGACGGGTCCAAGTGTGTGAGCCACTACGGCATACTACTGGTATAGGAACGGATACGGGACACGGCATACGACGGGTGCAAGTGTGTGAGCCACTACGGCATACTACTGGTATAGGAACGGATACGGGACACGGCATACGACGGGTGCAAGTGTGTGAGCCACTACGGCATACTACTGGTATAGGAACGGATACGGGACACGGCATACGACGGGTGCAAGTGTGTGAGCCACTACGGCATACTACTGGTATAGGAACGGATACGGGACACGGCATACGACGGGTGCAAGTGTGTGAGCCACTACGGCATACTACTGGTATAGGTACGGATACGGGACACGGCATACGACGGGTACAAGTGTGTGAGCCACTACGGCATACTACTGGTATAGGTACGGATACGGGACACGGCATACGACGGGTACAAGTGTGTGAGCCACTACGGCATACTACTGGTATAGGTACGGATACGGGACACGGCATACGACGGGTGCAAGTGTGTGAGCCACTACGGCATACTACTGGTATAGGTACGGATACGGGACACGGCATACGACGGGTACAAGTGTGTGAGCCACTACGGCATACTACTGGTATAGGTACGGATACGGGACACGGCATACGACGGGTGCAAGTGTGTGAGCCACTACGGCATACTACTGGTATAGGTACGGATACGGGACACGGCATACGAAAGGTTAATTTAGCTGCATAGGAGCTTTTCAACGTGGCAACACGTATAGCCTGTCCAGAGTATCATAGGTCCATGTGTGGAGGTCTAGCTAGGGCTGTACAGCGTATCGCATGCAATGACGTTTCATATACCTACGTTCCGTTGTACGTAGAAACAACATAATCGCACATCATTAAACGAATTTAAATTTTACATCATTTAGCTAACATGACGAAAGTAATCCCATTGCAAAATATGAACTGTTTTGTAAAAACTTAATCTGTTTTCATGTATTTTATAACGTAATCCTGACTTCCCGGTTTTCGTAATTTTTAATTATCATATAATTGTATATTTGAATTAAATAACAATTAGCTAATAAAAATCAAAATTGGTTATAACTATACATCTATCATATTATATTATAATTTCCTAAATGGATGTTTATTTCGATAACAAACATAGGAACTAAAACAATTATATTTTTGGATGTCCAGTTATATGGTACACTACGTACGCTATAGGCTGCTGACTATAGAGATGATGAGAAAATTGATAAGAGAGAGACGTCAGTTCAAAGAAAAGAATACAGTTTTAAATTTCATTTTTCTTTATTACATAATCTTAGAAAATATATATTTACAGTCTTGTGTGGGTTTTAGATCCTTGCAGATCATACTTGGCTAACCTAGGGCTCTGGAGTGGACTTCGGCACACGTGTTAAGGAGCCATTCAAACCTTATCGCATTGATGTAAGGTCTACTTTCGAACGTATTCATATTTATATAGCCCTATATTTTTCTGAAGCTGTTAGCCTTATTACATTGAGATAAGTTCTATTGGGGTTATACGCGGATTGCCTAGAACGCAAAATGACTAGTGTGTTGTTTTGCCCACATTGCAGTTTGACCACCGAGCGTTATGCCTAAAACGCAAAATGCCTACATCATTTTCCTCGTTTTATCTTTACGTTAGCGATGTCGACGGAGCCCCGAGCGGGGCTCCTATTTCTGGTTTGTTTGCCCTTCGAGCATCTGAAGAAACCTAACGAACCTAACCTACCTATGAGCTTTTAACACGATAGTCATTTCGCGTTTTAGGCAATCCGAGATCATCCGTTCTATTGGTCACTTCTTTACCCAACTGCCGAAGGAGTGTTGTTTGAGTTGTTTTTCGAGCGTGTGTATGTCTTATTCTTTGGCACGCTCTGCAGCGTAAACATATATGAGGTGTCGTTAGATTCCTATTAAACGTGGGAGTTACAGGCTATAATATTAGAAAAAAAGCAGTAGGGGATTTTTGAGAAATCTTTTGATTTCACTTGTTGGTTTATAGAGGTACTGTCTGATTAACCGCACACTGAAGCTTGAAGAGTAATAACACTGCGTTGGGCGACGCCGCCTAGGATGGTGAGCGTCAGTTGATTCTTATATCAACGTAATAAGGTTTACTTTAGCTCGATTTTGCTTGCACAGAGCAGTATTCTCTCTATAAAAATGTGAACCTTATTACAATGCGATACGGTTTAGTTCAGGTCACACGGTTTAATGGTTGTCCATGTACTGTAGCTCGGAGAGTAGTAGCACGGTGTTGGGCAGAGGTCGCGGCTGCGGCGACAGGATGGTCAACATCTGCCGGTCCATGTCCACCGCCGTGCTGTGGACCAAATTAGATTTATAAGGAGAGGATTAACGTTACAAGCTGCTAAGATTAGATGGTGCGGTAGATGGGAGATGTATCTCGGTCCGCAGTCGAGCTTTTTCACAAGTTTTTATTGAATGTGACTAGTTTGTTGAATAAGTTAAATTTGACCCACTTCCCGGTGATTGATTGAGGTGAAATTTTAGGTAAAGGTATAATTTGGATGACAGTTCAATATTATGGTACAGTCAAGGGCAAAAATACGTATCGACAACATTCTCTTATAAATAAGTACCAAAACCTTAATCCGCTGACATAAGAGTCATGGGACATATTTTTGAGTAAGTTGTATGCACCCATATTTTTACACTTGACTGCACCATCAAGCTAATCTGATCATGCAGACAGAAGGTGGCCATGGGAATTAAATACATAACCGACGTAATCCCGTTGAGATGACGGTATACAGAAAATTACAGTTGTTTTTATTTTAGCAAGTTTTTATTACTTGTACCAAAGATTAAACTTGTGACAGAAACTTATACATACACGAATTTGTAGCACAATATAAAAAACACTAGCGTATTTACTTATGAACCATAGTATCAGTTTCTGTAGTGTTTTTTATTGTATCGCATGCGTCGGCCGGGGACGGCGCCCACCTGTGTAGCAAGAGCTAACATTCCCTAGCTGTACTCACACACACACGAGCCCGGCCAGGTTGGAGCAGGCCGCGTCGTCCTCGGGCCCGGCCGCGAAGGTGACGGCGAGCAGGCGTCACGGTCACCGCCACCATCTGTACTCACACACACACGAGCCCGGCCAGGTTGGAGCAGGCCGCGTCGTCCTCGGGCCCGGCCGCGAAGGTGACGGCGAGCAGGCGTCACGGTCACCGCCACCATCTGTACTCACACACACACGAGCCCGGCCAGGTTGGAGCAGGCCGCGTCGTCCTCGGGCCCGGCCGCGAAGGTGACGGCGAGCAGGCGTCACGGTCACCGCCACCATCTGTACTCACACACACACGAGCCCGGCCAGGTTGGAGCAGGCCGCGTCGTCCTCGGGCCCGGCCGCGAAGGTGACGGCGAGCAGGCGTCACGGTCACCGCCACCATCTGTACTCACACACACACGAGCCCGGCCAGGTTGGAGCAGGCCGCGTCGTCCTCGGGCCCGGCCGCGAAGGTGACGGCGAGCAGGCGTCACGGTCACCGCCACCATCTGTACTCACACACACACGAGCCCGGCCAGGTTGGAGCAGGCCGCGTCGTCCTCGGGCCCGGCCGCGAAGGTGACGGCGAGCAGGCGTCACGGTCACCGCCACCATCTGTACTCACACACACACGAGCCCGGCCAGGTTGGAGCAGGCCGCGTCGTCCTCGGGCCCGGCCGCGAAGGTGACGGCGAGCAGGCGTCACGGTCACCGCCACCATCTGTACTCACACACACACGAGCCCGGCCAGGTTGGAGCAGGCCGCGTCATCCTCGGGCCCGGCCGCGAAGGTGACGGCGAGCAGGCGTCACGGTCACCGCCACCAGCTGTACTCACACACACACACGAGCCCGGCCAGGTTGGAGCAGGCCGCGTCGTCCTCGGGCCCGGCCGCGAAGGTGACGGCGAGCAGGCGTCACGGTCACCGCCACCATCTGTACTCACACACACACGAGCCCGGCCAGGTTGGAGCAGGCCGCGTCGTCCTCGGGCCCGGCCGCGAAGGTGACGGCGAGCAGGCGTCACGGTCACCGCCACCATCTGTACTCACACACACACGAGCCCGGCCAGGTTGGAGCAGGCCGTGTCGTCCTCGGGCCCGGCCGCGAAGGTGACGGCGAGCAGGCGGTGCGCCAGCGCCGGCGTCACGGTCACCGCCACCAGCTGTACTCACACACACACGAGCCCGGCCAGGTTGGAGCAGGCCGCGTCGTCCTCGGGCCCGGCCGCGAAGGTGACGGCGAGCAGGCGTCACGGTCACCGCCACCATCTGTACTCACACACACACGAGCCCGGCCAGGTTGGAGCAGGCCGCGTCGTCCTCGGGCCCGGCCGCGAAGGTGACGGCGAGCAGGCGTCACGGTCACCGCCACCATCTGTACTCACACACACACGAGCCCGGCCAGGTTGGAGCAGGCCGCGTCGTCCTCGGGCCCGGCCGCGAAGGTGACGGCGAGCAGGCGTCACGGTCACCGCCACCATCTGTACTCACACACACACGAGCCCGGCCAGGTTGGAGCAGGCCGCGTCGTCCTCGGGCCCGGCCGCGAAGGTGACGGCGAGCAGGCGTCACGGTCACCGCCACCAGCTGTACTCACACACACACGAGCCCGGCCAGGTTGGAGCAGGCCGCGTCGTCCTCGGGCCCGGCCGCGAAGGTGACGGCGAGCAGGCGTCACGGTCACCGCCACCAGCTGTACTCACACACACACGAGCCCGGCCAGGTTGGAGCAGGCCGCGTCGTCCTCGGGCCCGGCCGCGAAGGTGACGGCGAGCAGGCGTCACGGTCACCGCCACCAGCTGTACTCACACACACACGAGCCCGGCCAGGTTGGAGCAGGCCGCGTCGTCCTCGGGCCCGGCCGCGAAGGTGACGGCGAGCAGGCGTCACGGTCACCGCCACCATCTGTACTCACACACACACGAGCCCGGCCAGGTTGGAGCAGGCCGCGTCGTCCTCGGGCCCGGCCGCGAAGGTGACGGCGAGCAGGCGTCACGGTCACCGCCACCATCTGTACTCACACACACACGAGCCCGGCCAGGTTGGAGCAGGCCGCGTCGTCCTCGGGCCCGGCCGCGAAGGTGACGGCGAGCAGGCGTCACGGTCACCGCCACCATCTGTACTCACACACACACGAGCCCGGCCAGGTTGGAGCAGGCCGCGTCGTCCTCGGGCCCGGCCGCGAAGGTGACGGCGAGCAGGCGTCACGGTCACCGCCACCATCTGTACTCACACACACACGAGCCCGGCCAGGTTGGAGCAGGCCGCGTCGTCCTCGGGCCCGGCCGCGAAGGTGACGGCGAGCAGGCGTCACGGTCACCGCCACCAGCTGTACTCACACACACACGAGCCCGGCCAGGTTGGAGCAGGCCGCGTCGTCCTCGGGCCCGGCCGCGAAGGTGACGGCGAGCAGGCGTCACGGTCACCGCCACCAGCTGTACTCACACACACACGAGCCCGGCCAGGTTGGAGCAGGCCGCGTCGTCCTCGGGCCCGGCCGCGAAGGTGACGGCGAGCAGGCGTCACGGTCACCGCCACCAGCTGTACTCACATACACACGAGCCCGGCCAGGTTGGAGCAGGCCGCGTCGTCCTCGGGCCCGGCCGCGAAGGTGACGGCGAGCAGGCGGTGCGCCAGCGCCGGCGTCACGGTCACCGCCACCAGCTGTACTCACACACACACGAGCCCGGCCAGGTTGGAGCAGGCCGCGTCGTCCTCGGGCCCGGCCGCGAAGGTGACGGCGAGCAGGCGGTGCGCCAGCGCCGGCGTCACGGTCACCGCCACCAGCTGTACTCACACACACACGAGCCCGGCCAGGTTGGAGCAGGCCGCGTCGTCCTCGGGCCCGGCCGCGAAGGTGACGGCGAGCAGGCGTCACGGTCACCGCCACCAGCTGTACTCACACACACACGAGCCCGGCCAGGTTGGAGCAGGCCGCGTCGTCCTCGGGCCCGGCCGCGAAGGTGACGGCGAGCAGGCGGTGCGCCAGCGCCGGCGTCACGGTCACCGCCACCAGCTGTACTCACACACACACGAGCCCGGCCAGGTTGGAGCAGGCCGCGTCGTCCTCGGGCCCGGCCGCGAAGGTGACGGCGAGCAGGCGGTGCGCCAGCGCCGGCGTCACGGTCACCGCCACCAGCTGTACTCACACACACGCGAGCCCGGCCAGGTTGGAGCAGGCCGCGTCGTCCTCGGGCCCGGCCGCGAAGGTGACGGCGAGCAGGCGGTGCGCCAGCGCCGGCGTCACGGTCACCGCCACCAGCTGTACTCACACACACACGAGCCCGGCCAGGTTGGAGCAGGCCGCGTCGTCCTCGGGCCCGGCCGCGAAGGTGACGGCGAGCAGGCGGTGCGCCAGCGCCGGCGTCACGGTCACCGCCACCAGCTGTACTCACACACACACGAGCCCGGCCAGGTTGGAGCAGGCCGCGTCGTCCTCGGGCCCGGCCGCGAAGGTGACGGCGAGCAGGCGGTGCGCCAGCGCCGGCGTCACGGTCACCGCCACCAGCTGTACTCACACACACACGAGCCCGGCCAGGTTGGAGCAGGCCGCGTCGTCCTCGGGCCCGGCCGCGAAGGTGACGGCGAGCAGGCGGTGCGCCAGCGCCGGCGTCACGGTCACCGCCACCAGCTGTACTCACACACACACGAGCCCGGCCAGGTTGGAGCAGGCCGCGTCGTCCTCGGGCCCGGCCGCGAAGGTGACGGCGAGCAGGCGGTGCGCCAGCGCCGGCGTCACGGTCACCGCCACCAGCTGTACTCACACACACACGAGCCCGGCCAGGTTGGAGCAGGCCGCGTCGTCCTCGGGCCCGGCCGCGAAGGTGACGGCGAGCAGGCGGTGCGCCAGCGCCGGCGTCACGGTCACCGCCACCAGCTGTACTCACACACACACGAGCCCGGCCAGGTTGGAGCAGGCCGCGTCGTCCTCGGGCCCGGCCGCGAAGGTGACGGCGAGCAGGCGGTGCGCCAGCGCCGGCGTCACGGTCACCGCCACCAGCTGTACTCACACACACACGAGCCCGGCCAGGTTGGAGCAGGCCGCGTCGTCCTCGGGCCCGGCCGCGAAGGTGACGGCGAGCAGGCGGTGCGCCAGCGCCGGCGTCACGGTCACCGCCACCAGCTGTACTCACACACACACGAGCCCGGCCAGGTTGGAGCAGGCCGCGTCGTCCTCGGGCCCGGCCGCGAAGGTGACGGCGAGCAGGCGGTGCGCCAGCGCCGGCGTAACGGTCACCGCCACCAGCTTCGTGAGCGCGTCCGAGGCGCGCATGCCGAGCGGCATGCACGAGTCGGGCAGCGACGGGGCGCCCACCTGTGTAACAACGGCTTTATTTAAGGAATCATTCAAATATGGAAAACTCGAACTAACGCGCGTTATGGATTAACACAGATAACCTCCAATAGATAGAGCCTATAGGGCGACGTGCGGTCACCACGCATATATGTTTTTGCACTGATAACACTCTAGTGATGGCTTAGTGATGCTTTCGAATTTTACCGATTCAGATTCATTTAAGGAAACAATACGTTAGCTCATCCGTGCTTTCGTGTGCGTGCTTTCACCAAAGAAAGATTATTAATACTTATATCCTTGTCATTGCCTTGTCAAAATTATTGTGTAAGAAATCATAGATAATGTATACGATGTACTATAAGGTTTAAACTGCTCCAAGAAGGCAGCGTGGCGGACTGCAACCGTCTTACAAGCTATGAGGTAGAGGGAGACGTAGTAAATTACTATCTCGCCCTATTTTACAGCTTCCAGAGCTAATTAACGGAATATATTATTGTAGTACCTACAGCACGTCTATCATGAGACGGCCGCGACATAGTCTCGATTTTTCTCGCACTATACCTATTGCTCTAAGTGTTCTAATAAGAAAAAGACGGATAGTGCGAGAGAGCTCGCGCGCCGTCGCATGATAGCCGTGGTGGAAGTTTTTTGTTGATTTAAGAGTAGATATTATGTAGTTTTATTTTATTTTTTGGGTAATTTAGCGTTTTGTAGAATAATATGTAGTGTCGAAGTTAGCTATTGCTATGTATTAGTATTCATTCATATAAAGTAGAATGAAATAGAATTTAATAATGAATACATTAGGTAGTATGTTCTCGGAGGTGGTTAGTGACGGAGCCATGGCATTTGGGTTTTTTCGAATCGTCTTCGAGAGCAATTAGGACTAGTGTCACGAGATGGACCTCATGCTGGACTTCGATGAGATGTGTGAGGGATCTCGGAAGTGGTTAGTTGTGTAGCTTAATTACAAAATACTGTGTGTAGTGGCCTCCTTTTTAAATATATATCGTTAAATTTAAATAATCACAATTATTTACCAGTGGCGCTAGTGAGCACGTTAAGGCCTTCTTGAATGATGACGGGGATTATCATCAACCACATAATTTTATCACATTGAATAAATATATGTACTTTTTTATGACATCGTTTTTATTTGTCTTCCTTACCTAGCTATACCAATCTTAAAATATCATACATGAGCCTAGCTAGAACATTCGCGTGTCGATGTCGTAAAAACATGTCGAATAAACATCGCATTCGCCCTTTCCTAGTAAGTATGTAAAATACGAACGGGACGAAGGCACATATATAAACACGATAATGCAGTAAATGTTGTAAAATGGCTAGAAATAATTAATTTATTCATATAAAATCATAATCACATCGAGTAGTCATCTACTCGATGTGATTATGATTAAAATACTTTTTTATGTTATGTGATGATCAAAACAGTCGATGAACGAAACATGATAATAATATATCAGTGACAGCCGTTCAAATATTTAAACTATGTTAACAGGTAGGTACCTACGCCATGTAAAATATTCTACTAACAATTGATTGCGGCACCGCTAAAAACCGTTAACGACCAACGCGTCCCATCACTACGCTTCTGGCGCCATGATGTGACAAAGCGCGCTATTTTCGAAACGGCCAATCACAGCGCCGTTACCGACCTCCCCGCAACCCGCACCTACCGCCAACTGTGGTGACCTTTGCATCGAACTAAATCGCTTATAGGCTCTATCTATTGGAGGTTATCTGTGTGGATTAAGGACGACAGCGCCGCGAAATACAAAATCGGAGGTTTTCGGAAGTGCACCCAATGCATTATTTTTCTGCATTCCTGAAAGCAATATAAAAAATCTTACCAAAAAATAGATAAGCGTAAATCGAAGTTGTGTTGTATTATGATATGATGCATACTGTATCTTTCGTTCTCTGTCATTTAGCTTCTGCCCGCGACTCCGTCCGCGTGGTACTCGTTTATATCGTAGGTCCATACAAACTTTCACCCCGTTAGGGGTTAATTTCCGGGATAAAAACTATCCTATGTCCTTCCTCGGGTACGTATTAGAAGATCGAAAATTGATAAACATCGAACGGTTGAATGGTCTAAATTCAAAATATCGAAAGTTTAATTTACCGACCGATTAAAATATCGAAATAAATATATCTAAAATGAGAATATCGAATTTAAAACATCGAAAGTTCATAATGCCATAGTTTAAAACGTCAAAAGTATTAGTTACCGAATGATTTAAGGTCAACTGACTAATTGTCGAAAATATTATTATCGACATAAGAAACATCGAAACTCAACAAAAATGTCGATTTTGGAACGGAGGGGCGGAGACATTTAGATAAATAGTGACTTCCCGTAGCTCCGGCGCTGCGGGAACAGCAGCCCTTCCGCCCTTGCGTGACGAAGCACGGTCACTTCGCTCGGCTCCGCAGCTTCGGCTTACCAGCCTCAGCCGCTCGCCTCACTCGTTCCCACGCTCCGTCACGGCGGGCGAGGGCTGCTGTCCCTCCGCTTCTCCGTTCAGTTTTATAAACACTCTATGGGTAGGGCAGACAAAACCACGTGGATGGTGGGGTGCTCCGATTCGGTTTTGGATCATTTTTGGATTCCAAATCCCTGCTTTGAGGTCAAATATCTCGGCCATTTTTGATTTTAGAGAACAGTTTTTCCTACCTTTTATACGTACTGTTACTGTTGATACTGGTATATAATAGAAGATTAGGTTAGGGCAGCTAGAAAAAGGGGCGGCTCGGTAGGCAAAGCCCCCTGCATTAAAAAAACAACGTATAATTTTAACGATAAATTATTTGTAAGTTAGGTTAGGGTTGGCTTGTGTCCCTCAGAGCAGAAAGTGGGAGCCCCGCGAAAGCGTCTTCGAGTTATCAGGGAACAAAAAAAGAACATTCCGACGAATTGAGAACGTCCTCCTTTTGTGAAGTCGGTTAAAAATAGATTTTGTCGTCAAGTATTTATGCTAACGTATAAAAATATTGGTCGCTATATGAAATTAGAGCTATCATTGACCATTTTTTGATGACAATATTAAGTAAATTTCATGTTGAATAAAGTCACAGAACACCCCCACTAGAAACCTAATGTCGCTCATTTTGTTCGCGACGCGAGTCACCAAGTATGAGGAAGAGGTGAGGGGATAGACTACAAGCATCCTAACTGGTACCGTAATTGATTGTTGGTAAAGTATAGTATATTAACATGGTAACAAAACGATTTATCATTACTATAAAATGTACCAAAAAAAAATACTTCGCATTTAGTCTTTTTGGTTCCAAAAATAAAAAAGCAAATATTTCATTAATCTGTATTTTTGGAAGGTAGTTTGGTGATAAGTAAAGTCTGATGGTTCTTTTAAAAGTATTTTTTTTCACATTTTTCACATTTTTTCCAGTAATTATTCACAATATAAAACTAGAAATAGGCATTACGCTGTTCAGGGTGACAAATCCAACAAATCAATAAACTTAAAAAAAAAACAGCCATTCTTTAGTTATAAATGGTGTAACTAACTAACACACCTTTGCCTTATCCGTCCACTCTAGTGGTTTTTGTAACCAGAGTTACCTAAACCATAAGCAATTATAGATTTAGTGTAGTTTAGGGCTTATTAATGAATAGTGGCACGGTATGAAAACGAATTAGAAATTATTATAATAAGACGTAATCATGTCGATATCGAGAACTTATTGATCGCCGTTGTATTTGATGAGGCACTGGACCCTACTGCTCACCTAGAGGATTCTAAAAAGCCCACACAACATATATCTATCTCAAGCCAAATCCGAGTTCCCTCGCACTTTCTCGAAATTCATCATCAGGCCCATCTTGTGACACTTAACCCAACTGCTGATCTGAAATCTTTATTTTATATTTCTTCAATTCGATTCGGTACGAACGAAACCACGTGAAACCGGTGATTGACCAAAGCAGGGACATCACTAGTCGGGAAGTGTTTTCGTAAGAAAGGAATGGTACATTCCATTTTCAACGTGATGAAAAGAGACAGGCATAGTTTTAGCATCAGTGACCAGTATAAAATGGCCTCCGCTGGCTATAAATATTTTCAATTAAATAATGAGTCATAATAACGTAGCTTGAATTAGACAATATACGGTCGCTTGAAAAGTATTTATTAGACGCGTAAAATTTGTCGCTGACCCATTAATTTAGTAAACAATTAAGTAAATTTGAAGGCGAAAATGACAATTTAAAACAGCTTCATTCATTTCATTACATATACTTAATACTAGTATGGATTTTCGAAAAAGGTCAAAATTTCCACATGACTACGATTTGGTATCAGCGTTACCTTGTATATCTTGAGGTCCTGGAACTTGACGTCGAAGGAGTGCGGGTAGTAGGGCGTGCGCTTCCCGTAGAAGTACTCGCGGATGCGGGAGTCGCGCACCTCCGCTCTCGCTTGCCCGGATCTCTCCACCACCTAGACAAACAACTGATTAAAATCGTTTTTGTTTTTATTTTTGTATTAAACAGTAACACTGATAACGAAATTATAAATTTAAATTAGAGGAGAAATTTAAAAATTAATTGGGGTTTTGTTTTTGTAACTTAACTCCATTTCACACGTACTGCTCTAAACCGGAGCAATTTGATTGTACAGGGCCTTTGTCCAGTCGTGGGACAGTTTACAAGATCTTTGTCACCACATTTCCCCCTTTTAGGAGTTGCATTCTCAATAAAACCTGAAACGCGTATTTACTCATTCATCGTTAGGAATACTCGTGTGAAGTTTCCTTCTCGTGAGAAGAAGAATAAAGTAGTCGATCTAATCTTGTTTCCCCATACAAACTTTGGACCCCCATTTCACTCCCTTAGAGGGTGAATTTTGAAAAATCCTTTCTTAGTGCACCCCTAGACCTTATAAGGAACCTACGTGCCAAATTTGGAATCTCTAGAACCAGAGGTTTGGGCTGTGCGTTGATATTACGTGCGCGCAGCCGGCGTTCGGAACAGCACAATGAGTCACACTTTTTCGGGCGTGCAGCGGGCGTTCATCGATTTATAAGACGTTATCACGTCAAAAACAAAATAAGTACATAAAACTCTGAAAACGGAATGTGTTTTGTCCCTATCTCACAAACACGTCACTGTTATATCTCGCAAAGTATCCAAGGCCCATGACCCAACATAAGTTGTGCAACTAAAAATTATGTTGTTCTGTAGACTCATCAGTGTAGACCGTAATGTTTCCGATCCTCTTCAAACTGCCTTCTAGTATATCAGTATTCTCAATTCAATTCAATTTATTTATTTGCAACCTTGTACAATTGACACATACAACTTAAAGCTAGGCAATGCACAGGGCCCCGTTAGGGCATAGCAAACGTTACAGTTAATTATTACAATACAACAAATATTTAAAATATAAAATAAGTTAAAATATATTTGACTAGTAAAAAAGTTAATAAAAATTCGTAAAAATAATTTGTAATTTATAGTTTAAAAATTAAAAATGTATAAATTGATAAAATTCCATTCTAGAAATGAAATCATAATATATACTCACCCCGCCACTCTTTGGTAAGTAAACAACTTTGACGAACTTCGGCATGTCCCTTTTCAGTTCATTGTATAACCTCTCGTTGTCCAGCACTAGTATAACGTCCACCTGGAAAGGAAACAATTTGTTTATATTTCTGGAATATGTCAATTTTTTTCTTTCAATCACATAATAATGCTGCATTGTAAATTGCATTTCGTCTCCACTACCCAAAGGTTGCCTGGACGATATCGCTCTTTACCGATAAGGCAGTCTTATTAGGACCACATGTTCATTCAACTTATTTCAAAATGCTAGCACAATCAAACACCGGCAAATGAGGCTAATTTCAGTTAGGAACGAAACTTGGGATATGATATGGAAGTAGAAAGATGGTATCGTTTTGAAATGCCTACTTGTGCCCACAAAATTAACAACCTACTGTCTTCAAGCGTCGACAAGTATGTCTTATGTACAAAAGGTCCTCTGTCTAATAGGGGTGTGGACTCAAAATGAAACTTTCCTTCAAAAGAAAGAAGGCAAAAAAATATGTCTAATGACGAAAATCCCATTCATATATCTCAACGAAAACCATTTTAATTCACGATCTGCGAGCGTCATAGTAAATGACACTCGTTTCATATGAAGGTGCGTTGTGCGGAAAAGGGACAGAACATACCCCCAAACTTTGGATACTTACAACTTTGTTGCTTTTTTCTCCATTTGACTACAATCTTCATCGTTTTTCAAGCAAATACAGCATTATTGATTATTTTATGTAGTAGGTCTACGCCTCTATTAAAGGCGAGGTTTGACAGCTAGTCTATTAAAATTAAATGCTGGCATCGCGCTCGCACGCACTCGCCATTTCGCACGTGCTCTTTCGTTCCAACCGCTATTGGGTGTAGCTACACCTCGGTGTGCGAGAGCCGAGTAAGAGCAACAGGCCTACCTTTGCTTGTATGTTACACGCGTACCTCGAAAGCCTGCGCTGCGTGCGTGAGCATCTTGTAGCCGGCGTGCTTGATCCAACCGCATGTGTTGATGATCACGCCAGACGTTGATGCTGGAACAAACAAACGAACCGCTTCGAGAAAAGGTAGGTAGTGCCCTTGCGTTGCGCTTCGCTTGGCTCGTCTTGGCGGGGGCACTGCCGTGCCCCCAGATACGGTTCAATTATACAGGACAGACTCCATGTTCATTGCTGATGCTGGGTTTTGTCAACAAACCATTTAGACATATATCGTTAAAGAAACACACCAATTGAGTTAGGGGTGTAATAAATAATATGTGACAGCTTGTGATTCACACTTCGACGAATATTTTTTCTTAAGCAATGAACAGTCAAAAATACAGACGTAAAGTTTTACATAATGTTAAATAAAAGACCTTCAATCCTAAAATTACTTAAGGTGGTTCGATTTCCATACAAAACGTTATTTGACATTCGCAGGCTAAGGGCGTGATATTTTAACAAACTTATGTAACTATAAATTGGCTTTCCATTTGCGCGATATTCCCCTTTTCTTAAATAAACTTGTATAAACTAGAATCATTTGAGATATTAGTTTGTGACGTCATACTTTGGGAAAACCGTTTTTCTCAAATTATTCTAGTTTATACAAGTTTATTCAAGGAAAGGGGGAATTTCACGCAAATGGAAAGCCAATTTGTGAAAGTTACTTACATAGGTTTCTTAAAAAATCACGCCGAAATCGAACCACCTTAAACATTTTAACTTAGCAGCGGCAAGAAGCGAAATCCATTCGCAAATCGAGTGCATCAGTTTGGTCACAGAGTCACAAATGTTTCGATAAAGGAGTGCTTACGTGCTCATCCCCCATAGTGTGTACTTTAAGATTCAATAACGAAATGAAAAAAAGGTGTTCATTCATAATTGAAATCATGCGTAATTTTTAGGTACTTTATTGAAGTGACTCCGTTTCAGACTCTACTTTGCAATGACCGGCCTCATCGAACGCGGGGCGGTTGACTCGGTATATTCACACTGCGGACCCGCGTTGCTGCCGCGCTGGACATGCGTTGGTCCCTCGTTCACGCCGCAACCGCGACCGGTTTATGGAGGTTTTAAGTTAATTCACCAGAGTAATAACCAAAATATAAAAATCTAATTCACCTTTCTTATTGTTCTCGCACCTCTCAGCAATGACCTCTGCTAGTCGGGACACTATGGTGTTGTATAGCTCCAGGTTTTCCTGCGGCGACTTGTGCCCGAAGTGGTATACTAAGGGTGCTTGCTGGCTGAAGCCCTCTTCTATTGACGCTGGCCTTTCCACTAGTAGGGCCCCTGGAATGATCAGTAAATGAGATTTATGTACTGAGTAGAAATTATAATTCTAAGAGTGGTTATACACGACTCATTGCAGCAGTACAAATCATCACACTGGGCATCCCAATACCAATACTGCATTGCATTTGTATAGCTGCAAAAAGTTGCAGTTTGTAACAACTCTAAATTAAATTGAAAAATGTTCTGCCTTCGGCAGGAGTTCGACTTATGGACATGTTTTAGTAACATGCTCAATGCAAGTAATGGCCCCCATTATTTATTTATTTTATTCAACCGAAATACTTGAAATAAATGTGAAAATACTTGTGTTGAATGAACAAACAGAAACACACTTAACTGAGCATCTGTCAACTTTATTTGCATAGCTACAAGTTTGACAGATGGTCAGTTAAGTGTGTCTTCAATGGTAATATGAAGTGCTACTAGTGAAACTTAATAACTTGAATTGTAAGAACTTTCAATGTTTGATTACAAAATAAACATGATTTTACTAATACCAACCAATAGTTCCTGGTACACTAATCTGCCCCTGCCCCACATCTAGATCCACATAGATGGGTCTCCGGCCCATCCTCACAGCGTAGTTGAGCAGTAACCTCGTCAATGTGGACTTGCCCACATCTCCGGGACCTACTATCATGGTGACCGGACCTCGGGTGTTCTCTTGTTCAGCAGCTACTCTCTGCTGCTCTAATGCTGCATGGACATTTAGGTAGACAACCTGGGGAAGGCAAATTCAATATCACACTAGATTATAAAACCAATAATAATAAGAAAACATGGTTTGCAAACATTATTACTATTTGTATGTTTTCTTTCCATATCTCGGGACCATAGGCTCCCGGACCTTTGGAAGGCATGCCTAGGCCCGAAGCCAACAGCACAGAGGCCATTTAAACAAAAATAATCTAAGCCAGGGATACAATTATTATTATTAAATTAAAAATGGCATCTTTGCATAATACCCATTTGATAATTTCCAGAAATCACTTCATGTACTCCGTAAATACTTTGTTAGTTAATTATTGTTGTTTATATTAATTTTGGCTTGCCTACATCAAGAGAACCTTAAATGCAAAGATCAATGTAATTACTTGTGTTCTTGCAAATGAAAATCTTGAATCCACTAAAGACAGTTATGTTTGATGTACTAAGTAAAAGTATGATGTACATGTTTTTACCATCTAGCACTTATCTTGTCAAATTCAAATCATTTATGGCTAAAACATGTTGTTTACATGGTGTTAAGGTGAAAGTATGTCCAGGAACATAGACCCTGCAGGGTGCAGCAATCTTATTAGGATAATGGGGGTACGGTTACAGGCTGTTGTCATATTACATCAATTATTAGAATATAAAAAGATTAATTAATTATACAGGGCAAGGTCATATAGAAAGAAAGATATATTTATTCACAAACACCTGTGTGTCCTGTGACACACATATTAAATAATAAAATAAACAAGAAAACCACATAAAACATGGAAAAAGTGTGTCTCTGCAGCAGTGAACCGGACACTGGCTCAGCATTATGCTGAGGTGTCAGACACCTACAGCGCTGATTTTCAGCCAGCACCGTTGGTGACTCACGGAAACGTCATACAATCTTCAATATTAGTTCGTTTGAAATAATATAATTACAATAAAATTCACCTCGTCATGAAATGCATGTCAACATTCAAAGATGAAAACAAAAGCAAAATCCATCTAGTACAAAATTTCAATAAAATAATACAATTGAATAAGTTAGGTAGGTACTTATAACCCAAAATCGACCTATCATTATTATTATTGTCAATTATCATATCATTTAGGAGTTCTTGTGTGGAGTAATAACTTTTCTTCTCTGTCGATATCAAGTCAGGTTTCTCAGTTACACAATAAGTATGTTGTAGTATTGTGTAACCGAGGCATGACTAAAAATAAAAAGCAAAGAGCTATTTATTATATCACAATGCAGCAACATTTATGAATCATGATACCTTTAAGGTTTAAATTATTATACTGCCCTGTACCTGACAAGACAATGACATAGATATTCCTTAATTAAAACTGAAATACAGGTACCAAGTGGTTAAAATTATTTACCATGGGAGTCTCCTTAGCAACGTAACTGACTTCAGTCCGGCCACGCAGCTCAACCGTGCAGCCATGCCACGTGAAAACCGCCACCTTCGCTCCCGTATGGAACTCATAAGGCTTCCCTTTTACCAACTCCGTACCAAACAACTCCGCATAACCGCTTTTAACCTAAAAATTACACCAAAAAAACTTCATATTGTGTACCGGAATTGAGTTAGCCTGTTCAATAATGAGCTGGAAATATTGTTTCCGTATTGTATTACCTCCAAAACAACTTTCTCGTTCTTGGATTCGACTTCAAAACGAAGCTCCGAATCGGGCTCTAATTTAAATTCCTGCAGTTGAACCTCAGTCATATTATTTTTATTTAAAACTGAAGTGGAATTTGGAGACGAAAACTTAGTTCACGTAGTTCAGTGTATTGGATTTTGTTAAAAATAGCCTAACGAATCCACAAGTGAAAACAACACAAATGACAAATGTCATGTCACAGACAGAATGCATCAATGCAAGTTTGGCAGGTTGAAGATGTTTTTTTTTAATAAAGTTGGCCCATGCTCGGAATAAGGATAAGCGGCCCATGCTTCTCGGATGTCGTACAATTTGTATTCAATTCAAGAATTACAAATACTTATTAAGTGAGATTCTAAGATTACGTTTAAGAACAGTCACTATTGTGATTTCAATTAACAGAATCACAATGTCAAATCAAATTCAATACAATTTATATTCTTAAAAAATCTTCTACAAGTGAACGTAAGATGGAACGTTAAATTCTTCCATTTTGTTCTATGCAATTATAAAACGCCTGACTGTTTTCAAGAGTTCTGCTTGGCTAATAATAATGAAAAATTAACAAAAAATAAAGTAATTACAAAAATATTACACTAAAATGTCCAATTTTTATATTTTACCTCCAGTTGAAGATATACTGAACTTCTCCAGCAAGGATAAGTTCTTATGAAGCAATAACAAAACGCTGAAAACGACAATTCGTTTCAAATTAATGTTTTGGAATGGATTTGGAACACTTGAGATAAAACAAAATAAGTAATAACATTATAAGCTAGTTTTTACCCCTAAAATGGAGAGCTCATTTTTTGAATATCGAGACCAATCGGGAGTGGAAGTAGAAAGTGATTCCGATACTGATGTTATCGAAGAAAGTGTACTAGAAGATTTGATGCCTAAAACTCCTATGAGAAATAACCACACTGTTATACCTGATTCAGAAGAATCTCTCGTTTATGGTAGGCAGAACCTGATTAATTTTAGGGACAAATAGATTATGAACCCAGCCAGTATACATTGACTCAACATCTTAGTCATCTTGTGTCCACCCCTCGTCTCCCACCGACTCATGTGTGTCTGGGTATTTAATAACCAACGTTTCCATGTCTTTATTTAAATTAGAATTTTAATAAATAATATAATTGGGTTTAAAGTAAGTTGTGCATATGTGTGTCAGCGGGAGCTAACGGAGACAAAAGTTGTACTGTTAATTTTGTAAGACCACCTGTATGCCAACATGAAAGCAATAAAGTTATTCTTATTCTATTCTTATTCTTAAATGTGCCGATATAGCGGCCATTTGGTAGAGGAAGGGTTAATTAATTGATAACTTGATACCTGTTATTTTTTCTGACCAATCCTTTTTCTGATTATATACTAACATTAGAAATAAGTAATTGTACTAACTATATCATGTATGAGTCTTGTGTTACTCGAATTAAACATTTCAATTTCAATCCATATTTCACCAGTATGATGTTGCTATGAAAAGGAAGTAAAGTGTTATTGACTTTATATTTAAGTCACTTGTTACATACCAACCCTGGAAGTTGAGAATAAAAACAAGCTTATAGAACTTTTGTATAAATTGGGAGATATCTAAATACTATTAATACAAAAGATCTATATTAAAGTAATAAGTATACAAGTAATTTATAATCATTATTTATTTCTATTATTTATTTGTCCGCTCTGACACCTAATCCCAAGATCTAGCATAGGCACGTTTTACGAAAGCGACTACCATCTGACCTTCCAACCCAGAGGGAAAACTAGACGTATTGGAATTAGACCGGTTTCCTCACAATGTTTTCCTTCACCCAGATTTTTCATAGCAAAAAACAAACGTCGGAGGGATCTAATAATAATCATGTAGCAAGTAATCTTTTTTGAGAAGGAGTTAAGACGCTTCATGTATAGTTTGTTTTAGTTATAATTACTAAAATGCCCTTGACTTTGAATTTTACAACTTATTTGTTCCTAAACATGACTGGAAAAGCCATAACGCTAATGGTAAATATTCCATACATAAGTTCCAAAATATTCATTGGTACGAGCCGGGATTTGAACCTACAACTGCAGCTTGACAGCCACATGGCTGAACCACTAATTCAAATGACACCATATTGCCCTTTATCACAACATGAAATCGGTTTCCAGATGGATCGGAGGAGGAAAGAGACACACCCCAGGCCCTCAGGTCTGTAGTGAGGCGAAGCATTACAGAAAACCGTGTCATCAACAGCAGTGATGATGGTAACATTATATTTAATTCTAATTAGTAGAAATTTACCTTGGTAGAAATTAATTCTTCATTTAACCATATAATTTTTGGAGGTTTGAATTTAGTCTGGTCTACATCAGGCCTAAGCATGTTACGTTTTAGTAATTTGGGCTGTAAAAATAGGTGAGCCGTGCTTGCCTCAATCGAGGCTGCTCAAACTCGTACGCACGTTTATCATAAGTGAGTACGTCAAATGGTTCATAGTTCCATCGCATGTTTTAAACAGTTAGTATATTCAACCAACCAAGTATACATACTACTACTAGCTGAATAAGGACTTGTTGCATCAACTTACGATTACAGTCCCATCGACGTTAAATATGAAGCCGGCAGCTGTCGGTCCATAGAAACTTGTTAAACTTTCCATACATTCAGATTTTAACAAACACTTACGATCATAGACGGTTTGGTGCAACCAATCCTAAGTGTAAGTAGGGGAGGTCATGTTTCTCTGCAGCTGACTGTATATTTAAGCATGTATACTTATGCCTATCTTTATATAGTTAGAGTATTAGAAATATCTACATACTGGAATACTTGCAGTCAGTTTTAGACCCAATACGCACTGTCAACTAGTTGATGCGACCATGACTTTCCACAGTTTATATGGGCGTTCACGCACTTAGTCGCCGGTCACCCGCCTATGTTTTGGTCGCCGACAGACCAAGTCGCCGGCGACTAGTCGACAGTGCGTATTGGTTCTTAGGGACATGGTTGGCTTTAGCCAGCCATTTTAGCTATTAAAAATGATATCATTTAATTGTCATATTCATTACATTCATTAGATGCCAGCAGACAAAGCAGCAGACAATCGCAAAATATGCCTTCCAGTGATGTTGGAATTTCTTCTGATGAAGGTAAGATAAGGCAAGAGACATTGACATTACAGAGGGACAGATACGAGTGTAAGATAGAATAGCGAAGCCAATAGCTTTTCATGAGTGAGCAAACTTTTTTCTTTAATAAGGCTAATGATATAGGTGGGTGTATTCATTAATTTATGTCCCTTAAACGGATAGTTACGGATAGTAACAAAACCGACAGCCAATGTCAATCGCATACGTTTAGTAACAAAAATGCATGGCCCAAACCAGAGCCCAAAATAGCTTAATCCTACTAATATTATAAATGCGAAAGTTTAGGTGTTTGGATGTTTGTTACTCAATCACGCTTAAACGGCTAAACTAGATTTAAATGAAATTTTGCACGAAGATAGTTTATAGCCTGGATTAAAATATAGGATAGTTTTTATCCCGGGTCCACGCGGACGAAGTCGCGGGCGGAAGCTAGTTATTCATAAAGCTTATTCGGACATGTGTTCTTGTAGAACAACGCATTGTGATGTTATTTTTTTCTTTGTATTCATATTCAGTTTGACTTTTTTTTAATACGTCGGTGGCAAACAAGCGTACGGCCCGCCTGATTGTAAGCGGACACCGCAGCCTATAGACGCATGCAACTCCAAAGGAGTAACATGGGCGTTGCCGACCCTTGATATGTTACAAATTCCCTCGCTCTAAACACAACGCATCCTCGGCAGCTCTGGCGACCTTGCTCACCTCCAGGAACAGAACACTACTACAGAGCAAGTAGTAGTGTTATTATGGCTGTGGTCTTCTGCAAGGCGGAAGTACTTCCCCAGTTGGGCTGCTCCAAATTCGAGCGGGATGACATTTCGCTGTGCCCTACCTCACCGAAATTATTATTATTACTTATTTTAAGTAGGTTAAGAACTATCATTGTAATAAGCTTTTTTTGGCAAAAAATGACTGACTATTGAGTTTGTTTCTTTTCCTCTTAACAGTGGTCTTCTTTTTCAGAAACGCTGGTAGAATTTTGACTTGTAAAAGTGCCATAACAGCCTAATTGCAGAATAAAATTCATTCATTTCATTTAAAACCGACAGGTTATGTGTGACCTAAGCATCACTTTAGTTAACCTTAAACTGCCATTTTTTTTAAACTCCCCAGGTATCAACACAAATGTTAAGTACACTGTTAAAGACCACGGAGTAATATGTGAATCACATGCAGCTTTATTTGTTTTCAGAAGAAGCATCCCCAGAGCTGGTCCCAAAACGGCGTCCGCCCGTCCGCCCGAAGTCCCTCAACTCGACCACGGACTCCCCAATCATCCGCAGAGTCAGGAAGCGCATGGTCCTACTCGATTCGGACACAGACAACTCTATAATCATAGAGAAGAATAAGACTAACAAAATGAAATGCCTCAAAGACACACCGTTGAAGTTAGGCTGTGGTAAAGATGGGAAAGTAAATGACAGTGAAGAGAGTGATATTGATAGTGATAGTGACGCTATGGATGACGATCACGAGGCGTCATTGAACATTGACCAGGGTAAAAATGATAAAGTTGATGATAGTGATGTTAGTTGTTATGAAGCTATGGATGATGACATAACTGATGACGATGATCGTGAAAAGGATGACATGACTGATGGCAATGATCACAAGAAGGGTGACATTACTGATGATGATCACAAGAAAGGTGATATTACTGATGATGATCACAAGAAGGGTGACATTACTGATGATAATGATCACGAGAAGGGTGACATTACTGATGATGGTCACAAGGAGGGTGTCGACACTGATGATGATGGTTCTGATGAGGATCAAATGGTGATGTCCAGAGCGACGCGAATGAGTATTATGGGTATAATACCGAAACAGAATGAAAGTGACGAGTCGGACTTTATTGAGTCTGATGATGTAAGTAGACAGAAAAATATGAACTTGCTTCAAAAACCCCTTTCTAGGGTTCCGTAGTCAACAAGGAACTTAAGGTATATAAATCAATCACGCCGACAAAACAGTACAATAAAATCTTGAAAAGTTTTTTTTTTGGGTACCTCCCCTACACCTAAAGCGGGGATGTAATTTTTTTCTCCCATGGTGTGATATCGTTGGATAGCTCGTTCAAAAATATTATGGGTTTCCTAAAATCATTTTGCAAATGAGTGATTAGTTTGCGAGATATTGGGCTTTAAAGCCCTAATTTTTTGTTCGAGTCATGCCTCCCTGCTGGCTAAATGGCTACTACTGGGGATGTGAAAAAATTCGTGGTGGTAGTCTATATAATGAATTTAAAAGGAAAAATATCACGAACAAGTAGGCATAAGTAGTTACCGAGTAATAGTCGACCAACTTAATGTGTACTTGGAAAGGCCAATTTTCGTACAAATTCGGCCGACGCAACCGCACCGCACGTCGACGTAACAAAGAGACAGGCTACTACTACACTGCGCGTGGCCCGACACGCACTTGGCCGGTTTTTTTATTTAATAGACATTGCCTCCGAGCGAGTTGGTCTAAGGATGAACATGGATATAAAGATCATGTCAAACCTCCATGTAGTACCAACTCCCATTTCAATCGGACACTACGCTCGAAGTTGTAGACGATTATATATACCTAGGACAGACTGTTCAGTTAGGTAGGTAGGCTATGTTGGGAGTTTCTCTGCGCGATCGCATCAGAAATGAGGCTATCCGCAGCAGAACCAAGGTAACCGATATAGCCCTCCGAATCGCTAAACTTAAGTGGCAGTAGGCGGGGCACATTGTACGTAGAACCGATGGCCGTTGGGGCGGAAAGGTTCTCGAGTGGCGACCACGTACTGGAAGGCGCAGCGTGGGTAGGCCCCCCACAAGGTGGACTGATGACCTGGTAAAGGTCGCGGGAGTCCGCTGGATGCGGGTGGCGCAGGACCGGTCATTGTGGCACTGTTTGGGGGAGGCCTATGTCCAGCAGTGGACGTCTTTCGGCTGATATGAGACATTGCCTATGTCCTATCTAAGGGCTCGGCCAGCGGGGCTAGCACAACTGACGCCGCGCCGCGACGCGAGTCGAGATAGATCTACCCTCCTCTTTCTAATTTGCACGGTGCGAGTGAGAAAGGAAACCTTTAGTCGCGCGCAAAGCGACTTGTCAGCAAGTTGTGCTAGACGTACAGGAGCGGCGGCGGTAGCGTTAGCGGTGCGCCACAAGTGGGAGCGAGAGGCCGCGCTCCGATCTCTCACACCCACCTATCGCGCATTCAAAGTCAAAATAATTATATGCTTGAAGCACATTCAAATGTATGGAAATAAAAATTACAAGACGATATTTTTATTTTATTTACGAAAAAAAATATTAAGTCATAACATAACAATAGAGACTAGTACAAAATTAATTATAAACAAAATATAATAAAAATATCGCTTGAAGCAGTGGCTGAGCCATAAAGGTCCAATGATTTTGAAACTGCAGTTTAATATATTACAACATACATAGTCACTAACTTAACCTCTCAGTAATTTTAGAATGCACAGATCTATTCATATATTTTTACCCACTTTATACAGAGTGTACCAAAAATGGGTTGTGAACCGATCAAGGGCATAACAGGTATCGTATTCTGATAAGAAAAAAGTAAGAGAAATTTTTTTTTACGCGATTTTTTTTACATTTGTATGGAGAATTGGCCGAATGGGGCGACCTGCTCCATACAAATGTAAAAAAAATCGCGTCAAAACAAAATTATTTTAGTTTTTTGTTATCAGAACACGATACCTGCTATGCCCTTGACACCCAATCCCACACCCCATCCCACACCCCATTTTTGTTACACCCTGTATTTATCACACCTGCCATTCTTTCAGAGTGTAAAACGTAGCATCGGCGGTTCCACAGAAAGCCTTGACCAGCCTGCAGTCGGGTCTACCATAACCATGCCCCTCGCTGAGAACACAGATAGCGACACAGAGTTACCTGGAGTTGACTTGACTAGTAGAACGCCTCTGAGGCTAAAAACACCCGCCAAACCTGTGACACCCACAACACAAGAATCGGACCACGATGACTCAGTGTTAACCTGTTCACCAATAGCTAGTCCTTTACGTGATGTTACTAATGAATTTAACAATTCCGTGTCAAACTCACCCACTGTGCCTAGCGAGAAAACTCCGATGACTCGAGAAAACAAGGCTCTAAAAGACAAGGTA
Source organism: Epinotia bilunana (assembly GCA_947049275.1). Classification (NCBI taxonomy): domain Eukaryota; kingdom Metazoa; phylum Arthropoda; class Insecta; order Lepidoptera; family Tortricidae; genus Epinotia; species Epinotia bilunana. The sequence goes on along the minus strand of OX346268.1, from coordinate 2,507,325 downwards.
ATGAAAAATCTGATCGCCAATGATTTGTCCGGCAAAAATACTAAAACGTATTACGACGGTGAAGTTACAGTAATTGGAGATGTAAAGGATGAACCGTTTAATAAACCAGCGAATGTGCGTAAGAGGAATTCCAAGAGTTATTATAATGGTGAAGTGACTGTGGTTGAAGATAGGGCGAAGGACGCGGCAATTGAGCCTAAAGATGATGACGACGTGGCTGTGATCGATTCGCCGCCGGAAGTGATCATGCTGAGCAGTGATGAGGACGAAGGGGTGAGTTAAAAATGAATAAACATTTAGAACTAGCTTCTGCCCGCGACTCCGTCCGCGTGGAACTCGTTTATATCGCAGCTCCACACAAATTCACCCCCCCCCCCATTTCACCCCCTTAGGGGATGATTTCCGGGATAAAAACTATCCTATGTCCTTCCCCGGAACTCAAACTATCTCTATACCAAAATTCATCTAAATCGGTTCAGCGGTTTAAGCTTGAAAAGGTAACAGACAGACACACTTTCTCATTTATAATACTAGCTTCTGCCCGCGACTCCGTCCGCGTGGAACTCGTTTATATATCGTAGCTCGATACAAACTTTCATCCCCCATTTCACTCCCTCGGGGGATGATTTCCGGAATGAAAACTATCCTATGTCCTTCCCCGGGATTCAAACTATGTCCATACCAAATTTCATCTCAATCGGTTCAGCGGTTTTAGCGTGAAGAGGTACCAGACAGACAGACAGACAGACACACTTTCGCATTTATAATATTAGTACAATCAAAAAGGTAACCTTCTATACTGTGCTAAACGGGAGCCTCACTCAGCATGTTGTCACGGGGGCCGTGACGCTGGTTTTCAGTGAGAGCCCCAAAAAGAAGATTCGGGGACAATCTTACACAAATCGACCTAGTCCCAAACTAAGCAAAGCTTGTACTACGGGTACTAGACGACGATGAACATACTTATATTTATATAGATAAATAAATACTAAAATACACAGAACACATCCATGACTCAGGAACAAATATTCCTGCTCATCCATCACACAAATAAATGCCCTTACCGGGATTCGAACCCGGGACCTCCAGCTTCGTAGTTAGGTTCACTACCAACTAGGCTACGGCTGTCGTTAAGTGTGATTATTGTCTGTGGAATACGTTTCTGAGCTCTTTGCAGAATCCTACACTCCTATACTGACAGAGTAGATTCCCACTGCCTCAGCACGCTACAGTACACTATTACAGGAAGGCGCGCGAGCTGTGTCGCGCTGACATAGTCTATCCGGTTTTTTTTGTAAGCGTTTTAATAAGAAAGAGACGGATAGTCTATCTCGCCGTGCAGCTTAGAGCCGTGAAGGCACAATCTGTGTCATTTTAAGTGTCTGTTCAGCCCTATGGTTGACTGGTAGAGAATGCTCTACCAGTCAACCATAGGGCTGAACAGATACTTAAAATGACACAGATTATTGCCATTTGGCATTAAGTCCGCCATTCTTACATTATTATGTATGTGCAATAAAGTTTAAATATATTAATAAATATGATGGCTGCGCTTTTGCAGATATTGTAGTCGTAAATAAATATTAATTACGTCACACCTGGCCATAATGCGAGTTTTACTGCACGCTGCACGTACGGTAAAACTCGCATTGTGGCCAGATGAAGACGTAAAATTGTGTACTTACCACGGGCGGTAATTGGTAAAGCCCCAGATCGCATATTTATGGACGGATGGACGGGTGCGGGGGCGGGGGCGGGGGGGCCGCTTGAGGCTTATTTCAGAGACGCACGTGACTGTGTTTATGTGGCGCCTATTGTAAAATTATAGGGACACGACACTTACATGGTGCGTCAACACGCATGCGAGTTTTATTATTTACATTGCAGGGTGATTGAATTCGTCGTATTCCGGTAGCTCGCAGCCCCGCAATGTAATGAAAATCGCATACGAGCTGTTGCACCGTGTAAATGCCCCTTTATTGTTACCAAGATCGATTTACAATAACGATATTTAAAAAGCAATTTGCAACGTCATGAGGTAACCAATTTAAAAACTCTTTTGAATTTTGAAGGAGGGTAGTTATTGCGCAACTAATATGGCCGCTTAAAATTGGAGGTAGTTTGAAATATAATAACGGACAAACAGCGAAAGAGAACGTGGCGGATAGCGAGCAATTTATTTCATTCGAATTAACCTTGTGACATTTTATTATTTATTGAATGTATTTATAGTGATATTGATGTGATAAATAAGTAGCTATGCTTAGGAAATCGACCAAGAAGGTATGATTGTTTTTAATTTTATTGGTTCTTATATAACAGGTCAATCTACTTTCACTTGTCCCTTCGTTTTTTCCTCATTATCAGTAACAGTGTGTATGTTGATAAAATGTATAAGTTATAGCCAGATAATCGGTCTATTTGAACATACAGGTTGCATCTCGCAAAAAACGTACTCTAACAGAAAACCTGGTTTTCCAGGCTCCAGATGACAAACCGTTATTTTCATGCCATGTAGTAATTGATTGAGTAAGGAATGCGGCAACAATTATCATAGTATTTTCTTATAATCTCCTTTTAAACAGCAAATAGTAGAAACGGGGAGGGCACTTAAGAGTAGATTCACCCATATATACTTTACATATATACTAGTCTTTATTTGTGGTTTATTGGGTCAGTTCACAGTTTCCTTATGCTATGCATAATGCTTTTATAACGTTTACCCTTACTGAATACGACATTCGAGCTAATTAAAAACGTAAAACACTTAACACTTCTTAAGCTTTAAATAATCCTTCACATTTATGCCAAATTTCCGAAATTGCTGCCAATTTTTTTCTAAAGGGACAATTTCTAGATTTTTTTTACGCAAAAAATGCCTCGCTGGTCAAAGTCAAAATGGCGACACGAGACAATTTTTTTTTATAAATATAAACATTAAATTAATAAATATTAGGGGACAATCATACACAAATCGACCTACTCCCAAACTAAGCAAAGCTTATAAACATTCCGTTTTATCATATTGTCAATGTTGATCTAAAAATCCTTCCACTAGTGTGCTCCCCTAATAACACAGTGTTATTTGCAGTTAAACCCCCCGAAGAAGAGCACCATCAAGACTTCTCCCATGCCCAGGGCTGAGAAGCGGGACAACACCATCAAGCAGTACCTGCCGCCGGCCAGCTACCCCAACCAAGTGGTTTACGTGCAGAAACATGTGCTCGACAACGAGCTCAGCAAGCTCAACGGCATGCAGGCGGACCTGCACAACATCAGGGTACGTGGTAACCTTTGGCACACAATCAGAAGGAAAACTTGACCTTACTATGACCCTTTTGTTGTGATTTATATTGTTCAAGTAACTGTATGTGTAATTAGCATAGACTTCCGAAATCTGCAAACTACAGTGCAGAAAACCGTGATCTTAACAACACTAAAGTAGGGTAAATCGCCAGTAACTGGCCACTGTTCGATAACTGGCCACCTCATACTAAAATGAACTCTATTCACCTATAATAGAATTCATTTTTAGTATAAGGTCAAGGGAATTCGAAATGGAAATCCTTATTTTTATCTGCAGTTACTCATTATTAGCACACATTGCTCTAGTCTTTTTTTAACACACGGAACACTTATGCGATCACTCGGCGTCTCTCCGCCTGTGACAGGCGGATTATTTCAACACCCAATCAATGGAATTGTTGCAGAACCTTCTGGATAACATGGACGTCAGCACCCTCCCGGACGGCGGCTCCAAACTCATCGACCGCCTCACAGCACTAGAGGCTGCGGTGCGGAGACAGGGCGACCTCGTCGGGAACATGGTGGTCGAGCCTAGTCAGCCGACACCGGCTGATGTAGCGAGGGATGGCTTCGACCAGGGCATGTCCTGGGACGATCTGCAGAAAGCCAGCAATGCCGTGCAGCCTAGGATGTTTGGCAAGCAGGGTAAGTTTCGTACAAGCTCATCAATCGACACATTGAACTAGAGGCGGCGGTTCGGAGACAGGGTAACCGCGTAGCCGACATGGTGGTTGAAATGAACTTAGCCAGGCTGTGTGGAGAGATGTGGCTTCGACCAGGGCCTGTCCTGGAATGATCTGCAAAAAGCCAGCAATGCTGTTCAACCAAGGATGTTGGGCAACCATGGTAAGCATCCAAACTCACTATGTACTTGTAGTTAGAGAAAGCTAGCACATATGGCGGTAGAACCTAGTCAGCTGATTTCGCAAGATGTGGGTGGCGTAGGGTGGCTTGGAAGTTCTGCAGATCGTTTCAGGACAGGCGGTGGTGGACCACCGCCTGTCCTGAAACGATCTGCAGATGGCCAGCAATACAGTGCAGCTCAAGAGTTACAACCTTAAGACAAGAAGCCCCAACTCCTAAGCTACATGTATTATCCGGCTAGCCTAGTCGGCTATCCGGCTAGTTTACTAAAAGACATTTTATTTTGTTCACAGCAATGTCCACCCACTTGGCGGAGCGCAACCTTATCCTCGAGCGTCTCCGCGACCTGCACTCTGCCCTGGACTCCCGGCCCTCCGAGGACAAGCTGGCCCAGAGCCCAGCCGCCATGAAGACCTCTCTCATGCCCCATCAGAAGCACGCGCTCGCCTGGCTAAGGTGGCGAGAGGCGCTCAAGCCGCACGGCGGGATCCTCGGTGAGTACTGTACCGTCACTGGACGTCACTGGTGTCACTGGTGTCACCATCAGTCGGGACGTCACGGCGGGATCCTTGGTGACTCTCGTCGGCGTCACCATTAGGATGGGTGTGCACCACAGATAACCTCCAATAGATAGAGCCTATAGGGCAACGTATGCTCTAGCACTGATAACCCCCCGCTGCCCCGCGCCATATTGTCAGTTGCGACCAGGTACGCGATCTAGACGTGCGTCAAACAAGCAACAAATTAAAATGGTTTTTGCGCTACAAAAATGAGTTATTGCTGTTTGAAGTGGTGTGGGAAAAACTCCCGAACGTCTAATTTCACAACCGACGGAATAACATTTCACAGGTAAGTTAAATTTGTCATATAGATGTAAATTTCATTCTGTCACGCGGAGTTCATTTTACACTGGTCCATAAGAAGTAGTGAAGTATGCTTGTCCCTTTTCATCAAATGGAAATGGCAATATATTGTTCCTTTCTCACGAAAGCACGTGACACTAGTGATGGGCTAGTGATGCTTTCGAATTTACCGATTCAGATTCATTTAAGGAAACAATACGTTAATTCATCCGTGCTTTCGTGTACTACTTCAATACGAAAATTCACCAAAGATTATATTTATTTCTTTGTCATTGCATTGTCAAAATTCTTTTGTTAGAAATCATATATAATTTAACGATGTACTAAACGTACACGTTACGTGGTGATCAAAATAGTCGATGAACGAAACATGATAATAATATAACAGTGACAGCCGTTCAAAAATTTAAACCATGTTAAAGGTACCTACGCCATGTAAAATATTCTACTAACAATTAATTGCGGCACCGCTAAAAACCGATAACGACCAACGCGCCCCATCACTACGCTTCGGCGCCATGATGTGACAAAGCGCGCTACTTTCGAAACAGCCAATCACAGCGCCGTTACCGACCTCCCCGCATCCCGCACCTACCGCCAACTGTGGTGACCTTTGCATCGAACTAAATCGCTTATAGGCTCTATCTATTGGAGGTTATCTGTGGTGTGCACTAAAACGTCTGTATGGAAAGTTTGACAAGTTTCTGTGGGATGACAGCTGCCGGCGCCATATTTAACGTTGATCGGTCTGTCGTAAGTTGGTGCAACCCGCTCAAGGTATCATGCCGTCTCTGTGGACTGCTGGACCTGAGGCCAAAGAGGAGCAGGTGTCGAGGCTCAACCCGCCTGGTGGAGTACTGAGCAAGTTCACTGGTTTTTAGGGTTCCGTACCCAAAGGGTAAAACGGGACCCTATTACTAAGACTCCGCTGTCCGTCCGTCTGTTTGTCTGTCCGTCTGTTTGTCTGTCCGTCCGTCTGTCACCGGGCTGTATCTCATGAACCGTGATAGTTAGACAGTTGAATTTTCACAGATGATTTCTGTTGCCACTATAACAACAAATACTAAACAACAGAAAAATATAAACATTTAAGGGGGCTCCCATACAACAAACATGTCTTTTTTGCCGTTTTTTAACCGACAACAAAAAGGAGGAGGTTCTCAATTCGGTTGTATTTTTATTTTTTTTCAATATTTGTTACCTCAGAACTCCTTCATTGATGAGCCGATTCGTAAAAAAAATTTGTTGTTTGTAAGTTAGTAGTTCCAGGTGGGTCCCATTTTTTATAAAATTCAATTGGATGATGGGATCCATGAGGAATTGACGGAACTCTTCAATTATATTAGGCACGCGTGTAGTGATTTTGGTATTTTCTATTTTAACTCGTGTATTTACACCCGGAAATCATAAATTTGTTGGTGGCATTGATGATGAAGACCACAGATGAATTATGGAATTCCTCAATTATGTACTTAAAAGTACAAATGTACGTCACAGATTCTGATAAGATTCCGTTGAAATAGCAACTAATGAAGTGCCAAAGGTGATCCTTGTGTAATCGACGGAAGTCCTCAAATATTATCGGGCCACATACAGCAATTGGGTTTTTTTCCCTAATAATCAACGCATTTGCTCTCGGAAATAAGTTCATGTGGTAAATTGGAAAATAAATGTGGAAATGTTCCCGTAGCTTGGCGGAGTACTAAATTGAATTCGGTTAAAACTTTGTTTTTAAAGTAAATTATTAAATAATGATACGGAACCCTTCGTGCGCGAGTCTGACTCGCACTTGGCCGGTTTTTTTTCTTAGTGTGGTCTAGCTACCCCACAACAGCCATGGAATAAAATGCCGGCCTTATGAGATAAACTGAATCAAGCTCTGCGTAGCCGTGTGCCACTTGCAGCGTGAGTCATCAAAGCTCATGCTCCAGCTCTGGAAAATGTGAACTAGGGTTATTGCCATTTTATCACTTATTACTGTGGATAAGACGTCCGTTACGTTCTGGCAAGTATGCGAGTGCGAGAGTGACTGATGCCTTATCCGCAACGATAAGTGATAAAATGACAACCATCTTAGTCCTGCCCTGCTGTAAGATGTGAGCTGTTCTCTTAAACTTCCATAACTGTAGAAAATAATTATTTATTGTAAACTTGTTTTACAGACGTATGACTATCCCTGCACAACCGAGAAATCGTAATTTGCCAAATCAAAAATGAACTTTAATGACAATTGGCAAAAATATAATATTAAGAGATAAACACGAGCCTGAACCAAGTTTCTCTGTTACTTCTTTTTGTTCTCTTTGGATCGATTCTAGTGAAATCTTTGAATGAATGAATGAGTATTTATTTGTATAACATGTAAAGATATTTAAAAAAATAAAGCATATAGCGAAACACGTTTTGCCGGTAGGCGTATAATATTTCATATTTTATAATGTTTTGTTTTTATAATCTTTAACCTCGTGGCGCCCAGCACGCAAAAACGAACAGTGAAATTTAAAGTTTCTCTTAAATGGAATCCATTTGAATTTTCATCAACTGACACGGCCTTTTAAAAGGCGCGTGGGCGCCACATTAAGACTAACGTCAGAGGTTGTTTTTTTTTTATCTGGCTTTGTCTAGGATTAGCCAAAGTCACGTTGAAGTCAGAGGTTGTATACAATATATTGTGAATAGCGGACGACATGGGCCTGGGCAAGACCATCACGATGATCTCGCTGATTGCGGGCGACCGGGAGACTGGCGACGGCGATGACGAGGAATCCGATGACGATTACGGCGACGAGCGACCCAAGGGGAAACGTATGTTTATTTTTAAATTTATTTTCTAAAAGGTACATAAACACATATTCAATTTCAAATTTACTCGCCAAACTGACGGAACAGTTTGTTGGCGAGACCGCGCTCATTTTTTACAGGTATATAACCTTATGCCACCTAAGTTACTTACTACTTAAACACAAATATAAATCTGACCAAACATAGGTACTAGAAATTGCAACAATAAAATTAAGGTAATGTTTCTAAGAAGGTCTGTTTTAGCTTGCTTTTCACTACATTTAAACTATTTTTTGGCTCTTCTCTTAACTAGTTAAATTCATTATAAATGGTCGGGACCATGAACTTATTTGTTCGTCTGCCATAATAATTGTTAACATAATTTTGTACATATTTCCCTAGTCTAATAATGAAAAATAATGTCAATTACCCATGTTACTAATATGATTTGTAGGTTATAAGACACTCGATCAAAATTCTAAGTTTGAAAAGCATGTTGCGTTGTCTTTATTTGAATTCGGGTGTAGTCAAAATTTATTATTACCCCAAAAGAAAGAAGGCAAAAAATAAGACTTGTGACGAAAATCCCATTCAGAAATCTCAAAGAGTTACGAAGCTACAACCGTTTTAATACTGCTTGTTAGACAGAGAAAACGCTCGCAGTGAGTGACGTCACAATCTGCAAGCGTCATAGTAATTGACAATAGTTTCATATGAAGGTGCGTTTTGCGGAAAAGGGTCAAAATATACCCTCTCTTTAAACCTTTGGACACTTATAACTTTGTTATTATTTAATCCCCAGCTTTACCGTTTTCTCCATTTGACATTATTTTTAATCCTATTTCGGGAAAATTTAACATTATTCGTCATTTTATTTGCTGTCTACACCCCTATTAATCGTACATTGTCAACTACATCAAAGAATTAATTTAAATAAATAACGAAAATATTGGATCAATAATGGATACGATGAGACGCAGTGAAATGACACAGACAGATTCACAGGTACGAAAATTTAACACGTGTATCTGGTTATCTGTGTGTCGGTCTGAGGCTTTGTAGCTCCCAAACGGACAATTTGAGCGTGGTTTCTTTTAATCGAATGTGTTGTCCTTCAAAGGTGTTCTTAGCTACAAGTATAGCTATAATATAATTGTGGGCGGCCTATGTCCGGCAGTGGACGTCTTTCGGCTGATATGATGATGATGAATGTAATTGTATGTATGTATGTAAGTACTTCATTGTACACAACAACAGGTTATAGTACATTGTTTAACGAGGGGCGTAAGTAGAGGCGGAGGGCTTTTTTGATGACTCGTGTTTGCAATATTCTTACGCCCGTGTTATACACAATGTTTTTCATCACATTTGCGAGGAAACAAATACATTTTAGATGAAATTAATACAAATCGTAATAAAAACTGCGACATGTCAGTTGTCCATTTTGTTGAATTTGACGTGAGGCGAGTGTGGCAAAGACACTTCGGTATACAGCCACAACTTGAAAACACTTAAAAACATTTTATACTGCTCAAAACAAAATAAGGGCCACAAACATTTTTCTATTTTATTGTTACTTATTGGACATAAAGTCATTGATAGGTGGCTAATTAATGATGTCCCGCATCCTTCAGAATCCAACCTCTTTCATGCTGGTGTGTGGCTAATAGCTGGAAAAACTATATTATTACTGTTTCATATTTAATTTTCACGTAACGATCACCATACTTGTGGCCCCTATTTTCTTTTGAGTAGTATACATAGACACTAAATAACTACATATTAAATCTGTAAATAATTCTGTTAAACATGTTTTAGTAGTGTTTTTAAGTTTAAATTTATTTATAAATACGTTTCAGACATCGTATTTGATATAAAACCTCTTTGCTTTGTAACTGCCGCATGATTGACAGATACAATTTAAGAAAAAAACCATTACGCCCGTGGGCGTAACATACGCTATTACAGCTCTGTATGTCTGCGCATTATGAAGCCCGTTTCGAGCAAATGTGATGAAAAAGAATATACATGTCACACAATAGATCAAAGTACAAATACGAACTTATCCCTAGGTCTCTTCCAGCGATTTTGCAATTGAGAGGAAGGTAGGTAGAACGAATTGTGTTGTGGGCTCTTTTCGATTTAGGTAGTTATTGCAACAATTTGAACAATTATTGCAGTGACTAAAGGTGGCACTCTAGTGGTATGCCCTGCGTCACTAATGACGCAGTGGGAGGGCGAGGTGAAGAAGCACTGCCTCCCGCACCGCGTCACCACCTGCCTGCACCACGGCGCCGCGCGCGCCACGCAGCCGCAGCGGCTCGCGCACCAGGACATCGTGCTCACCACTTACAACTTGTTGCAGCGGGACAGCGAAAAGGTAAGTCTCACTCTCCGCGAAATACAGGTTCTTCAGTCTAGAGCGCAAGGACCAAGCAAGGGGGCGGCAGGGGCGCGGCACTGAGCTGAGACTTTCTTACATTTCATAGTTAGCCTAGGGCGGTCAGAACTCTAAATCATGCTCTGTTCCGTCCGCGTGAGACTCGGTTATATCGTAGCTCCATACAAACTTTCACCCCCTATTTTACCCCCTTAGGGACTTATTTCCGGGATAAAAACTATTCTATGGCCTTACTCGGGACTCAAACTATCATTATACCAAACTTTACCCGTACAAACTTTGCACCCCTATTTAACCCGCTTAGGGGTGGGTTTTCCAAAAGCGTAAAATTGCTTTTCTTGTATTGTAATAAGGAGTCCTCCATGCATGCAGTTTCAAGTCTCTCACTTAAAATTTTACTCCATCCCCATACAAACTTTCAACCCCCTTTTACCCCCTTGAGGGTGGAATTTTCAAAAAGCCCTTCTTAATGGGTACTTACGTTATATATACTACCTATTGTGAAAAAAACAGTTTTCTAGATTCAACTGTTTGGGCTAGACGTTGATTTAAGTCAGTCACTTTTACGTTTATATATATAGATTATACTCCTTCTTAATTATCCTTTCGACCCCTGACAACATCTCGGCAACATTACCACACTTTATACGTGGGTCATCAACTATTTCTTGTTGTTGTTCAGTCCCGTGGGACAGGAGACAATAAAACAGGATTTAAACTCGTAAAATCATAGTTTTAATACTGCAGCAACTTCTGACTTACCTAGTCTTCTCCAGTTTAAAGTTTGAAAAACATCCTACAGTGCAGCGGTGAACAGTTAAAAAAAAAACATTTAATTCACACCGTGATACATATTTTGTTAGTAAAGTCTTACGAGATATGTCAGGATTAGAAATAAAATAAAGTAACAAAAAGAAACGTTTTGGAAGAATAACTACTCCTTGTTGGACTCTCCGCTGTAGCCGAATAGGTTTCGAATTCGGGTCCGGTCCCGGAGTCAGACTAACATTGTGGCGTTCTTGTACAATGAAGTGCTTCGGCATAGCGGTAGGTAGTATTGGCACCGCTGAAGAGACTAGTACAGTCAAGGTTTCGGTCGAATCAAAGGCTTTCTCGTATTCCAGCAACGCTAAACAGAGGGGCAGGTTATACTCCTCAGTCTTCTGTATTACTTGACTTAGCGTATGGATGTGTCTACGGTACTAAAGCCTCTTCGGAAACCGGCTTGTTCGGAAGGCTGGAAGTCATCTAGCGATTTGTAATGACTCTCGAAAGTTTGACATGACTCAGAAGTGAGATGGGTCGGTTCTACCGACAAAGGGTGACAACACCCTGCTGAAGAGCTATTGACTCGGTAGCTCTTCAGCAGGGTGTTGTCACCCTTTTTGAAGAACAGCACCACCACCCGTCTGTTCCACGCCATTGGCGTTCTCCCTTCCAGTAAGTCGGAATCAAACAACTTCTGAAGGGCCGGTTTTCCACCCACCTTCAGGAGTTCGGCTGTTATTCCATCTTCACCAGGTGCCTTGTTGTTCTTTAGGTGTTTAAGAGCCATTACAATCTCGTACGAGCTGATGTACGTAATGTCATCGGTTTAGTGTCGGGTTAGTCTAGCTTTAGGGTTTTCCGCCAGACTAACTTCGGGTCTGCGAGCGGATGTGTATAGCTGTCCTTAAAAGCTGTCTATCTCATCCAAAACCCCAAAAGCTCAGGTTTAGAAGAAACGAATCTACCAACATCTCTTGGGAACACTTTAGAGCACTTATGCTGGATGGACTCTTCAATACGATTTGTTTTGAATTGGCGCAGATCTCCTGTTTATAGAGCTGCCGATATAAATTCGCATCGGCTGAAGACTGCAGGATCATTTCACTCCTTTCCTTCACGAGCTTCAGAGTGGAGCTAGAGAGCCTTTTAGTTTTGTTGGTCCCTTGGGCATTAAAGAACATAGACCCAACGGCACGGACAGATTCTACAAACCCGTCGTTGTATTCATCCTCATCGCCGTCTAGGCAATCGAAACGGTTTAGAAGTTCCACGTTAAAGCTCTCGAGGTCTTGGATTGATGCTGGACAGAGCGTAGACTTTATCAATCAGGAGCGCTCTTGCTTGACACATTGATTCAATGTGCTTCTTACCAGACGTTGATCGCTCCCAGTTTTAACAATATTGATCTCAGATACATCATTGAATATATGCTTCCTCGTCGACATGATGAAGTCAATCTCGTTTTTAGTAGCACCGTTGCGCCGCACGTTTCTTGAAGAAGGAATTCATCATATAGAGTCCATCTTTCTCCAAGAAGCCAGCCATTAGTTGGCCTTGATGGTTCCGACTTCCGACTCCAAATTGCCCCACTCTCAGCTCTTTACCATCTCTCTTGCCAGTTTTGCGTTGAAGTCGCCCATGACAACGGTGAAGTGGGTTTTGGGACTACGCGTGGCCTTCGATAGATATTCATACATAGCTTCCACCTCTTCGTATGTTCGTAGTGTGTCGTGGCCGGCGCTTTAACCTGTATGACCTTCAACGAGTACCTTTTGGATACTCTGTGTATAAGGTACACCACCCTAGTCGACACACTCTCGATCTGCATAGCGTTGTTCCCGAGAGACTTGTGGATGGTAAAACCGACACCTCCCTGGCACTGTTGGTCGCCCTTCCGGAAATAGAGCTAGTTGTCGGATTTGAGGGTTAATGTTATCGTGTCCTACCTCTCTTCGGACTTTAGATAACTCTATGACATCCCAATGCAACTTGCGCAATCCTTCTTCTAGTTCAGCTATCCTTTCGTCGGTGGGCAGTGTGCGCGTGTTATATGTTGCCAGGGCCAGGGGTGGTCGGTGGTGGTAGCCGGATCTTCGCTGGAGATTCTTACCCCGCTTGTATCCTGGCCGCTATCGTAACCAGGGTACCGGGGGTCGCGGGAACCTCGGACTCGTGGCTTGGTTGTGTTCATTTGAGGGCATAATGCCATATTCGCCACGCTTGGCATGCGGGTTAGTATTTCCACCTTGCTCCAGGGATGCTGCTGCCCATCCCCTGGTGGTCTTGGTCGTATTTTAGGACATACCGGGGTACATTTGATAGGTCCTTAAAAATCACAGTTTTGTTAGTGCCCCGGGCGTAGTCATGGCAATTACCAACAGAAAAAATGATTTATCCACATTAGTCAGCACCGCAACATATGCCACACCCTACGACATCAACAACAAGTCTGTATCTAGCAAAATTAGCTATTTATTTATTAAGAGATATTAACAGATAAAACATTCCAGAACGGCGTGCTAGTGCGCATCCTCTGGCACCGCGTCATCCTAGACGAAGCGCACATGGTGCGCAACTACAAGAGCGCCACCTCGCGCGCCGTGTGCGGGCTGCGCGCGCGCCGCCGCTGGGCGCTCACCGGCACCCCGCTCCACAACAAGGACCTGGACCTGTTCGCGCTGCTCAAGTTCCTGCGCTGCACGCCCTTCGACGACCTCACTGTGAGTAGTGTACTGGCTGGACATCAACTACAAGAGCGCCACCTCGCTGGGCGCTCACCGGCACCCCGCTCCACAACAAGGACCTGGACCTGTTCGCGCTGCTCAAGTTCCTGCGCTGCACGCCCTTCGACGACCTCACTGTGAGTAGTGTACTGGCTGGACATCAACTACAAGAGCGCCACCTCGCTGGGCGCTCACCGGCACCCCGCTCCACAACAAGGACCTGGACCTGTTCGCGCTGCTCAAGTTCCTGCGCTGCACGCCCTTCGACGACCTCACTGTGAGTAGTGTACTGGCTGGACATCAACTACAAGAGCGCCACCTCGCTGGGCGCTCACCGGCACCCCGCTCCACAACAAGGACCTGGACCTGTTCGCGCTGCTCAAGTTCCTGCGCTGCACGCCCTTCGACGACCTCACTGTGAGTAGTGTACTGGCTGGACATCAACTACAAGAGCGCCACCTCGCTGGGCGCTCACCGGCACCCCGCTCCACAACAAGGACCTGGACCTGTTCGCGCTGCTCAAGTTCCTGCGCTGCACGCCCTTCGACGACCTCACTGTGAGTAGTGTACTGGCTGGACATCAACTACAAGAGCGCCACCTCGCTGGGCGCTCACCGGCACCCCGCTCCACAACAAGGACCTGGACCTGTTCGCGCTGCTCAAGTTCCTGCGCTGCACGCCCTTCGACGACCTCACTGTGAGTAGTGTACTGGCTGGACATCAACTACAAGAGCGCCACCTCGCTGGGCGCTCACCGGCACCCCGCTCCACAACAAGGACCTGGACCTGTTCGCGCTGCTCAAGTTCCTGCGCTGCACGCCCTTCGACGACCTCACTGTGAGTAGTGTACTGGCTGGACATCAACTACAAGAGCGCCACCTCGCTGGGCGCTCACCGGCACCCCGCTCCACAACAAGGACCTGGACCTGTTCGCGCTGCTCAAGTTCCTGCGCTGCACGCCCTTCGACGACCTCACTGTGAGTAGTGTACTGGCTGGACATCAACTACAAGAGCGCCACCTCGCTGGGCGCTCACCGGCACCCCGCTCCACAACAAGGACCTGGACCTGTTCGCGCTGCTCAAGTTCCTGCGCTGCACGCCCTTCGACGACCTCACTGTGAGTAGTGTACTGGCTGGACATCAACTACAAGAGCGCCACCTCGCTGGGCGCTCACCGGCACCCCGCTCCACAACAAGGACCTGGACCTGTTCGCGCTGCTCAAGTTCCTGCGCTGCACGCCCTTCGACGACCTCACTGTGAGTAGTGTACTGGCTGGACATCAACTACAAGAGCGCCACCTCGCTGGGCGCTCACCGGCACCCCGCTCCACAACAAGGACCTGGACCTGTTCGCGCTGCTCAAGTTCCTGCGCTGCACGCCCTTCGACGACCTCACTGTGAGTAGTGTACTGGCTGGACATCAACTACAAGAGCGCCACCTCGCTGGGCGCTCACCGGCACCCCGCTCCACAACAAGGACCTGGACCTGTTCGCGCTGCTCAAGTTCCTGCGCTGCACGCCCTTCGACGACCTCACTGTGAGTAGTGTACTGGCTGGACATCAACTACAAGAGCGCCACCTCGCTGGGCGCTCACCGGCACCCCGCTCCACAACAAGGACCTGGACCTGTTCGCGCTGCTCAAGTTCCTGCGCTGCACGCCCTTCGACGACCTCACTGTGAGTAGTGTACTGGCTGGACATCAACTACAAGAGCGCCACCTCGCTGGGCGCTCACCGGCACCCCGCTCCACAACAAGGACCTGGACCTGTTCGCGCTGCTCAAGTTCCTGCGCTGCACGCCCTTCGACGACCTCACTGTGAGTAGTGTACTGGCTGGACATCAACTACAAGAGCGCCACCTCGCTGGGCGCTCACCGGCACCCCGCTCCACAACAAGGACCTGGACCTGTTCGCGCTGCTCAAGTTCCTGCGCTGCACGCCCTTCGACGACCTCACTGTGAGTAGTGTACTGGCTGGACATCAACTACAAGAGCGCCACCTCGCTGGGCGCTCACCGGCACCCCGCTCCACAACAAGGACCTGGACCTGTTCGCGCTGCTCAAGTTCCTGCGCTGCACGCCCTTCGACGACCTCACTGTGAGTAGTGTACTGGCTGGACATCAACTACAAGAGCGCCACCTCGCTGGGCGCTCACCGGCACCCCGCTCCACAACAAGGACCTGGACCTGTTCGCGCTGCTCAAGTTCCTGCGCTGCACGCCCTTCGACGACCTCACTGTGAGTAGTGTACTGGCTGGACATCAACTACAAGAGCGCCACCTCGCTGGGCGCTCACCGGCACCCCGCTCCACAACAAGGACCTGGACCTGTTCGCGCTGCTCAAGTTCCTGCGCTGCACGCCCTTCGACGACCTCACTGTGAGTAGTGTACTGGCTGGACATCAACTACAAGAGCGCCACCTCGCTGGGCGCTCACCGGCACCCCGCTCCACAACAAGGACCTGGACCTGTTCGCGCTGCTCAAGTTCCTGCGCTGCACGCCCTTCGACGACCTCACTGTGAGTAGTGTACTGGCTGGACATCAACTACAAGAGCGCCACCTCGCTGGGCGCTCACCGGCACCCCGCTCCACAACAAGGACCTGGACCTGTTCGCGCTGCTCAAGTTCCTGCGCTGCACGCCCTTCGACGACCTCACTGTGAGTAGTGTACTGGCTGGACATCAACTACAAGAGCGCCACCTCGCTGGGCGCTCACCGGCACCCCGCTCCACAACAAGGACCTGGACCTGTTCGCGCTGCTCAAGTTCCTGCGCTGCACGCCCTTCGACGACCTCACTGTGAGTAGTGTACTGGCTGGACATCAACTACAAGAGCGCCACCTCGCTGGGCGCTCACCGGCACCCCGCTCCACAACAAGGACCTGGACCTGTTCGCGCTGCTCAAGTTCCTGCGCTGCACGCCCTTCGACGACCTCACTGTGAGTAGTGTACTGGCTGGACATCAACTACAAGAGCGCCACCTCGCTGGGCGCTCACCGGCACCCCGCTCCACAACAAGGACCTGGACCTGTTCGCGCTGCTCAAGTTCCTGCGCTGCACGCCCTTCGACGACCTCACTGTGAGTAGTGTACTGGCTGGACATCAACTACAAGAGCGCCACCTCGCTGGGCGCTCACCGGCACCCCGCTCCACAACAAGGACCTGGACCTGTTCGCGCTGCTCAAGTTCCTGCGCTGCACGCCCTTCGACGACCTCACTGTGAGTAGTGTACTGGCTGGACATCAACTACAAGAGCGCCACCTCGCTGGGCGCTCACCGGCACCCCGCTCCACAACAAGGACCTGGACCTGTTCGCGCTGCTCAAGTTCCTGCGCTGCACGCCCTTCGACGACCTCACTGTGAGTAGTGTACTGGCTGGACATCAACTACAAGAGCGCCACCTCGCTGGGCGCTCACCGGCACCCCGCTCCACAACAAGGACCTGGACCTGTTCGCGCTGCTCAAGTTCCTGCGCTGCACGCCCTTCGACGACCTCACTGTGAGTAGTGTACTGGCTGGACATCAACTACAAGAGCGCCACCTCGCTGGGCGCTCACCGGCACCCCGCTCCACAACAAGGACCTGGACCTGTTCGCGCTGCTCAAGTTCCTGCGCTGCACGCCCTTCGACGACCTCACTGTGAGTAGTGTACTGGCTGGACATCAACTACAAGAGCGCCACCTCGCTGGGCGCTCACCGGCACCCCGCTCCACAACAAGGACCTGGACCTGTTCGCGCTGCTCAAGTTCCTGCGCTGCACGCCCTTCGACGACCTCACTGTGAGTAGTGTACTGGCTGGACATCAACTACAAGAGCGCCACCTCGCTGGGCGCTCACCGGCACCCCGCTCCACAACAAGGACCTGGACCTGTTCGCGCTGCTCAAGTTCCTGCGCTGCACGCCCTTCGACGACCTCACTGTGAGTAGTGTACTGGCTGGACATCAACTACAAGAGCGCCACCTCGCTGGGCGCTCACCGGCACCCCGCTCCACAACAAGGACCTGGACCTGTTCGCGCTGCTCAAGTTCCTGCGCTGCACGCCCTTCGACGACCTCACTGTGAGTAGTGTACTGGCTGGACATCAACTACAAGAGCGCCACCTCGCTGGGCGCTCACCGGCACCCCGCTCCACAACAAGGACCTGGACCTGTTCGCGCTGCTCAAGTTCCTGCGCTGCACGCCCTTCGACGACCTCACTGTGAGTAGTGTACTGGCTGGACATCAACTACAAGAGCGCCACCTCGCTGGAATTTTCCTTTGGCTGCGATTCCAACGGTAGCGGGTCTCGCTGCCACTCTAAATCCAGGTCGAGCCGTCATGCCACTTTGTTGTGCTAATACGAACCAAATTGTATTGCATTCACAGATGTGGAAGAAGTGGATCGACAACAAGAGCCAGGGCGGCCAGGAGCGGCTGAGCACCATCATGCGGTGCATCATGCTGCGCCGGACCAAGGCGCAGCTGCAGGCCAAGGGGCAGCTCAAGGTAACGCCCTTCATAACAGGGCATTTATCCTCACACCCTAGGACCTACTTCCGTGAAATTTCCAGTGGAATTTCCTCCCTCGAACGCTCCTGTTGTGGAATGAGCTCTGGGCCGAGATGTTTACTATGGTATGGGGTTCTTAAAGAAACAAGAAGAAGATATTTATTTAGGACTAGTATTTAAAGGCTAATCAAAAACCCCTAACGACCTAAAAATACTGATGAGCGCAGCTATAATACTAATTGTTCATATAAATTTTGTATTGAGGTGCAATT
Organism: Epinotia bilunana; assembly: GCA_947049275.1. Classification (NCBI taxonomy): domain Eukaryota; kingdom Metazoa; phylum Arthropoda; class Insecta; order Lepidoptera; family Tortricidae; genus Epinotia; species Epinotia bilunana. Next base: position 2,488,860 of record OX346268.1, on the reverse strand, counting down.
GTTAAATTTTGATTTGCATTGCAAGTTAGTATTTTTTGGTAAGAGATTAAAATTTCCTCTAATTTTACACAAGACTCACAAGAGACAAATCAGAGAGAAAAGGTACTTATAAATCTTAAGTGCTAAATGGGTCTCTCACACAGAAAAAAAAAGTTTCTAACATTATTTTATACTTACGAACTCTTCTTCTTTAAATTCAACGTCGGCGAAAGTATTAACCATTAGATTTATGATTGTAGGACCTGCCCTCTCGGACGGCGCACCAATGCCACGTGACGCTCACTAAGGAGGAGATGAACGTATACCAGAAGGTAGGTGGTCACTTGTTTGATACCTACTGATGTTTGCTGCTAAGTATCACACTAATGTGGGATTAATGCTAATAATTACAAGGTTCATCTCGCGTATTAAATGTCACTACGGGCGACATGTTTCGAACTCTTCGTAAGTTCTTCAGGATCAGTGTTTTTGCGGCGGTGTCGCTTGAATCACTGCCCGCGCCCGCTCCGAACGCCGCGCGGCCCGTGCTCCTGACGAGGTTGAAACATGTCGCCCGTAGTGAAACTGTGTAATTATTTACATTATTTCAACATGTCTCACGAAAGTTTAAATTCGATTAATGTGGGGTTGGTGGGGATGATGAAGTGTGAAAGTAATATAGCGGTTTAATAAAGAAGATATTTACAAGAAGAGTTTAAATTACTTCAGCTGGACTCTCCCATAAATATAGTAATAGTCATATACAGGGTGTATCAAAAATGGGGTGTGAACCGATCAAAGGCATGTTCGGTAGCGTGTTGTGATTCCAATAATGCATTTGGTTTTTTTTAGTTTTTGATTTGTTTTTGTTTACATTGAAATGTTTGTTTTGGTTTACATTACAGTCTTTGTTTTTGTTGACATTGCTTGTGTATGACATCAAAAACGTACAAGCTGTCACCTGCGTGTCAAAAAAACATACAAATACATTTGTTTTTAACTCCCGACGCAAAGAGAGGGGTGTTATAAGTTTAACGTATCTGTGTATCTGTTTGTGGTATCGTAGCTCCCAAACGGATGGACCGATGTTCGTTTAGTTTTTTTTGGGTCATAGATAATTTTATCCCGAGTGTTCTTTGCCATGTTTCATGGAAATCTGTTCAGCCGTTTTTGAGATATTGTACTTTGAAATGAAAATAACGGGGGTTTTTCAACTTTTCTAAGTTGTAGTTCATAGAGTACTCATAACACAGCTGTACGCGCAGCGGTTGAGAGTGCTTTTAGGCCTCCCTTCACCCTCGCGGGGGAATGTTTTCATGCACAAGCAATGTCAACAAAAACAAAGACTGCAATGAAAACATAACAAAAATATTAATGTAACCAAAAATAATTAAAAAATAAAAAACATAAACAAACGCATATTTGGAATCGCAATGCGTTACCGAATATGCCCTTGCTCGGTTCACACTCCATTATTGATACATGCTGTATGTGAATTTAATTAGCTAAAAGAGCCCAGTCAAACTGTGTAAAACTTTTTGTGGGACAGACGTTAATTGTAAAATTGTACCCCTTTTTATAATAATAAATAACAATAATAAAATAATATACACACGCACGAAAAACACAATTGCCAAAAAAAAAGATTAATTTAGTGGTGTCTGTGCAGGTGCTGGTGTTCTCCAAGACGCTGTTCGCCCAGTTCCTGCACCAGCGGGCGGAGAAGGACGCGGGCGGCGGCTTCATGCCGCGGCAGACCAACAAGGACTCCGCCTACTACGAGATGCACAAGAAGATGATCGCGCTGCAAGGTCCTTATCTTATCTAGATGAGGGCCCTTTCGGATGCACATCGACCCAGCGGGATCTTTTGTGCATTTGCCTTCTAATTTATGCCTACTTCCAATCACGCTCCCCCCCCTGCAAGGTACTTAGCCCTTTCGGACCCGGCCAATACAATACCTACGGGTGTAGACTCAAAAAATGTTACTACTCCAAAAGTAAGAAGGCAAAAAAATATGCCTAGTGACGAAACTCCCATTCAGGGGCAGACTTTTATGATCGCGGAAAAGGTCACGCGCTGGGGCGTCCGGCATGCGGCCAGGCCGGCCGGCTAATGCTGTCCGTTCTGACCGTAAGCTATCAGTCTAAGAGAGAGAAAGAACACAAATGCGCTTAACCAAGTGAGCACAGTGAATGCCAAGAGTGCTAAGACACTACGCGACGCTAAAAAAATCTACCCTTCTCTTTCTAATCTGCGCAGTGCGAAAAAGACAAGAGTTAACGCAACGCGACTTTGCAGCAAGTGCACGACTTGCTGCAAAGTCTCCGCTCTGATCTCACCTTTTTTCTAACACTACTTTGTATAACACTCTTAAGATGTTGGTATACATAGTTGAGTTAAATGAATACATGATTTTCCACATTTTGTAACCTCTAGTCAGAAAATCTCAGTAATGCAATATAATAGTGATCTCACAAATGGTTACTTACTTGGATGCTATGGTGGGAACCTGTAATTGGCTTTTTGTTTTGCTCGATGTGTTTCTGTAGCTGTTGGTTTTCCAAATATAAATAAATAACCCCGTGTGGTGTCGGGTTAGAATTTCACCACCCCCTTCCTTCCCGTGGGTGTCGTAAAAGTCGACTAAGGGAGCAGGGTTGAAGTGTGTTGTGGGCGATGGGCTGGCAACTGCAATATCACATTTTGTCGACCTTTTATACTTACAGTTATGCTAAACCTACCCCTTTTGGGAATAAACAATGTATGTATGTAAATAAATAACTTCCCCAGGAGCGAAGCCCGTCAAGGCGCACGAGATCCTGGTGCTCCTGCTGCGGCTGCGGCAGGTGTGCTGCCACTGCGGGCTCATCGCCGCCATGCTGGGCGCGGACGAGGCCGGCGCGCTGGCCGAGGACGCGGGCGGCCAGGACCTGCTGGCGGAGCTCAACAAGCTCACGCTCCACGAGACCAAGGTGGGTCAGACTTCCCCGTCTACGTTACAAGCCAATTTTGTTTCTATAAAAGCGTAGGGATTCTGGGTGCGACCACGCCGCTGCTCAAAATACGCTAACGCACCGTAAAACGAAGAACGTCAACGCGTATACGCAGCGTTAAGCACCGCTGTGGTCGCTCCCTCTATTGGTAGCTTTAAATTTACTCTTGGACGATAAAAAAATGCTGGATTTCTCTAAACTCAAGTTCAATTATCTTTTTATGATTTTGTTTATAATTTTCAACTAGCTTCTGCCCGCTACTCCGTCCGCGTAGGACTCGTTTATATCGTAGCTCCATACTAACTTACACCCCCTTAGGGACGGGTTTCCGGGATAAAAACTGTTCTATGGCCTTCCCCGGGACTCAAACTATCTCTATACCAAATTTCATCTAAATCTGTTGGTACAAACTTTGCACCCCTATTTAACCCGCTTAGCGGTGAGTTTTTCCAAAACCCTAAAATTGCTTTTCTTGTATTGTAATCAGGAGTCCGTACACAGTTTCAAGTCTCTCACTTAAAATTTTACTCCATCCCCATGCAAACTTTCAACCCCCCTTTTTACCCCCTTGAGGGTGGAATTTTTGAAAATTCCTTCTTAGTTGGTACCATCGTTATATAAACTACTAGCTTCCGCCCGCGACTTCGTCCGCGTGGACCCGGGATAAAAACTATCCTATATTTTAATCCAGACTATAAATTATCTTCGTGCAAAAATTCATTCAAATCGGTTCAGCCGTTTAAGCGTGATTGAGTAACAAACATCCAAACATCTAAACTTTCGCATTTATAATATTAGTAGGATAGTAGGATCAAGTGTGGAAAAATAGGTTTCTAGGTTCAATGGTTTGGGCTGGGCGTTGATTTAAGTCAGTCAGTCAGGACTTTTACGTTTAATTATATAGATTTACACTTTATTGCAAATTAGATGGTTTACTATCCATTATAACAACACTACGTTATCAATTTGAAGATGCGTGTACACCCGTATTGTCGTAATTAGGGCGAGAAGCAGCGCTCGCCGGAGCCGGATCCGGATCCGGAGCCGGAGGAGGGCACGACGGCCGCGGAGGCCATCCGCTCTGTGCTGTCGCCCAACAACCCCGTGTTCCAGCTCACGCACCGCTCCTCCAAGATCGAGGCCGTCATGGACTTGCTCAACAAAAACGTGCTGCCCAACAAAGGTATCCTAATAGGGAACGTGCAGATATAAAGTTTACCACTATTGTGTGACCAAAATGTTGAAAAAACATTAATAATAGCTACTGGATCGTTTTTACTTTAGTTTATACTAATTTCAAACAATAATTACGATTTGAAGGGTTAGGTTCGTAAGGACTAGATTGCATAACGACTCTATAAGCAAAACGTCTTAGTTGCATAAGGTCTTGGTAAGCACAATGTCTTTTTTGCAGAATGCCCTAGTGAGTAGAATGTCTTAGTTGTTCGATCGACAACTATAGCATAACGCCCGAAGTTGCAAAATGACTAATAGAGTTTACGTCCAAATTATTAATAAGTCTTGATTGTAAAACGACGCATAAGGAAAAGTGTCTGGATAGCATATGGTCTTGGTAGCAAAACGTAAAATTATTCGATAAACACATTATTTACTTTAATAATATTATTGAAAGATAAAACTCAATTGACAGTTAAGATTGTTGAACAATAAGTACATTATCTTTGATTTTAAGTGGCCAGCAACTCGACTTTGAAGTTTCTTTATCAAAGAGTTCCTTCACAAACTACGTTTGTTTTTCTTGTCATTCAACCATCTAGTCGTTATGCCATTTAGACGTTGTTAATGCCTACCTAGTCGTTTTGCTATTACAACATTTTGATATTAGGGCGTTATACAAACAAGACGTAATAGAACTAAGTCCAATCTTAAACCCAGGCATTCTACTATTAAGACGTTTGTACAATTAGACATTTAGCTACCAAGACCTTATGCAACTAAGACGTTTTGCTTATAGACTCGTTATGCAATCTAGTCCTTACTAACCTAACCCGATTTGAAGTAATGTGAAACGGAACGTGTTTTAATCCAACAATCACATGGACCTATGATACTCGGGACAGGCTATACGTGATGCCACAACGAGAGACGGAAAAGCTCAATAAGTGTGACAAACAAATCTCGATAAGTGTGACAGAAAGGGAAATATCATTCTTTGTCTTTCTCATAGTTTCACTTTTTTTTATTTGCCCCAACTGATTTAGTATGAAGTTGTGGCACGTAAACCATTACCCGTCCGAATTGAGTAGGTTGTTTATGGCAAGTTCTTAATTTAGCTGCATAGGCGCCTTTCCGTCCCTCACTGTGGCATCACGTACAGCCTGTGATGTGTGTTTAGGGCACACACCCAAATCCTCCGCCTGTTAGGGCTTTATGGAGGTTTCCAGACTAACTCAGGGGTACTACGGGGGATCTAAGGGCGAATGTAATATGAACACAGACTAAGTTATAACAAATAAGGGTCTTACGCCCGTTTATTTAACGATAATCAAATACTAGAATCTACGGTACGGTACGGATGAACGCGGTCGCGGACCTATCCTTACAAACTACGGGATATTAGTGGGAGCGTTAATTCGCGTAGCCTAAGGCTGACGAGGGCTTGCCAAAACCGTCGCCTTGAAGGCTGTAGGAACCTGGAACCCCGGGCTGATGAGGACTTGCCAAAACCACCGCCACGGGGACGATTCCAGGGTGATCTAGTCCAAGGCTGATGAGGACTTTACCAACCGGCACCGGCACCGCCCTGCCCGGTGCCGGTGCCGGTGCCGGTGACGTCACCGTGCACCGCCCTGCCCGGTGCCGGTGCCGGTGCCGGTGACGTCACCGTGCACCGCCCTGCCCGGTGCCGGTGCCGGTGCCGGTGACGTCACCGTGCACCGCCCTGCCCGGTGCCGGTGCCGGTGCCGGTGACGTCACCGTGCACCGCCCTGCCCGGTGCCGGTGCCGGTGCCGGTGACGTCACCGTGCACCGCCCTGCCCGGTGCCGGTGCCGGTGCCGGTGACGTCACCGTGCACCGCCCTGCCCGGTGCCGGTGCCGGTGCCGGTGACGTCACCGTGCACCGCCCTGCCCGGTGCCGGTGCCGGTGCCGGTGACGTCACCGTGCACCGCCCTGCCCGGTGCCGGTGCCGGTGCCGGTGACGTCACCGTGCACCGCCCTGCCCGGTGCCGGTGCCGGTGCCGGTGACGTCACCGTGCACCGCCCTGCCCGGTGCCGGTGCCGGTGCCGGTGACGTCACCGTGCACCGCCCTGCCCGGTGCCGGTGCCGGTGCCGGTGACGTCACCGTGCACCGCCCTGCCCGGTGCCGGTGCCGGTGCCGGTGACGTCACCGTGCACCGCCCTGCCCGGTGCCGGTGCCGGTGCCGGTGACGTCACCGTGCACCGCCCTGCCCGGTGCCGGTGCCGGTGCCGGTGACGTCACCGTGCACCGCCCTGCCCGGTGCCGGTGCCGGTGCCGGTGACGTCACCGTGCACCGCCCTGCCCGGTGCCGGTGCCGGTGCCGGTGACGTCACCGTGCACCGCCCTGCCCGGTGCCGGTGCCGGTGCCGGTGACGTCACCGTGCACCGCCCTGCCCGGTGCCGGTGCCGGTGCCGGTGACGTCACCGTGCACCGCCCTGCCCGGTGCCGGTGCCGGTGCCGGTGACGTCACCGTGCACCGCCCTGCCCGGTGCCGGTGCCGGTGCCGGTGACGTCACCGTGCACCGCCCTGCCCGGTGCCGGTGCCGGTGCCGGTGACGTCACCGTGCACCGCCCTGCCCGGTGCCGGTGCCGGTGCCGGTGACGTCACCGTGCACCGCCCTGCCCGGTGCCGGTGCCGGTGCCGGTGACGTCACCGTGCACCGCCCTGCCCGGTGCCGGTGCCGGTGCCGGTGACGTCACCGTGCACCGCCCTGCCCGGTGCCGGTGCCGGTGCCGGTGACGTCACCGTGCACCGCCCTGCCCGGTGCCGGTGCCGGTGCCGGTGACGTCACCGTGCACCGCCCTGCCCGGTGCCGGTGCCGGTGCCGGTGACGTCACCGTGCACCGCCCTGCCCGGTGCCGGTGCCGGTGCCGGTGACGTCACCGTGCACCGCCCTGCCCGGTGCCGGTGCCGGTGCCGGTGACGTCACCCGCGCGCCGCCGTTGTGCGACGCAGGCGCGTCGTCACAAGCCTGTCCAAAGTATTGTAGGTTCATGCATAAGCGGTGTTCGTTAAAATCTGAATGTACGGAAAGTGTGTCACAAAAATGACATGAAATGACAGTTGCCGGCACCATTTTAACGTCAGTTGGTGCAAGTGCTTTTCGCTTCGTTACAACACATACATTGAGTTAATATAACATACGAACCCAGCGCAGATTTGAAGCCACCAAAGATGCTGCACATTAAGTGAGTCAATCAGCTATTTCTTGTTGTTAATCGGTCCTGTTGGCCAAGAGACTAAATTAGACAGTTTCTTAGAAAATTGGTTAGTCTTCTAACTTGCTTAAATGGTCCATATAAAATGCGTTTAAAATATCAACATAGCCCCACCAGTCAAGTGTAAAGATATGTGTGCATACAACCTACTCAAAAATATGCCCCATAGCTCTTATGTGAGCATTTCTCAAAAAAATGCCACTACATTTCATCGGAGATTTTCTGCAACTTTTATGTTATTTCTACTCAAAATCTCGATGTCTTTCCATCCTAATAGGAGAAAAAAAGTGACCCAAAATGTCCATACATTTTTGCACTTTCCTATTGTGTTACCACCATACAAAGTGTAATGTAAATGGTAGCACAAAAGGAAAAATATCTTTGGGACAGTTTTTTTTCCTACCAGGGTCGAAAGTGCTCCTGAATCTGAGTGGAAATAGTTAACAAAAAATTCATAGAAGTACAATTAATAATAGTGGCATTTTTTTTGAGAAACACTCATGTTGCCGACATTAGAGCTATGGGGCATATTTTTGGATAAATTGTATGCACACATATCTTTACACTGGAATTAAAAAGAAACCGGCCAAGTGCGAGTTGGACTCGCGCACGAAGGGTTCCGTACCATTATTTATGAAAATGTTTAAAAAATCACGTTTGTTGTATGGAAGCCCCCTTAAATATTAATTTTATTCTGTTTTTAGTATTCCAAGGGTTTCATACCTCAAAAGGAAAAACGAAGCCCTTATAGGATCACTTGGTTGTACTTCCGTCCGTCCGTCCGTCTGTTGTCTGTCCGTCTGTCTGTCAAGACCCTTTTTCTCAGGATCGCGTGGAGGTATCAAGCTAACATTTATACCAAATACTCAGGTGTACTGTCCCTTGGAGCTGTGAAAAAATCAAACTTCTAAGCCAACGCAATCAAAAGATACAGCCGTTTATGCCGCAAATTTTCGAAACTCGCAAGGGAATCAAAACCTACAGGGTACTTCCCGTAAACTCAGAATCTTGAAATTTGGTACGAAGCAACGTCTTATAGCACAGATAAAGGAAAAATTGCAAAAACCGTAATTTTTTAGTTACATCATACAGGGTGTTTGCTCCATCGTTTGCCAAATTAAAACGGCAGGTAGGTTGGGTCATTAGCTACCTTTTCCGGCCTCCAAAAAAATTTCGTGTCCACTGGTATTTTTTTTTTTTTGTATTCTCTTAAAATAATTTAGAAATTTTCTATATGCTTACGCGTTTCCACTTGAATTAAAAAAAAAGAAGAGGTAGAGCCTAATTTTTTATTTTATTGTAATTTGTAATGTTGTACGGCTCTATCAAAGTCAAAATTATTTGCTAGTAACGTCTACTTATTTTTTTATTAACCCTCAAAAAAAATGTAAGATCCAAGAATTTCGTCTTGGGTAACTTTGATTTGAAATTTAAAAAGAAACTAAAAATGATAATGTTCTTAAAACTTTTATAAAAGGTCTCTAGTCTATCCTCTTTCTAATTATCTGCAATAATGCCAAAAACCCTTTAAGGAACTTTACTAATTTGCCAATTTTGTGTAAGGGACGGACTAAGCTCTTAATCGGCGTACAATATTCTTTGTAATCCACACGCTTAGAAATGCATCAGCTGTCTCTCTCTTTCGTCAAATAAACGATAAACGATGCCAACTAGGCAATTAAATTCGATAAGCAGGTTTTTATGTAAATAACATACTGTAAGTAGTGTAGGTAATAGTAAAATTTTAATCATTTCAATCAATAAATTCGTCTTTACAAGTCTTGCTCGAATTGACGGCCTTCATTACGAATGCACGCGTAGCATCTGTTTCTGAGTGGCTACCGCGAAACGAAAACGAACTTCGTTCGTGTATCTCCGTCTTTGTCGCTTGAACTAACAAGTGCGACAGAGAGGGAGATACACGAACGAAGTTCGTTTTCATTTCGCGGTAGCCTTTCAGATGCTACGCGTGCGTTCGTATGATAGTCGTCAATCTGCAAGTCTTGCTTACCTACTACTCGTATTTAGCGAAAGTATGTTTTTTATCGCTTGCCGGTTACGAGCCTAGTGCGTCCCTTACACAAAATTGGCAAATTAATAAAGTGCAATGAAGGTTTTTTTGGCATTATTGCACATGATTAGAAACGCTAAGGAACTTTTTTGAAGAATTTTAAGATTATTATCAATTTTAGATTTTTTTTTATAATTGCAAATTAAAGTTGCCCAAGACGAAATTCTTGCGTCTTAAATTTATTTTGAGGGTTAATAAAAAAATAAGTAGACGTTACTTGCAAATAATTTTGACTTAGATAGAGCCGTACAACACTACACCTTACAATAAAATAAAAATTTAGGCTATACCATTTCCAATTTTTTTTTTATTCAATTTGAAACGCGTAAGCATATAGAAAATTTCTAAATTATTTTAAAAGTATACAAAAAAAATATCAGTGGACTCAAAAAATTTTTGGAGGCCAAAAAAAATAGCTAATGACCCAACCTACCTGCTGTTTTAATTTGGCAAACGATGGAGCAAACACCCTGTATAATAAAAATATTGTTATTAATTTTAGTTATTACTTAAATACCTACAGGTTTGTACGGAACTCTCGGTGCGCGAGTCCGACTGGCACTTGTTTGTTATAGCGGCAACAGAAATACATAATCTGTGTAAATTTCAACTGTCTAACTATAATGGTTCATGAGACAGACGGAGAGGCAGACAGACGGGACGGACAGCGGAGTCTTAGTAATAGGAACCCATTTTTACCCTTTGGGTACGGAACCCTAAAACACAGTTTTAAATATCGACCCGGGAGCTATGAGCGACGCTTGATTCACCCATATTATGTAATTAAAATTGTCTATTTCTTACTTTAGGTGAAAAAGCGGTAGTCGTCTCCCAATGGACATCGGTCCTTAGTCTCGTGGAGGCGGAATTAAAACAGCAGCGCGTGCAGAGCGTCACCCTCAGCGGCAGCGTGCCCGTGCCGGCGCGCGCCGCACTCGTCAGCGCGCTCAACGATGCCAAGTCTGACGTGCGGGTACGTGGCTTACTTCAGTTATTAAAACAGCAGCGCGTGAAGAGCGTCACCCTCAGCGGCAGCGTGCCCGTGCCGGCGCGCGCCGCACTCGTCAGCGCGCTCAACGATGCCAAGTCTGACGTGCGGGTACGTGGCTTACTTCAGTTATTAAAACAGCAGCGCGTGAAGAGCGTCACCCTCAGCGGCAGCGTGCCCGTGCCGGCGCGCGCCGCACTCGTCAGCGCGCTCAACGATGCCAAGTCTGACGTGCGGGTACGTGGCTTACTTCAGTTATTAAAACAGCAGCGCGTGAAGAGCGTCACCCTCAGCGGCAGCGTGCCCGTGCCGGCGCGCGCCGCACTCGTCAGCGCGCTCAACGATGCCAAGTCTGACGTGCGGGTACGTGGCTTACTTCAGTTATTAAAACAGCAGCGCGTGAAGAGCGTCACCCTCAGCGGCAGCGTGCCCGTGCCGGCGCGCGCCGCACTCGTCAGCGCGCTCAACGATGCCAAGTCTGACGTGCGGGTACGTGGCTTACTTCAGTTATTAAAACAGCAGCGCGTGAAGAGCGTCACCCTCGGCGGCAGCGTGCCCGTGCCGGCGCGCGCCGCACTCGTCAGCGCGCTCAACGATGCCAAGTCTGACGTGCGGGTACGTGGCTTACTTCAGTTATTAAAACAGCAGCGCGTGAAGAGCGTCACCCTCAGCGGCAGCGTGCCCGTGCCGGCGCGCGCCGCACTCGTCAGCGCGCTCAACGATGCCAAGTCTGACGTGCGGGTACGTGGCTTACTTCAGTTATTAAAACAGCAGCGCGTGAAGAGCGTCACCCTCAGCGGCAGCGTGCCCGTGCCGGCGCGCGCCGCACTCGTCAGCGCGCTCAACGATGCCAAGTCTGACGTGCGGGTACGTGGCTTACTTCAGTTATTAAAACAGCAGCGCGTGAAGAGCGTCACCCTCAGCGGCAGCGTGCCCGTGCCGGCGCGCGCCGCACTCGTCAGCGCGCTCAACGATGCCAAGTCTGACGTGCGGGTACGTGGCTTACTTCAGTTATTAAAACAGCAGCGCGTGAAGAGCGTCACCCTCAGCGGCAGCGTGCCCGTGCCGGCGCGCGCCGCACTCGTCAGCGCGCTCAACGATGCCAAGTCTGACGTGCGGGTACGTGGCTTACTTCAGTTATTAAAACAGCAGCGCGTGAAGAGCGTCACCCTCAGCGGCAGCGTGCCCGTGCCGGCGCGCGCCGCACTCGTCAGCGCGCTCAACGATGCCAAGTCTGACGTGCGGGTACGTGGCTTACTTCAGTTATTAAAACAGCAGCGCGTGAAGAGCGTCACCCTCAGCGGCAGCGTGCCCGTGCCGGCGCGCGCCGCACTCGTCAGCGCGCTCAACGATGCCAAGTCTGACGTGCGGGTACGTGGCTTACTTCAGTTATTAAAACAGCAGCGCGTGAAGAGCGTCACCCTCAGCGGCAGCGTGCCCGTGCCGGCGCGCGCCGCACTCGTCAGCGCGCTCAACGATGCCAAGTCTGACGTGCGGGTACGTGGCTTACTTCAGTTATTAAAACAGCAGCGCGTGAAGAGCGTCACCCTCAGCGGCAGCGTGCCCGTGCCGGCGCGCGCCGCACTCGTCAGCGCGCTCAACGATGCCAAGTCTGACGTGCGGGTACGTGGCTTACTTCAGTTATTAAAACAGCAGCGCGTGAAGAGCGTCACCCTCAGCGGCAGCGTGCCCGTGCCGGCGCGCGCCGCACTCGTCAGCGCGCTCAACGATGCCAAGTCTGACGTGCGGGTACGTGGCTTACTTCAGTTATTAAAACAGCAGTACGAGTGTACGAGATGTACACTTGTACCATGTACGAGAATAATGTTAAAGTATAAATTACCCGAGAAATCGGGTATTTTTAACTTGTGTTGGCTGGTATCCCTAAAATGATTGCAAAGAAGCTAAATCGAGAAGACATTCTAACACCTCTCGCTGCTTACCATAAACAACCTACGCAATTTGGGCGGATAATTTGTCAACAAATATTCTCTTGAAAAATGTAAACAATGATGTTATTTCTATTGTAATCGTCTAATTTTACAAGATGTTGAGCGTAATGTAATTTTACCATGCTATTTTTACGTATTGCGTATACAGAAAAGTGAAAGATGTTCTACTTACGTGTGAAAGGTTATATTTTCATCACATTGTTCCGACCGGCTTTTACAGCCAAGCACGCAACAATTGACCATTTTCTTGGCACAGTCGGAACACACACGAAACACACACACAGGAAACTATTTATTTCACAACAGAAATTCAAGATTTCGGACCATTATCGGACTCATATGCAGCCACGCGCGAGCATTGACAGCAGATTGTATGCCACAACTGTTGTGCCAAATAGAAAAAAATTGGAACTATGACAAGGATAACGAATGATATATCTCTTTCTGTCACACTTATTGCGATTTGTATAGCACCGTTTCGCTCGCTCGTGGTATTATTATTACCATGACCTGTCCATAGTATTCTAGGTTCATGCTACTAGTCCACTATCTGTCTGTTGTCCATCATTGAGTGGATCACTATCCACTCAATGATGGACACTGGTCGGTGTTGGGTCGGTGGTGTGGACGCCGGCGTGGATACCCGCGCGCGGGGCGCGGGGCGGGGACGCCGCGCCTGGCGAGTACCGCCCGTGCCATCACATGGCTGCATCTAATGCTCACTCACACTCAGCACGAACACGCTCACATGTTCGCTGATCGTTTCACATACAAGTGCAATATTGCTAGGATATTTTTGAATTGCCATTTAATTCATGGAATGACATTATAATTACGATTTGTGACATTTTTACCTGTGAATGTTTATCTTTTTTTGTTATTTTAACGTGTAAGCGATTTGGTGTTTATACTGTAAGCTTGCATTGTATTATTGTGAATAAATAAACAATGCTTTGAAATTGGTTGTTGACATATATGACCGGTACTGACATTTTATAGTGCGGTCGTAGGTATTGATTGAACTGGTTAGTGTGGTGGGATTTTAAATCTCAGCTTATTACAATGTTGTAAGTAAAACCGGTGACGAATATAGAAAAAGTCCTTTGGCTCGTCGGGCTATACATACTTTGTGTCATTTGACACAAATGATTGACGTGTAATTTTTTATTTATTTATTCATTGTTGTCACATATGGCACATACATATACAAGTCAAACATGGAGACAGATGGTAGGTCTTCATCTAAGTCGGTTCCACATGGACACCCTGCAAGGGCACCACAATATACTTAAGTCTAGGTATACAAACATAAAAATTATTATATTACATTAATTAATTATTAGATTAGTATGTCATATTTAGTATCGCCTATAAAATACAGCTGGATGGAAGTCAAGTAATAACGAAATAATGGCATTCGGTCAATATTATTATTATTATACATTTATTTGAGGTTATTATCTGTCAAATATTCTTCAATAGTATAATAGGATTTTTGAATTAAGAAATCTTTTAGCTTCCTAATAAAAACATCGTCTTGTGGCTCATCGTGTAACTGTGAAGGTATTTTGTTGTAAATTTTAATACATCTGCAATAAGGGCTATTTTTAAATATGGCTAGCTTGTATATTGGTAGAACTAATTTATGCTTTGTTCGCGTATTAAATTTATACACATTTTTCTTGTACGTAAATAAGCCAATATGTTTCCGAACAAACGTGGCCACTTCTAAAATGTAGACTGAGGGAAATGTGAGTATCTTATGCTGGATAAAAAATGGTTTGCAACTGGTTCTGTACTTGGCATTTACAAGGATACGTATAAATTTTTTTTGCAAAACGAATAACTCGCTTGCGTTAGTACTCGCTCCCCACAGCACTACTCCGTACCGAAGCCATGCATGTGCGTATGCATAATAGGCAGTTTTTTTTCTCTTTATTAATTAAAAGGGTTTGATCAAAGCTGAACATGCCACCCTTATTGTGACTTCACTACAAATGAACTGTTACTTATTATCTACGCTTAATACCTAGGTTAACTATTTCAATTAGTTTTCTCGCCCTCCTTGATTGTGAGAGTGCTAGGATAGTGTTAATAACGCCTAAATCATATAGATCACAATTGTACTTTACTGTGAAATCTCGACTCTCAGGTTCGTTCCGGACACATTCTACCATGATATGGTACCCATCTTCTTTCACTCCACATTCTGCACAATTAGGTGTCTGAGTCTTGCCCATAATAAAACCAAAACTGTTCAAAGGGATGTGTCCGGATCGCAGTCTTAGAGACGTTACAACATCCGATCTATCCATGCCAATCCCTACAAACCAAGGAATGCGCAACAAATTGGGTTGTATAGTCCGATACCAGATACCCTTGCTCAGTGACCTCTCGTCAAAATACTCTTTCCATGTATCGAAGCATTTCTGTTTCACCAAGTATAGAAGATCGTTATGACATGGTAAGCAATTTGTACGAATTCCGTCACTTGCCGCCTCCTTGGCAAGGCGATCTGCTTCCTCATTTCCCGGTAACCCAATATGTGATACCATTGCAATACTATCTGCTTATTGTTTGCTAGCAGCTTACAGATTGTTCTCAGTATCGTGGAGGCTATCGGTGCGCCTCGAGAGCTCGAGGTGCATCGAGCCAAGTGTTGCAAAGCGCTTCTTGAATCCGTAAATATAACAAAACTGTCCGCTTCAAGAGATTCGATATAAGAGAGGGCTTCTGCAAGTGCCAGCAATTCAATATGCATAGAGGACCTTTTGATCTTTAAATGCAACTTAACACTACTTTTTGTTTAAAAGAAAAGAAAAAGAAAGAAAGAAAGAAGACATTTATTCACTACACAAAAGACACACAGAGACAAAGGGAGTACAGATACAATACAATTGACACTTGACAATTGTGTGTCTTCGCGGCAGTGAATCGGTCGCTGTCTCAGCATTATGCCGAGGCGTCAGACAGACACCTACAGCGCTGATTTTCAGACAGCACCGTACGTGATCCACGGAACGCAACACAACATACTGCCGATACAAACGTATACACATAATAAATAAATAATTTATATACTAAATCTGTTAAATATGTGACACAATGGGATGAGAAACAATGTGAAAAACGCGAAACGGTTGGGATGTTTAAAAAAAAATGGTTAAAAATTAAATAAAGTGCTGGATGGGTTAGGGTTGGGATTTTTGGAGCGTCAACAAATAGCCCTGCTTAATTAATAGCCTGGCTTGGTTTGAGGATCAAACCAAGCCAGACCTGACTCATTGCTATCCTTGGATCCGTCAGTATAGATATGATAAAAATTGCAGTACTTAGACTCGATGAAATCGGCGCATGTTTGTCTCAGGCCAACTGGATTATATTGGTGTTTAGGTTTATTTACGCAGTCAATGTAATTATTCAATACTCTGGATAAGTCCACATTGCCAACCCATGTGTCTAATGAAGATATTTCTAACTGGTTCGCTGAATACATTGCTTCCGATTTGAGATACTCGCGTGATACAGATAGTAAAGGTTTCTTTTTTCGACTCCAAAAACTACTGTTTTGGATCTTTAGGGCTAATTGGTCTGCTATCTCAATATTTTCAGTTTGAACGAATGACAATGATTTCATCTTTAACCAATATTTACCCGCTAAATAATACCTGCGAATACAGAGCGGAGGAAGGAGGAGTTCATGTTCCATGGCGTGTATACCTGTGCTCTTAATAAATCCACCAATTATGCGCATGCACTGGTTTTGTAGTTTGTCTAATTTACTCAAGTTAGTTTTAGCACTATTATCGTAAAGGAAGCTTGCATAATCTATTCTGCTCCGAATACCCGCGATATACAATCTTCTTAAATATGTTTGATGTATACCGCATCCTGGACCGACTAAAATTTTAAAAATATTAAGAAATCGCAAAGCTTTTTCTACTGTCTCTTTAATATGCCTACCCCATTTTAGGTTTCGGTCTAACCATATGCCTAGATATTTAACGTTGTCTACAGTATCGAGGGGCACGTTATTTATTTGCAGCTGAACCTGTTCTCTCATAAATCCTCTCTTAAATACGCAGATTTTACTTTTAGATGACGAAATATCCAACCCTATACACCTTAAAGATTCCGCAAAAACCCCTAGTCCAGCTTGCAAGGTTTGAACACTATTTTGAACCTTCTTGTCCCCAACAAATATAACAAAATCATCTGCGTACTGCGATATGTGAATATCCTCGTGAACTCGTTTAATATTTTTACATAAATTTAAGGTCGCTAAATTGAAAAGAAGTGGTGACATTGGATCCCTTTGCGCTAAACCCCTATCTGTAGTCCTACATGTTATCGAATTTTCCAGATACATTTTAAGGTTCCGCTGTTTCAGAAAATTCCAAATATACCTGCATATTCTTAACCCAACCCCGATTTGATCCATTATGTTTAATAAAAAATATATGTCTACATTGTTATACGCGCTCTCAACATCCACAAAGCATGCTATAGTATGATTACTGTCCGTAAAACCAGTTTGAATCTTTGACACCAAGTAAACAAGATTATCTAGGGTAGATCTACATTTCCTAAACCCAGTAGTATATTGTGACAACAAATTATTTCTTTCAACGTACCATTCAATGCGATTCGTAAGAATGATATGGAACAGTTTACACAAACAGGACATCATAGAAATAGGCCTCAAAGTTTCTGAGTGGGGTTTAGGTACAGGGATAACGTTAATATCTCTCCACTGTGAAGGCACAAAACCAGTAATTAAAAACTTGTTGTATAGAATTAATAGAATGGACTTTGCATTGTCAGGTAAATGTTTTAACATCGAATAAGATACATTATCACATCCTGGAGAAGTGTCTTTATGGCGTATATTTCGTTCCAATTCTTGTTTTGTAATAGGGATTTCTAATTGCGTGCTATTAGACCTAATCACTAAGTTTTCCCTGCTAACATAGTCCGGTGTTAAATTATATAACAGTTCCTGCGCCCTTTCTTTGTCCATATTAGGTCGAGTATTTTTGCATCCCTTAAACCACCTCATTTTTCGCCACATATCAGCCCGAGTTACTGATTCGTTTATGGTCGAGCAAAATGTATGCCAAGATGTATCTCTCGCGTTACGGATTAATCTTTGTGACTCCTGCACCCTGCGGTGAAGATTTTCTAAATTATTGGGTGTCGGGTTTTTCCTGAACTGTGCAAGTGCCAACCGCCGCCTTGCTACTGTTTTGGACAGTGACGGATTCCAATAGGGCTTAGGTGTAAACTTACTGTTAGGGTTGGTACACATGTTAATGAATGGAATATGTAAGTCTGCGGCCATATATATACACTCTATAAAACCATTGTATGTAACTTGTAAATCATCTGTGACTTCAAAGTTTTCTAAAAGGTTAGCTAACAGACTTTTGTACGAGCTCCAATCGGCAGCCTTAAAATTTCTACGTCTTGGTGCCGCATCGCTAATGTTCCAACTGGTAGAAATCTTAATCATAAGATGATCGCTACCCAAATTTTCGTTCAAGATCCCCCAATCAAACTGTACAGCGATGTCCGAAGACACGAAAGTTACATCTGGTGATGACTGTTGTACTTGATTATTAACCAGGCGAATGCGTGTCGGTTCTCCCTTATTAAGAGATACAAAAAAGTGGTCAGTTGTAGTGTCTAACAACTGGGATCCTCTCTGATCAATTTTATACGACCAATTAGTATGATGGCCATTGAAGTCGCCGATAATGAAAGTTTTACTATTGAACATTGAAAATATGACCTCCCAGTCACTCGGGCTAGTCCTGACAGAAGACGGACAGTACAGTGATATGATATTTTCTACCCTATGGCAGTTGAATAACTTTATACCAATTATTTCGATCCCAGGGTCATTATTTCCTATATGTATAACTTTACATTTAATAGGTCTATGAACTAAAAGTGCTACGCCACCGTATGAGTCATCCCTATCATTACGGAAAACATTAAAATTGTTTACCTTTAGGTAGCTGCTGTGGTTCCACCACGTTTCGCTTATGGCTGCAATGTGGATTTTCTCCGTTATCAAGATACTTTCTAAAGACAAAAGCTTTGGCCTGAGACTTTGTGCGTTCCATTGCAAAATATTAAGCTTAATTGTTTTACGTAAATTAGCCATTGATTAAATCTATGATACTTTTGAACACCGGCCAGTCTGAGACATTCTCCACACATAACAATATAACCCACTCAACACTACATTTGACCATTTCAAACACCTTCTCTTTTAGACTGATTTTTTTAACAAATAGTATTTCTTTTTTTATAGTTTTTCTTGAGCACTGCAAGAGCGTAAATAAACCGAGATAATTTAGTTTGAATTTTTTGGATATGAGCCTTCCAATTTACGCTACTGTCTACTGTTATACCCAGGAGATTGAAGTGATCTACCTGGTCTATTTTTATATTGTTCAAGATTAAGTTTATATCTAGAGCGTCCTTTTGAAAAGGTTTAAATTGAATCACTTTGGTCTTTTTTATGTTAATTTCAAGATTATGTGCGGTAAGCCATTGTATAATAGAATCTAGATATCGCGAGAGTCGCATATTACACTCGTTGCTATTTTCACAGCTGAGCAAGACAGACACGTCGTCGGCGAACATAACACACGTTGTGTCAAGTATCTTCGGCAGGTCATTTATATAAGCGACAAAGAGCACACAGCCAATTACACTACCTTGTGGTATAGATGACGTCACGCGTCGCGTTTCCGATTTAACGCATTGTAACTCACCCGTGCATTCATCATAGAAATCAATTTGCACGTATTGCTCCCGGTTCTCGTATGATTTGCACCACTTGTGAGCATTTCCTCTTATGCCCATACCATACAACTTGGTCAAAAGAATGTCGTGGGACACTCTGTCGTAGGCCTTGGTCATGTCGAGCAGTAGACCAACTCCGTATTTTTGGTGGTCTATATGTTGCAGGGCCTCTTGGATATATTTGTACACCGCGAGAGTAGTGGAGTGTTTTTTCCTAAAACCGTGTTGATTTTTGTCAATAAGTTCATACTTTCAAAAAAATGGTTTAATCTGTTTGTCATGCATTTTTCAAAAATGTTTGACATACTAGGCAATATTGCTATTGGTCTATATTGGTTTGGATTCTTTAGATTTCCACCCTGCTTAGCAATTGGTTTAATTTTTGCTTTTTTTAAGCGATCGGGAAAAATTCCCGTTTCGAAAGATTGTGTTATTAAAATCGTCAAGGGTTCTAATAGTTCAGTCTTACAAGTTTTTTTTAGTGTTGTTGGAATTTCGTCAAATCCAAAACTTCTCTTATTTTTTAAGCTACTGATTATCGCGGAGATTTCGCACTTTGTAACCGGTTTCAAATAGATCGAGTTAGTAGCAGGTGTCACCACTCGCCGTGCGGACGTGTCGATGCACTGCGCAGGCGCCGGGCCGTTTATACGTATTATTTTATATATAATTTATACAAGAGCGAGTGAAGCGAGCGAATGTATAATTCGACACAAGTCGGAAATCATCTTTACGCACGTATATCATAAGTTTTACTATGCCTTATGCGAGGAAATAAAATAAATATTGAAATGTCAGTTTAAAATAGATAGGTTATAATTGAATTTACCTAAATGGGTTGTCAGGTCAGGTACTTATTATCTTGCTATCTCGGTGCCCAGCGTCATCACATGATATCACAGGTAGTACTGAAGTCTAGACCTGTCCAAGTTGCTATGGGTTAACTACTTCCTTTCATCTTTTGCTGTCAAGCTTATTCACACAAAATAGTTATATACGATACAAGTGCCAAAAATAGGAAATTCCCAATGAGTGGTGATAAATTAAAACACGACCGAAGGGAGTGTTTTAAATCGACACGAGTTGCGAATTACCTATTCGCACGTGTATCGTACAACGTTTTACTGTACATGTACATGACTCTTTAAAGTTTCGACATATGCACGAAAAGTGCTCTTTTCCGCACTAGTGCGGGAAAGTAGCACCATATGTACTGTAAACATTGTTTTGGTATCGGAACGCAATGAATTTTGAGTAAGACATTGTTTTTCAACAAAAATACAGTATCAGTAAAATACCGTCTTAGTATTAAGAAAAAAGTAATACTATTGGAACATTAAGAAAGTGACAATATTTCATAAGACGAACCTCAGTGCTTAGGGACTGGTGTAGGTCGAAGTTAAGGGGATGCCTTGATTCGAGTCGATCACGCCCCCTTGACAGTGACACGCTTAAGCCTTACGCGCACGAGAAAAAGGGATGCAACTCTCTGAACGTGAATGACTGTTTTGGCAAATTTCGATAAATACCTAACTTAGTGAAGTTTTACCTATTTAAATTTCATCAAGTGAGATTTTAGATTGTTTAAAATCTTGTGATGTACGGAACCCTTGCAACGCGAGTCCGACTCGCACTTGGCCGGTTTTTTTTTTTCAATGGACTTGCGGGCGTTTGCCCATAGCCATAATCAAGTTAATAAAAAGGGAAGGGAACAAGGGAACTTGATTGTGTCGTAAAATAATGTAGCGTTTGAGTAGGCTGAGTAAAAAAAGGAAAATACAGACAGACCCAACTTTGGATTTTTTTTCTATCGAGGAAATTTTAAGCAATCATGTATCGATCAAGTCAGATAAACAATCATATAGCCAAGAATCAGACTTTATTGTTTCTTAATCTAGTCAGAACGGCGTTTCAAAGCTCGCGATAATTTCCAATGCACCGCCTTAAGCAAGAGAGGGTGAAGAGTGTCACCCTCAGCGGTAGCGTGGCTGTACAGTCGAGTTCAAAGATACGTGTACACTTTTGCACCTTATTCCATTGTAATATGATGATTTGGGGCAGTAACTACCGCATTTGCTACCGGAAAGCAGTTTATGTGGTGCAGGGGGTGGGATATGTGAAACTGTCATGTGTGTGGCATAGCGAAGTACAAAATTGAAGTTATTTTTTTGGATTGAATAATAGCTGTAATATAAATTGCAGATAATGCTGCTCTCGCTGTGCGCTGGCGGCGTGGGCCTCAACCTGTGCGGCGCCTCGCACCTGCTGCTGCTGGACCCGCACTGGAACCCGCAGCTGGAAGAGCAGGCCCAGGACCGCATCTACCGCGTCGGGCAGACCCGGCCCGTGCACGTGTACAGGTAACTTGACACGTGGCAGTCAACCTGTGCCTCCCACCTGCTGCTGCTGGACCCGCATTGGAACCCGCAGCTGGAGGAGCAGGCCCAGGACCGCATCTACCGCGTCGGGCAGACCCGGCCCGTGCACGTGTACAGGTAACTTGACACGTGGCAGTCAACCTGTGCCTCCCACCTGCTGCTGCTGGACCCGCATTGGAACCCGCAGCTGGAGGAGCAGGCCCAGGACCGCATCTACCGCGTCGGGCAGACCCGGCCCGTGCACGTGTACAGGTAACTTGACACGTGGCAGTCAACCTGTGCCTCCCACCTGCTGCTGCTGGACCCGCATTGGAACCCGCAGCTGGAGGAGCAGGCCCAGGACCGCATCTACCGCGTCGGGCAGACCCGGCCCGTGCACGTGTACAGGTAACTTGACACGTGGCTGTCAACCTGTGCCTCCCACCTGCTGCTGCTGGACCCGCAGCTGGAGGAGCAGGCCCAGGACCGCATCTACCGCGTCGGGCAGACCCGGCCCATGCACGTGTACAGGTAACTTGACACGTGGCAGTCAACCTGTGCCTCCCACCTGCTGCTGCTGGACCCGCATTGGAACCCGCAGCTGGAGGAGCAGGCCCAGGACCGCATCTACCGCGTCGGGCAGACCCGGCCCGTGCACGTGTACAGGTAACTTGACACGTGGCAGTCAACCTGTGCCTCCCACCTGCTGCTGCTGGACCCGCATTGGAACCCGCAGCTGGAGGAGCAGGCCCAGGACCGCATCTACCGCGTCGGGCAGACCCGGCTAGTGCACGTGACAGGTAACTTGACACGTGGCAGTCAACCTGTGCCTCCCACCTGCTGCTGCTGGACCCGCATTGGAACCCGCAGCTGGAGGAGCAGGCCCAGGACCGCATCTACCGCGTCGGGCAGACCCGGCCCGTGCACGTGTACAGGTAACTTGACACGTGGCAGTCAACCTGTGCCTCCCACCTGCTGCTGCTGGACCCGCAGCTGGAGGAGCAGGCCCAGGACCGCATCTACCGCGTCGGGCAGACCAGGCCCGTGCACGTGTACAGGTAACTTGACACGTGGCAGTCAACCTGTGCCTCCCACCTGCTGCTGCTGGACCCGCGTTGGAACCCGCAGCTGGAGGAGCAGGCCCAGGACCGCATCTACCGCGTTGGGCAGACCCGGCCCGTGCACGTGTACAGGTAACTTGACACGTGGCAGTCAACCTGTACCTCCCACCTGCTGCTGCTGGACCCGCATTGGAACCCGTAGCTGGAGGAGCAGGCCCAGGACCGCATCTACCGCGTCGGGCAGACCCGGCCCGTGCACGTGTACAGGTAACTTGACACGTGGCAGTCGACCTGTGCCTCCCACCTGCTGCTGCTGGACCCGCACACTCGTCAACGTGGACACTAATTATTAGTCTGTCCCCGGAATGCAACGCTCCTCTTTTACCGTCCCCTGGACGCCCCATGCCGTCCCCAGGACGCCAAAACGCTGATCGGGTGTACTATCATCCCATATACGTTTATTTAATCGCCGCTTAATAGTCGCCGTCTCTAATATCAAGTGAATAAGGATCTGTGTAGATCATTTTGCGTGTGTTATTCTGCTTAGCTACTTCTGCTGCTGACTGTTCAAACGCACTTATCATCGAGAGATTATAGCGCTCATGACAAATTACCAAAAATGATTCACTCCTAAATACCTAACAGACATTTCCATGTAAAACAAGTAAGTTTGTCAATAGAGATCGGTCTCACCTCATTAAAATAAATATTATACATTCCGCGAAAATGCAGCGTTCGTTGACAAACTTCCCGTCTCGACGCGTGGGCGCGCCATTACGAAAACACCAACTTTCAGTATGTCTTAATATATATTTTACGGTAGCTGAAATTTGCACTTTATTATATGAGTATTAAGGTAAATTTATGTCTATGGGATTGTGCGAAATAAGAGATTGAGAAGATAATAAGCGGAAACGATATTAAGCGGCACTTACTCACGCTGTAAAAGAAACTATGCATGGGCTTTTACGTAAAGCTAAATATTTTTATCATTCCGTGGCAAACGAACCGCTTTACATCAACCGCTTTAAGTCAATAAGGGCTATTTTTACTTGCATTTCTATGCCAGTAACGCCTTATTGACATCCGACAAAGCACCTTTTCTCGGACTTAAATCACATATATAAAATCTGCGTGATATCATAAATGATGTGCCGGAATCGCTCATTTCCCGCCCGGGTTGAACGGACGCGTATTTCTGGCGGGGCGTGGGAGTGCTCGCGTAATTTGCGCGCTGTCAATCAAACACACATTGGCTTTGGCATTGAATATTGACTTCTAAGCGTGAGAGTGCAGCAATCTAATGCAGCGGATATTTTAGGCGTTTCAACGCGTTCCAGGGAAACTGACGGCTCGGCCAAGACTTACGGACGCCGTGAGAGGGAGCGAGAGATCGGTGCGTGGCCTCTCGTTCCCACGTATGGACCGATGTCGCTGTCGCCGCCGGTGGAAGTCGTGACCGTCCCTTAATGTTGCGAATTACAGAAACAAAAACATTGTTTCTTTCACAACAGATCACTTGAGGCCCACATCTTCAGGCCAAGAAATAACTCAACCAATGTATGAAAGCTACGCGCGATCTCTATTTAACCCTTTCGTTCCGGATGGCGAGTTAGCTCGTCTTGTGCAATGTGCTCTCAGATCCGGTAGACGAGTATACTCGTTTTAAAAAAAAATGTCATTACATCCTGGATTAGGGCAATTGACAGTCACTTGCACAACCGGACATATTGCGTCATGTACTCTAGGCCTCTGGCAACATTACCCTCATTTTGACAATATTAGCTAACGAGTTATCTCGTCTACCGGCTCTGAAAAGCGTTTTACGTGGCCGAGTTAAGTCGTCTTTCGGACGTAAGAGTATCATTTCGAGTTAAGAATAGAATAGAAAAACTTTAGAAGTTAACGAGTTAACTCGCCTACTGAGGAGCAGGTATCATTTCACTGGATCTGGAAAAGTGGGTAGATTTTGTGTATGACTTTGCCGGAACGAAAGGGTTAAACTATCTAATATTCATTAATAAGTTTCATAACTCTATCTCTATATCTTCTGTCTTTTATGAACAGATTATGAACTTTCGCAATCTTCACATAGATTCTATTAAACGGGACTTAATCGCGTATAGTTACATTTATTTATGTACATCGACGTTTCAGATGCGTTGCAACATCCTTTATAGCTGCGAATACTTACGCTACGCGTTATATTCATAACTAAGTAAGAAACCGGCTGAAACTGACAGTCATTGAAACTGTCGTCCCTAGTATAGTTTTCCATTCAGTTAGGACGAGGTGAGGCGGGCATGGTCATATGACGTCATAGTGACACGTGCTGCGGTATAAAACACATCACCTGCGGTAATTAATTTTGAATTTATATGCAATAGAGATACATGAACGAAGTGGGCGTTTCGCGGCAGCCGCTCTAGCCGCGGAATTAAAAGTTCCGTCACGTTTGGCCCTTAACGTTATTGAAATAAAGTCGAAGACTGGTAAAGCTTTTTATTCCTGGACAATACACGTTCCCATACAAGAATGGTATTTACCCAAAGGCTGTCTAGAAGAGATCGCTTTAAAGCGATAAGACCGCCTCTTGCTACCTGTTATACTTGCTTACATCTAATATTGTTCTACTTTTGTTTGTTTTGGTGCAATAAAGAATATTATTATTATCATGAACAATTCGTTTTCACTAAATTAAACATCTGTACTATTAGCTGAAGAAATCCGTCTACAGTTTGGACTAATCTCATGGGCAGACAGAAGTGTTGCTATTAAAATATCTGCCTTGTCCCTAATTACCTACATGTTCGGTTTCCCCTGTCGGAAATAGCTATTTACGTTTCTTGGACGTGGACATCCGGTGTCGCGAACAAAGACATTACATTAGGTACAACTTTCTCACACGGATTTAGAGTTATAACAGAGACATGACGTCAGGCGTGTGTACATTCCCATGCCCATTCATAAACGCATGTCCCACTACTAATTCGGTAGTATTTTATCGAATTCATATTTACATTATTAAGGTTTTCCCAGCAGAGACAAAAAAAATAGTGTCCAAATTTGTTCCCAGCTAATCATAAGCCGCTTCCGCGTGCCCACTGCAGCTACTCCATTCAAAATGTATGGTCCTACAACAGACGGACGTATAAATTCTGCCTGGAATTCTTCCACCTGTTTGCAAAATTCAGCCTGTATTTTCATTTCATTTCATTTATTTATTGTAAAGTTATGTACATTTTAAAATTAAGAGTCCGCAGTAAGCTCGGCCGAATTTCACCTTCCCATACAAACGTAGTTACGCTCTCATTTTAAAACTACGTGTTGGATTGTGACGAAACTTTGCATATACAATGATATGAAGTATATCTATGTCTGTAATTAGTTTATATGGTTCCAGTTTATAAAATAAACGAAATACAGCAAAAACAAGTTTTGTATGAAAAACTTAAATTCGCTGTATTTTTTTACTATGGTGTCTGAAGCTACATAAACTAATTACAGACATAGATATACCTCATGTCATTGTATATGCAAAGTTTCGTTACAATACAACACGTAGTTTTAAAATGAGAGCGTAACTACGTTTGTATGGAGAATCGAGCTTACTGCGGACTCTTAGATCCTTAGATGTTACATACACTTGAGAGGGTCAGTCCATTCCATGACGTCCTGAGAGGACATACAACATACCTATACTAAACATTATACCAAACATTAATCTAGGCTAGTCATTATAAAATAGAATTGATTAATCATCATGCGAATAATTAATCTACAAGATCTTCTAAATTGGTAATACATTAAAATATGTTACAATTATTACAATGAATTTTATGTCACTTAAATTACCTACAAATTTTGCTATGCTATTACATTTGAAATTAAATTCATAAATAGTCGGTATGAGGCTGTATGAGGCGGAAGGCCCCTTCGTGATGGAACTGGCCCGCACCAAAGTGGAACAAAGGAACATTTTCATGACCCCAAACTCTGCGCGCGAAACATTAGTTAATTCAATTCATTTATTTCAGACCAACTCCATAAATATGTTGGTAAAAAATAGTTATATACTAAGCCTTACTTATTATATTAGAACATCATTCATACTCGTAACTCCATAAAAAATAAAACCATAATAATAGCGTCATCTATTTACTCTGAATCAGTGTAAGTAGTGCTAATGAAAACGCTCTGCCAACACAGCGGTTTAACTGCGAAAAGTCACATAAACCATTACTTTAGAAGTTACTTACCACTTTTCGCATCTGTGGGTCGAAACTATTTTCCCGAGATGTGCGAATTTGGCGCGGCCAATGCGATAAAGTTAAGGGCCTTGGCTAAAGTGTAATGCAGTGATTTAAACAAGGTTTTATGCATTTGCGGCGAACTAGTTTCTTCCAACAGGTTTTTCTATTTACTGTTATTGTAATTCGTCAATCTCTGTCAAACGGCGGCCAGTTTTATTACACAGAAAAGCGACGGCGTGTTGAACCACTTAGATCTGACATATCTCTTAAGGGTGACAAACTGTCCTGCAATCCAACTGCACTGCTGCCGCGCCGGCGGTCGTTGTTGTGTCCGAACCATGAGGTCTCACTTCTCATTTCTGGTCACACGTGGCGTCGACGTGCTGGACTAAATCCAAAAATACGTCCATATAGCGTTTTTAATTTGTACCGTTGTGTCCGAAGTGCTTTAGAGCACTATAAACGGTGCAATGTGTCCCAAAAATTACAAGAGATGCAGCTATAGTGTATACAGTGTTCGGCCTATTTTTGTAATTTTTGTTACCTACGTGTTTGTCACAAATAAATGCTTTTCTTTCTTTTTCTTTTCTTTCTATAGTTACTATGAAAGTTACCCGTGTAATTACTGTACTGTACCATTCCAGGTGTTTTGGCGTATTCCCACCTGTTACCATGTTACCAATGGTAACAGGTGGGAATATGGGAGAAACACGAAAAATATTTTTTTAAAGACTAACCTTGAGTAGGTACAGATGGAGGGGAAAATCCCAGCTGTTACCACTGGTAACATATTGGTAGTAACAGGTGGGAATAACCCGTGTTGTGGTGTAGGCCTTAATCTAACCAACCAATTCATCAATTTCTGCAAAAAAATAGCAAGTTGTGTCGCCTTGGCAAAGTTACATTTCGTTTATCTTTGTCCGCAGGTTCATGTGCCTGGAAACGGTTGAACAGAGCATCCGCAAACTACAGGACGCGAAGTTGGAGATGGCGGCGAACGTGTTGACCGGCGCGCGGCACAACAGCGCCTCCAAACTGAGCATAGAAGACCTGAAAGTTCTGTTTAATATGGGGCCTCCACAGTCACAGTAACCTCGACACGTCCGGACCAGATCCTGATGATATCCATTATTTAATTTGCCAGATAAGATTTTGTCTGGAACCGTAACATTTCCAGGATAATTTAAACAAACTTTATACAGGATGTACCAAAAATGGGGTGTGAACCGATCAAGGGCATAACAGGTATCATGTTCTGATAAGCGTTGGCCTACGGGGGCGACCTGCTCCATACAAATGTAAAAAAACACGTGAAAAAAAATTGTTTTAGTTTTTTCTTACTGGAACACGATACCTGTTATACCCTGATCGGTTCACACCCCATTTATTGTACACTCTGTATAGAGCCCAAACCGTTTTATAACAATCCTGAAGTTTAGTTTCTGAGCAAAACGACTTAGGGCAAATTCAAATTATGGTTTTCATTAGTAATCCCGCAACGTCAGGCGAGAAAAGTCCACGGCCTAACCTATTCTCCAATCATCAAGGACCTGAATATGCTTTGTAATACGGGGCAGTCCCAGTAACACTTATTTCAAACTTCTGTCGAGGGATGTCACTCTCCGATGCACCTGAACCAATTACTTTAGGCCAGTCGCACACGTAACGACAGTATGGCGACCTGTCACAGCAAATTGAGCTATGGGTGGGTACTAGATATGCCACAGAGCATGGACCTATGAAACTCAGGACAAGCTATGGTAATAATACCACGTGCGAGTGAGCTGGTAGTGTGACAGAAAGGGAAATATCATTCGCTGTCCTTCTCATAGTTCCACTTTTTCTTATTTGCCACATCTGATTTATTATGAAGTTGTGGCACATAAACCATTACCCGTCCAAATTGAGTAGGTTGTTTATGGCAAGTCATCAGCCATTTTAAGAGTCCGCAGTAAGCTCGGCCGAATTTCACCTTCCCATACAAACGTAGTTACGCTCTCATTTTAAAACTACGTGTTGGATTGTAACGTAACTTTGCATGACACGAGGTATAATATGTCTGTAATTAGTTTCGTAGCTTCAGATACCATAGTAAAAAATAGTGAATTTAAGTTTTTCATACAAAACTTGTTTATGCTGTATTTTGTTTGTTTTATAAACTGGAACCATATAAACTAATTAAACTATCTAACTAATTAAACTGTCCATGCCACAGAGCCAATGGGAGTTAATTTTTCCTCGAGGGGTGTGGTGCGACACGACACATCCAGTCTCGAGACCGGACGCGCTGGACGCGCAGATTGCAACTTTGAAAAAGGCATAAGTTAAAATGGAGCCGGCACTTAGTAATTTGGTTGGCAGTAAAATACTCTTGATGATTATAACTGTAAAACTAACCAACATACAAATGATGTCACAGTTTACAGATAATATAAAATTATAATTGAAAGTTAAGAATGCTCAGCTAATCTAATTTTGGTAATTCATTTTTTTGTGTAATTAGTATATTTGCAAACTCTTGAACATTATTTATATTTGATAACAAAATGCTTTGAATTATATTGAAAGTAGGAGATCCTATGATGATCGAGAGGTACAGTCGGTGCCAGAAGTATTGGAGGGTAAAAAGTTGTACATAAATATTTGGATATAATTTGCAATTAGCGTTGTCCTCTTCATTACTTCTGTCACGGGCAACTTGTGGCGAAATTAGAATTTATCATGATAATTATTTTATAAAGTACTAGACATGTTAGATTTAAAATATTTTTGATTTTGTACGATTTTAAATGTAGTATAGGATACTGTTTTACAATAAATAATATACTTAACAGATTGATTGTTTAAAAATGTCGCTCACGTTTTGTTCAATTGGAATCGCATAGCACCCAGCGAATGCACTCATTTAATCCCTCCTCTCCTGGGCCAATTTTTTTTAGTTTGGAATTCCATACAAATTGCTGACCCGGATCGGGGTCAGCGGGAGGGGTAACACACAAGTCAAAACTCACTATGACTGTCTCTTGGCAAATAAAATAAAACGCGAATTCTAACCTCGTTGGCGACCGTCTATCGGTGGGTCGGCAACCTTTTAGCAACCAAGGGCCATATAGTCTAATAAAATTGACGCGGGCCGCACTTCTTCATATTTTGTGACTAACAGGCAATTTCTAAATTCTGAATATAACAACTAGGGAGGCTCGCGGCCGGTTGCCGAACCTGGTCTATTGGATCCATGCATGCTATTGAATTTCTAGCCAGTCCAACCACTGGGTGTATGGAAGCGGCTGAAAATTGCCGTGGGAGATGGCATTACTTTTTGTTACAAAACTTGTAACAAATTGGAATATTTCTAATTAACCGACACAGGACACCTTATTTAACCACAGTAAAAAATATTTAAATGTCAATCATCTTTCCTGTAATGTTCACGAATGTACCGAGTAAACGAAAATGAAATGCTTCAGCGCGAACATGATGGACGGACATTAACACTCGCAGACACAACGTGAGACCGTGGCTAAAAATAAAAGTTAAACATTCACGGCCGTTCTGCGGGAACGCCCAAAGCTACCGAAATATCGGCATTGCATGCCGAGCGGCGCGCACGGCGCATCGGGACCTGACCTAGTCCAGCTAAATACTAAAAAGGCCTCGACATGAGCATAGAGCGCACTCGACACTGCAGTGGGCCCTCGCCCGTCACCAAGCGCCTCTGCGCTACCATTGTGTTTTTCATCGGAGTAATATGTGTTTTAGGAGGTGAGCATTTTATTTATTTACTAACAAACTAGTGCGAAGTGACAAACGACTACTTTTACTAGCGGTTATTGTTTGGTTTTATATTGTAGACAGTTATTTAAGAATGTTATTGAACAAAGCAGCAGAACGATATCATAACCTTTACTCAGTGATTGATGAAGCCCAGATACGCGATGTTTTAACCGCATAACTCTTATAAACCTGTCAAAGACGCTGCGATGGAAACAGGACTATCTGCTTTCGAATAGTCTAAACAAATTTTCCGAGTGAATTACCTCATTTTGAACGTTTTCCAGGTTATTTATTTTGCCGCATGTCGCGAAATGATGTCAGGAGAAGTAACGATATCGTATCATTCAACTTGACGATCGCAGCGGAGAATTTATACAAAAGAGCGAAGCGAATCTCGCCAAAGGCCGTTCTGCATAGTGAACCGGAGAAAGTTACAGCAAAGCTCTTGGATATATTCAACTGCACACACGCAGAATGCGGAATCATTACTAACTATAATGTAGCGGAATTTATAAAGCGTGCTGTCAACCTGAAGGTTATAAGACTGTTGAAATCCGTGAACAATGCCACCATGTATTTGGACTCTTTGAGATGACGTCTACTTGGATGTATGGCTGTCCGTTTTTTGGTATTGGACAAGTTTGAGCCATAATTATTTAGTGTCAATAATGCATTGTATTGTGTTCGCTAGACTAATTTGAAATTATTTGATTATCTTCTGCCTATCAAATTGTGATTTATGTAGATACTATAATATTAGCTAATGTTATATTATTATGTAAGGAATGAAAATAAAAATTGGGAAATTGTATAACATCGTTTATTTGTATCCCAAGCAAACGGACGGCGGCCGGCGATGCGATAGTCATGTTCCAATGAGACCAGCCAGCTTTTCCCTGGTCTCCAGAGGGCAACACCGAACAGCATCAGTAGTTTCAGAACGAAATCTTTAGATGTATCTTCAGCCAGGCATCCAACTCCTGTGAAACAAAAGAATGTTAATATCGAGCTAGTTTGTGGGCGACCTACTGGCGTTCTCCTTTGATTTAAATCCTTTTGACGAATATGCAATGAAAACAACCGTATTTGTCGTTATGCTATTTCGTAATTTCGTGTAACGACAGTCCGAATTTTTGACGTATTTATAGATCGACTTGCAGCGTTATTATTATTAACGTCATATCAGAAGATTAAGGTCGGAATATTTTATGATTGATTTTAGATTAAAGTTTTCAACTGAAGATCAATTTGTTAGTATTTTTAGCAGTTTCAACGAACGAAGCAGATTTTTACGCTGCAGATATGAATTTGGAAGTATTTCGTATCCGTTTAGTGGAGAACAGTTTACACTATCGCATGCCGTTCAACGGTTGCCATACGCCGTACTTACGATTTACGTATCGCATCGCTGTCTTCGGTCGGTGTCGCCTAACGCTAGTAGCCGTAACGTGTCGGTCCTAGCGAGCGCCGCAGGCTCCGGGCGTGCCTCAACCGTCAAGCCGCTACTAACTATCTGAAAGGACTCGCACGCACTTCCATGTCGACGCTCGACATTAGGTACAATGTTGGCGAATGCAAAGATTACAGAGCAGGCGAGTTTTGACGCCTAGCATCTACCTACAGACCGACCAGACTAGTCGCAGGCTCCGGACGATTGCTCTGTAATCCACGCGTCGGGCGGACCGACGAGGCGGTTCGACCGCCTGCATTCGCTAACCAACGCATAGCATTAGAAAGCAGGGCCTTGCGACCTCACTGGCGAATTTATAAAGAAAACAAGAACATAATCGGATACCGCAACCACAGAAGCATTGAAAGCCCGAGGGCTCCCAAGGATAACATGCAAGTGAATTGAAGGAGAAAATCAAAATAAAAAATGTTATTCTACGAAATTTAATTCATACGAAAATATACAACTTAAAACAATAGCGCTACCAATATTCTCATTTAAGTCTTATTTATAAATAGAAAAGGTAATCGTAAAAATTATACAAATCAAGTCAGATTTACTATAGCCGGACGCGCAGACATAAGAAACGATCGGTGAAATGAAACCGTCCTTTGTGAAAATCCTCATTTATTGAAATTACAAAGCGATTCACATAATTGCATTCCACTCGGGTCGAAACTTACATGTCTAAAGCCGCACGTGGCGCGGTATAATCTCGGAAACTAGCTACGCGAGCCCGGTCGCGGGCCGGAACACTTCGTTATCGGTTTGTTCGTGTCACGTGGTTTAGTACGGGCTTATCTAGGAGTACTGGAGGCTCGAGCGCTAGTGCTAGGGCTAGTGTCTAGTACCGCCGGCCCAGGCCGCCGCCTTCGCGCCGCGAGCCGCTCCGCCGGCCCCGCTACAACAACCGCAGCATCAGCAGCAGCCCACAGCCAACCAACCGTGTCGACACCGCTTAGCTCGTAGTCGCAACGACTTGCTTACTAACCTGCTTACGCTAAGAGTGCTAGCACTGACGTACCGCCAACTGACTCTACTGATTTACTATTGTATCCGTTGGTTTGATAGCTACGTGATCGAGATAAGTTTCGAGTCCGTGTCGCCGGTCCCACGTCACTACGGCCTAAGGGGCGTCCCACTGCGTTAACTATGCGTAAGGCGACTTATTGCAAAATACAGAAAAATCATCACCTTGTATTACTCAATCCAATTTTCAATTTAGCTGCGTTGCAAAAGTGTGTTTATTATAGTAGATGGAGAGTTATCTTAGTTACTGTATTTGAAGTTTGGTCATTGGCTGTTGTTGTTACAGTGATGACTGGAAGTGACTCATTGCGCGTCGGGAGAAAACCAGAGAGTAAACAGATTACAGGGTTCATTATTATATTTCAGACACGCTACTGTACTATACTATCAATAATAGAAAAAGAAACACTATTATTGCCTGATCTGTATAAGAACATCAAATCTATTTGTTTGTAAATAAAGCCATATCAAGTTTAAGTTCAGTTTTCATATTAAAAAAATAAACAATGTACTTCCTATTGATTATACAAGGAAATTTTGGTCATAGTAGTAGTAGGTAACTTTGTATTACACTAAAATTGATTCTATTAATAAATTGAGGAGTTATCTAACAAATTGATGCAATTTTGAAGTGTAAGATACTGTGTCTGTTTACTCCGAGGTGGCGGTGATCTAGAGCACAGTCGGACACTCACCGGCCCATGGGCGGGTACTGCTGTGCGTAAGGGTCGCGCTCGTAGCCTGCGCCCGCGCCGCCGCGCCTGGAAATATAAAACAATCTGTTAAGCTGCGTACGTATTTGAGCGGCTCAGCCTGAGGCATGCTCGCCCCGTGCGGCGAGCTGCTCGCGAGCCAATTTGGTGCACATAAACATGCGCGGGCGAGTCAGCGTGCTCGCGGTGAGCCGACTTTGTGCGTCGTTCAAAATGGCGTCGGACACGATGACAGCCGCGGCTGCGTTTATCGTAATTCACCGAATTATTACCAAAAAGAAGAGAAAATCGCCTTGGTGGTGGATGTAACAGTTCTACAAAAATTTACTTCACCAAATTACATCGTTCTGTCCGCGGCACGCTCGGATACACGTCCAAATTACGCGAAGCACGCACACTGAGGCGCCTTTGAGCACGGGCAAAAGACCGACTAGGAGGCTCGCCGCGCCCCGCTCGCGCACAGCGCGTGAGCGCGTACGAATTAGAGCAAAATAGGTGCCGTGCGTGCCTCAACCCGAGGGTGCTTAAATTCGTACGCACCATTAAAGCTTAGAAAATTCAATTTCAAATCACATAAAGAACACAAAACATACCGTTTAACATACATAACTGCAATGAGACTACTTAAACAATGTCATAGAATTAAAACTTAAAATTAGGTTGGGCAATGGGTGCTCGAATCAGCATATTACAAGGCTTAAAGCCTTGCTGGTTTTCAGACGAGTCCCTTCGATAGGGTTGGAGTACAAAGGTTAGCTTTATTTTTTTTCATGTTTGCAAACCTTACGGTGACCGTGAGTACCAACCCTAAGGCATTGTTAATCTTGTTACATAAGCAGAAAGCAATATGCAACTCGTATAACCTCTTTTGTACTGAATAGATTCCTTCAAAATGAGTTTTTAGAAGACTTTATGAAGTGAAAGATGAAAAAAAAAACGATAATTAGGCTGAGAGGGATAATTATGGGGCTCCATAAATGATATATAAAATATGAATGAACCTTAATTAGGAGTAGACAATAGAAAATAGAATGCCATGTTTAGCCTAAGATTTGTCAGGTAGTATCAGCTGGCCGAACAAACAGTTTGTTTGAAGTTTAACTTGAAGTCATTCTAATCTTTTTTTAAGTCTGGAGAAATTAAATTTATTTTATCTAACCTATCGATGGCTGTGTGACCTCGTATATGAAAAATAACTACTTTAGGAGAACACGTAAAAACTATTTTATTTCGTTTTATTGTACTGAACAAGTAAAATATTTTTTAATAATTAGATAAGCAATTCGACGATGTAATGAGTACCAAATTGACAATAGTCAATTTATAAGTATTGAAGTGGTCATTATATGTCTATACGAGTTTGTGTTATACATGTAAGTTACTTTAACATGTTATACGTGTTTGTGCCAAGCTATCTTTAAGTAGTAACACTACTATAATATAGTTTTAAATTTATATAATATATAAATATGAAACAGATTACATATATTTCAGAGAAAGTGATCAGGCCAGATCGTTTCAGTTTTTAAATTCTTATATATACTTAATAAAACAGTAATGTGCAAGATTTATATATTTTTAATATAATGTAACAGAACAAAATGGTCTTCTCCTCAAACTAATACTGCGATGACAAAAAAAATGCACTTCTACATGTTATTAATTATAATATTTAGCATGATTCTTCGCCCGGTGACAAAGGTCTGTGGGGAAATAGGACTATATGTAAAGTGTTAAAATTAACACACCATTTTACGCCATAGGAATAGTTGTAATGTATTGCCATGTATTCCCTTAGTGGCTGGCCATTGATGATTTCTATATCTTCCCCAAACCATTTTACTTCAAAGGTCTCCTTTTTTTGCTATATTTGTTTAGTTTATCACATATGTGAGAGTTAATAAGTCAGTGTTCTCTTTTTAACAGGTAATCTACAACTGAAAAACACATTTTAATTAAATTAATACACTTCTTCCAATTGATATTCTTCTGGCGAGATTTTATGATAATGACATAAACATGACAGGATTCCTTTTTTTATAAATATTTTTTTAGCTAAGTCAGCTTACTATTCACATGGAAGGTTGTCAAAAGTACCCTAAACCGACGAGCATGTATGAGAAATGTTATGAAAGTGAGTGAAGCGAAAGTGGTTTGTCAGGATCGTAGCAAATGGAGATCCGTGATCTCTGCCTACCCCTCTGGGAAAGAGGCGTGATTATATGTATGTATGTATGTATGTAGGTTGTCAAAAAAAGGGTGGTAATCTTTTGTATCACCATTTTTAATGATTGTAGATCATTCAATTTTCGACGCGTTTATAGGCAGTTGTGCTTGATACAACTGTCGAATATCATTATCTGCTGAAACCGTGATTGGGATCATACGTCGGGGCAGAGCCTCCCAGTCATCGTCAAACGATAATTTATATAAAATGCCCTCTGTGGTATATTTCAAGGCACGCAGGTCATTTACGCACGGGTCACCAGTTCGATTGCCAGGTCGTATAGATTTATAGTATTTCAGAATTGAATACTTTTTAAAAAACCGATAGTCTACGTAATTGACAGTGTAAGACTCTCTTATTCTGGATTCTCTTATAAGCTGTAAATAGTTTGCGGGTACGTATATTTCTTTGTTCTTTTTTTGCCTTTCAATAGTTGCGTGGACAGAATCTGCTTCCATTTGTGTATGCCCTTTAACGAGATATTTTTGAAAGATTGTTACATCATCTAATTTTGCAAAATGTAACAATGAATTGGACAAAGTGGCGTTCCGATTTTGTGCACAACACCCATCGCTATAAAGGACAATAGGCACGTTCGCATCTAAACAGTGCTTTTCCAAAAAATATATAATACAAGAAGAAAATACTTCACTATCCATGGCTCTATCGCATTCGTTCGCATGCCACACATAGCATGATACTTTTTTAGTACTTAACTCGTATATAGTAAATTGATGACCAGCCAGTTTTTGTCTGAAATACAGAGATCCAGCGGTAATTGAGGAATTAACTGTACTGCTTGTACATCCATAGTGTATACTTTTAGTTTTCCTTCGATAGCCAGAGCTTTGTCTTGTGTTTTCTCCAAATGAGCACTATCCTTTTGAATCACATGAGAATGGTACGATTCCAGTGACAAAATATCATTTTTAAATGAATAGCATAAGTCACATTGATCTTTGCGGGGCTTAAATAACCCAATCTTCATCTCGTGCATTAGCTTCATAAAGAGTTCGTAACTAGGTATTTCTTTATGTGGCACATTTTGATCTTTTAGATAAGTTTTTAGTGTGCGATACACATCTCGACCTGACGAGTAAGTCATTTCTAAATATTCTTTAGTCAAATCATTTCGACAGTAATGGGAGGGCATTTTAGGTGTGTTATTCAAAAACTTCTTAATATGGTCACGTTTTTTAGTATCTCGTCTTCGCGTCTTTTTTTTTACAACGGTTTTCTTTATTATACCATGATTATTAGCATTTTTTACCCAATTCAATACACACCATTCACCAATGTCCAAAGTATTCAAAAACATTGTTTTACATACTTGTACGTTTTGATCCTTAACTTTCATGTATGTTTTGTACGTGATTTTTTGCCATTGGCATTAACAGTTGTCTTTGTTACAAGTGCACACACATAAGCCTTTCATTGTCCACATGACATATTGCTCCAAAATGAGTCAAAGATGTTTTTTCTGTCATGTTCTGTAATTATGGCACAGTTTTTGGAAGCATTTTTTAAACATCTTAAAGACGTACAACCCTTCTTTAAACTCCTTGCTTTCCGTAGTTCCAAATCTTTCAAAGTTTCTTTATTCTTCCTTACGATGCTGTAATATGGCTTTCCTTGCTCTCTTGCTTTAATTACTTCTTCTTTTTCGTTTACGTTTTCTTGAAAGAATTCCTGATTTTTCATCTAAATTTTGACATGCAATCCCTGGTATACCTTCAACATCATGAGAAGGTTGAAAAAAATCTGAGGAGTCATCAGACTCAACAAGATTTTCCATATTGGGAACCATATTTCCCGTTTTCTCGTCCAAAATAAAATCTGTAAATACGTCTCCCACAAAATCTTCATAGATCAAAGAGTGACCCTTTGTGAAATATCCCGATCTATCATCCAATACCAGGTGATCTTGGCCGTCTTTCGAACTTGCTGACATAGCAACTAATTAAACGACAAACTCGTTAAATACAAACTTAATGAAATAAATATATTTGTTTTTTCTCGCATAAATGTGCCACTAAAAACTATAAATCATTACGATTGACGGCTAAAGTCAAGAGACTACTTCTTAAAATAATGTACTTACCTATACCTACCAGTAGTTACTATGAAGGATGTATTTCTGTTTTCATGTAATCATTTTACTATCTAGATAGTGTTCTAATACTTTACGAGTACCTGGGTAATGAATAAGGATAATGACTATTGATCGGCATTTATCATTCGTATCAATAGTTGTATATAGGTGTGATAGTATATAGATACTCTGCATTGATGACTAAAAAATTTGTGCCGCAAACTTGTATAACAATTTACGAGGTTGTGCCATAAACAAATATTTCAATACCAAATACGTGTTTGGGTTTTGACGAAATAAATCTTTTTTATGCTGAATGCTTTTGTCGTAACGTGAATCGTAACATTTTAAATAGTTTTGTATAATTATCTCATTTTCTCCAAAATTTCATATACGAGGTTGAGTCACACAGCCATCGCTATGCCCCCTTACAATTAACGGAAATTGTCAAAAACATGTAGTATATAAACACTGATTGCAATGCTTTAAAAAGTAAATAAAAAACACTGCCCTGTGTTAGAATAGATTACCCACTACATACAAACTACGTCTTTATAGTAGTAAAGCATAGACAAAAATAAACGTTTTTGTTGTCATTCTAAATTTGTCTCCCTCATGTTCTCTATCTTTCTACACGGCTCAGAGACCTGGACTATCCAAAGCTAGCCAAAATGAAAATG
This sequence comes from Epinotia bilunana, assembly GCA_947049275.1. Taxonomy (NCBI): domain Eukaryota; kingdom Metazoa; phylum Arthropoda; class Insecta; order Lepidoptera; family Tortricidae; genus Epinotia; species Epinotia bilunana. Next base: position 2,450,000 of record OX346268.1, on the reverse strand, counting down.
CTTTTGAGATGTGGTGTTGGTGTCGACTTCTACAGATACCTTGGACTGCAATGCAAACAAACTAATCCATTCTGGAAATGCACATACATGACTATCCACAATATGTCAACTGTTTTCTCACATACTGACGACATTCTTCAGATAGCCTGAGAGGATTATTATGACGGGAATAGTTGAAGGCCAGTGGTCTCGAGGCAGACCACCCACTAGATGGACCACACAAATCACTGCACTCTTGCAACTACATCTGCATGAGGCCTCATCAAAACATTTAGAATGATAAAGTAACTAGCAGGTTAAATTTTGCATGGGCTATAAATAGATGTTTACAAAAACAAAAACTTAGATAATGGCTTATAATTTTAAGATAACAGTCATCTACTGTAGATTATCTTTCAAAGTTATTTACTGAATTCAATTTAATCCAGATTTGCGAAAAATATTTTCATACTATTTAATAGGCTGAATGATAAATCATCAGTAAACAGTTTAATATATGCGGTTCACTGGTAGAGAATGCCATAAGGCACTAAGTCCTCCACTTGTACTTTTTGGGTGTGCAATAAGTTTAAATAAATAGTTACAGAAATTAATTAACATCAAGCAGCAGCATAACTATACCATACGGGGCCCCTTGGCTGCAGGGCTCATGGCATTTTACCTGCTCTGCCACTCTATACATCATCAAGTTCTCTATTTTTGAAAGTGATAACGAGAGTGTTTTTTGAGTGATAACAAGGTACTCACATTGGGGGCGATCTTCTGCTGAACATGTCACCATTGCCCATGGGAGCGGCGCGCGGAGGTGCCCCACGGTCGTAGCCGGAGGACATGGGCATGGCTCCCCGCATCGGCGCGCGCCGGTCCATCATGTCGCGCTCGTCGGGGTACATGGGCGCGCGCCGCTCGTCCGCGTACATCCCGCTCATATCCTCGGCGCCGTAGCCACCGCGCCGGTCGTCATATATGGGCGCTGCGTAGTTGTCGCGCGCCAGAGCGAATCCACGTCGGTCTTCGCCGCCGTAGCCCCCGTAGCGGTCGTCGTTGTAGACGCCACCACCGCCGAAGCCACGCTCTACACCGCGGTCGTAGCCGCCGCCCATGCCGTTCCTCATGCCCATGCCGCCGCCACCCATAGGCGGGCCGCGCATATCGCCGCCTCGCATCGGGCCCATGCCACGGGAGTCGCGCATGTAGGGCGCGTCGCGGCCGCCCATGGGTCCGGAGCGCATAGGGCCGCCGCCGCCACGCCGGTCCATGCCGCCGCTGCGCATGCCGCCGGCACCTCGCATGCCGCCGCGGCCGCCACCAGGCCCACCGCGCTGCCCGCGCTCCTTGATGCGGCCGCGCTCGACAGTGATGACGCCGCCGTTGAAGGTCGAGTTGTTGAGGCCCCGGATTGCAGCGGCCGCCTGGTCCTCGGTCTGCATGTGCACGAAGCCGCATCGGTTCATTATGTCACATTCTGTGACGACACCGAAGCGTTCGAACGCTTTGCGGAGCTCCTCCGGCTTCGAGCCCTGGGGCAGGCTCCCGATGAACACTTTCGTTTGCTAAAATGACACGCAAAAGATGTAAATGCGAAGCTTTTAAATAAAATAAAGGCTGTTTTACGTTGTTAACGTAACTTACCGGCACCATATTGTGTTCACTTCTTATATCTATCCTTAATTATTAAAATAATCAGTATTAAATTAAACGCGGCACACCACACTCTAGCCAGTTTCACTTCAGTAACAAAATGGCGGCGACCGACGTCGAATGACGCCGTTTAGGTTATTGATGCTTGTCACTGATTGGCTAATTTTTGGCACTCAACTTGCTAGGTAAAAAAAAAACCCTCCACAACTCCAATACGCACACCTAACCCCCTAGCACACTAAGTTTTATGTCGGACATAAAGCATTCGTCCCTCTCTGGCAATTATGCGAGTGCGAGAGGGACGAATGCTTTATGTCCGACATAAAAATTAGTGTGCTAGGGGGCCTAGAAGAAGGGCTACCGCGAAACGAAAACGAATTTCGTTCGTCTTTGTCGCTCGAACTAGCAGTGTGACAGAGAGGGAGATGCACGAACGAAACGAAGCTCGTTTTCGTTTCGCAGTAGGCCCTCAGCTATTTGACACAACAACTTGCTGTAGTTGAAACGAGAGAGCAATACATCTGTCATTCTATTTATAGCGGCGTCTCTTGAGAAATAGCCTTTACTAACAGCATATTCGTAGTCGTTCGCGTACAACACGATCTATATTTCAATTTTTTCGTCGTACTCAATAAATCAAATGTCATGAATCACATTTTATTCATAATTTAGACATGGAAAAACTTCATCGGATACTTGCAGTATCTTCCATGGTAAACTTTATAGCGACGCAACCATGACCCATGGCAACCCTCACAAAGAGCGGTTGAGCAATGTAGGCAGCACAACTTGTAGGCGGGAAAGATGGAAAATGACAAGTACACGCGTAACCAATTTAATGTAATGTATTTTTAGATATTTTGACGATTTCTTTTATAAAATCATAATCTTATTAAAAAAATTAACCTTATGTTTACATTTTCACACCTTATTCCATTGTAATACCGAAAAAATATTCATATCATATTTAACGTCGACTGTACATTGGACGTCGTCAAACATACATTTAAGTGAATGTGATTATGGATGCAAATAAAAAACTTTAATGAAATGTTTAATTTATTAGCTCAAAATATATTTCACAGTGAGATAAAATTGCTGGTGGATACTAAATTCATCATTTTGTACTTGGCGAAGCAAAGCTTCTCTTTATTTTAAAACATTGTTTATTGTTGCAAACATATTACAAATACGTACTAAAATGCTTACGCGTTATTATTACGCATGGCACTAGAAGGAATAAGAATAAATCCAAAGTTAAAAAAATGATACACTATAGATATAAAAATAATTAAATTCGTAATAATAAATATTCGCCCAAAATAATATGGAAATAAAAACATGAAAAAATAATAACATTCTCTGGTGTTTATTTGTAACTAGTAAAAAATAATTATAAGTAATAATTTTTTTAAGCTAACACGTTAATAAAAATACTGTCAAAGCATGTGGTATTTTGGATAGTTTATGGGAGGGTTAGTGGTTTATGCATGTGACAGCTTAGCTAGTATGATCGCGTTTATGGGCATTCGTCCTTCACTAGCAAGTGGGTACGTGCGAGAGGGATGAATGCTTTATATCGAGCGTAAACTTGATCATTTTAGCAGCGCAGAAGTATCTCTGCACAAACAGATAGCTGAAGCGCGCCACAATATATTTACTTATCAGTGGCCTTGTTCACAAAGCTACAGTTACAATTTTGAGAGACTCGTAGGCAGCACAGGTCGAATGGCCAAGCGCCTGGATTGCCTGTGACTTGTAAACTTGCAGCTTCGTGGGGCACTGGTCCCTCATCACTAATCAACGGTTTGCAAGCGGAACCTCCTTAAAGTATATAGGATTGAAAGACATGCAAATTGTATGAAGTATACAGTATTTCATTGAACATTTTCATGCGCGGACGGTGATTTATTTCGTTCTCTTCTTGTGTAAAGCAATCAAACAATATCGATGGATAAATCGATAAAACGTACCATCAATGAAACTTTCTAAAAATATTCGTTCACAGTAAATATACAATATTTGTATTTGCTTACAGTTAGTTAAGTACGATAAATTTGACTTGGTAAAATGTGACATTATACTGTAATTTGAAATCAAAATATGTAAATTTAAAATAAATAAAAATAAGTTTTACTACAAAATGCTTTTAGGTATAATGCATTAATCTCAATACACTAATTTCAAGGCATCAGTATTATATGATAAGCATTTTTTCTCGATGTTGACAATATAGCCAAAAGATAGAAATATTATTGCTTAAGATACTTGTACACAGTGGCGAAGCTATGCTAGGGATGTAAATAAATAAACTTTGGCGTCTTTAGCCTAGGCGTGACCTATCCGGACTAGCATCGGTTATCGCATCACTTTCACTATGCTAAATCGTATGCTAATGAACACTAAAATATTGCGTTATCTAGCTCAACGAAGTATTTACATAAGAATTGTACTGGGAGCGGCTATTATGAAATTGGAAAATCAATTGTTGTAAGTGCTAAAAGCGAGTGATAAAAGTGTTAATAATTATTAATACTGCACATCTATCACAATGTAACCACAGAATAAAAAAAATGCAAAGCAGACGAAATATAATGATAATGACCCTTGAACAATCTCTATGTGTGAGTTCACTCTGTACTGCTTTTTATTGCCACAATTTCGTTATGGTGCCATAGTCTGCAATATACTTATGTGTGATTTGATTAATTATATTAAATAAAATGTATTCACCACGTGGGAAGCTGCGTTATTTGTTTAGAAGCATAGTAAATGAATAAAGGGTAATTCCCACCAAACGGTACGCATCGCATCGGATCGGAACGGATTTTGCAATCTAATCATGTACACAGTATTTAAAGTCTATATTACCAAGCCTACTTTAAATACTGTGTACATGATTTAATATCGTTTAAAGATTGTAAAATCCGTTCCGATCCGATGCGATGCGTACCGTTTGGTGGGAATTATCCTTTATGCTCTCAATCTGCCAATAACATTTAGACACAATACCGCCATCATTCTAGCACCTTAAGAGTCCGCAGTAAGCTCGGCCGAATTTCACCTACATACAAACAGTTTCGTTCTCATTTTAAAACGATATGTTGGATTGAGGTATATCTTTGTCTGTAATTCTAATTAGTTTATGTGGTTCCAGGTTATAAAACAAACGAAATACAGCAAAAACAAGTTGTGTATGAAAAAATTTAGTGTATGTACTGTATTTTTACTATGGTATCTGAAGCTACATAAACTAATTACAGACCTGGATTTACCTCATGTCATTGTACATGCAAAGTTTCGTTACCATCCAACACGTAGTTTTAAAATCAGAGCGTAACTACGTTTGTATGGAGAGTCGAGCTTACTGCGGACTCTTAAAGTGCCCCGGAGTCCCTATCACGATAAGTTTTATTGTCACGTTTTACGGCGAAAATGTACTGAGTCATCACGTAAAACATAGTTATAACAAGTATCGTGCTAGTTTGGCAGGTACTGAGTTAATAGTTACCTACTTATTTTGACTTTTTTTGGTAAATATTGAAACTATGAATTGAGCTGCATCGCGCAAATCTATGCTTGCGAATGCCAAATAAATCTAAGGGCCAAAAATTAAGTATATTGCGTTAATGTACCTATATTACAAAATGAATATGGGTATGACCACTATTTTTGCTCCGTCCTCACAAACAATACAACTCAAAAGAAAACAGTAACACACTGTCAATTTCCCCTGTTGATCCCAAATTACACAATTACAAGATAAGATCTGAATGATACCTTCGTAATTCTTAATGTAATTTAGCTATATATATTAAAGTTTACGATAATGCAAAGCTAGGATTACCCACTTATTGGGATCTAGAAAGTTAATTCATTGACCGAATCAAAAATCCATGCTCTTCACATATTCTATCTGATATGACAAAGTGGATAACTTTCATCAAACTTTACACGGCTCGATAACATTCCCCAATTTAGAAATTTTATGTTTTTAAATCGTTCGATTAAAGTACCTATCTACTAATTGTAACTATCTTTTTTATTACAATGATCATATAGGTTTGCGAAGTGCCTATCAAAATTAACACACATTTTCTATACGTAAACGTTAAACTAGTGCATATTGTGTGGTTAATTTTGACAAGAGCACAAAAATCGTCTGGCTCAAGTGTCCGATACGATAAGTCTCATGTTATTTGGCTTTAACTATAGCCATTGGCATTTAATCTTCAAAACATCTGCGAGTTTCGTTCCAGAACTCCTTATAAGTATGGTTAGTCGGGGCAAGTGCGCCAATGGGGTGAATGCAACTATCATACAGGACCGGTCATTATGGCACTCTTTGGGGGAGGCCTATGTCTGGTAAATCGCACTTACCCCGGTGGCGCACTTGCCCCGACTGACCTTACTTCTAAAACTGCCAAAATCTAGCGGCCTAATTTAGAAGGCGATACATTAAACCTTTATTATCACGTGGCATTACCAACTAAAATATATCCTTATAGTAAAAAATTGTTTTCACATCCATTAATTTAAGCGAGGTAAGCTACTCATAGCAAGAGATTCCGAAATGGCCACAGAGCATTATTCAGTTTAACCGTCCACAAAATACATATTTGTTTGAAAAGTGCCCAACTTGACGATTGAACTAAATAACACTGTAGTAGAGTTACGTTTAAAGTTATATTGCAACAAATGCATTCAAAAGTGAACACTTATATGAAATTTATTTACTTATTGCATTTTCACCCGACACTACACCACCAAGCCATCATCATAAGGCCTCCAATGTCGTATATATAATCTTTAGACTAGATAAGTATTTGAATTGTGATACGAGTAAAAATTGTGATCACTATAACGTTAGATCCATAAATGTAGAAATTGTAAATGTGGCGTAAATTTTAAGTTGGAATTTTTGGAATGACATAAGGGAACGCGTTGAATCTGTATCTTTTTGTGCACTTTTCTGGGATCTGTGGAAATGTAGCACCTTAACCACTTCTCTTAGCGTTCTCTTACATTCTAAGCGACCTGCCTGATGAACCCACGTTCTTACTCTTTCTTTATGGTAGATAATCTTAGACTATAGGCTCTGTTCTCGCGATAAAGATCTGAGCCGCTACCGCGAATGCCATCACTCCTATAGGGTGATAGAGACGGAGATATGCGAAAGATTTTCGTGTTTCCTAGTTGGAAGGTTTCTTGTACTTCAAGGGGCAGGACCCACATTTGTACCTCACGTCTGGCGCAAACGATCTCGTCTCCAAGTCGGCGTTCACGTATCACGTTCTTCGAGATGAAAGGCTTCTGTTCCATAATCTTTGACATCTTAGCGATCTATAGCAGAGTCGATTTGTAAGAAATCAAAGCTCTTCACAAACAATTATTTTCTCTTCAAGCTGTTGACGATGTAGTATCATCACGGCATTCTCCGTGAAGTCTTTGTGAATTTCGTTTCGCGATCTGTCGACGAGTCAACGAGTCAAATCAAAGCGCCTTTACGAACAATTTCCTCTCATGCCACAAGTCGACGATCACCGGTAGTATCCCACTTCTGACTTAGAAGGCTCCGTTGAGTCGTCGAGAACTGTTCGAATCGCGATGTTAAAGAGTCAACGGGCAAGGCAATGGGTCTCATCTCACAAGCCGATCTGTGGCAGGGTCACGTGTTTCTTGGCCCTGGGCTACGAGCGCGCGTACTTGAGCGCTTGGGGCAGCGGTTTCTCTTGCTTCATCGACTCCTTGACGACCACCTCCGAGTCGGAGAAGGATGGCAGGTCCGAGGTCAACGAGTCCTCGACTTCGGTCTTGCCTGATGACGAGTCACTGGGCCTGCGGAAAATATGTCATCGTCTTTCATAAACCTACACACAGTCGCCGTCAGATATATCGGAGGGGCCAAAGTCACAAATATCTGAACACGTCTCTATTGCCGAGACTTTAGAGACGTGTTCAGATATTTGTGAGCAAATTGCCTGCTCCGATATATCTGATGGCGACTGTAAAAAGAAAATTAAAGATAAATATAATAGCGAGTACGCCAACTTAGAACTATGAATAAAAAAGTTCAAAACGGCGGCCATGACATATTATTGGTACCGTTTGATAGAGCTCGTGAAGCACTTTGATGATCAGTAACCAGTTTTTCGAAATCTTGTACAATTTAGAAATAATCGAGTGATATCACTTATCGTTTCCACCCTGTACATATGTTGACAGTGTGACGTACCTATACCGCCTCGTGTTGATAGGCGCGAGGCACGCCAGGTACTTGAGCAGCGTGTGCCGGATCTGGTTGGGCGCCGTGACCAGCTTGGAGGGAGGCAGGTCCACGCAGTATGGAGCACGAGTGTCGCCGAGAAATGTGGTCACGTAACCTTCCATTTTCAGTTGGAGGAGCAGCACGTCTTCTAGGTCCGCTTCACTGTAATAAGTAATTAAATACTTGATTAATGCACGGTCAAAAAATTACAGGTACCTAATATTAGCATGTTTCTTATAATTTCACTTTCTTCTTTATCCAAAGTGCTCATAATTCGGAGTAGAAAACACTCAAACTTTCCAAATTCCATGAATTCAACTAAAGGGTTACCCTTTTGAGTGAAAACGGCTTTTATTAAGAGGTACAAAATAATAGACATTTTTTGTAAGATGTTTCTACTCTCTTGTCGTGGTACAAATAAAGAGTATTTACTATTATAATAAACCGTGACGTGACCATCACCGTACGATTCGATCCTCAAACTTTGGGTGGTTAGCCCAGATGGAACAGCACTCACCTCGCAGAGTAAAGGAACTGCGCGAAGTTGATGTTGGAGACGCAGTTGTCCCTGTCCTCGCTGTCGGTGTAGAGGCCGGTCTCGCGGTAGTGCATGCACAGGAGGTCTGAAGTGTTAGCCCAGATGGAACAGCACTCACCTCGCAGAGTAAAGGAACTGCGCGAAGTTGATGTTGGAGACGCAGTTGTCCCTGTCCTCGCTGTCGGTGTAGAGGCCGGTCTCGCGGTAGTGCATGCACAGGAGGTCTGAGGTGTTAGCCCAGATGGAACAGCACTCACCTCGCAGAGTAAAGGAACTGCGCGAAGTTGATGTTGGAGACGCAGTTGTCCCTGTCCTCGCTGTCGGTGTAGAGGCCGGTCTCGCGGTAGTGCATGCACAGGAGGTCTGAAGTGTTAGCCCAGATGGAACAGCACTCACCTCGCAGAGTAAAGGAACTGCGCGAAGTTGATGTTGGAGACGCAGTTGTCCCTGTCCTCGCTGTCGGTGTAGAGGCCGGTCTCGCGGTAGTGCATGCACAGGAGGTCTGAAGTGTTAGCCCAGATGGAACAGCACTCACCTCGCAGAGTAAAGGAACTGCGCGAAGTTGATGTTGGAGACGCAGTTGTCCCTGTCCTCGCTGTCGGTGTAGAGGCCGGTCTCGCGGTAGTGCATGCACAGGAGGTCTGAAGTGTTAGCCCAGATGGAACAGCACTCACCTCGCAGAGTAAAGGAACTGCGCGAAGTTGATGTTGGAGACGCAGTTGTCCCTGTCCTCGCTGTCGGTGTAGAGGCCGGTCTCGCGGTAGTGCATGCACAGGAGGTCTGAAGTGTTAGCCCAGATGGAACAGCACTCACCTCGCAGAGTAAAGGAACTGCGCGAAGTTGATGTTGGAGACGCAGTTGTCCCTGTCCTCGCTGTCGGTGTAGAGGCCGGTCTCGCGGTAGTGCATGCACAGGAGGTCTGAAGTGTTAGCCCAGATGGAACAGCACTCACCTCGCAGAGTAAAGGAACTGCGCGAAGTTGATGTTGGAGACGCAGTTGTCCCTGTCCTCGCTGTCGGTATAGAGGCCGGTCTCGCGGTAGTGCATGCACAGGAGGTCTGAAGTGTTAGCCCAGATGGAACAGCACTCACCTCGCAGAGTAAAGGAACTGCGCGAAGTTGATGTTGGAGACGCAGTTGTCCCTGTCCTCGCTGTCGGTGTAGAGGCCGGTCTCGCGGTAGTGCATGCACAGGAGGTCTGAAGTGTTAGCCCAGATGGAACAGCACTCACCTCGCAGAGTAAAGGAACTGCGCGAAGTTGATGTTGGAGACGCAGTTGTCCCTGTCCTCGCTGTCGGTGTAGAGGCCGGTCTCGCGGTAGTGCATGCACAGGAGGTCTGAAGTGTTAGCCCAGATGGAACAGCACTCACCTCGCAGAGTAAAGGAACTGCGCGAAGTTGATGTTGGAGACGCAGTTGTCCCTGTCCTCGCTGTCGGTGTAGAGGCCGGTCTCGCGGTAGTGCATGCACAGGAGGTCTGAGGTGTTAGCCCAGATGGAACAGCACTCACCTCGCAGAGTAAAGGAACTGCGCGAAGTTGATGTTGGAGACGCAGTTGTCCCTGTCCTCGCTGTCGGTGTAGAGGCCGGTCTCGCGGTAGTGCATGCACAGGAGGTCTGAGGTGTTAGCCCAGATGGAACAGCACTCACCTCGCAGAGTAAAGGAACTGCGCGAAGTTGATGTTGGAGACGCAGTTGTCCCTGTCCTCGCTGTCGGTGTAGAGGCCGGTCTCGCGGTAGTGCATGCACAGGAGGTCTGAAGTGTTAGCCCAGATGGAACAGCACTCACCTCGCAGAGTAAAGGAACTGCGCGAAGTTGATGTTGGAGACGCAGTTGTCCCTGTCCTCGCTGTCGGTGTAGAGGCCGGTCTCGCGGTAGTGCATGCACAGGAGGTCTGAAGTGTTAGCCCAGATGGAACAGCACTCACCTCGCAGAGTAAAGGAACTGCGCGAAGTTGATGTTGGAGACGCAGTTGTCCCTGTCCTCGCTGTCGGTGTAGAGGCCGGTCTCGCGGTAGTGCATGCACAGGAGGTCTGAAGTGTTAGCCCAGATGGAACAGCACTCACCTCGCAGAGTAAAGGAACTGCGCGAAGTTGATGTTGGAGACGCAGTTGTCCCTGTCCTCGCTGTCGGTGTAGAGGCCGGTCTCGCGGTAGTGCATGCACAGGAGGTCTGAAGTGTTAGCCCAGATGGAACAGCACTCACCTCGCAGAGTAAAGGAACTGCGCGAAGTTGATGTTGGAGACGCAGTTGTCCCTGTCCTCGCTGTCGGTGTAGAGGCCGGTCTCGCGGTAGTGCATGCACAGGAGGTCTGAAGTGTTAGCCCAGATGGAACAGCACTCACCTCGCAGAGTAAAGGAACTGCGCGAAGTTGATGTTGGAGACGCAGTTGTCCCTGTCCTCGCTGTCGGTGTAGAGGCCGGTCTCGCGGTAGTGCATGCACAGGAGGTCTGAAGTGTTAGCCCAGATGGAACAGCACTCACCTCGCAGAGTATAGGAACTGCGCGAAGTTGATGTTGGAGACGCAGTTGTCCCTGTCCTCGCTGTCGGTGTAGAGGTCGGTCTCGCGGTAGTACATGTACAGGAAGTCGTTGAGCTGCTTCGCCACCACGGCGCAGCGGTCCTTGTCGCACATCTTCGCGGACGGACCCTGATGATATAGACAAAATAAATTAAACATAGTTTAGCAGAAATCTACCATTGCATTTTTTTATTGGGTAAAAAGCTTAAGCTATTAAGTTAGGAATCGCCCCTATACAGGGTGGAAATAGATTTTGGGTCAGTGAGGGCAGCTACCAGATCCCGTGTTGCTAGGCGAAAATGGTCTTAGGAGACCTTCCTTCGATATTAAATTAATGAAGATTGGCGTTTACAGATTTTGGAAAAAACATACAGGGTGCGAGAAAATGGTCATTTTTGACAAACTTTTTTTTTGATGCCAATCGATCCCATTCCAGTCCAGGATCAAAGCTTGTATGCCACCAAAAATAAATTTCCGGCTAGAAAAGCCATAAATCGAGAAAAACTTTCCCCATACAATTTGTATGAAAATAAAAAAGTATTTTTTTACATTTATTTTTTTATGTCAATCGATTCCATTTCTATCCAGTATCAATAGTTTCCTTGGAGTCAACTTCGGTAATGTACAAAACAGCCAGAAATTAAAGAAAACTGTTTTCATACATTTGCTATGGAGAAAAAGTAAAACTAAAGACTCAAACTTTTACATCCCATTGTATTTTGATTGCAATTATTACTGTGATTTTCATACCGTATTATAATCCTTCAATGAAACAGAACTGGTTAGCGTGCCAGAAAAATGAAAATAAAGTTCACTTTTTCTCCATAGTAAATGTACGAAAACAGTTTTCTTTAATTTCTGGCTTTTTTTTAATTACCGAAAGTTGACTCCAAGGAAACTATTGATACTGGATAGAAATGGAATCGATTGACATACAAAAAAAAAAAAAAAACGATTAAACCGTTTAAGGGCATAAACAGGTATTCTGATAAGGAAAACCAAGAGAATTTTTTTTGACGCGATTTTTTAAATATTTGTATGGAGCGTTGGCCGACTGGGGCGACCTGCTCCTTAAAAATGTAAAAAAAAATCGCGTCAAAAAAAATTCTCTTCGTTTTTTCTTTTAGTTCCACCTGGTATAGATTTATTTATTGAATAATTGGTGCAGCATGCTTAAACCCGTGCACCTTTACATTATAGGGCATCCGGAGCGTGTTGGAGGCGCGCTTGAGGAAGCGCAGCACGAGCGCCGCGTGCGCCACGCCCAGCTCGTTGGCCGGGCACGCCACGCGCTTCAGCACGTGCGTCAGGTACAGCCCGAAGGCGCGCCGCACCTCGCCCATGCTGCAACACACACACTATACAAACCCGTGCACCTTTACATTATAGGGCATCCGGAGCGTGTTGGAGGCGCGCTTGAGGAAGCGCAGCACGAGCGCCGCGTGCGCCACGCCCAGCTCGTTGGCCGGGCACGCCACGCGCTTCAGCACGTGCGTCAGGTACAGCCCGAAGGCGCGCCGCACCTCGCCCATGCTGCAACACACACACTATACAAACCCGTGCACCTTTACATTATAGGGCATCCGGAGCGTGTTGGAGGCGCGCTTGAGGAAGCGCAGCACGAGCGCCGCGTGCGCCACGCCCAGCTCGTTGGCCGGGCACGCCACGCGCTTCAGCACGTGCGTCAGGTACAGCCCGAAGGCGCGCCGCACCTCGCCCATGCTGCAACACACACACTATACAAACCCGTGCACCTTTACATTATAGGGCATCCGGAGCGTGTTGGAGGCGCGCTTGAGGAAGCGCAGCACGAGCGCCGCGTGCGCCACGCCCAGCTCGTTGGCCGGGCACGCCACGCGCTTCAGCACGTGCGTCAGGTACAGCCCGAAGGCGCGCCGCACCTCGCCCATGCTGCAACACACACACTATACAAACCCGTGCACCTTTACATTATAGGGCATCCGGAGCGTGTTGGAGGCGCGCTTGAGGAAGCGCAGCACGAGCGCCGCGTGCGCCACGCCCAGCTCGTTGGCCGGGCACGCCACGCGCTTCAGCACGTGCGTCAGGTACAGCCCGAAGGCGCGCCGCACCTCGCCCATGCTGCAACACACACACTATACAAACCCGTGCACCTTTACATTATAGGGCATCCGGAGCGTGTTGGAGGCGCGCTTGAGGAAGCGCAGCACGAGCGCCGCGTGCGCCACGCCCAGCTCGTTGGCCGGGCACGCCACGCGCTTCAGCACGTGCGTCAGGTACAGCCCGAAGGCGCGCCGCACCTCGCCCATGCTGCAACACACACACTATACAAACCCGTGCACCTTTACATTATAGGGCATCCGGAGCGTGTTGGAGGCGCGCTTGAGGAAGCGCAGCACGAGCGCCGCGTGCGCCACGCCCAGCTCGTTGGCCGGGCACGCCACGCGCTTCAGCACGTGCGTCAGGTACAGCCCGAAGGCGCGCCGCACCTCGCCCATGCTGCAACACACACACTATACAAACCCGTGCACCTTTACATTATAGGGCATCCGGAGCGTGTTGGAGGCGCGCTTGAGGAAGCGCAGCACGAGCGCCGCGTGCGCCACGCCCAGCTCGTTGGCCGGGCACGCCACGCGCTTCAGCACGTGCGTCAGGTACAGCCCGAAGGCGCGCCGCACCTCGCCCATGCTGCAACACACACACTATACAAACCCGTGCACCTTTACATTATAGGGCATCCGGAGCGTGTTGGAGGCGCGCTTGAGGAAGCGCAGCACGAGCGCCGCGTGCGCCACGCCCAGCTCGTTGGCCGGGCACGCCACGCGCTTCAGCACGTGCGTCAGGTACAGCCCGAAGGCGCGCCGCACCTCGCCCATGCTGCAACACACACACTATACAAACCCGTGCACCTTTACATTATAGGGCATCCGGAGCGTGTTGGAGGCGCGCTTGAGGAAGCGCAGCACGAGCGCCGCGTGCGCCACGCCCAGCTCGTTGGCCGGGCACGCCACGCGCTTCAGCACGTGCGTCAGGTACAGCCCGAAGGCGCGCCGCACCTCGCCCATGCTGCAACACACACACTATACAAACCCGTGCACCTTTACATTATAGGGCATCCGGAGCGTGTTGGAGGCGCGCTTGAGGAAGCGCAGCACGAGCGCCGCGTGCGCCACGCCCAGCTCGTTGGCCGGGCACGCCACGCGCTTCAGCACGTGCGTCAGGTACAGCCCGAAGGCGCGCCGCACCTCGCCCATGCTGCAACACACACACTATACAAACCCGTGCACCTTTACATTATAGGGCATCCGGAGCGTGTTGGAGGCGCGCTTGAGGAAGCGCAGCACGAGCGCCGCGTGCGCCACGCCCAGCTCGTTGGCCGGGCACGCCACGCGCTTCAGCACGTGCGTCAGGTACAGCCCGAAGGCGCGCCGCACCTCGCCCATGCTGCAACACACACACTATACAAACCCGTGCACCTTTACATTATAGGGCATCCGGAGCGTGTTGGAGGCGCGCTTGAGGAAGCGCAGCACGAGCGCCGCGTGCGCCACGCCCAGCTCGTTGGCCGGGCACGCCACGCGCTTCAGCACGTGCGTCAGGTACAGCCCGAAGGCGCGCCGCACCTCGCCCATGCTGCAACACACACACTATACATAACACTATACACTATACACCACAACCTTTAAGGGCCGAATCATTTAATTTTTTATTTATAATACTCGTCGACTTTAATATTTGAATTTAGACTATACGACCAAAGTATAATCACATGCTTTTTTGTATGGAGCTTCCTATTCGACTGAAATAAATTATTATACAACAGTTTAAACAACTATAATGAATTTGACCAATCACGTGGCACATTTACTGAACTATTGTGAATTTGACCAATATAACTTAGCCTTGGTGATAGAAAAAAAGACATCAACGAAACGCTGAGCCGGTGTGCTGCACTTCGCTTCAGCGAGGCTTAAATTTTGAATAGATCTATTTATTTATATACACCACAGAAAGTTTATTTATATACACTAGAACACTCAAATGCATCTACTTCGCGTGTCCGAACTCGGAGTAGGTCTCCGAGTTGGCCGTCGCTACTGAAAAGCCGCATGCCCTCGGCGAGCTGTCGCTTGACGAGCGCCTTGGCGTGGCGCGCGTCCCACGGGCGCGGGCGCCGCCCTCGCCAGGCTGATGGCAAGTGTTAGTTTATCGGGTCGTAAAGAAGGCGGAAGACTGACGTGAGCCGCATGCCCTCGGCGAGCTGTCGCTTGACGAGCGCCTTGGCGTGGCGCGCGTCCACGGGCGCGGGCGCCGCCTCGCCCAGGCTGATGGCAAGTGTTAGTTTATCGGGTCGTAAAGAAGGCGGGAATACTGACGTGAGCCGCATGCCCTCGGCGAGCTGTCGCTTGACGAGCGCCTTGGCGTGGCGCGCGTCCACGGGCGCGGGCGCCGCCTCGACCAGGCTGATGGCAAGTGTTAGTTTATCGCGTCGTAAAGAAGGCGGGAATACTGACGTGAGCCGCATGCCCTCGGCGAGCTGTCGCTTGACGAGCGCCTTGGCGTGGCGCGCGTCCACGGGCGCGGGCGCCGCCTCGCCCAGGCTGATGGCAAGTGTTAGTTTATCGGGTCGTAAAGAAGGCGGGAATACTGACGTGAGCCGCATGCCCTCGGCGAGCTGTCGCTTGACGAGCGCCTTGGCGTGGCGCGCGTCAACGGGCGCGGGCGCCGCCTCGCCCAGGCTGATGGCAAGTGTTAGTTTATCGGGTCGTAAAGAAGGCGGGAATACTGACGTGAGCCGCATGCCCTCGGCGAGCTGTCGCTTGACGAGCGCCTTGGCGTGGGCGCGCGGTCAACGGGCGCGGGCGTCCGCCCTCGCCCAGGCTGATGGCAAGTGTTAGTTTATCGGGTCGTAAAGAAGGGCGGGAATACTGACGTGAGCCGCATGCCCTCGGCGAGCTGTCGCTTGACGAGCGCCTTGGCGTGGCGCGCGTCCACGGGCGCGGGCGCCGCCTCGCCCAGGCTGATGGCAAGTGTTAGTTTATCGGGTCGTAAAGAAGGCGGGAATACTGACGTGAGCCGCATGCCCTCGGCGAGCTGTCGCTTGACGAGCGCCTTGGCGTGGCGCGCGTCCACGGGCGCGGGCGCCGCCTCGCCCAGGCTGATGGCAAGTGTTAGTTTATCGGGTCGTAAAGAAGGCGGGAATACTGACGTGAGCCGCATGCCCTCGGCGAGCTGTCGCTTGACGAGCGCCTTGGCGTGGCGCGCGTCAACGGGCGCGGGCGCCGCCTCGCCCAGGCTGATGGCAAGTGTTAGTTTATCGGGTCGTAAAGAAGGCGGGAATACTGACGTGAGCCGCATGCCCTCGACGAGCTGTCGCTTGACGAGCGCCTTGGCGTGGCGCGCGTCCACGGGCGCGGGCGCCGCCTCGCCCAGGCTGATGGCAAGTGTTAGTTTATCGGGTCGTAAAGAAGGCGGGAATACTGACGTGAGCCGCATGCCCTCGGCGAGCTGTCGCTTGACGAGCGCCTTGGCGTGGCGCGCGTCCACGGGCGCGGGCGCCGCCTCGCCCAGGCTGATGGCAAGTGTTAGTTTATCGGGTCGTAAAGAAGGCGGGAATACTGACGTGAGCCGCATGCCCTCGGCGAGCTGTCGCTTGACGAGCGCCTTGGCGTGGCGCGCGTCCACGGGCGCGGGCGCCGCCTCGCCCAGGCTGATGGCCGGCGCCGTGCGCGTGATCGTCACCGTCTCGTAGCGCTTCAGTCTGGGGGACATTATCAACATTCATTACATTATGTTTAAACAATGTGGTGTTGAGACATGTTGAGCGGTGTTGAGAGTTGTTGAGGAACTCAAAGAATTAATTATAGAACATTTAATATGCTTTCAAATAACACCTCACACGAACCGATCAGAAAAATAGAACCCGAGATTTGAACAAAAATCGATGACCGTCGGCCGCCATCTTTGTGACGTCACAGCTATGTCCGTCCCCCCCTCCCTTAACTAAAACCGGTAGATTCGTACTCTGGAGACAACAAGGAACACATCCATACCAGTTTTAGGTACATAGAAGACATGTCCACGACTTTTATGAATATTGGCCAATTTCCGCCGTACTATGAGTGTCACATAACTAAGCGGCACGGGCAAGAGCGCGGCTTCGATGATGCCCGTGGCGACGCAGACCACGTTAGAGACATGTTGAGTGGTGTTCAGACATGTTGAATCGTGTTGAGAAATGTTGAGTGGTGTTAAGAGAGGTCGAGGAGTGTTGAGACTTGTTGAGGAGTGTTAAGAATTGTTGAAAAGGGTTGAGAGTTGCACACACCTGAGCGGTTCGGGCATTGGGGCGGCATCGGTGACGCTGGTGGCGACGGTGGCGTGCGCGAAGTGCGGCAGCACGTGCGCGTGCACCAGCAGGTTGTAGTTGTGCGGGACCACGTTGTACGGCACGTTATTGTTGAGGGATGTTGAGCATACGGGGATGCCGGAAACCGGGTCTGTGCAAAAACGAGTAAGTTAGACAACACCATCACATCAGTTAAAACACGTGCACTGCAAGACGTAGGAAACGTCGAAAAAGTGCCACAATGGCTGGTCATGCGCCACCCGCACCCAACGGACTCTGGGCAAAGAGGTTATGAGAAGACATCAAGAACGCAACAAAAGTTCATTCGGGCGCCGCCTGCCCGCTCGGCTTGTTGCGTACAAACCTAGGTACTGCGAGTACTTCTGCCAGCTGTTCTGGCTCGGGAAGATCCTCACGAAGCCGCCTCGCCTGGCGTACTGGCCGCGCACGGCGCGCACGAGCCGCAGCTCCTCGCCGGTGAGCGCGACGGGCGCCGCCTGCCCGCTCGGCTTGTTGCGTACAAACCTAGGTACTGCGAGTACTTCTGCCAGCTGTTCTGGCTCGGGAAGATCCTCACGAAGCCGCCTCGCCTGGCGTACTGGCCGCGCACGGCGCGCACGAGCCGCAGCTCCTCGCCGGTGAGCGCGACGGGCGCCGCCTGCCCGCTCGGCTTGTTGCGTACAAACCTAGGTACTGCGAGTACTTCTGCCAGCTGTTCTGGCTCGGGAAGATCCTCACGAAGCCGCCTCGCCTGGCGTACTGGCCGCGCACGGCGCGCACGAGCCGCAGCTCCTCGCCGGTGAGCGCGACGGGCGCCGCCTGCCCGCTCGGCTTGTTGCGTACAAACCTAGGTACTGCGAGTACTTCTGCCAGCTGTTCTGGCTCGGGAAGATCCTCACGAAGCCGCCTCGCCTGGCGTACTGGCCGCGCACGGCGCGCACGAGCCGCAGCTCCTCGCCGGTGAGCGCGACGGGCGCCGCCTGCCCGCTCGGCTTGTTGCGTACAAACCTAGGTACTGCGAGTACTTCTGCCAGCTGTTCTGGCTCGGGAAGATCCTCACGAAGCCGCCTCGCCTGGCGTACTGGCCGCGCACGGCGCGCACGAGCCGCAGCTCCTCGCCGGTGAGCGCGACGGGCGCCGCCTGCCCGCTCGGCTTGTTGCGTACAAACCTAGGTACTGCGAGTACTTCTGCCAGCTGTTCTGGCTCGGGAAGATCCTCACGAAGCCGCCTCGCCTGGCGTACTGGCCGCGCACGGCGCGCACGAGCCGCAGCTCCTCGCCGGTGAGCGCGACGGGCGCCGCCTGCCCGCTCGGCTTGTTGCGTACAAACCTAGGTACTGCGAGTACTTCTGCCAGCTGTTCTGGCTCGGGAAGATCCTCACGAAGCCGCCTCGCCTGGCGTACTGGCCGCGCACGGCGCGCACGAGCCGCAGCTCCTCGCCGGTGAGCGCGACGGGCGCCGCCTGCCCGCTCGGCTTGTTGCGTACAAACCTAGGTACTGCGAGTACTTCTGCCAGCTGTTCTGGCTCGGGAAGATCCTCACGAAGCCGCCTCGCCTGGCGTACTGGCCGCGCACGGCGCGCACGAGCCGCAGCTCCTCGCCGGTGAGCGCGACGGGCGCCGCCTGCCCGCTCGGCTTGTTGCGTACAAACCTAGGTACTGCGAGTACTTCTGCCAGCTGTTCTGGCTCGGGAAGATCCTCACGAAGCCGCCTCGCCTGGCGTACTGGCCGCGCACGGCGCGCACGAGCCGCAGCTCCTCGCCGGTGAGCGCGACGGGCGCCGCCTGCCCGCTCGGCTTGTTGCGTACAAACCTAGGTACTGCGAGTACTTCTGCCAGCTGTTCTGGCTCGGGAAGATCCTCACGAAGCCGCCTCGCCTGGCGTACTGGCCGCGCACGGCGCGCACGAGCCGCAGCTCCTCGCCGGTGAGCGCGACGGGCGCCGCCTGCCCGCTCGGCTTGTTGCGTACAAACCTAGGTACTGCGAGTACTTCTGCCAGCTGTTCTGGCTCGGGAAGATCCTCACGAAGCCGCCTCGCCTGGCGTACTGGCCGCGCACGGCGCGCACGAGCCGCAGCTCCTCGCCGGTGAGCGCGACG
Source organism: Epinotia bilunana (assembly GCA_947049275.1). NCBI lineage: Eukaryota > Metazoa > Arthropoda > Insecta > Lepidoptera > Tortricidae > Epinotia > Epinotia bilunana. The sequence goes on along the minus strand of OX346268.1, from coordinate 2,430,607 downwards.
GGCGCCGCCTGCCCGCTCTGCTTGTTGCGAGCGCCCGCGCAAACGTTCTCCGCTGAATGCACACGTCGGCACTGGAAGAGATACAGACATTGATGGCCAGAGCTGGTAGCATCAATATCTGCAATAGCAACAATATCTGACACGTCCTAACTGGCCCTAGAAATAGTTTCGTTTCAGATGTATAATTTTTTGCGCGCTTTCTTGTAGCAGATCTTAATGATAGTGACTGTAGTTTTTTTTTTATAAGTCCGTTTGCTCCTCGCCCTAGTGTTCGGGATTGGATAAAATCATTTATTTTGACATAAGAATGTTTACAAGACCAAGCGAAAATCCTATTCTACAGCTCAAGGGCTGTACAGGTATACCCGAATCCCCCATCAACTAATATCTATGGAGGATAAAATGTAGCACGTAAATCCAACGTGTTTCTGACTGGCGCAGTCGGTAGGATACCCACACGAGCAATCCATTTGACTTAACGGAAACGTTTAAAAGGTCTTAAAAGTACTGGCTAAGATTATAAGTACCCATAAGGATATGCTACATACCGCTCCGATCCTCATTTTGAGCGAGTTCTGTGGCGCGGTCTCGGCCTTGCCCATGGTCACTGCAGGGAGCCCTACTAGGGTGAGCGTGTCAGCTAATAGAGCTGATTTAACGCGAGCATCTAGGGGACTCTCGCAGGCTAAGCTGTGGGGAGAAACATTCAAAATATTTCAATAAACATTGTATGCCAGTACAAAAGAAATGTGTAATTTTCAAGGAAGAGGGATTATTTCTTCTTCGCTGCATCTCTAATGTAATAAAGGCATAAACGCCAACGACACTAAGGTCCCCTTTCCACGAGGACGACACAAATAGCAGGAATAGATACTTGCCTGGGCGATAAATTGATCTCAAGAAGCCACGGCTTCAGCATATCGTCCACGAGGATGTCGTATCCGAACAACTCTGAAAATATTAAAATAGATTTGCTTCTTAATTTTGACATGTGTTAAATACAGACTCTTTCAAATATTCACTGATACACCGTTACACTTTGCGTTTCATAAGAGGTCCATGGACACGAGATCAATTTATCTACTAAAGGGTGAATCGCGTCTTCGAGTTTTTTTACTTGTGCAGGTATATTACATATAGTCATTCTTAAAGTGGCTGGTTGGGGAGATATGAGATCCTTGCACGCGTAGCACCCGAACATAACAGATTCAGACACTCACCAAAGCAGTTGAAGAAGTTGGGCACGAACACCCTGGCGGCGGCCGTGATGGTCTGCGCCGAGGACAACACGGACTTGACCACCAGGTCCTCGATGGAGGCCATCAGGGCTGTCGTGTTGCGGCCCTGTTTCCGCAGGTGACGCAAGAGGGCGGAGAGGGTCCATTTGTGACCGATGTTGCCGGCGTTTGGGTCGTCACATCTGGGGAAAATAGAAGGAAATTTTGATACAGATTCGGAAGATTTGTTGGCGGCATGACAATAGAGAATAGACATGGAATTTTGCTTAGTGTTTCTTTGTTTTTCTGCTTCATACCCCGTTTAAAGACCGATCAGGCAAAATCACAGTCATAGGAAAGTAGCCTGCCAAGGACCCATTTCAACAGTTTATTGGGCTAGTCCAGCCATATTAGATACATTGGTCGTCAGTCAGATCGGACGTGTCTCTCAATAAAAATAAATATTCATCTGCATAATTGTGACCTAGTTCGGTTTATTAGGCGTTAGCAATAATTCTTATTGACTAGTGAACTCATAACATAATGTTAAGTGGTGCTAATTATTTTAAAACCTAAGGAAGATGTCTCATGGAAACAGCCCATTTAGCAATCGGAGCGGGCTAACGAGCCGTAGCCCTCCGCCCACGCCATCTCCCTTGCCCGCGCCCGCGCCCTCAACACAGGAAGAAGCTCCTCCGAAAATTTTATCTACAGGGGACCTCCAGGGCTGGATGCAGTCGATCGAGCAGCATCTGAATGAAGTGTGCACTATCTCCTCTGAAGGGAAATTAAACTCGGATCAAAAAAACAGAGTGAGTACCTTATGCCGCAAAGTGGGTCATTTCACATCCCTATTAGCTGTCGAATACCAGGCTCTGAAACAGAAAGCTATCCAAAACTACCATTCTTTCAACTTTCTTCAGGAGAAACAAGATCTTTCCCAGCGCATCCAGGAACTTAAACAGTGTATAGAGGAGTCCACAAAGCCTGCCCCAGAACCTGTTACATTTGCCGACTTGCTTAAGAAAAATACTAGATTCGTTCAGCCCTCCAACATTAGCTCGGTAGCAATATATCCTACGGACAAGCAAAAATCAAGCGAGGAGACTAAATCACTTGTCCAGCAGTTAATCAGACCTGAGGAAATGAAGCTGCACGTAAGAGGACTGCGCAAGGTTAAGAACGGCGGAGTGGTAATTAGCACGGACTCCAAAGACGACGTCCTTAAACTGAAACAGTCGACGCAGTTAACAACATCTGGACTCACGGTGGACGAGCCGCAAAAACGGAAGCCCAGAATCGTAGTCATCGGCGTCCCTGCAACTATGGAGGAAGCGGAAGTGTTCAAGTGCATTTACCACCAAAACCTGGCCGATAAATTGCGTGATACGACACTTGAAAAATTTCTGTCCTCGACTAAGCTGAGCCATAAATCGGGAAAGAAGAACTCTGAGACCTGCAACTATGTAATCGAAGTCCCTGCACCCATTCGTAAGGCCTTAATCTCAAACGACAGAGTATTTGTAAACTGGTCGTCGTGCCCCGTCAGGGACTTTACCCTAGTGACGAGGTGCTTCAAATGTCAGCAGTACGGTCATGCAGCGAAGTCATGCAAGATGGAGGTCAACATCTGTGGGCATTGCGCCGTTGTAGGTCACTCAATAAAAGAATGCACAAAGATAGCCGACTCACCAAAATGTGCAACATGTATGCACTTTAAAAAGCCGTGTGACCACGAGACTGGCAATGCCGAATGCCCAGCTAGAAAACTAGCCGAAAAAAGGTATCTTAACTCTATAGATTATGAAGGCGCCTAAGAGCGCCACCTTAATTTAAAACTTTCGTAGAACTTTTTGTCTCATAAGATCTTATGAGTAATAATTTAATTTCTGACCTAGATAACTTCTCTGTATCTGATTCTTTAGTTTGCGAGGTTGAACACTGCAAGCAATATATTGATTCTTCCCGCCTTCCGCTAACCATACTAACACAAAATATACGAAGTATATTTAAAAATTTTGATAACGTTAGTGTTTTTCTACAAAGACTTGGAATGAGTTGCGATGTCATTGTTCTGACAGAGTGTTGGTTAAATAAACAATCCAATTTGCCAAACATGTCCGGTTATGACATGTACGTGACCAAGTTAAATCACAACCAAAACGATGGAGTAGTTGTTTATGCCAGATGTAATTTGGAAATTAGTGTTGAGGAGCCAAACATATCAGAGTGCAATCGACTGTTAATTAAAATTGGAACAGACTTTGCCATACTGGCATTGTATAGACCGCCGTGTTTTAGAAATGTTAAAACATTTATTGACTCTTTAGACGAGACGTTACGAAGTTTATCATCATTTAAAAATCGTATAGTAATAGGTGATATTAATATCAACATTCTTCCAGAAAATACTGACCCCGCAGCTCAGAGCTACCTCAACTTATGCTCGTTTCACGGCTTGCTTCCCGCGCACACGCTTCCCACTCACCAAAGCGGCTCCTGCTTAGACCATATCATGCTTAAATCTAATCTCCCAGCACTAGCATTGGTTACTAATTCTTCTATTACAGATCATAGGGCTGCCCTAATTTCAATATTTCGTAAATTACCATATACAGCACGCACGCCAATAATTTCTAAATTAAATGTAAACAAACTTGAACGTGATTTATGTAACATTGAATTTGGCCCAGTTTACAATTCCGCTGACGCGAACACTAGCATGTCATACCTTATTCAAAAAGTCCAGCAAGCAATATTGAGTAATACCGTAAACCTACGTGTTAGTAGTAAATATTTTAACATTAAACCTTGGATTACACCCGGACTTATCCGTTGCATGAAACACAGGGACAAACTGCATCTTAAAGCTAAATCAAATCCAGACAATTTAGTACTACAATTATCGTACAAAAGATATCGTAATTTTTGTAATGACTTACTCAAAAAAGTAAAATCTAACTACGACAAAAAACAACTCGAATTGGCCGGAACAAACAGTAAACTAGTCTGGAAGTATATTAAAAACGTTACATACTCAGCAAAACAACGTGAATCATGTTCAAGTTTGTCACAAGTTTGCTCATCACCTTTAACATCTGCAAATTGCGCAAATGACTTTTTTGTAAACATAGGAAGAAAATTAGCTGAAAAAGTCCAGCGCAACCTGCCTTTACCCCTCCCTAATAGTTTTTCAAACCACAATAGTACATTAAAATCATTTGTGCTGATAAATACTGACGAACGAGAGGTGGAACGGATAATTATGTGCTTAAAAAATGAGTCGGCTACGGGTTGGGATAGTATATCTAATAAAATACTCAAGCAATACAGACACATCCTGGTTCCTCCTCTTACATTCATTTTTCAAAAATGCCTTTCAGAAGGTATATTTCCTAAATGTCTGAAAAAAGCTATTGTGGTTCCTGTATACAAATCTGGTAGCAAAGACCAGGTGTCAAATTATAGACCTATCTCTATACTACCTTCGACGTCTAAAATATTAGAAAAAATCATCAATAATAGGCTTGTCCAATATTTAGAGAGCCACGGTATTTTGTCTACAAGTCAGTTTGGATTTAGGTCGAAACTATCAACTGCCGACGCCGTACACGAATTGACCAACTACTTAGTGCAAGAACTAGACAAGGGTAATCAGACTTTGGGAATCTTCCTTGACCTTGCTAAAGCTTTCGATACCGTCTCCGTTCCCATCCTGCTTCACAAGCTTGAATTATTAGGAATTAGAGGTACACAGCTCAAGCTATTTGCAGACTACTTAGATGGTCGCACGCAACGCACAAAACTAGACAATGTCATGAGTTCTGACCTTAATAATGCCTCTTTTGGGGTCCCACAGGGAAGTATTCTAGGTCCTACGCTGTTCTTAATTTATATAAATGACCTTTGTAATCTTAAAATCGACTGTGGAAAAATAATTTCATACGCTGATGACACTGTCCTACTTTTTTCTGCAAACTCAGTAGAGCAAGTCTATGAATATGCACAGCGCGGCTTTAATATTGTAAGTAGCTGGCTTCTACATCACCTACTAACCCTGAATTCGGATAAAACCAATGTTATAAAGTTCTCCATGCGCAAATCGAAACTAGCTCCGACTAACCTTAACCTCTATGCTCACAATTGTAAACATCCCACAAATAACCAGTGTGCATGTCCGGGTATTGCTACCACAAGCAAAATAAAGTATTTAGGTATCATAATTGATGAGACCCTCTCCTTTCGGCATCATGTGGAAGCGTTGTGCACTAGAGTTCGTAAGTTAATATTTATTTTCAAAAAATTACGTACGATTGCAGACTCGCACATAATCAAACAAGTTTACTTTGCGTTATGTCAATCTGTATTAATTTACTGCATCTCTACGTGGGGTGGCTTGGCTAAAACCACTTTACTAAACCTAGAAAGAGCCCAGAGAGCAATCCTCAAGGTTTCTACTTTCCGCCCCTATCAATTCCCCACTAACCTTCTGTATAAATTATCTGAAGTTTTAACAGTTCGCCAATTGTTTATATTGCACACAGTTCTAAAACAGCACGCTGTAACCCCTTACAACACTGATCATGCCAGTAAAAGGCGTAAAGATTTTGTTTGTCGTAAATATACGCAAAAACGACACGCTTTCTCTTCTAGATTTTTTGTTTTCCTAGGTCCACTTCTTTACAATAGACTTAATGCGCGGCTAGGTTTATATCCTCTAAACTACATGAAATGTAAATCAACGCTACGAGAAGCCCTACAGAATATGTCCTATGACGATACAGAGAAATTATTTATCGTTTTAAAATAAAATTATATTTTTTTATATCTTCATAGTTAGCGCCTAGGTTATAAGTTCCTATTTTATACTAGCCAATAAGAATGATATTGTATTATATTATGAATAACTTGATTTTCAATTGTTAATTCTTTTTTGCCTGAAACACAGGGTATCCTAGCTCAGGCACATGTGTTATTTATCTCTAATAGTAAGCTCCTAGTCTAAGTAAAACTGATGTACTTTATGTTTTATCAATAAATTATGTTTATGTTTATGTTTATATTATATAGCAAACAAGAACAACTATTGACCTAGGGTTCGCAGTAGGTAAAGTAAAACGGTTGATCAATTGATTTTGTTATAAACATTGATTCTTCAACCAATCCCGAACGATTGCGTTGCATTTCCGTGATTGCTCTTTGCGACTGACGTCCAACTAAAACAATCTAAATTCTACCTCCTGTAGTACGCAAACATTTTTATGGAAAGAAAAGCAATTCAAATCTACATCATAATCGACTCTAATATAATAAAAATGAAGTCTGTGTGATTGTATCTTTAAGGAAGAGTCTGTGAGATTGTATCTTTAAGGAAGAGTCTGTGAGATTGTATCTTTAAGTAAGAGCCTGTGAGATTGTATCTTTAAGTAAGAGTCTGTGAGATTGTATCTTTAAGGAAGAGTCTTTGAAATTGTATCTTTAAGTTTGTATGTCGGGGATAATAACCGGACCTACATATCCAAAAAAAAAACACCCGTCTGTAGAATGGACGTTCCGAACGGACATAGGCTATAGTTTACCCTGCGGGTTTGCCTGTGTCCTTTGGAATACGCGGGTAAATCCGATCGGGCAGTTAATAGTCTTATAAAACGCATACTCACTTGATATAATCCGTGTGGTATTTATTTATACTATAGTTGCACAAATGCATGCACGGATTCCACAGATTCTTGTTGGTCTTATCGTACTTCACAGTTGCGAAGCGCACTAGACCCTCTTCATACAGATATATAAGCAGCGGGTCGATCGACGTCACACACACGTAGAGGCGCAGGTCGCATTTGTGGCCGCCGATGAGGAGTGGCTTGTCTATGTATTTGGCTACAACTACGTTCTCGCCTTTTGGTATTTGCTCGGGCTGGAAGAAAAAATAAATTGTTTAGTTCCACTACCTGAATAATGATGTCTCTGTCTGAGAGTGAATGCCGCTGTCCAGAGTGCAGATATGCAAGCTGCGGAAATTTGACCAACTTCTGCTGTTCAGATTGTTTTCTTTCCATAGAATGAAATAATCCTTACATGAAACAGAGCCGACCCGCGTCAAAAAAAAAATTGACCAACTTTATAATTTTTTAAGAACAACTCACGCTTGACCAAAAATTTTAACGAGCCAAATTTGTTTACATAAAAAAACACCTAATGTCTCCTTGGACACTTTTCCTCTATCTCCTTTAGATTCGGATTTCCCCATACTGTCCCATTTAAAAAAAACACTCTGTATATAAAGCGATCTACCGACTTCTTCTTTTTACCTAATCGTGTGTTTGTACAAAGGATTTATATATGTACATACATACTTCTCCCCGCAGAAGGTCGCTACTCGCTAGCCACAAGTTGATAAATACCAAATAGAACATATCTACTCTAGGGGCATATTAAGGCGATGCCTTGATTTGAGTCGAACACGCCCCCTAGACAGAGACACGATGATGCCTTCCGCGCACGAGGAAAAGAGATGTAACACTATTCGGGAATGGCTTTTTTGGACAAATTTCGATAAATACCTAACTTAGAGAAGTTTTATTTAAATTTCATAAAGTGAGATTTTATATGAGATAAAATACTATAGTATTAACTTGATTGTGTCGTAAAATAATGTATCGTTTGAGTAGGCTGAGTAAAAAAAGGAAAATACAGACCCAACTTTGGAATTTAATTCTATCGAGGACATTTTAAGCAATCATGTATCGATAAAATCAGATAAACAATCATATATCTGAGAATCAGACCTTAGTTTCTTAATCTAGTCAGAACGGCGTTTCAAAGCACGCGACCATTTCCAATACACAGCCTTAAAATACAAGAGGCCGGAGAAAGAAAAAGTATGATTCAAACATGCTCCCAGTATTAACACAACTTGGGTCCGTATCAAATGAATAAAAATCGAATGATGTATTTATTTGATTTTACGAATATGTCGATAAAAACTCACTGTATTAACGATATAAATCCCCCGCCCCCTACTAGAGGCGGCGGGTTTCACAATCCACGGCCCTTTGGTCCTGTAGTGCGTCGTGCACAACTCCTTGAACTCCGCGGGCATCAGAAACGTGGTGGGGATGAAATCGAAGTGTTTCAGGCCGCGGAAATACTGCATCTTCTCTATGTTCTTGAATAGTTTGTCTTTGCGTGTTAGCTCGTAGGATCTGAGGTCAAGGGGGAGGTTGGTAAAATGACATGCGATGTGTTGATTCTTAAAGGAGGTGAGTAAATTTTCCCCCCTGTAGACTCGTGGTACAAACGCCAACACAGTTAGCTGACCATTCGTGACCCTTATAACAATGCATATAAAGTGCACGGATAGTCAGTTAAATGTGTTGGTGATGGTATAACTGCTACATTTAACTGGTTGCACCTACCATGGGTAAGTAAATGTATCTACGGTCCAACCGTATTTTTATTTGATTTATATTTCTTTTTCGTAGTACAACTGTAAACGATATGTCCAACTAGTTTCTGATCTAACCAATTAAAGTCCTATTTTTGGGCGGTTTCTGTAACCTTTCGCAATTTCTGTCCTAACTGGAATCTTACCGAATTCCTGCCAAGTCGGCGCGCTAGATGTGCTAGCCTGCATGGACGCAATCTGATAAGTATGTATAAGTTTACCGAGGCCGAGCGTTCCTAGCGTTCATAAAATCGGGCGGTGTTCTGAACAGTCGTAAAAGATCCGAAAATGAATCATCCCTGCATCACGCAGGTCATGAACACCAAGTTGATGTGTCATTTTATTTATTTAGAAAAGCGCGTATTTCCAGAATAATAATAATAATAATTATTATTTATTTATTTAAAGACAACAAAAGGTCCAAACAATTATTAGTATTTACTAAATCTAATGTTAGTTCCTTAATAATCTATACAAAAAAGAGATTTAGTCCTCTGAGCCATTTGCCACAACGGAGGACAATCTAGCTTGTTAGCTATCATGCTTAGGATGCTGTTGCTACTCCCGCGCACCCTGTCTAGCAGCGAGGCGTTTTCTTGCGCCAGACGGCGTCAAAGCCGTATAATAATAAAGTTTTATTCTTTATCTCAAGAACGTGCTTAAGTACACATTTTGCATTCCATTGTAATTTTATCATTGGTAATTGCCATTGCACATGTCAAAATACTGCAATAAAATGCTCAATAGCTTATTTCTGCACTCATGAAGTCATGATAAACAAAATAAATCGAGAAAAGTAACGAAAATAGCAAACTTAGTAACATGGACATAAGATCTAATTTCGCCTCACTAACGTAAGAGATCTTTTCACTACCATCGCGAAGTTCTTACAGTCGGAAAGAGCGATTAGTTTTTACAATGAACTTTTTACGGCACCTTCATGTTGCCGGACCATTACGTTCTCAAGCAAAAAGACGTTAAAATGTAACCTACTTTGCCAACCCGTTAAAGGTGAGAAATAATACTATAAATCAACTTATCTCGGGGTAGCTTTGCATGTAACTAAATCATAGTAATGTGGACCAAGCTGCAAACAATAAAATGTATGTTTATGTGAGAGAAACTGAGTTTAACGGTTTTGGTATGTCTGGCAGAATTAACTGTGGTGCTTTGGAGCGAGTGAAGCTATGAAACAGTGTTAAACGCTATTGAATCTGTTGTATTTTCAATGTCCAAGCTCTTACAAAGGTGTTTACTTCGACTAACTAAGCCCATCACTGACTTCCGAGTGAACAAGATCTTGAGCTCTACCAATATTCAATGGGTTGGTATAGGAATATTTACACAGCGACTCTCTTTATTCCCAGAAAGTAAATAAAAATAAGGACAAAGCAGAAAGTACAAGACCACGTGGCAGGTCACCCATGCGTCCATCTACTACGCTACGGTAGTACTACGAGACATAGTTAGGCCTGCAACAATCCCCAATCCCCAACGCTCCCTCATGAAGACCACGACTCTATCCAGAGCGAAACGAACAAGTATAGTACCTCGGTAAGTGGTTGACTCGTTGTATATTCAGCAACGCCTGCAGAGTACCGAAGGGGATTGGTGCGTCGGACCACATCAGGGTCCAGTTGGAGGCTTCGAACGCCGCTTCCATCAGCCCATGCGCCTGAAGTAGTATCGGCACCAGGCGTTGCCTAGCCCAATACCACAGATATAAGTTATAACAACGCGAAGCGCAATAGAGAGGAAGTTACGTGTATAAATGGGGTTAGGATGATGTCTAGTCTACCAAAGTATTACACGCGCTACATCGTTATAACTTATAAATGTGGTGATACTATGGTGTTGCTATCCCTGTCCTCCATAAGTTACGAACGATGCTGATATTTAAGTGATTTGGTCACTGACGTTAGCGATGATTGCTTGACGAAGGACGAGGAAACGAGGGACGCAGCGAGTTTAAGAGGGCCGGCGATGATCAACTATCATATCAATTGGATGTGATCCGATGGAATGACTGGGGCAGAATTTTGACAGTACCTTGCTTTGGTATATGTAAGTCTATTGGTATATGCAAGGAGCATGGACGAATCACTCACCTTGGGAAATGATTGACTCTCTGATAAGGCGACAGAGCCCTCAACAGATCAGGTTTCGGATGTAAGCCGGACCACATCAGGTTGAAGTCTTTGGCATCTGGGCCGGCATCTTGGAGCCCGTGGGCTTGGAGTAACCGATGGAGCAGCTTGGTCTCTGTGTTGACAAGTTTGTACGTGATCTTGAGTATTCGGGCGGGCATGCAGCTGCTTTCGAGGACCTGGAAGGTGGTGATCAGCAGACATGGTACGGGAAATGGAGATTGTAATGTCCTATTTAACAGATGTTGGTATATTATTGTATTTTTATAGATGTTATTATATTGCCGAATATTACGTGGGGATTCCGACTGTCTCCAGCTGGTCTCGCAACTGGTGCGCCTTTTCGTGCCATCTCTGTCTCAGTTACAGTTTAATTCTAGACCACGTAATCGCGACCCACTGGCAGTTCCTAAACCGCTCACTGTGGTGTACAGGAAATCACCACTAGTTGGCGCTTTAGATTGTCTAAACACGCTTTTCAAGTCAGCACCTGACTGCGATGTGTTTGCAGGTAGTTGGAAGATGATATGTAATGAATGTAAGAGGTTATGTGAGGCGATGGATGACCGTCCGTCTTCAGTTAGTTGTTAACATTATTGTTATTATAAGTTTATGTTAGTACTTAAATAACATTGTATGCATTTCCCAGTGCCTTGGTGTCTCACTGTAATACTGTGTAATGTTTTTTGAATAAATAAATAAAATAAATAAATATTTTAATTTGTAATAGTTCCATCGCGTATTTGAAATAAAAGTTATTTTATATAAAATAAGTAGGTACTCAAACAATATTTATGTCACTTTTACATTACTGTTTGTAAGAAACAGAAATGAAACATTTCAACTAATAGAGGACGTCGTAAATGATTAAGGGAAAAAATAGGCAAGAGCTTTAAAGTAACGTAAGAACCACAGAATAAATTTAAAAAAAAACCGGCCAAGTGCGAGTTGGACTCGCGCACCGAGGGTTCCGTAAAATTTACGGTTTTCGCAATTTTCCTTTATCTGTGCTATAAGAAGTTGCTTCGTACCAAATTTCAAGATTCTGAGTTCACGGGAAGTACCCTGCAAGTTTTGATTCGAGTTTCGAAAATTTGCGGGATAAACGGCTGTATATTTTTTGATTGCGTTGGCTTAGAAGTTTGATTTTTTACCAGCTCCAAGGGACAGTAGACCTGAGTATTTGGTATAAAATTTAGCTTGATACCTCCACGATACGCGTTCCTGAGAAAAAGGGTCTTTACCGACCGACGGACGGACAACAAAGTGATCCTTTAAGGGTTCCGTTTTTTCCTTTTCAGGTACGGAAACCTAAAAAATACCGAAAACCAGATAGGTATTTTATTTATTAGTCTAATACTTATTTTACTAGGTTCGGAACTTACTGTAAATGTTTTTTTTTTTTGTTTCAGCTATTATTTAGTAACCTATATTCTGGATTAGGTACTACCAACAAATTAGTATAAAAAGTGTCTAATCATGAAGCATGAAGCCAATAATAATAATACCATTACTTGTTGCCTCGCGGCTCGTGACACAAACAAAAAGTACTGATTGAGTACAAAAAAGATGACAAAAAATCGAATCGTCCACTGCTAAAACTTCAAGCAATATATTGTGTAACAAATCGGACCCATTATGGAGAAGCAACTTTTTTAAAGCATTGTTTAGAAGTTTTATCTAATGTTAAGTGTTTAGGACAGAACGTAGGGAACGCGTGGTGCTATATAGGTACTCTTGTTCTAAATCCATAGAAAGATGAATGACCCAACAGGAAGCAATGAATTGATAAGCCATTATGCTAAATTGGATTGCGAAATTTGCAACAGGCCTTCAGGAGTTTTTCCTTCTGTTATTCTGTCGCACAAGCGAGGGCTCAACACTCTACAATGACAGTCTCTTTTAGAATAATGTCTGTGTTCAAGGTGGACTGATGACCTGGTTAAGGTCGCGGGAGTCCGCTGGATGAGGGTGGCGCAGGACCGGTCATTGTGGCACTCTTTGGGGGAGGCCTATGTCCAGCAGTGGACGTCTTTCGGCTGATAATGAATGAACTGTCGAGACGACCTAAAAGCGGGATAACCTTAGTCCACCAATAGTCACAAAACCATGTTCAGTGGATTCACGCCCTATACAATCACAGCTTTAGCGAGTCACCGAGGAGACGTAACCATGGCAACGTGCAGAAAAAGTTGATCAGCCACATGATGATATACTCTTTCATACCTTAATGCTGTCCACTTCTTTGACTAGTTGTTCTGAATCATCACTATCCATTGGACTGGACATATGCACTATTGAGGATTTCTTATGAGTATTTCCTTTTCTTTTGCTTTTTCCTTTGTTTTTCTTGCTTTTTTTTTCTTCTGTAAAACAAAAGGTAGGTAGTTAAGGTTAATTATGTGTATGATTATTGATGGATTATGACATTTATGACAGTAAGTTTACCTGAAACGACCAATTCTGCATTTACTGTTGATTATTCGTTACAATAAAAACACTTAAGGGAGTGCCTTGATACAAGTCGAACACGCCCCCTAGACAAAGACACGCTTATGCCTTCCGCGCACGAGAAAAAGAGATGTAACACTCTTCGGGAATGGCTTTTTTGGACAAATTCGATAAATACCTAACTTTTAAAATTTCATAAAGTGAGATTTTAGATGAGATAAAATACTACAGTATTAGCTTGATTGTGTCGTAATATAATGTATCGTTTGATTAGGCTGAGTAAAAAAAGGAAAATTCAGACCCAACTTTGGATTTTTTTTCTGCGAGGAAATTTTAAGCAATCATGTATCGGTAAAAGAAATGCAATCATATAGTCAAGAATCATATATCTGAAAATCAGACCTTCTTATTTCTTAATCTAGTCAGAACGGCGTTTCAAAGCACGCGATAATTTCCAATGCACCGCCTTAACCGACATGCTAGAATAGTACGATTGTGTCTTAAAAAGGTTTTATATACTTAAATATAAAAAAAAAGCTTTAGGTAGTATTGAATATGTAAGAACGTTTCTCAAAAAAAGCCACTACATTTTTTCGGAGATTTCCTGCAACTTTTATGTTATTTCTACTCAAAATCACGATGTCTTTCCATCCCAATAGGAGAAAAAGTGTCCCAAAATGTTCATAAATTTTTGAACTTTCCTATTGTGTTACCACAATACAAAGTATAAGGTAAATGGTAACACAATAGAAAAAATATCTTTGGGACAGTTTTTTGTCCTACCAGGGTCATAAGAGCTCCTGATTCTGAGTGTAAATAGTTAACATATAATTCCTAGAAGTACAATTAATAATAGTGGCTTTTTTTTGAGAAATGCTCGTAAGTGATCAAAAACATTTACCGACAGCGGGAGGTGGGGGGTCTTCGGGCGGTTTGATGTTGGCGGTGGTATTCTCGATGTTCAGATGTTTCTTCAGCGTGATCTTGCTCAGGTCGTTTAGGACGTCCTCGATGTCCCTCTTGTGTTCCATCGTCTCGTGACCCTGTTCTTCAATGGAGATCGTCTCCGGGACCTCTGACTCACTAACATGCCTGACCACATACGCTTGCCCGTGGAACTTGTTGCTGTTCCCGAAAGTCTCCATTACCTCGTGCATAATGTTGTTCGGCTTGAAAGTGTGAGGCTCTGGGACCAAGCGGCGCGCCATGTTTTTCGCTTTGTTTAACAAAATGGCGGTTCCTGTGTTCTGCCCTATGGATTTTGTTGTGGACTCCATAGAGGGGGTACGGGAAGCCAGCACACATGATCTGAATATGAGGACGACGCCTTTGGTACCCAAGGGTCCACCTGAAAGCCAGTCGGAAACGCATGCATCTTTGCCTTCTTGTTCCCTCCCTGTGTTGACCTCCTCGTCATGTTTTTTCATGCTGTCTTGTTCTGTTGCTTGAAGGCCGGAGGTAGACGGATTCGAGGTTCCTGATGATAGGACATGTGGACTGAAAAATGGGAAATTGTTAATAATGGGAGTGAACGACCTTCATCTGCTACTTACGATAGAGTTTGAAGCCTTCTAGATTTGTAACCGAGTTCAGTTATCAAGCATGTGTAAATAGCGAGCCTTTTGGTTTAATGTTTTTCTCAAACATGAATTGAAATCTTGACATTGTTACTTATAATAGGCTGCGAACTGTCACGGCCACGGCAAGACGAGAGGACCATATTGACATTTCTGCCTGCAATTCTACTTTCTTTTGTTTTAATCACTACATCAGGGCGTCCAACTATTTAAAAAAATGTTTTTTATATTGCTTGTTTGAGAAAAGCACTATATAACGACTATACGTCGCGTACCTCGGCTTGAAAAGGGATTGCCAGCCTCGTATCCATGTCTATATTTACTTAGCGGACCATCCCTACTTTCCCAGCCTCTGCAGTAATGTACTATTTATAATGTATTGTGAATAAATGGGTACGCACGTTTTTTATGGATCCGCAAATAACATGTAGGTAAGACTAACGGCCATTCCCAATAATCAATCCACGGATAGTTTTTCATACCAGCAGCTACATTTTGACAGATTACCCGTAGAAAATGTGTCAAAATGTAACTGCTGCAGTGTTATAGTTAGTGAAGTATTAAGTGTATACAAAATGTAAGTAGGTCAACGTAGAGCTTTAGCAGCTTTTACATAATAAATATGGAAAACTACAAGCAATTACAGATCGCCTCGATAAGCGCATTAATAAAGTCAACACATGCAATTGCAATTGGTAATTGCATGCTAAGTATCAAGAAAAAGCACACCCTATGAAGTCAAGTGAAATTGATATAAGTACTTCGGTAAAATATTTATGCAATATGTAACCAATTCATCCATTCAGATTTTGGCCAAAGCGAACTTTCAATACTACTAAAAATCTACACTTAAGCGATTATTTGTAAGTTATTATCTCGTTAAAATAACGTTAGGGGTTTAGGGGTTTAAAAGTGACTTTGTTGGACTAAACGACGACCCTGGAAGTTGCTTTTACTGACGTTAACTTTGATATCATTGTTAATTCAACTACGCAACAGTGGTGGCGCGTGAGAATGTTCACTGGACAACCCGGAGCAAAAAACTGGTCTGTTTTAGATGATTTACGAGTGGAATTTTAGGCGAGCCGGTGGAAATCGGCTTGTATGGGAGCTCCGCCACTGCTACCCAATGTCTATTTTGCTCGGTGGTTCGATAGCCAGATTTATAAATCTGTAGGGGACAATTCTTAATAGCCCGACTATAATTAAGTACAGTCGTCGAGTAAGAGCGTCCATATAAATATATGTACGTTCCTAGAGGTTCAACATTATCTGAGAAACCTTATGCCCTTAACAATAAGGTCGTTTTCATATTGTCAGTCCGTGTATATTCTTGAATGTAGGTGCTAACATTCGTTGACACGTGCCACATGCAATCTATGCAAATATGGACGCACATGTGCGAGCATATGGTCAACGGATTGATTGTTGACCAAATAAGGTCAGGTTCGATTTGACACGCTTGACGGTATTCAATAACTTGGCAGGGGCGCGTATTACACCGTTGCGTAATGCTGATAGGATATTTGGATGAAACACGTGTGTAGCATTTGGTTCCCGAGGTCTGCATTTCTAATTTTAACCAATGGACTCGTGTTTATTGGGTTTGCAGAATGAATTATGTCACCAGATGGCAACACTGTGGCCAAAGGTTTTGACAGCAGTTAAATCCGACAAAGTCATGGTTAAACATGATTAGTGGATTTTCTCGACCCAGTAGTGACATGAATCATCATGGGAACCCTCATTTTATACCGTACTAGCTGCCCGGCCCGGCTTCGCACGGTTAGTAACGCAAGGATAATTCTTAGTACCTGTTGTCCTATTACCCGTTTTCCCGTAGGAATGAAGCATTTTCCCGCGGTAAGTAGCCTATGTTCATCAGGGATAATGTCGGCTTCTAATGGGAAAATAATTTTTCAAATCGGTCCAGTACAAACAAACAAACAATCAAATCTTTCCTCTTTATAATATTAGTGTAGATAAAAGCACTGCGAGATAACACATTAAACTCTCGCGCATTGTACATACTATCGACAACACAGCTAACTGACCATCGCTGCACCTTAAGTGCATTGTAATAAGGTTTTATATAAACACAGGATGGTCAGTTAACAGTGTTGTCGTTTGTACACTGTACATATATTTTTAAGACCACAGGTCTGCCGGGGGTAAATAGGTAAATATCGTGTTAGAGCAGTGTCAGGGAATCTTTTATATATATGAACTAAGAGGCTCGATAACATTTGACGAGTTCTCCCTTGTTTGAACAACTTATATATTCTTAAACTGTAGATTTAACTGGGCTATAATATATGAATGGTGTCTTATAGCACCCAATAACGAGTTCACTGTGCACTAACGGTGTAATATTCAGAATATGGGCATGGTATTTTTATGCTTCGCTATTATTACGAAACTACCACATTGATTTACAGTCATACTCAGCAGAAATAGCCCGCGACCTACAATGTTCGATTGTAGGGCAATTTCGTTTTTGTAAAGGTACCTACCATGTCAGGGACATTTTTTTAAATTCAAATCAATTACTTATTCTGCAAATAGGCCACAAGGGCACGTTTACATGTCGAACGGTAATTTACAATAAAATAATTTTAATCTTACACAATAATCATTTAAAAATTGCAGATTAAAGACCGATATAAACGGTTAACAAACTAAATGTCCCTAAATTAAAACAAAACAAAATTGCTGAATATTATTCATTAAATTCGATATGCGTGGTGTATGTATACTTATATATGGGTGGCGCAGGACCGGTCACTTTGGCATTCTTTGGGGGAGGCCTATGTCCAGCAGTGGACGTCTTTCGGCTAATATGATGATGATTAGAGATGCGCCGAATATTCGGTAATTATTCGGTATTCGGCATATTCAGCATGTTTTTCAATGTTCGGTATTCGGCCGAATTATTCGGTAAAACTGCCGAATATTTACCGAATAAACATATGACATTTATCTGATAATAAATAAATCATTCATTCTATTTTTATTTAACTAAGGAACGAGGTTTTGGTTTTGTCCTTGTATTTTTATGTACGCCAACTATTGTTAAGGTACGTCTCAGTACTCTAATTATTCATGATTTTAATATTACTTGTATTCTTAACTTTCAAATTTTGACATTCTTATTTTTTATATTCTATTTGTTGTTTGATATTATTTTTTCTATTATTGTTGCAAAATGTAGCCTAACGATCATTATACAATAAGTAGTATTTAAAAAGTGTTATTGTTATATGAGAATTGTGTAATGAGATAAATAAAACTAAACTAAACTAAACTAAACATTGACAATGTCAAGGTCGGTCAAATTCGCGCTCAGCGAGCCGCGAGGACCTGCATAAACCTGGTTAGTTTTACCGAATAATTCGGCCGAATATTCGGTCCGGTAAGATCTGAACCGAATGTTCGGCCGAATATTCGTATTCGGCAAAGTCCGTATTCGGCCCATCTCTAATGATGATGAAATTCGATATAAGGTTTGTGTCAGAATTAACACGAAGTTAATTATATTAAGAGTCCGCAGTAAGCTCGGCCGCATTTCACCTTCCCATACAAACGTAGTTACGCTCCCATTTTAAAACTACGTGTTGCATTGTGACGAAACTTTGAATGAAATGAATATACATTGAAATGAGGTATATCTATGTCTGTAATTAGTTCATATGGTTCCAGTTTATAAAACAAACGAAATACAGAAAAAACAAGTTTTGTATGAAAAACTTAAATTCGCTGTATTTTTTTTACTATGTTATCTGAAGCTACGTAAACTAATTACAGACATAGATATACCTCAAGTCATTGTATATGCAAAGTTTCGTTACAATCCAACACGTAGTTTTAAAATGAGAGCGTAACTACGTTTGTAAGGAGAATCGAGCTTACTGCGGACTCTTAACTTAGTATCCCAAAGATGTACCTAGGTAGGTATAAGGTCTCTGAGCGTACAAATAAAATTACTGATTACTCTATAATGTTCTTATAGATGTATACTGTATACGATCTATAAGCGTCTGAAAAAAGGTACATTCATGTAATATTATCAGAGATGTGCAGTGCAGGGATGTAAATGTAATAGGTGATGTGATGGTAGGTACAATACGATAACATTGCATTGCCCCATAGGGGCCATAGGCATACGTGTACAAAAGCGAACTTTGGTCGGTCAAGTAAAGGTCCTTTTAGGGATAAAGGCGTGAATGTATGCATGTAAGTAAAGATAACTAGTTAGACCAGTGGTTCTTAAACTTTAGTTAGGCACGGACCACTTTCAGAATTTCAAAAATACCGCGGACCCCTGTTGAAGAAAATGTTTAAAAAAATCTCATGTTTCATGTGCCTATAACTACGTACCTACCTGGCCTACGTTAAGTGTGAACGAACTGGCCGCGGACCCCTAGCAATCATGTCACGGACCCCTAAGGGGTCCATGGGCCACACTTTAAGAACCCCTGAGTTAGACCAATGTTTTCATTACTTCCACCAATTGATGGTTTATTATAAAAATAGGTAGATAGGTTATAAGCGCTCCAAAAGTAGCACACTAAACCTGAGTCATTTGCACCAACTTGCCTCAGTTTCGCGTCGTCAATGGAAACGTATGTGTCAGATTTGGTCGCCATTTTTAAGCACGGAATATCATCATTGACATTAGCAATCAAAACAGAACTACCTGGATGAGAATTTTATTGTGATTGAATTACTTGATCTGATATACGCATAAAATGCGTCTTAGGACCCATTTACCTAGATGTCCCACGATATAATATTTCAGCATTAGTGTTCCTTCCATAATAACAACCAACATAACTTATAGCTTATAGGGCCATAAATCGGGTTTAACTCATCTCGCTTCCCTCTCTAAAATGAGCCCTATTGCGTCAGGATAAGAAATATTCTTAAACAACATTTTTCGTAGTCGGAGTTGATGAAATATTTGTCCTCTTGTATGTGCAGTGTCATACACGTAACTCAGTGAACATATTGTATGGTTGCACAGGTGTGCTATATTTAGGCATGATACAGCATAAGTACACAATAAGTTTGGTAGATAATGGTGCTAAAAACTGTGTAATAAATTAATGTTTATACGAGCATTCTTTGATGTTAAATACAGTCAATAGATACAAGCCAGAGCTGGTATTTCATCCGCGATATTTGACTAAAGGGCACCCTGTCCACACTTCTACTTCTCTCGCTCTTTCAAAATCAGGTCTTATGCTCGTCAAGTTCTTGTTTACGAGAAAGCGGACTCCATTTTTGGTATAGGCACATGTTTTACGAAAGTGACTGCCATCTGACTTTCCAACCCAGAGGGAAAACTAAACCTTAGTGGGATTAGACCGGTTTCCTCACCATGTTTTCCTTCACTGAAAAGCTAACGGTAAATAATGGTCGTCGTTTAACGGAATATATCTGCGATCCGAGGGATTTCATACGTTCATAGGTTTGACGACCGGCCGGTTAGCCTAGTGGGTAGTGGTAGTGGTAGTGACGCTGCCTACGAAGCCGAAGGTCCTGGGTTCGAATCCCGGTAAACAAATATTTGTGTGATGAGCATGAATATATATTTTTTCTTTCTGAGTCTTGGGCGTTTTATACGTATTTAAGTAAGAAGTAAGTAATAGTATAAAATAATAATAATAAATATTAGGGGACAATCTTACACAAATCGAGCTAGTCCCAAACTAAGTAAAGCTTGAACTATGGGTACTAGACGACGATAAACATACTTATATAGATAAATAAATACTTAAATACATAGAAAACATCCATGACTCAGGAACTATTCGTGCTCATCACCCGGGACCTCTTGCTTCGTAGACAGGGTCACTACCAACTAGGCTAAAGCGGTCGTCAAAAAAAAGTATTATAAGTAAGTATTTATATATATTAAATATATCGTCGTCTTATTGAGCTTACTGTGGGGCTAGTTCGATTTGTAAATTGCGATTTGCAAGTGCGCCCGCGGGGTAAGAGTGCTTACCTGCCATAAAAATATCTAAATCTACGGATATTATATGTAGCAACATCTTACATCCATGCGACAAACTAATTGTTTTAGTTTGATATCATGGATCATCCAGAAAATCCAAAAATTTCTTAGAATTATTTTGTATGAAAACATCTTATTTCCGAAATTCTGTAGTTTACCCTGGATCATCTACAGATGAATCAAATCTACAGATTTCGATGTTTTATGGCGCTTTTATACCGCTGGTGCACTTTTCCCAACTGATCTTAGGTACTACATAGACGGACTGACTTTTATTGCAGTTACCTAGTAGACAGATGGACTGAATGCTTTGCATGTTGCATCATACTCATCGATTCACCCTTGCATCGATTCAGATTGTCGTACTGCAATGTATTGATGCAAAACGATGACTACCGTACCTATGCACGGCAACAGTTTTCTTTTTGACTTGTAAAGCCCCCGGTTATCAACACATTCACTCTAAAATCGACTGTTTCACAAGTCTTTAGAGTTCAATTTCGAGTGCTCAGTTCATATGAAATATTTTCCCATATATCAATCTCATGTCAGAAACATTCATGAGTTTTGACGTTTAGTGATACGAAATATTTGTTGTATTTTATTTTGGTTAGATTAACCCGTCAGGCCGTAAAGGCAGTTTTCCGAGCGGCCTACTTTTTACCCGACTGCCGAAGGAGAGGAGGGTTATGTATTTCGAGAGTATGTATGTATGTATGTATGTGACCTTATTCTTTGACACGCCCTGCAGCCTAAACCGTTTGACGGATTTCGACATATGAGGTGTTGTTGGATTCCTTTTATCGTGGGAGTGACATAGGCTATAAAATTTGAAAAAAGCAGTTGGGTTTTAAAAAAATCTTTTAATTTCACTTGTTAAATATAAGCTGCTTTGCTGTAATCTTTTGAATGATGTTAATGCCAGATTACTTAGGTATATATCCTGCCGTATCTACTCCGTTATACCGTGCTGTTCGCTATAAACCAGGAAAATGCTGAAGCGATATTGGGAAAGTTTTCCATTTTCCAAAAACCTCTCCTGTTCCCGACAGAGCTTGTATCGATTGCCGAAAGGCTTTATCAAAATTATGGACATCGTTTTTGGCATTTTAAAATTATTGATAATTATATTATAACCCAAAACTATTAAACTACAGTAAACTTTGCCATTTCAACAGTTTGTTCGAATAAATTTTTGTAAGTAATTGGCGGTGGAAGAAGTCACGGGCAGAATTTAGTTTGTCACCAAGACGTGTATGTATGTTTTTTGCAATCACCCATAAATAATGTATGAATCCAACTGCAAGATCATTATAATTAATAAGATACATCGTATGTAGACCTAATTATAATAGCGTGGGCCGGCGTTAATGCGACAATTTAGTTTTTTATGTCTTCTGTGATGTGTGTAGAAAACTTTTCGTAAGGTTGTACCCACAGAAATCGAAATCAAACCGAACAGTACAGGTTTTCATTCAATCAATTTATTTTTAGCACTCCACTTTGGTTAAATTCGAAATAAATTACCAACAACTCTAAATAATGTATGCTCTCTTACTCTACCTCTAACTCTATAAATAAGTAAAAGCGATGAATACAACTTCACAAGTATCCCATAATAATAGAACATTACTACAGAGGCCGGGAAGTAAGGGGTCGCCGGCCGAGTATATATAAACGGCCGAGCGTAGCGAGGTCGGATAGTAATGAGGCCGGCAACCCCTTTTCACGCCGAGGTATGTATAGTGCTTTGCTCAAACATGCAATGAAATAAATTAAAAAAACTCCAAGAAATCAAACTTTAAGTTTCATCGCTGAACGCCGTGATCCTGTGCCACAAATAGTGGAATGGAAATTAAAAAAGACCATCTTGCCGGCCTAGGCCTCCAATTTTGTATGAAATGCCATTACGGGTCTCTCGTCTCGCTGCGCCCGAAACGTGACACTTCGAAGCCCATTATGAAGAACACAACGTCAATATTTCATTGCATGTTTGAGAAAATATATATAGTGTGACTATATCGAGATGAATCTAGGCCAGACTCCCTGTGTAAGCTTACAGTAATATACGCATACGAGGGCGGTTTGATAAGTCAGTGACTTAAAGTAAAAAAAAAAAACATTTTAACATATAAACTTTTTCATTATAATTCTGGACTCCTTGGTAGCTGGCAGTCTTATTTTTTTTCAAAAGGTGGGAAAATAAAAAAGTTATAGAGTCATATGTCAGATGAGATCGGAAAATTGTTGGAAAATGGAGAAAAGCGAATTTCGTGTGTTAATTAAACATTACTTTTTACGTGGAAAAACTATCAAAGAGACTGAAGACTGTTTAAAAAAATATTATAGGGAATCTGCTCCATCTCATGGAATAGTACACAAGCGGTTTACAGAATTTCGTTCTGGACGGACCACCACCAATGACGCAGAACGGTCTCGAAGGCCGATTGAAGTGACCACTGATAATGTTATGAATAAAGTTCACGATATTGTTTTGGATGACCGTCGAGTGAAGATACGTGAGATAGCTGAGACTGTTCACATTTCATCTGAACGAGTTTTTCATATCTTGCATAACATTTTGAGTATGAAAAAACTTTCCGCAAGATGGGTGCCGCGTTTGCTGACAGCCGATCAAAAACGACATCGTGCAACAACTTCCGAGCAATGCTTAGCCAAATTCAAGAGTAATCCTAGTGAATTCTTACGTCGATTTGTGACGGTAGATGAAACGTGGATACACCATTATACGCCAGAGACGAAAAATCAGTCAAAACAGTGGACTTCTGCTAACGAACGGGCCCCAAAGAAAGCGAAAACCGTTAATTCGGCAGGAAAGGTAATGGCCACTGTTTTTTGGGACAGCCAAGGGGTTATTAATATCGATTATTTAGAGAAAGGTAAAACGATAAATGGTCCTTATTAGGCTACTTTGTTGGAAAAATTTAACGCAGAAGTTGTGAAAAAACGGCCACATCTGGCAAAGAAGAGAATCCTTTTTCACCACGACAATGCCCCTGCACACTCGTCAGCAGTCGCAACAGCCAAATTAGTAGAATTGCGTTACGAAATACTGCCCCACTCACCTTATTCTCCGGATTTGGCCCCTTGTGATTTTTTTCTATTCCCAAACATGAAGAAATGGCTCGGTGGGAAAAGATTTTCATCAAATGAGGAAGTCATAGCTGAAACTGAAGCATATTTTTCAGGGTTTGACAAAAAAAATTTTTTGGAGGGTTTGCAAAAGCTGGAACATCGTTGGATGAAATGCATTGAGTTGAAAGGAGATTATGTAGAGAAATAAAATTAAAAAATGTGAAAAAGTTTATTTATTTATTTAAAGTCACTGACTTATCAAACCGCCTTCGTAATATGTAATTGATATTGCCATAGCTCGGCCGCCGGCCGACCGGCTGGCACCAAGCACGGTGGATAAAGACCTAATCTGAGCGCCATTATATGACGTCACACAAGCCAATCATGATGGCAAAAACATCTCAACGCTACAAATGATTCCACGTTTCCACATGCGGCCAAGCCTGAAGTGTAGTGTCATGAGCATTAAATATTAAATGACATATATGTTATACGACCGCGAATGAATTTGGGCAAACTGAACAGTTTATATGGCACACTGGGCTGTTATTCGCTACGCGCTAATGCGCCTCACCCCGCCGGTCACCCGTCACGAAACTAGACCTCTACCTACGCTTAGTTACTACGCATCGCGGTGTCAAGATATATTTGTGGGTGAGCGTTGAGGTGAGCTAACAAGTTATACAGAATAGAGGGGCTGTCATCTTCAGTCTTAATCGCGTTTACATAATAAAACGTAAAGTGTATAAAAGGCGTCTATAACAATACGAAACCGAGTTTTAATGATTATTGGCACAATGTTTACCAAGTTTAAAGAAAAAAATACTATGTACCTATGATAATTTTACAACGCAAGATTTTACCATGTTTTTACAACAACGCAACTCGCGTTTAAAAACTTTCATTATGCAACCGTTGCATAATATACTGCTATATATAGATACAAAGTATACACCTTAAAGGAAAGCAAAAGGCAGATCCAACAATGTAATTCTGGACATGACAAACCTATTTCCGACTCAGGAAGTATTTTGTCACATCTTTCGTCGCAAAGCAAAAAAGTGTCAATAAAGTTGATTGAACTTTTTTACTACCACGATAAAAGAGAATAGGTACCTTCTATATTACAACGGCGATATTACTTTGGTATTAATTGTGGGCGGCATACTTAATTTCAAATAGACTAACTTTCTACACCTCATATCTATTTAGAATTGCCAAAGAATATTAACTTTATTAAAACAGCCGCACGGTGGTATTTCCTTTGATGCATTAGATCGCGAAACGAGGTTTTGAAGGTAAGCACATGACATTGGTATGCATTAGGCCATCGGATGTCCATGTTGGTCTGGGAACGCCATTATTTCGGCGACGTGACGAAAGTGCCATTATTAGCCGAGCGGGGAAACGAGGGTAATGATTTTTCGTAATCGAAGCGTGGGGGCTGACAAAATTGTCTATTTTATTGTAGTTTGGTCATGCAGTAACTCACAATTTACAGCTTTACCGAAAAAAAAAGATGTTTCTCATTAAAATTGATGCATCCCCCATTTCATTATCTTAGGTAAATAATGATTTCCGAGAAAAAGTACCTCTTCGTTCTTTTCCGGTACGTAGTCTCTATAAGAATTTTCATCTAAATCGATAAAAAGCTTTAACCACGAAAATCGAAGACCAGGCATCGACGTCTATGTCGCACTTATACTACTAGGGCGACGCAGGCGAAGATACACATCGATGCACGCCTTCATTCCCAAAAGAGGTAGGCAGAGCACATGAAACTTATGTTCCAGTGCCACTTTTAGCATAAAAGGCCTCCACACATCGAACGCAGCGCGGCGTTTCTATCGCACAGTAGCGCGGGCTCGCGTTGCTACCGCTGTGTGATAGAGATAGTGTGAGAGAGAGAGATATTAAATGCGTTGGTAGTAAGAGAGATATCTACCGACCCGCGCCGCGCCCGACCCGCGCCGCGCACGAACGCGCCCGACCCGCGCCCGCCTCGCGCCGCGCACGACCGGCGTTCGGTGTGTGTATACAGGTCGACAAAATGTGATATCGCAGAATGGCAGTGATAGGTTGCTAGCCCATGGCCCACAACACACTTCAACCCTGTTCCAAGACCCTGTTCCAGGGGCTGGTGGTATTATAACCCGAATCCACACGGGGTAAGAAAGCACGAAAATATATTTACTTCGTCGAAAATAAAATACTTTTATTCTATTTTCATGGCACGCAGATCGCTCAGTAAAAGGAGTCTTTCGTGATTATCGTTTATTTATATAATTTTAAATATATAATATTTATTTCAAAGTCAACCAGGAACCGTCGACCCAATGTAAATGATATTCCAAAATACCGCACCGCGAAGTCAACTCACTGACTTCCGAAACCTTATTAGTACTTTCGTTTTGCAAATCACGCCAACTATAAAACAAAAATACGAGCACGCCGCTATCACGCTCAAAACGTTACCATGGGTACCGCTTGTTCTCCCATTTAATCGGTCTTATTTCAAGGGATTAAAGGCCCTTTTTGAAAGGACCCGTCAACCTTATAAATGGCATGAGCTGTTTACTTATTTTTAATGCAAAGCACACGTGACTACCGGAAAGCGTAGTAACGCTAAATATGGATATTATGCACGATTCCCATGCAAGAAAAACCGAGCGCACACGTTATGTGCATACAATTTATAAACCGACTTGCTTGAACGGTTCGGAAAATCCCTTTCACTGATTAACAGTTACTGTAGTTTACAGTGAATCACGGGCTGATGGCAATCGCCGGGAAAGTATAATCTATACTTCATCAATGACACAGTAATTACGTCAATTGATTTATCTATTCGGGACATTCGGGTAGTTTCATTTGAAACATTGTGTGGGGGCAAATATAACGTTCTTGTATGAACTGAGGGCCAGTGAACATTTTAACGGTATCCCAATTAAATGGGATTGGTAGGTACAGTCGGGTTCTCCAATATCTATACGGACAACCTTTCAAAAATATCTACACATGTGTCTATGTCAGTAACAATAAAGTCTCTGTATAGATATTTTTGAAAGGTTGTCTGTGTAGATATTGGAGAACTCGACTGTAGCAATGGAGAGCGAACTGTAAAAAGACGGCTGGACCACATGAAACCAGATACAGTGTTTTTTACAGAATATTCCCGGAATGCACCTAACAGAGATAAGTGTCCGACTGAGATAAAGAAGGTTAAGATTTTTATTGTCATTAGCATCAAATGTACCAAGGTTTTATCCCACTTCTGACCTAACCTAGTTGACTTTGCATTTATCACAGATACGTTATGGAAATACCGAGTCGTTTTATGTTAATTTAAATCGATCTTGATTACACTCACGATTCATAAACGTCTTTCTCGAGTTGCCTCCAAACGCGAATGTTTCGATCTTCCACAACCACACGTTCAAGCCTCGACAATCTCGACATGTTCTCGTGTAAACGGCTAGAAACTATCTGATTATCTGCAATGGTGTCGCAAACAGCCAGGCTTTTGAAACAAAACATTTACATTGGAATTGGGGGACCATTCCCGAATCGTCACGCAACGATAGGTTCGGGAAAGCGGTGCAAGGTGGGAATTTGGGGGAAATTGCCTAATTTGTTGGCGTTTGAATGGATTGCCGTTCTTTTGAGGGATTAACGTGTGTTTATATTTAATAGACGTGACGCGACAAATATTCTGTAAAAATGTTTTCATCAGAAAAATAGCTTATTTCAAAGCGTTCTTTCTACAGAAAAACGTCTTACTTACTAAGTGAACTATTAAAGGTATTATTTAGATACTAAAATATTCATTTTGAATGAATGAGTAGACCTGTTTATATTGAAAATTATAGCTGTCCGCGCCTGTTTTTATTACGGTTCTGTAGTCAACAAGGAACCCTTATAGTTTCGCCATGTCCGTCTGTGGCTTATTTAACATTAACCGTGTATAGATTACTCATGCGCTTAGAAAAGTAGGTAATAGGTAATATATTTCATCGAAAAATTTAACTCAATCGATTTCATTGAGCAAGATAAGATTGTCTATTAAATGGACGAGACTTGTTTGTATGAATAAAACAAAAACCCTATTAGCTTTCTGGCTAGGCGGGTAGTACCGAAGTAAGCGTACATAATAGATAATTCACTTGCTATACCCAGCCTTGCTATACCTTGCTGTACCGGCGGTATAGACCGCCGATACTTCACACGAACGAAGTAAAAGAATAAAAGTAGAGAGTTATACAGTGGCAACACGATTCGGATATCGATCCCGGGAACGGGTTGCCCCTCAGGACAGCGGTAATGGCCAGGTTTGAAACAAAGGGGAAGGTCACGGACATGGGGGATAGCTTACGCATTCTTAGTCATTGCATGGTAATACGGAAGCTACAAAAAATATAGATTTTGTTTCACCGAGATTGTTGTAAGCCACGCCGTCCTGTAAGAGATACGTTTATAAGCTTTGCGCGCACGAGAAAACGAGATGCAACACTTTTTTGGACACAATGTATATAATTGTATAATATTAAAATTTGCGAGCGAGCGAGACTACATTTCGGGAGTAACAGTCGTCTTAATGGGACAAGAAAATATGACAGCTACTACGAGTATGAATAACAATATTACCTATATCACTATAAAAGCTCTACCGTGTCCGGTCCAAGACTCACGATCCGTCATATATTGGCAAACTTTTTTCAGCTAAGTTAGCCATAAAGGTATACACGCGACTCTCGCGAGCAAAGAAATGGAATCACTGTACAAGGGCCAAACATGGCGTAGTGATTCAATTTTTTCGCTGGCGAGTAGTTATCGATGAACGTCAAGTGAAATTGGTCCTTCCAGCCGTCTATCGTCAATCGCTCGCGCTAGGTACTATTACCCAACGAGCCCATACCATACCGTGCACTGCGACATGCAAGCTCGGCAAATACCCGATCGCTCAGACAGCCATCAAGTATCAAGTGGATGGGTACTGCCTTGACTACCTCATTTGGGTAATTTGGGACGCGCTAGAGCTAGGCCGCGATTCCATTCGTCATAGTGGCAGAACACAGAAGACAGAATAAGGGCCGTTCCTTAGGATATTTTGTTTCATGTTTCTATCATTGTTATTTTAAAAGGTAGATAAATAAAGAATAGTAGAGATATCCCAGGGATATTATCCGATGACATGACAGGGATGTCATATTTGCAAACTAAAACTGGGCCCGTGACTTAAGTATAGTTGAGATTTTCTGAACTGGAATGATCTTCTTATCTTCAGAACAATAGCATTCAAGACCGTGTGGTCGGACGCGTGCCATGTTTTGCAAGAAAAAGGTTAGCGCCACATAAAATGTTCATTGTATAATGAACTATCGTCTTATTCAATAGATTCAAAATGGACTAAAAGATAAAACAACCCGCTCCCAGCGAGCCAGGTACAAGGCGCTGTGTGTGGTATTTTATATCGTATCTAATTTGGAATCTATTGTATAAGAAGATAGAGTTCATTATTCAATAAACATTTTACGTGGCGGTAAAAACAAATTTACAAAGGAAAAAAGGCAAACAAAGGTATTCATGAGCTCAGTACAATGGCCATTCATGAGCTCAGTTCAAATAATTTAAACTATATCTACCTTATCAAAAGCTATTAAATAATAATGTAATAAAAAAAACAAGGTCAGTGTTTTGGAATAACAATTACCTAAACCAAGCCTCAAGAAATGTTTGGCTGAAACATGTTATACACGTAAACTCTTTATTCCCCACAGTCGAGGATCTTGGGGTAAAATAAAAGGAGTCGACGCTCAGCAGTGCACGGACTATAGCTGATGGCGATGACGACTCTGCTGTCTATTCTTCACGGAAAACTAGATAAAACTTGTCACAATAAAGGATCTCCAACCGAGACTTGCAGCTTTAATTGACGTCATTAACTATCCAATGTATAGTTATTCTTTCTTCACCATATTCGGTGCATGCGACTCCCTAACTAAGCCTGTGACTCAGGGTTACTAACCGCAGGTTATGGACGCGCGATATGTTCGGATTTATAATTAGACACTAAAAATACTGAATCACTTTGATTATTTCGTTTGGGATAGTGATATGAGCAATTCTATAGATATTTCCTTTGGGTTTTGCTATGACTACCATTTAGGCTATCTATATCAGGTAAAGTGCCATTAAAATTAACAGAGGTTTGCTATTATTTATGAACAAGAGGGTAAGTGTTTCTGGAAGAAAGTGAAGAGCAAAGAACAAAGTATAAGGTTGCTTATCCGCAAAAGAAAAACTGAGGTATGTTCTCGTGCAAATAAGTCTTTTAAGCTAAGAAACTTAGCTAGTTTAGCTTTAGTCTAGTGGAACTGGCTTAATTTATTAAATTACGAGAGTAAGAAGTGTGAAATAGGTCATATAAAATCAAATGCTACATTGAATATTAATAGGACATCCTCTACCTAACTTTCCGAAACGAGTTTAGAATGCAAACGCCCTAGAACTCACGCTTTCGTTGCCAACTTCAATAATATGATTCAAAGAACGGAAGTCGATAGACAAAACCGAACAAAGCGAGAACCTTGTAATGGCCCTGCCTAAACCACACCTAATGTATTAATTTTTCACCATCAAGTGCTCTATTTCAA